>JAGSMR010000024.1:0-1202500 GCA_029286605.1 Sericinus montela | reverse complement strand
TAAATATCTTCACGCAATTCCCAATACAGGGGTAGACAGAGGTCAAGTCTAGACAATTAAGTCCCTATGACCCACCTTCCACCGAAGATATTTTCGGGACAACGGGACTTTACTACTACGGGACTTTTGTAACGTAGTTTAGTTATCATCGACCAATCTGCCGGTATTACTGTGACAGTAATACCGGCAGAGGAAACATCGAATATTAGTTATATTCGATGTTTCGTTATATTCGATGTTTCCTCTAACTGAAGTCACAGAGAGAGAGAAAATATTTAAATTGTGGCCACTTGATATTAATATCGAATTTTTATATCAAATGTAAATAAATGCTTATTAAATAAAGTTACCATTTTCTGTAAAAAATTCGTTTTCACTTAATTTTTTCATTAGTATTTTCTTAGTACTTCATTTTTTCATTCCTGTAATAATATTATCTTTTATGCATATTACTTGTACACACACGATATTTCACATCTGCCAGGCGTCCCATGACGGCTCACATTTTATTTAACGGCTTAAGTGTCTCCAAAAAAAGAAGAAATTCATATAACATTGTAATACCTATTTATTCTATTGTATCTGACAATCAGCTTGCCAAGCAAGTGAAAGAAAGAAAGAAAGAAGTTTATTTATCGCTACAACCAGAAATAAATTATGACCTAAAATATTAAAACTAAACACAGAAAAAAGAACAACTATAATTTTCAAATTTAATTATTGGGTTGCAGCAACAAAACGGCAATCAATCAATTAAATGATGGCAATCACTAGTTTGGGGTGTGAGGCTTATGTTCAGCAACAGACTTTTGTAGGCCATTATGATAATAATGATATTATTCAAATATATAAATCTTGTAATCGGCCTTGAGCTCTGCAGTAACTTGGTAAGACAGAAAAATGTAGGGCTGTGAAACGTTTTACGGGCAATTTTTTTTTATTTTAAAATTAATAATAGCTATAGTTGAATGTTGTCTAGAATCTACGATATCATGTTTCAATGGCTGCGAAAATGACTCTTCAATAAGTATTTTTAAAATCGTTAATTCTGTGTTATATTTAGAGAACTAATAAAAAACATATATATTGAGAATATGCTAAGTCTGCCATATATTCTCAAAAAACTGAAAATTGCTCGTAAATAAATGAATGATTGAATGAAAGAAATGCACTTTGTTGTTCATCAAAAAACAAACGTTACTTGGTTAACGAAAAGCAAGAATAAATTGAAGTAATCATCATTTAAAATCATTTAAAATGTAGGTAATTAGATTAATAAAACTTGTGAGACATTATTAATTAAATAATAAGAAACGGCTGCACTAGCGTCTAAACAATCGGTGTAGATACGGACTATTTTCAGAGTTCGCGTCTTATAGTCAATACCAATCGATTTTTTAGACGTGAGGTTAGCAGTTTTTAATTATTTTATAAAATTATTTTTTTTATTATATATAAGTCACGATAGCCGAGTGGTTGGGTGGTCGGAATTTCGAGTCAATAGACCCGAGTTCGATCCCCAGTTGGTAGGCTCGTACCAATGGGTTTTTCAAAAACTTATGTACGAATATCGTTGGCTTGGACATAAAGACGGCGACGGGCTCACCACCTGTCGTTGTCCCGAAAATATCTTCGGTGGAAGGTGGGTCGAAGGGACTTGATTGTCTAGACTTGACCTCTGTCTACCCCTGTATTGGGAATTGCGTGAAGATATTTTATTTATTTATTTTATTTATTTTTATTTTTTTTATTAAGAATGAGTAGTTACTCTCAATTGAAAATGAGACAGACCTATATTTGAAATAATATATTTGGAATAAAATTCAGTTCTATATTTGTTATTAATTTTTGTACTTTGCATTTAAATAAATACATGGATAGATAGATCACATATATTGCTCTGATACCAAAGTACCAGCTTTAGCATTTGTATTATGGAATGGCCCGCCATAGTGTACGCCACTCATCCACGGTGATCGTTAAAGATCGTCGAAAAACGATTTAGTATAGTGGCGACAAATTTTCATATAACCATAGCGTTGCAAAATTTTTAAAACACTTCTTCATCTTATACTTTAGAAGCTTGTTTTACGTAAGGTAAAACTTATAGTAAAAGCTTTATATATAAAAAAAACATCGAAAAGATTTTAGAACTTGGATAGATAAGAACCTGAGCATGTTATGCAGTAAGTTTTTAAAAATAAATACAGCACTGTTTAATAAGTGCCACAACTATTGAACGTCAACAGCTACATCCATTTGCAAATGTATGTTTTATGCGTGATGATCGCGGGTTTCAGGTTTCATGTCCAATGAATGCAGAGAGCGTAAGGAGCGCTATCGTTCAAAAAGCTACGGATCCGTGTAAATGGGCTCGCTGCCATCGTCGAAAGAATTCGCCAGTCTTCCCGAAGAACCTGCTTCTTCACCAACATCACCAAATGTGCGACCGAGTCCACTGGAAAAATACATTTTTATTTTAAAATTATAAGTTTTACTGAAACCTAAATCGACAAATAAATAAAAACATAGATAACGACAACATCACACACATTGCTCTGATTCCTAAGTAGATACTTAACTATAACACATATGCTTGAGTAAGTAACTTAAGCGAATTTAAGTAACTCAAGCGCATAATAGTAAAATAAAAGAGGCTATCTTCCTTATTTATTTATTTATTTATTAAACCTCATACCTTTAATGTATAGGCGGACTTAATGCCTGAGGCATTCTCTGCCAGTCTACCTTTGGGTGATGCAGAGATTGGATGAAGTAGGTGAAGCAGACAAATATGATAGTGACACAATTAAGTAAAATAAGCTATTGATATAATACATGAGTATAAAATATATATACCTACATTTATACATACATACATACATATACATTTAAATACAAAAAAACATTTAAATACATACAAATATACACTTATACAGATTAAATACTTAAATAATACAATTAATGACATAAATAAACGGATATTACGATGATTCTGCCAAAGTTTTTAGGAGGTGATCTTTCACCTTCATCTTAAAAGCATAACGGCTCTTGGACATCCTGGTTTCGAGAGGAAGTGCATTACAAAGCAGAACGGATTGCACAAGAAAGGAGGAATGGATAAAGCCTGAAGTATGATGGGGACAATGAAGCTGGAGGTTGTTTGATGACCGAAGGTTTCTGTCGTGGTTAGAGCTAAGGTATTTAAATAGGGAAGATAAATTCCTATTTATCACCTTATTCCTATTTATGCACCTTCCTAGGTGCAGTGGGAGATGTTAGGATAGAGTACAGGATTGTGAGTACACGCAAACTACGGCGTTGGCGAATGGGTAACCACTTTAATTGCGAGCGATAATTAGACACGTGATCATATTTACGAAGATTAAAAATGAATCGAATGCAGTTATTGAGAAGTCGGTCATATTTGTCAAGAAGGTCTGCATTCAGGACGAAATAACACATATCACCATATAGTTAATTGACTCAGGCGTTACTTTGCGGAAATTCATTGTCAAGTTGTTATTGAAAAAGTTATTTCGCAACACTCCGCATGCAAACATAAAAAGGTATATGTTACCTGGTCCGAAGAGAAGAAGAGCACCACCCTCTCTCCCACAGATGCGACCGCAGAGACCGCTCTGCGGTCGCTCATCGTAGAGCTACTCTCTACTACTCGCTTGATGATGCCTTGTTTTGAGGCGAAACACGTGTCGCGTTTTCGTTGGTGGTATATGTTACCCGGTTTGAGTGTAGTGGTGGTGGTGCATGCAGTGGAGTTGCACGCATCTGTGGGAGGGAGGGTGGTGCTCTTCTTCTCTTCGGACCAGGTAATATATACCTTTTTATGTTTGCATGCGGAGTGTTGCGAAGTAACTATTTCAATAACAACACATCACCATAGTCAATAAGGGGGAAAATAATAGTTTGAACTAAAGTTGTTTTGGTCTTGGAAGGGAGAAATTTTTTCAAGCGGTAGAGTGTTCGAAGGATACCAGTTACTTTTTGAGTGCGCCAGCTAAGAGTGGAGCCAATGTGTAAGCCGAGATCTTTCACAGTAGGAGACCATCACAGTAAGGTCCCGTTAAAAACAACGGGAGGTAATGCGTCACTGTTAACCATCTCCACCGCTGCAGCCACATTATCAACACTCGCTTGTGAGTACAACTGCAGGTCATGAGATTTATAAATAAAGAAAATAATAAAGGAGATAAAATACCGCCTTGAGGGACGCCTGCAAGTAGGTCACACCAACTAGAAGAGGACTCATCGTGGCGGACCGATTGCTGACGCTCCCGAAGATAAGTTGAGAACGAATCCAGCGCCATAGCAGAGATCATAGAATGGGAAAGGACAGAACGAAGGATGTCGTGGATGATGCTATTAAAGGCATTGGTTAAGTCAACCAAGGCCATTACAGTAACCTTAGTGTCTTCCATACCTGCCCTAATATCACCAGTGACTTTGAGGAGAGCAGAGATTGTACTGTGACCAGGTCTAAAACCAGACTGCAATGGACTAAGTAGATATCTTATCGTCATCATGTTGTTCCATGTTTTTAAATATGTCTTTTAAATACCTTAACGAGAAAGGCTCATGTATATGTGATGCAGAAAAAAGGGAATATGTAGAAACAGAAAAAAATTTATGTCGATTTTCTACGGAGAAATTTCGACTGAATCTACATATAGATTATAAAAATCTATCTGTTCGGCTCAAAAAATCGTTATTTCAATGAATTGATTTCAGATCGCATCCTTAGTGATATAGACTAAAGAGTACATTGTCACATTATCTATGTACATTATATTGACATTAATAAGTTGGCTTGTGTTTAAATTTATTGATTTTATTGTTCTAAAAAATAAAATAGAATTTTGTTGTTGTTAAATTATTGAATAGGTATTTTACATAATATTGTTTATGTATTAATAACTTTATGGTTCTCTAAAAATCCAAAAAAATGTTCGATGATTGATTTAGTGTTGAGGGAAGACCAGTAGAAAGATCAGTAAAATACGATTAAAATGGCATCATCAGGCAGATTTCCTGGTACGGTATTAGAAGACGTAGGTGTTCTTGGTCAGACTTTTCTGCGAGACGCCTTAACTAGCTGCACATATCCTTTAAAAGCTATTGAAGAGTTTCAACTCGAAAATGGTATTCTTTTACCATCACTGAAACCGATGCTTCCGTTGCTTGACTTACACGGTGTTCGCCGACTTGATTTTCATACTTCTGTCTTGGAAGAGCAAAGAGAATGACAAAAAGCTAAAAGATCTTTTAGCTAAGAGCTTTGCTGCTGTTAGAGTAATAGCTTTAAGACCTGTAATAATTGAGTATCTTAAAAAATACACCACATATTGATGACAAATTTCTTGGAGTTTTAGTCAGAGATTGGCAATTATATAATGATACTGATACTGAGGTGAAACGCCAAATTTGGCAAGACTATCAATCTCTTTTTGGGGATGAAGTTTCACCCCTCCTTAGTCAATACATTCGAGAAAAAGAAAATGTACTATTTGGCCACGAGAATTTGTCAAACTTATTTTTTTCACCTTCACCTAAAGCTAGGCGACAAGGGGCTGTTGTTCCAAAACTGGCTCATATGATTGGTAATAGTGTTAAATTATATGATATGGTGCTACAGTTTTTGCGCACTTTGTTTTTAAGAACTAGAAATGTCCATTATTGTACTTTAAGAGTTGAATTATTGACGGCCCTTTATGACCTAGAAATACAAGATATTATATCTGTTGACCCATGTCACAAGTTTACTTGGTGTTTGGATGCTTGCATTAGAGAAAGAAATGTTGATATTAAAAGATCTAGGGAACTTCAAGGCTTTCTAGACAGCATTAAGAGAGGTCAGGAGCAAGTTCTCGGTGATTTATCTATGACTCTATGTGATCCGTATGCAATAAACTTCTTAGCAACATTGGTAATTAAAATACTGCAACATTTGATTAACACTGAAGGACTTCCTAGAGACAATACAATATTGACTCTTTTACTGAGAATGTTAGCATTAGGTTTAAGTGCATGGGTAATGATGGGCTCACAAGAATTCAAAGAACCTAAACTAGACAGTCAAGTAGTGACTAAATACTTACCAGCCCTAATGTCATTAATGGTTGATGATCAAGTACGAGCACTACACAATAAAATACCCCCTGATGAGCGAGAGTCTGCCATAACTACTATAGAGCATTCTGGTCCACCGCCAGATGCTTGTGAAGCTTATATGCGAGAGAGTTCTGTATGTGGTGTTTTAGCCATTGCAAGCTGCAAAACTACGTCATCATGGGGCTCTTCTTCGTATACTTAGCATTCTTGGTAGTTGTAAAGAAGGTTGTGCATATGAAGACCTATTTTTGCATGCACTTGTTGCTTTCTTAATACAATTGCCTGATGGATTTCAAGGCGAAGACTTCAGTACAGTTTTGTTTGATGAGTTCTTTTTTGCTGGACTCACCAAAGATAATGTAACAAGACATATTCTTAAATTATTATGGTATATACATCCAAAACTGCCTGAAACTAGAATTCAAACACTAGTGAAGGCATTGCTGCCAGGAATAGAACACAATGAATCTGTGCATAAATTACATGAGGCTTTGCAATTGAAGTTAAATGCTCAGTAGGAACTGGCTCCAAATACAAGTGAAATGGAATATTTAGACTCTCCCTTAATGAGTGTGCCTACACCTGCTCCCTATCATATGCAACCTGATATTAATTATTGTATAAGCACTATACATTAAATATAATGTTTCTAAAAATTGTTTGATTTTTTGATGTGAAACATCTATAGCCGCACGTAAAACCGATTTCTGGCGTAGCGACGCATGCCGTGGCTATACAAAGGTATACTAATTTACACCCTATAACCTGAGAATTAAGGTTTATAATTAAACACTGAAATCCCTTTTTTATATTTAATTAATTATATTCATATTATTCATATTAGTGACTATGTAAATTATATTAAGATTTCATTTTTACATGAAAGGTCATTTCCTTATAGTCAAAAAGGTTCAATAATTTTTAAAACGAATAAATATAAACTACCATTAAAATTAGCTGGAGATTTTAATGTAATTTGTAAGAGCTGAATCAATGCCATTAATGACATTTCTTCAAAAAGAATTTCAATTGCAAATCAACAACAATCCAAAAGAATCTACTACCAAATATGGAACAACTATAGATGCTGTAATTGTGAGTTATCTTGATAATGTTTCATCCAATACCTTTGTAACGTAATAAATAAATATATAAATATCTTCACGCAATTCCCAATACAGGGGTAGACAGAGGTCAAGTCTAGACAATGAAGTCCCTATGACCCACCTTCCACCGAAAATATTTTCGGGACAACGGGACTTCGACCAATCGTCACAGTAATACCGGCAGAGGAAACATCGAATATAACTATAACTGATAAAATATTTAATTTGTGGCCACTTGATATTAATATCAAATTTTTATATCAAATGTAAATAAATGCTTATTAAATAAAGTTACCATTTTCTGTAAGAAATTCGTAATACTTCATTTTTTCATTAGTATTTTCTTAGTACTTCATTTTTTCATTCCTGTAATAATATTATCTTTTATGCATATTACTTGTACACACACGATATTTCACATCTGCCAGGCGTCCCATGACGGCTCACATTTTATCTTTATTATGTTTATCACAGCGGTTTTGATGGTGTCGCCAGCTCTTAGGTCCCGGGGTCCATTCTCGATCGGGACAATATAGAAAACCAGTTCATTGTCTCGGGTCTGGGTGTTTGTGGTACCTTCGTTGTTTCTGATTCCTTATTACAAGTACTTACGCTGCTGACTTTGGGATCTCAGCAATGTATGTGATGTTGTCCCTATAAGATCTTTTTTCTATTAACAGTTTTCAATACCAGGAGCATAGCAGATGCGTTGCCGGCCTTAGAGTTCCCCCCTCCCCAGAGTTGGGGGGGGGGGGGGTGTGGGCCTCCGGTTACCTGCACTCACCAGACGAAACGCAGAAGTTTGATAGACTTCTACTTCTCGCCGGTATTCTGTAAGGTCGTGGTACTTCCCTGGTCGAGCCGACCCATTCATGCAACAACAAATGCTTATGCGTGGCTCTACCATTGTCAAAAAAAAGGTTGCAGGAAAGGGTTTTCTACATTCTCTCGGGTCGAGATGTTTGAGATACCTACGGATTTTCTGATTAAATAAACAATATACTAATAATATGTATTTATAAGAATATAAATATTAAGAATGTACATTTTTTTGTCGATAGTCATTCATAATCTACCACCGAATCGTAATGAGCTTCCATTAAGGGAGAAGAGGTTAAGGTTTTTTAAGATGATACAAAAACATGACGTTTTTTTTAGAAATTGCTTGGGAGCGATCACCTCATTCCCGGGGTCACTGTCATTAATATATTTATTTATATTAAAATAACCCTTCTTATAAAGTTTTTGTATAATAAATTTCGTAAACCTGTTAATAGACAAGCTTTGCACATTTACCGGGATTGTGTTGTAGATGCGTATATACCGCCCAATGGACGCATAAACATGCTTTAAAAATCAATAAAAATTGCGTAATAAAAAATTAGTTGGCGTTATCTTATTGATAATTCCTAACTGAAAAGTCAGGAATGTAAAATTTCAATGTCACTGGCAAAAGGGATAATAGATAAGGCCGATGCCAAAACAGGGCATAAGTAAAGAAAAGAGAATACAGATTTAAAATTTCAACTGATGCGCGTAAGACACGGTGGCTTGGAGGTAAAAGCGTTGCCACGGATCGGCAGAAGTCGCGGTTTCGAATCCCGCCTGTGTCAGTTGAAATTTTAAAAATATTTTCTTTTATTTAATTTAAGAAGTCACGATAGCCGAGTTGTTGGGTGGTCGGAATTTCGAGTCGAGAGACCCGAGTTCGATCCCCAGGTGGCGGTACCAATGAGTTTTTCAAAACTTATGTACGAATTTCATCGTTGACTTGACATAAAGGCGGCGACGGGCTCACCACCTGTCACGTTGTCCCGAAAATATCTTCGGTGGAAGGTGGGTCAAATGGACTTAATTGTCTAGACTTGACCTCTGTCTACCCCTATATTGGGAATTGCGTGAAGATATATTCTTTAATTTAATCACATAAAAGTTCAGCATAAATATGCTTTAAAAATCAATAAAAATTGCGTAACAAAAATTAGTTGGCGTTATCTCATTGATAATTCCTATCTGAAAAGCCAGGAATGTCAAATTGTCTCTTGTAAAAGGGATAATAGATGCGCCGATGCCAAAACAGGGCATAAGTAAAGAAAAGAGAATATAGATTGATGCTTGTAAGACACGGTGGCTCGGAGGTAAGAGCGTTGCCACGGATCGGCAGAGGTCGCGGGTTTGAATACCGCCCGTGTCAGTTGAAATTTTAAAAATATTTTCTTTTATTTAATTTAAGAAGTCACGATAGCCGAGTTGTTGGGTGGTCGGAATTTCGAGTCGAGAGACCCGAGTTCGATCCCCAGGTGGCGGTACCAATGAGTTTTTCAAAAACTTATGTACGAATTTCATCGTTGACTTGGACATAAAGGCGGCGACGGGCTCACCACCTGTCACGTTGTCCCGAAAATATCTTCGGTGGAAGGTGGGTCAAATGGACTTAATTGTCTAGACTTGACCTCTGTCTACCCCTATATTGGGAATTGCGTGAAGATATATTCTTTAATTTAATCACATAAAAGTTCAGCATAAATATGCTTTAAAAAATCAATAAAAATTGCGTAATAAAAAATTAGTTGGCGTTATCTTATTGATAATTCCTAACTGAAAAGTCAGGAATGTAAAATTTCAATGTCACTGGCAAAAGGGATAATAGATAAGGCCGATGCCAAAACAGGGCATAAGTAAAGAAAAGAGAATACAGATTTAAAATTTCAACTGATGCGCGTAAGACACGGTGGCTTGGAGGTAAAAGCGTTGCCACGGATCGGCAGAAGTCGCGGTTTCGAATCCCGCCTGTGTCAGTTGAAATTTTAAAAATATTTTCTTTTATTTAATTTAAGAAGTCACGATAGCCGAGTTGTTGGGTGGTCGGAATTTCGAGTCGAGAGACCCGAGTTCGATCCCCAGGTGGCGGTACCAATGAGTTTTTCAAAAACTTATGTACGAATTTCATCGTTGACTTGGACATAAAGGCGGCGACGGGCTCACCACCTGTCACGTTGTCCCGAAAATATCTTCGGTGGAAGGTGGGTCAAATGGACTTAATTGTCTAGACTTGACCTCTGTCTACCCCTATATTGGGAATTGCGTGAAGATATATTCTTTAATTTAATCACATAAAAGTTCAGCATAAATATGCTTTAAAAATTAATAAAAATTACGAAATAAAAATATTGATTCTATGGCAGCTTCATTTATTATTATTGTTATTATCTTCACGCATTCCTGACTGGGTAGCGATAGAGAACACATCGCCAAGTGTCACTATTCCTACCTCGTTCGATTCATTTAAATTTATCGTTTTCCGCACGCAAATAAAAAATATACTATATACTATACGCACGTACTGGGTGCAGTACATTAATCCTCCCCTCTTCGTGCAACTTGCTCAAATAGTCATCGAAAGTAAATCCCTTTTATTTCATTTACATATTAGAAAAACAACATACGACATAGAAATAGATGGAAAAGTTAATGTTATTGTACCTACAATATTATATTATTGTGAGATAAAGTAAAGTCCGAGATACAAACAACCTTTAGCCATGTCACGAAATCTAAAAGATCAGAGAAGACTCTTTGAACGCTTCATTGGCGAAACAGACACGACATTTGATATACCTTTATAACATGAAAACGCCCCGAGGTCCATCTGACTACAAGGCAACATCTTTTGCGTGTCCTGACAGCCTTTCCACTAAATTCGGGCACCCTGAGGGTGGAGCGTGCACTGTACACGACACGGATACATTTATATCTTTATAGTATAATTTCAAAAGTAAACATCATTTGAAATCGGTAGCAAAATGTATATTACTGCATGTAATGTTTTCATTTATTATACTGGCTTCTGTCCTTCGGTTTCTGTCGCTACTGCAATAAATGTAAACTTAAAGAATAATAAAAGTTAAGGAATAATATTTACAGTGGTAGAGCCACGCATCAGCTTTTGTTGTTGCATGGAAGGGCCGGCTCGACCGGGGAAGTTCCACGACCTCACAGAATACCGGCGTGAAGTAGAAGTCTAACAAACTTCTGCGTTTCGTCTGGTGAGTGCAGGTAACCGGAGGCCCACAAACTCCCCTACCCCAATTCTGAGGTTGCGTTAAATTTCAAGTCAATTTGGAGTATAGTTTTAGAGGTGTTAATTTTGAAGTAGAAGGTTGAAGCAGTAGACTCTCCTAAGGTAACCAATTTCTGCCTACGGTACACTCGCAATACGAGGGGGCAGAGGGAATGTTGCCTTATTATAATAAAGGAATTGGAAAGAGTGGGGATTGGAGTGTAGAACTTAGGTTATCTAACTCACTGTTCTAAATAGAGAAGCACAAGGTGGCTTTCCATCATGCCGATATTCTGCAAGGCTGGCGCTGGTCTACAAACATACATACATACATACATAGGGACAACATCACATACATTGCTCTGATCACAAACTAAGTAGCTTAAGCACTTGTGATATGGAATCAGAAAAGAAAGTACCACAAACACTCTGACCCTAGAAAATGTAGAAAAAGTGTTTTCTACATTGACGAGACCGAGACTCGAACCCAGGATCTTAGAGCTGGAGACACCATGAAACCCGGTGTGTACGCCACTGGAGTCGACTCATCAAATATTTGAATGTTATTTAGTCATATTGGTATATGTGCAAATACTTTTTAACAGTGGCAGAGCCACGCATCAGCTTTTGTTTTAGCATGAATGGGCCGGCTCGACCGGGAAAGTGCCACGACCTCACAGAATACCGGCGTGAAGTAGAAGTCTAACAAACTTCTACGTTTTGTCTGGTGAGTGCAGTTAACCGATGGCCCACACACCCCTCTCCCCCAATTCTGGGGGAAGGGGGCACTCTAAAGGAGGCAACGCATCTGCTAAGCCTCTGAGCGTGAGCGGATTTCTTCTGCTTTCGCAGGTATCGGGCCTCGAGGCAAGCCTCATTGCCCGGGCATCTTCTCAGGGGGCTGCTGCTCCCCCGGTCCTGGGTACCGCTTTCTGCGGTATATGTGTCGAGGTGCTGCGTATTTTACGCCATACGTCGGGTCTTTCACTCTTCCCCGTCCTCCCCCTCAACGAGGTTGGGTGGTGGCGGCAACAATTCCCTAGGGAGAGGTCGCCGCTCTGGTGGTCGAGCGTGCTGCGGCAGGTGGTAAGGACGCCAGGTCGCGCAGGTGTTCATGTGGCCCATTATCAGCGCGGTCATACATTTTCCGCGCCAAATGGACCACAAAGTCATGGATTGATTCGATTCTAAGGTCTCTGGCGATGACGTCATTCCGGACGTAACGACCAGCTCCCACAATCGTTCTTAGGGAAATATTTTGCTGAACCTGCAATCTTTTCCGCGGTGCGGGAGATGTGAACGCGTACCACGCTGGTGCAGCATATGTGATTCGCGAGCGGATGTAGGTCTTGTAGATCCCTACCTTGGTCTTCGTTGGCAGGTTGGATGCCAGAACCGGACGGAGGACCGCCCTCGCAGCTCTTGCGCGCTGTATGATGTATGCGACCTGAGGGGTCATACGTAGAGAGCGGTCAATCTGGCATCCAAGGTAGGTCACTGTCTTCTTCCACTCTACATCCTGGCCTCGGAGCTTGAGTGGTGGTGGTACACGTCCCTGTATGTTGACAATTATGGCGCATGTCTTGCCAACGTTCACGGCCATGCGCCATTTGTCCAGCCATTCAGGCAGCAGGTTCAGCAGACATTGCATCCTCCTGGCTGCAATGTCTGCCCGACGGGACGACGTAAAATACGCGCTGTCGTCTGCGTAGAGGGCGAGCATGACATCTTGTTCCCATTCTTGGACGCGACCTTCAAGTGTGGGGATGTCGTTGGTGTAAACTGCGTACAGGTGCGGAGGAAGACATGTGCCTTGTGGCACTCCTGCCTCTATTCTTCGTGCTGCCGAGTCGATCCTCTCGACGCTAACACAGAAGCTCCGTCCCTCCAGAAATGACGCCACTAGTCGCGACGATACACGAAGCGTCCGGGTCTGAGTTTAGTCTCCCCTAGCAGCACGACCTGGATTCCGTGCTGCTGCACCATAGTTCGGAGACTAGCAGCTTGTTGTTGGATGCCGCCTGGGTTCCAGTACATTACCCGGAGCTCAGCCATTTCTTGCCAATGTCAGGTGGGTCAGGGCTGTCAGAATAGCCGTGAGTGGGTCAGCTCCCGTGGTCATCGCCGCTAGGATGTCGCCTAGGATTTTCATGACGACTGTGACCAATTGTGCTAGTGCAGCCTCGATCGTAGTCGGCACGGATGTAGTTTGAGGGGGGGAGGCCTCGGTTCTCCCCCTTGAGGCTTGTGCTCTCGGAGCTGGGTGTTGCACTCGCACATGCTGAGATACATGTCCTGGTGTGTTGGCAACTGCTGGCCCTGGCTGGATGGTGGCGATGGGAGGGGGTATGGATGTGGAGATCACCCTGGCCTCGGACTTGGCCATCTTTTTCTTCTTCTTCTTCCCCCTCCTCTTCCCCTTAGTGGAGAGGGGTCCTCCCCTCTCCGTGGCCTCGTTAGCCGGCGGTTGCAGAGTTGTGACCGCCGCTACCTTTTCAGGTTTAGTGGCTGGTGCCACTTCTGTTGCCACCTCCAGGCGCCGCGGCTGTCGCGGCTGTGGCTGGGGTCTCGCATTGGGTGCGCCCTCTGCGACTGGTGGTGCACCTCTGTGCGTGTTTTGCCGCGGCGCATGTGCCGGATGGGAGGGGGCACTCTAATGCCCCTCTTACGAGCGATGCGCTGAATATCAGCGCATCTTCGGTCATTTGCCGAGTGCGCCTTACCGCAATTGGCGCACTTCGGTGGCCCATCCCTGGGTTTGGGGCAGTCTGATGCGACATGATCCCCGGCGCATCTGACGCATTTTACAGGGCGAAAGCAGTTTGCCGAGGAGTGTCCGAAACCCTGGCAACGGTGGCACTGAGCCGGGCCTTCCCTGCCTTGCTATGCCTCGATCGTTACTCCGGGCATGTAGAGGAGCTCGTGTACATCATACAGCCTCTTGAGCTCCTCTTGGCTATGGTGGTGTAGCTTAACGTGGAAAAGGCAACCCGGTCTCCATTTCTTCGGGGGGATTGCGCTTACGAACGTAACGGGAAAGCCCAGTGCCTTAAGGGCCTCCTCGATGTCCTCGGGGTGTGTATCTGCTGGTAGCCCACGCAGTCCCACCTTAGTGGGCAATTCAGCGGTTGGTGCATAGCAGTACCATGCGAGCGCTGCGTCCTCCTTGCTGCGCTCCGTTAGGTACCTCTGCACCTTCCGGTATTCATCAGCCGAATGCGGGCGGAATCTTACCCTTTTCCCGAAGGGGCGCGCATTCGGCGCGTGCCCTAAAATGTTGTGCAGGGCACGGAAATGTTTTGCCCACTCTGGTAGGCTTTCTACTATAATAGAAGGATATTTGCTCTCCTCCTTTTCCTTGGCCACCACCTTCCTAGGTGATGGCACAGGTGGGCTGCGCGGGCGCTTGGGTGCAGCTGCCATCGTGGCGTACGTCGACGCGGACGACGTTCCTGGGCGCGTAGGGCCCCCCCACGTTTAGGCATCGTGCATCATGAGTCGTCTCGATTTTTGCGAGGTCCGTTTCTCCGGTATTTATACTGGTTGCCGGGCCCGTGTGCTAAGCCTCTGGTATTGCGGGTGTTCATGGGCGGCGGTAATCACTTACCATCACGTGAGCCACCTGCTCGTTTGCCTCCCTTTTCTATAAAAAAAAATACTTTAGGAACCTATCTACCTGTATATAACACTGACTCGCTCATCATGATATCTTTTTCGATTTTACGAAGTTCCACCCTCAAGGGGGTCGCGGGGCGTTGTAAAAATATGCTTTTCTCGCTAGGCATGTATTTTATGTTACGCAAAACGAGGGCAGTTAGGAAAGACTGTAATAGTGATGATAGATAAATTTTCAATTTAGATTATTCAGAGTGCATACATACAAACATACATTCATACAAATATACATACATACATAGATACATACATACATACATTCATACATACATAAATACATACATATCGGCCTGTTAAAGTCCGCTGCTGGGCATAGACCACTCCTGTAGAGAGGATTTGCCATTATAGCCGCGCTTGGCATGCGGATTGGCGATCGCAGCACCAGACCACTCGCACCTCAGAGGTGGTCGCCCAACTTCGGTCCGATTATTTTGATCGGACATATTTAGGACATGGTTATCCCGCCATAACGACGTTCAAGGCTGTTTCCCTTCGTCGCCTCTTACGACACCCACGGGAAAAAAGGGAGATTATTCTGAGTACCAACAACAAAGTAATTTGACAAATTAATAATAAATGACAAAATTTCTGTACATCGATTAGTTTTAAATATTGTTTTAATTTAACCGCAAACATTATCTCGTAAAATAAATAGTTTATTAATGAGCAGGCTGCCGTTGTTACTACAGTGCAGGTGATTAAAAACCAACATGGCCATATTTTTTGTATTGTTAAGGACAAAACCCGTTAGATTAGTTAGTAGTGACCCAGTTTTTGAAGCTGAAAGTTGCGAGTTCTAATCCCGCTTAGGGCAAACATTTGTATAATGAATGTGAATGAACTCGAGTCATGTATGTTTATATGAGTGTATGAGTATTTATAGGTAAATGTATTTATAGTAGTATATTTACCGTTAGGTTGGACATTAAGACAGCGACTGGCTCACCGCCAGTACTTTTCCAGATGCTTACCCTGTCATCTGTTGGTCGCCTATTGCATTTTAAGTCGCAAAAGGTCACGATAGCCGAGTTGGTGATCGGAATTCGCGCCGAGAGACACGAGAGGGAGAGATTTAGATGCCCAAAGCTCGTACCAATTAGGGTTTTTATCAAATCTTATGTTGTAATGTACGATAAATATCGTTGGCTTGGATATATAAACGGCGAAAGGCTCACCACCTGTCACGTTGTCCCACAAAAAATGTCTTCGGTGGAAAGTGGTTCGAATGGACTTAATTGTCTACCCCCGTATTGGGAATTGCGTGAATTTGTAAGGCGAAAGTAATCCCCTATTACAACTCCCACGCGAAAAAAGGTTGTGGTATTACACCGTAACCACATACCTACATAGTTATCCCACGTCTATAACAATAACGATAGCCGAGTGATTGGGTGATCGGAATTCGTGTAAAGAGAACCGAGTTCAATCCCCAGGAGGTAGGCTCTTATCAATTATCTTTTACAAAAGTTATGTACGATTTATATCTTTGGCTTCGACACTCAGACTGCAACAGGCTCAACTCCGGTCACGTTGTCCCAAAATAAGCTCCAGTGAAATTTGGTTCGAAAGGTCTTAATTGCCTATACATCCGCCTACCTTTGTATTGGGAAAGGCGTGAAAAAAACTTTACTATTCTGTAACCGGAAAAAACTACTATAGTCATATTATATTAAAATTCACGATAGCCGAGTGGTTGGGTGATCGGATTTTAAGTCAGGAGACCCGAGTTCGATCCCTTCGACAAGGAAATGCCTTAGGCGGAAGTTAGATCGAAATACTTAACTATCTTTACTTCTGTCTACCCCATTATTGGGAATTCCGTGAAGATATTTAAGTCGCAATTTTTTTTTAATTAATCGCTTATTACGCGAAGAAAGTACCTCTGTATTGGGAAAGGCGTGAAAATAAATTCAAAATACTATAATAATAAAACCGGAAAAAAACTACTATAATCAAATTGATTATTTGATATCCTTTATAACTATCACAAATTGTGTCAACCCTACTTCCTACCTACTAGGTCATAATGATAGAAGAATATTATATATATAATATTATATATTTTTAGAGCACACATACCGCACAGTAAGAGACTGGATCGAGCTAAACAACATGCGTACCGCAGTAAGTAAATAATCGTATATTTATTGTTTGTATTGTAAAAATATCACGAGATGAGTTGTGGTTGTAAGATCGGATTTCAATGGGTGACTCATGTTCTATCCCAATAAAGAAGGGACGTATCTATGAGATTTCAGAAAACTTATTTACGTTGAACACAAATACGGTGACTGATTGGAGGGAAACTTATTAGATTGAGTAACTGGTTCATAAAGCGGATTATACTCTTTTGCAACAAAATTTCATCAAATTTGGAATCCTTTCAAATCAAATCAAATTATTTATTTATCAATATCGGTAACATACATTACATCCATCGATCGTCATTTTTTAAACTACCACCGATTCGCAATGAGATTCCCCTGACAGAAAAAGAAACTCCTTAATCCTTAATACTTTTAGGTTTTTTTTTACGTAAGTACAAAATTTAACAATATACTTAGAAATAGCATATTCATTTATATCTGCGTATTGTCAAGGTTGAAGTAATTTATTAAAAGAAAAACTTCATATGTAGAGGCTGTCAGGGACCATGAGCTAAAGAACCAAATAGAGAGTTAGCTTGATTTTTATTCCAATCCCATAAAAATAGACAAGTCACGATAGCCGAGTGGTTGGGTGGTCGGAATTTCAAAACGAGAGACCCGAGTTCGAGCCCCAGTTAGCAGGCTCGTACCAATAGGTTTTTCAAAAACTTATGTACGAATTATATCGTGGGCTTGGACATAAAGACGGCGACGGGCTCACCACCTGTCACGTTGTCGCGAAAATATCATCGGTGGAAGGTGGGTCAAAGGGACATAATTGTCTAGACTAGACCTCTGTCTACCCCATGTATTGGGAATTGCGTTAAGATGTTTATTTATTTATATTTATTATTATTTATTTATAAAAATAGAATAATAATTACATAATACAATATACGAAGACCTCTGTGGACTAGTGTCATTCACACTGGTTTTCACGGTTTCGCCAGTTCCGATTTCGATTCCCGGATCGGTGGATGCAGGAAACCATTTCTTCTGCTTTGTCTCTAATCTGGTTGCTTAAAACAACGAAGGGGATACCTTCGTTGTTTTAAGCAACCACATTACTTTCTTTGTTTCTGATTCCATAACACAAATGCTTTGGCTACTTACTTTGGAATCGAAGCATTGTATATGATGTTGTCCCTGGCTATGTACTTATCTAATACGTAGTATTTTCAGTTTATATTTTTTTATATTCACCCGATTTCTCAATGCTAGACTAGGCAGAGGCCTAGGCAAAGAAGTCTTTGGACCCCATTTTCCTTCCAAGCTTATTTGAGACAATGTGATAGTAAGTCTATCGCTTATTGAAAAAAATATTATATAAATACAAAAGTATGCATGTTTTTATGTTAGTCTGTAAAATAAATAATAAATATCTTCACGTAATTCCCAATTCAGGTGTAGACAGAGGTCTAGTCTAGACAATTAAGTTACTTCGGCCCACCTTCCATCGAAGATATTTTCGGGACAACGCGACTGGTGGTGAGCCAGTGGCCGTCTTTATGTCTAAGCCAGCAATATAATTTGTACATAAGTTTTTGAAAAACTTATTGATACGAGCTTGCCACCTGGGGATCGAACTCGCGTCTCTTGACTCGAAATTCCGACCACCCAACCACTCGGCTATCGTGACTTATGTTAGTCTGTAAATTGTGCATATTATTTATTATATATTGTTTATATTTGTGTATCATGAGGAAACACTTTTCAGATTTTCTTCATAACCCTGGCGACGGTAGCTTGGGTCGGATTTTCGATACCAATGCCATATCCCACTTCATATGCGTACCGGTTTATTCGGTCTCCGGTGGCGGAAGGTCCAGAGTCGGTGCCTGGTATGGTTTTTTTAATTATTTTAACAATCCCAACTCTTGCTTGTCTTTATATTACTTTTCCTTACACACATACACAATGCCTGTAAAATTCCTCTACAGGACATAGTCCTCTCCCGTGAGGAATTGACATTATCGCCACGTTTGGATTGGCGATTGAAGTACCAAATAATAATCTTAGCTGTATCACATGTAATAATAATAATAATAATATACTTTATTGTACACCAATGAAGAAACAATACAAAAAGAAAAACAAAAACAAAAATATATAAATCAAATATTGGATAATAAAAGGCTACCTTGTTGCTACATAGTAATTTCTTCCAGGCAACCTAAGAAAATTACCAACAAAAAATAATGACGGGTAGGATGTACACGAAAAATCAACAGTAAAATTAAAACAAAAAAAATAAAATAAAAATATATAAATATAATTATTTCCATTTGTGTCACCACAGTCTTACAAAATTTAATATTGTATATTTTCTGTGTTGGTGTGCAATAAAGAGTAATCTATCTATCTTTCTATCTAAATATAAAATATATATAAAAGTAAAACATACGTTCTGTGAGTGATCATTAGGATCTGAGGGAAAGGGGAATTGAGATAGAGAGGAGCTAGAGAGATAGATAATATTCTTTGACCTGTTTTTTAAAAGAATCTAGGTTCTGAGCAAGTTTAATGGATAGAGGTAAAGGGTTCCAAAGCTTAAGAGCAACAGCTGGAAAAGATTTATGATAAAAATTAGAGGATCGAATACGATGTTTAAGGAAGAGGGTGTGTATGCCTGTAGCCTATCATCGGTCTCCATTATATTGGGTCAAGATTTTTTTATGTTTCCTGCGCCATCTGTGGGATGCGACTTCAAAGACATTTGCCACTTTAAAGACACCCGAGACTTGGAAGTATTATAAAGAAACTTTAAACAAGACTAATTTTAAATTGTACGGAAATTTCCCATAAATCATTATTTATCGGTAGCCGTTGTAGCCTAGTGTAGCGATCTCTGGGCTCGGCGGTGAAGGGAAACATCGTATGGAAACCTGCAAGTCTGAGGAATGATAATTTGAAAAATATTTATTGTTTTAAGGTTGTGTGAAGACATTCCCAGTATTCTCTCTCAAAGCAAAAACAAATATTCAGCTATTATAACCTTTGCTCAGCAATTGCATTAACAAGCTGCTACTTATACAAACAGGTAGACGATCTCCATAGAAGAGTGGCGGACACACCAGTTTTCATGATATCGCCACTCTGGTGTCCCGGATTCGATTTCCAATCGGGTCAATATAGTAAACACTTCGGTGTTGTCTCGGGTCTGAGTGTTATGTTATCTCTCTCATATTACGTTTATCAATATTAAGTAATTAACAGTCAAGATAGCCGAGTGGTTGGGTGGTCGGAATTTCGAGTCAATAGACCCGAGTTCGATCCCCAGTTGGTAGGCTCGTACCAATGGGTTTGTCAAAAACTTATGTACGAATATCGTTGGCTCGGACATAAAGACGGCGACGGGCTCACCACCTGTCACGTTGTCCCGAAAATATCTTCGGTGGAAGGTGGGTCGAAGGGACTTAATTGTCTAGACTCGACCTCTTTCTACCCCTGTATTGGGAATTGCGTGAAGATATTTATTTATTTATTTAAGTAATTAACCCCTCCGAGTGGTGTACGCTCCGGTTTCATTGTGTAGCTGAGGTCCCGGGCTAGATTCCCGGTCAGGTAAATCTCGCTGTCTGTGGTACCTCGTAATCTCGTTGTTTCTGATTTCATAGCACAAGTACGTTAGCTACTTACTTTGGGATCAGAGCAATGTATGTGTTGTTTTGCCTATCTATGTATGTATGTATGTATTTTACTGTTATTCGCTTGGCAGCTGCTCCTCGGCTTTCTGAATTGGAGCTTAACTTGAAGAAGGGCGAGTACGTGTGCGGAGACAAGATCTGCAAGCTGCAACCCGGGGAGGAAACCAAGGGGTGCAGCGGAAGATGTCAGTATCCTGGATAAGCTATTGAAAATACAGTTTTAAATTTGTTTTAAATTTTTCTTTATTTTCAATCCTCCTCCTCCTCAAGTTTTCATTCCTTAAACCAAAAAAAGAGGTTACCGACGGAGTTTCTTTCGCCTAATTGTACTCCGTTAGAGGATTTTTTATTACGAAACGGTGATAGATTAAAAATGATAATGATAAACTAATGTATATTCTTATATCGACAATACATGATTTCATTGGCGTGCAATGTTGCGTCAGGTTTCGGCGTGTAACCCCCCTTTTCTTCCGTGGGTGTCGGAATAGGTTGGAAGCACCCCTATTTATAATTTATCTATTAAAAGTTGCATCACAATCATTATAACAGTCCACTGCATAATATAGGCCTTTCCCGTTACGGTGAATTTCTCGAGTATAGTAATCTGGTACTTTTCGAGATGGTTGTCCTCCATTCGGGAACTAACACTATTTTTAAGGTTCTACCATTAACTGTCTCATCGTCGTAACCGTCTCGTCGTCACATCCACAGGAAGATAGAGGACGGTATGTTCTTACGCCGTAACCACACTCTATTTTAAATTTAAATTAGGTCAGCAATTAATTTAATGACGTTAAGGTGTCAAGGTAAGGTCTGGTCAAAAAATACACCAACAATACTAGGCATAAAATTATGACAACGCATTTAGAATCATCTTCCCCTATCGGAATAGTCGTGGTTGGGAGGTCGGAATTTCGAGTCAATAGACCTGAGTTCGATCCCTAGGTCTCTTGGTAACAATGGGTTTTTCAAAAACTTATGTACGAATTATATCGTTGGCTTGGACATAAGACAGGAATAATAGCAATCATGTGAGGCATCATAGTTTATAATATTTTAACGACAATACGTAATGTGCAATTACTTTTAAGAAACGTCCTGAAAATATCTTCAGTGGAAGCTGGGTCAAAGGGACTTAATTGTCTAGACTAGACCTCTGTCTACCCCTGTATTGGGAATTGCGTGAAGATATTTATTTATTTATTTAAGTAATTAACCCTCCGAGTGGTGTACGCTCCGGTTTCATTGTGTAGCTGAGGTCCCGGGCTAGATTCCCGGTCTGGTAAATCTTGCTGTCTGTGGTACCTCGTAATCTCGTTGTTTCTGATTTCATAACACAAGTACTTTAGCTACTTACTTTGGGATCAGAGCAATCTATGTTTGTTTTGCCTATCTATGTATGTATTTTACTGTTATTCGCTTGGCAGCTGCTCCTCGGCTTTCTGAATTGGAGCTTAACTTGAAGAAGGGCGAGTACGTGTGCGGAGACAAGATCTGCAAGCTGCACCCCGGGAAGGAGACCAAGGGATGCCGCGGAAGATGTCAGTATCCTGGATGAGCTATTGAAAATACAGTTTTAAATTTGTTTTAAATTTTTCTTTATTTTCAATCCTCCACCTCCTCAAGTTTTAATTCCTTAAACCAAAAAAAGTGGTTACCGACGGAGTTTCTTTCGCCTAATTGTACTCCGTTAGAGGATTTTTTATTACGAAACGGTGATAGATTAAAAATGATAATGATAAACTAATGTATATTCTTATATCGACAATACATGATTTCATTGGCGTGCAATGTTGCGTCAGGTTTCGGCGTGTAACCCCCCTTTTCTTCCGTGGGTGTCGGAATAGGTTGGAAGCACCCCTATTTATAATTTATCTATTAAAAGTTGCATCACAATCATTATAACAGTCCACTGCATAATATAGGCCTTTCCCGTTACGGTGAATTTCTCGAGTATAGTAATCTGGTACTTTTCGAGATGGTTATCCTCCATTCGGGAACTAACACTATTTTTAAGGTTCTACCATTAACTGTCTCATCGTCGTAACCGTCTCGTCGTCACATCCACAGGAAGATCGAGGACGGTATGTTCTTACGCCATAACCACACTTTATTTTAAATTTTAATTAGGTCAGCAATTAATTGAATAACGTTAAGGTGTCAAGGTAAGGTCTGGTCAAAAAATACACCAACAATACTAGGCATAAAATTATGACAACGCATTTAGAATCATCTTCCCCTATCGGAATAGTCGTGGTTGGGAGGTCGGAATTTCGAGTCAAGAGACCCGAGTTCGATCCCTAGGTCTCTTGGTAACAATGGGTTTTTCAAAAACTTATGTACGAATTATATCGTTGGCTTGGACATAAGACAGGAATAATAGCAATCATGTGAGGCATCATAGTTTATAATATTTTAACGACAATACGTAATGTGCAATTACTTTTAAGAAACGTCCCGAAAATATCTTCAGTGGAAGCTGGGTCAAAGGGACTTAATTGTCTAGACTAGACCTCTGTCTACCCCTGTATTGGGAATTGCGCGAAGATATATATTTTATTTTTTTATTTCCCCTATCCGATTCAAATACACTGTTTTCGTAGTAGTAATGGAGAGAGAGATTGAGAATGCATAAAACTCGTTTATAAAGATTAAATAATAGGTGACGCTACAGAAAAGTATTTATTAAAGTATTTGTCCTCCAAGGATGAGTAGCATATACACCACTTTTCACGATTTCACCAGGTTTGAAGTCCGTGGTTCGATTCCCGAACTATCAATGAAGAAAACCACATTTTCTACATTGTTTTGAATCTGGGTGTTTGTGGTACCTTCGTTGTTTCCGATTCCGTAACACAAGTGCTTTAGCTACTTACTTCAGGATGTATGCAATGTTGTCCCTATGTATGTACATTCTTTTAGCAGGTAATTTCTTACATTACATTTGTGGTGTTGAGCCCACACTGTTACTAATTGGTACATGTAGCAGTAGGCAGTCAGATTATAATTCAATCGATATGAATTGGTATGTGATGTGTAAAGCTAGTTAAAACAATATACCAAATAAGCATCGATGAAATATGGGTCGAGAGAACCTCACTGTCCTCTGCCTTCTAGTATGGGAAATTAGGGAAGATGAATAACCATAAATAAAAAATATCAAGTTATGAATACTTGGACACCGAGGAGAAACTAAAATTTCTTGTTTGTATTTTTTAGTTAACTTGCATAGTTTTAGGAAAGAAACAAAATAATTATAGAATATGGCTATGGAAGAGTGTTATCTCCTGTCACTGGTAATAGATACCTAAAAAGCATATAACTATTTAAAAAACCTCAACAATGTTTTTTGTTAATACTGGTTTACTATATTAATAAAAAATTGTATTTCTATTGTGTTCATGCAAAATTTATTGAATTTTTAATACATATAAATTATGCTTTTGTTAGTAAATTAAAAAGAATTTTATTTTATTTTTTTTGTGTTCAGGATCTCAATCGCTGTGTACTTATGCAGTTATCAAAATGATTTAAAAAATATACAGTGATCACAACCCGCGAAAGAACGTAAGTAATACTTCGTCACGCAACTTTGTGTACAACAATTTCATCAGGCGTTTTGCGTTGACAGTACAATAGATATCCGTGCAGTTCTGTGATAAATTGGATGGATCGAAATTCGAATCAAGTACATGAATTTCATCCCCGGGATGAAGGCTCGTACCAATGAAATTTATCTCGAATCTTTTTTCTAACTTTATTTGTTGCTTATTTTATCATTAAAAAAAAACAAAGAAAAGCACAAAAGTGTCTTCAGACAGTATAAGTTGACAGTTCAGACAGTATAAGCAAAAACTGATTTGCAGCGCAGACGCTATCAGTCTTGGACTGTTACTGTCCTAATAATAGCAAAATAATCGCTTATAAACCATAAACAATTACAAATAATTACAAAACATAAACAGATCACATTTATTAATACTTTGCACCACTATATCGTTGGCCTGGAAAGTTCGAAAGAAAAAATCGCTTCCCCAATATAAGGAATCGCGCGAGGATATGAATAAAAAATTCTCTGAGATTTCACGGTCGTCACAAATACTATAGAAGCTACAGATATGTTCCTCATAAGAGTCACGATAGACGAGTGGTTGGGTGATCGGAATTCAAGTCGAGAGACCCGAGTTCGATCCCCACGTGGCAAACTCATACCAATGGGTTTCTTTCTTTTCAAAAAATCTTAAGTACGAATTATATCGTTGGCTTGGACATTAAGACGGCAACGGGCTCACCACCTGTCGCGTTATCCTATAAATATCTTCGGATAAAGGTGGGTTGAAACGACTTAATTGTCCAGAGTTCTGTCTACCCCTATATAAGGAATGACGTGAAGATATAGATATGTTCCTCGTCTTCAGGAAATAAATTTAAAAGAAGTAGTATACTATTTCTTTACTCGTTCTATACTAGGAGTATTATACTATACTTCTTATCATAAGGAGGAGTAGAGAAAGGGAGACGGGGCTTCGATTGACCTCACTCACGGGACTTAAGGCAGTAAGTAGTACTCTGTCTCTACTCGATGCCGGTATTCCGCGACACCGAGACATTGACCGGGTTGAACCCAGTGGCTTGCAGACACTTTCAGAACAAAGAAGGAGGAAAATAATATTTTTTTTAAGAAAAAACACAAAACCCCAATTTTGGAACTAGCCGAACATAAAATTCAAAATTAATAATAGTGCTTATAAAACATCATTTTATCGTCTTCAGAGAGTGGAGTGTTAGGTGTAAACTGTAATAAATATTTTTTTAATAAATAATGAATGATACTAGACTCCATAGAGTAAGTAGCTCGTTTTTAGGGCGGTGTATACGCTTCTACAACAAAGTTCCGGTAAATGTGCTAAGCCTGTCTATTAACAGGTTTAAGAACTTTATTAAAGAAAAACTTTATAGAAAGGGTTATTATAATGTAAATGAATATATTAATGACAGTAACCCCTGGAATGAGGTGATCGCTTCCAAGCTATTTGTAGAAAATGTCACATCACATTCGTGCATTATATTGTTAAAACATTGACAAAAAAAGAGGATACTTACGGAGTTTCTTTCGCCTGTTCCTTCTCCGTTATAGGAACCTCATTACGAAACGGTGGTAGATTAAATATTACTATCGATAAACGAATATCTTATGTCTGAAGCACCCCAGAATGTTTCCAACCACTATCGTCCTCATGGGGAATTTTTTTTTACTTCTTAATTCGGCCAGTTACAAAAGTGTGATTTTATATATTTTTTGTAAATAATATTTATTATTAATTTATTTATTAATATTTTACAATAGTATAGTACAGACATCGGACCTTTAAAGGTGTACGAAGTTTTATATTAATCCGACATTTTGAAAGAGTGAAAATCACATTCAAAAAATTCGTTTCATACACATTTCGATACATCATCATAATTATTCTATCGGCCTGTAGAGTCGACTGCAGGTAATAGGCCTGTCACTTACACTTGGTGGTGAGCCGGTCGCTGTCTTTATGTCCAAGTCAACGATACAATCGTAAATAAAGTGTTGAAAAGGCCCATTGCTGCGAGCTTACCACCTGGGTATCGAACTCGGGCCTCTTGACACGAATTGCGATGACCCAACCACTCGGCTATCTTGACTTATGTTAGTCTGTAAATTGTGCATATTATTTATTATATATTATTTATATTTGTGTATCATGAGGCGACGGCGACGGTAGCTTGGGTCGGACTTTCGATACCAATGCCATATCCTACTTCATATGCGTACCGGTTTATTCGGTCTCCGGTGGCGGAAGGTCCAGAGTCGGTGCCTGGTATGGTCTTTTTAATTATTTTAACGTTATATTTTTAATTATTTTAACGTAATAGTTTGGTATAAAACGGTGTTAAAAAGGATCTTAGATGCTTACGTAAGTAAAGTTTTATTTAATGATTTCATGTATTTACGCGAATACTACACGTTTAAAATAGAACGATTTTCGGATTTTATCGCGTTTTAAATTAGTTTTTACAAACTATTTTTCATTTCCCGACGTTTCGGATGCTTTACAGCATCCGTGGTCACGGGGGGACTCTGAGTCAAAAAAAATATATGTACCCGTCACTGGTAGAACCGGCCCATAAGTGTAATAGCAATAATTTTGCTGCTTCTCTCTACATCGTATAAAAATTTTTAACTAAAACTTACTTATGTACGAATTATATCGTTGGCTTGGACATAAAGACGGCGACGGGCTCACCACCTGTCACGTTGTCCCAAAAATATCTTCGGTGGAAGAAGGATCGAAGGGTTTTAATAGTCTAGACTAGATCTCTGTCTACCCCTGTATTGTGAATTGCCTTAAGATATTTATTTATATATTTATAACTTATACCTATATATGTGAACAGGCATTGCATTCTGGTTTGATCGGATCTACAATAACTAAATTTTTAATCTGATCATTTCTATTTTAGAATATTCATCATTAGATATATAATAGAGATAGATAAATTTATCGTTTAGAATTTTGAAATTTTGAAGTCACGATAGCCGAGTGGTTTGGTGGTCGAAATTTCGAGTCAAGAGACCCGAGTTCGATCCCCAGGTGGCGGGCTGGTACCAATGGGTTTTAAAAAAAAAACTTATGTACGAATTATATCGTTGGCTTGGACTTAAAGACGGCGCCGGACTCACCACCTGTCACGTTGTCCCGAAAATATCTTCGGTGGAATGTGAGTCTAAGGGACTTAATTGTCTAGACTAGACTTCTGTCTACCCCTGTATTGGGAATTGCGTAAAGATATTTATTTATTGGTTTAATCTTACTCGTAAACACCTAAATACTAGAGCAACAAAAGGCAAACTTAATGCCTTGTGGCATTCTCTTTGGCTTGGACTCTTGGACATTCTCTTTGGATTCATCGTTGGCTTGGACATAAAGACGGCGACGGGCTCACCACCTGTCACGTTGTCCCGAAAATATCTTCGATGGAAGGAGGGTCGAAGGGACTTAAATGTCTAGACTAGACCTCTGTCTATCCCTGTATTGGGAATTGCGTGAAGATATTTATTTTATTTATTTTAATTAAATATCATTAGAAATAAAACATGTGTTACGGGGTATATTATATAACATACTCTTTAATACTTCATAGACGTAATGTAACGGACTTTAGAAGATTCCCTTTGAGTAAAATGTTCAGAATCCTAAACTTCGATTCTATCTGATTCTTTCTCAGACTATATCCATTAGAAATTTTTGTCAACGTCTAAAGTTGCTTTTCATTTCATAGAACATTTAAAACTTTTATTCAAAACCCGACACAAGAGAATACCTACAGAAAGCCTCATTACGAAATTGTACTTAAATTTAAATTGCGACTTGGAAAAACGAAATTTAATTTCTCGAATGATAAAAATTTTGCTTTTGAGGTGTTTTATTTTTCTCTGACTTTCCCTTATAGGCAAAGGTAAAGGTAGGCAGAGGTCTAGACAATTTCTTAAAAGTTCTGTCAAATAAAAACTACATTGTTCCAAACGTCATGTTGTCCCAAAAAAGTATTTTCGGTGGAAGGTGGTCGAAATCTCTGTCTAGCCCTGTATTGGGAATGGCGTGAAGATTAATAAAAACTAAAAAGTCCTTTCGACCAAGTTTCCACCGTAGCTTATTTAGGCTAACGTGATAGGTGGTGAACCTGTCACCTTATGCCCAAGCTAACATTGCAATATACGTACATACATACATGTTTACATATATAAATAATTAGACACAAACATCCGTAACTTAAGTACGAACACATACGTTTCCACTATGTTTATTTATTAACATTCAACCGACATAGTGAAATCGAACAAGTTACATAAAGAGTATAAAGTTGTATAAAAAAGATGTAATTTATTAATTAAAAAGGACATTGTACAGAGATTCATGTTTATAAATCAATTATAGAACTATATAGGTTGTTGTTATGACTTTTTCAATTTATTAGTGTCAAAGTAGGCTCTATAAAATTGTCTTAACCTCATGTGGGGTTAATGTTATTAAGTTAGAACTATATGGCTGTACGCTGCTCAAATATGAAGTGTTATTAAAAGTCTATAAGTGGTTTATTTTTTATTCGATCTACATCTGTAACAATATTCATCACGCGAATGTTTGCCAGTAGCGAGATTTGAAGACGTAATCCTTTGCTTCGAAAGCAGCAAAGTCATTAACAACTAGACTATCAGGTTATCAGTGCAATGTACAAATACTATTAGTTATTATTATTATTATATCGCAATGCACAATCCCTGGCGGGGTAGCCAGAGAGCCACGACCATCAAGTGTCACTCATCTGCGATTTTTTATATTTTACTGATTTAATTTAAAAAGTCACGATAGTCGAGTGTTGGGTGGTCGGAATTTCGAAACGAGAGACCCGAGTTCGAGCCCCAGTTAGCAGGCTCGTACCAATAGGTTTTTCAAAAACTTATGT
The DNA here is from genome assembly GCA_029286605.1 of Sericinus montela. Taxonomy (NCBI): domain Eukaryota; kingdom Metazoa; phylum Arthropoda; class Insecta; order Lepidoptera; family Papilionidae; genus Sericinus; species Sericinus montela. The sequence continues at coordinate 1,173,234 of JAGSMR010000024.1, read as the reverse complement.
ACGAATTATATCGTTTGCTTGGACATAAAGACGGCGACGGACTCACCACCTGTCACGTTGTCCCGAAAATATCTTCGGTGGAAGGTGAGTCTAAGGGACTTAATTGTCTAGACTAGACTTCTGTCTACCCCTGTATTGGGAATTGCGTAAAGATATTTATTTATTGGTTTAATCTTACTCGTAAACACCTAAATACTGGAGCAACAAAAGGCAAACTTAATGCCTTGTGGCATTCTCTTCCATTCGACCCTGGGACAAATGAAATGAAGGCAGATGCATAATCAGTACAAAAGAATACATATATATTCAAATATATATGTACATATTACTGTATATTATTAATAGATATTTTGTGACATATACATTATACTTCATAATTTACAATATTTTTAAAGAAAATTTTTATTATCTAGAAAAGATTGCTTGTAATTGCTTACTCAATTGTGAAATCATTTATGAAATTCACAACTAAATAGCGATTAGAATGTATTGATGATATATCCTCTTTGCTACCGAAATTTCTGATAATGTCGTATCTTACTATTCGTTAAAACTGTAGTCAAAATACATAGAGCTTTTTATTTTAATTTAATCGCAAATATATGGATACTCAACCAATAGACAAATTTTTAAGAAACTATTTTTTATATATCTTCATGCTATTTCCCATATCGTGGTAGACAGAAGTCTAGACATTGAACGACCCACTTTTCACCGAAGTTTATTTGGGACAACGTGACGGGTGGTGAGCCTATCGCCGTCTTAATGTCCAAGATAACGGTGCATTAATATATAGAAATAAACAACAATGATTCGCATATTTCATATGTAACCACACAAACGTTTGCATCTAGCGGGATTCGAATCCGCACCTCTGTTGCCCCCAGTAATGGGGCATACGTGAAGATATTATTATTTATTTATTTAGTTATGCTAGGTTTGCCTTCAATGTCAAGTTCCTGCATAATTCAGCTTTTATAATTGTTATTAAAAATTTCAGTGTCACCGGGCCGGGATCGAACTTGGGTCACGATACAAGAAAATATTAAGCTTCTAGCATCTGGCACCACTGGGCGACTATGACTCAAACTAGAAAACAAGTAACTAGAATCAAGTGACCACATATTCGTAATATCGTGGACTGTCCTATGGTAAATAAGTAGCTACATTGTGTTCGTACGGTGTATTTGCAACAAATCAAATGAAATGAAATCATTTATTCATCGACATAAGAATGTACATTCGTTTATCGATAGTAATTTTTAATCTACCACCGTTTCGTAATGAGGTTCCTCTAACGGAGAAGAAACAGGCGAAAGAAACTTCGTAAGTATCCTCTATTTTGGTCAATCTTTTTTTTTCATAATATAATGTACTATACAAATGTGATGTGATATTTTATAGAAATAGCTTGGGAGCGAACACCTCATTCCCAAGGGTTATTGTCATTAATATACACAATCGCCACCCTTGGCAAGCAGACCAGTTCATAACCAGAGACCGCACACCATAACTTCAACCCCCTGGTTTAATTTTGGTCTGACAAACAAACGTCTCTATCTCACCTCTTTTGAGTATTCTTCCGGATAGGTTGGTGTCGCAATCGGATGTGGTCGCTGGTGATGACGGCCGCTGGCATCACTCAAGGTTAAAAAAGACTGCCTGTAAATAAACATCTTCGAGCAATTCCCAATACAGGGGTAGACAGAGGTCTAGTCTACACAATTAAGTCCCTTCGACCCACCTTCCATCGAAGACATTTTCGTTATAACGTGCGTGACCACATGTAGTGAGTCCGTCGCTGTATTTACGTCCAATACAACGATAAAAATCGAACATACCACCACATCCATCACCGCCACCTACTGGTGGTGATGGATGATGTAGTGCATACCCAAAGGTGTACCTCATGGTACACCAATGGGTGGGCACCAACTACTGAGGGAGACTATGGCTCGGAAGAGTTTCCCCAACTAAAGTTAACGTGGTGAGACCTGAATGCTCATCATCATATTAAACACATGATTATTTCAAAGCATGATTTCCCCGTTATTGTCAAAATATAGACAACTTTGTTGAAATAAAATGATAAAAATGACTTTATATAAAAAGAAGAAGTGTCTCATATTTTTATTTTGAATTAAGTCCATCCTACGTAGTGTGTTTATAAAAAGATAGAGGCGAGGTTTTATATAGCGTCTCTCTCAGACAATACGTAGTTGGCGCAAAGTGATCGAGCAACATGCGTACCGCGGTAAGTACACCTTCGTTTACTATCTATGCCCGCTACATTTTTTAACAAAAAGTTTCCTTATTATGTCTACACTATCTGTGTGAATTGTGTACTCAGTGGAATATACGTAAGAGTTTGTTTTTCCAAAACCCTGGTTAGTTGTGTGTTAATTATTAATGTATAAATGGAATTATTATATTACTAAAAGTAGTTACTGTGTGGAATAAGTAGATGATGTTTTAATAATTTTCTATTACTAAACATATTGTCTAAATACAAAACATTTTCCTAAACGATAAAGTAAACAACGAATACACTCTGTTGTATGTGTTTATAATTTAATCAAATTATATATTTATCAAAATGTGAATATATATTCGTTTACCGAGATGCGATTTATATTGACAATGTGCAAAAGCTGAATCGTGCTAAATGTGCATATGAATATTCTGCTACGTAAAATGTATATATACGTAATATAATTATATTTTAACATAATTATAATGTACCGTTAGCTTCGACTCTAAGATGGCGACAGGCTCACCACCTGCCACAACACAAGCTTCGGTGCCAAAGTGTGTCGTAAGGACTTCATTGTCTAAACCTCTATCTACCTCAATATGGGACATAGCGTAAAAATAATAATATATAAATATGTGTTAAGAAGAGCCAGTGTTAATACAGTATGTCACTCCGGAGGACTAAGGCTCAGGGGTAAACGAACAACGAGAAGGTAACAATGAGGGTGACATCACAAAGAGCTGTTGCGATAAAAAAGTTCCTGGCGTTGAAAAGTTCCTGGAAAGTTTCATACTTCTTCTGCCGGGACAAGCTCGATTACCCAAATTAGACTTTAAGGGCTAAAAAATAATCCTATAACGACAAAGTCCTATTAATAATATTGGAATAAATAAATATAAACATCTTCACGTAATTCCCAATACAGGGGTAGATAGAGGTCTAGTCTAGACAATTAAGTCCCTTTGACCCACCTTCCACCGTAAATATTTTCTGGACAACGTAACAGGTGGCAAGCCAACGATGTAATTGGTAGATAAGTTTTTGAAAAACTCATTGGTACTGGCACTCGGCTATCGTGACTTATATTCTTAATGATGTTGGAAATGGAAAAATATTCACGCCATTCAAATTATTTGGATAGACCGAGGTCTAGATATCATTAAGTCTTCGACCCACCATCCACCGAAGACATTTTTTGGAACAACTTGACAGATGGTGAGCCTGTCGCCGTCTTTATGTACGATTTAAATACGTACATAAGTTTAAAAACTAACCATTGGTACGAGCTTACTACCTGAGGATCCAACTCCAATCCAATCCTAATCTGTTATCGTAACTCTTTATGAATATTATTAGTTAAATATTATTAGTTGAATGTGCGATTAGAAGTTTGAAATGTGGTAAGGCTGCGGGACTAGACATAGTTACTGCTGAAATGGTCAAGTATGGTGGGCCACGCGTCTGGGACAGCTTTCATCTGCTGTGCAATTTGTGCTGGCGAACGGGAGCTGTTCCGGATGATTGGCGATCCGCGGTCATTGTGCCTTTATATAAAGGTAAAGGTTCACATTATGACTGCGGGTGCTATCGGGCGATCAGCTTGACCAGTTTAGCAAGTAAAGTTTACTCGAAGGTTTTGACACGTAGGATGCAAGATAAATCGGAAAGATTTCTATGGGAGGCACAATGCGGATTTAGACCTGGAAGAGGATGCACGGATCAAATGTTTTCTCTCCGCATGATCACGGAGAAGCTTCTGGCTGCTAACCAGAAGATTTTCTGTGCTTTTGTGGATCTTGAGAAAGCATTTGATAAGGTTGTAAGGAAGAAAATGTGGGAACTGTTGCCGGGGTATGGTGTGGATGGTCGATTGCTAAGGGCTGTGCAGTCACTTTACTGTGACTGTAAAGCCTGTGTGCGGGTAGGGCATGACCTGTCACCCATGTTTAGCGTCCAAACGGGCGTAAAACAGGGTTGTGTCATGTCTTCCTATTCATACTGTATCTCGACAGCTGTTTGCAAAAGCTGAATCGTGCTAAATGTGCATATGAATATTCTGCTACGTAAAATGTATATATACGTAATATAATTATATTTTAACATAATTATAATGTACCGTTAGCTTCGACTCTAAGATGGCGACAGGGTCACCACCTGCCACAACACAAGCTTCGGTGCCAAAGTGTGTCGTAAGGACTTCATTGTCTAAACCTCTATCTACCTCAATATGGGACATAGCGTAAAAATAATAATATATAAATATGTGTTAAGAAGAGCCAGTGTTAATACAGTATGTCACTCCGGAGGACTAAGGCTCAGGGGTAAACGAACAACGAGAAGGTAACAATGAGGGTGACATCACAAAGAGCTGTTGCGATAAAAAAGTTCCTGGCGTTGAAAAGTTCCTGGAAAGTTTCATACTTCTTCTGCCGGGACAAGCTCGATTACCCAAATTAGACTTTAAGGGCTAAAAAATAATCCTATAACGACAAAGTCCTATTAATAATATTGGAATAAATAAATATAAACATCTTCACGTAATTCCCAATACAGGGGTAGATAGAGGTCTAGTCTAGACAATTAAGTCCCTTTGACCCACCTTCCACCGTAAATATTTTCTGGACAACGTAACAGGTGGCAAGCCAACGATGTAATTGGTAGATAAGTTTTTGAAAAACTCATTGGTACTGGCACTCGGCTATCGTGACTTATATTCTTAATGATGTTGGAAATGGAAAAATATTCACGCCATTCAAATTATTTGGATAGACCGAGGTCTAGATATCATTAAGTCTTCGACCCACCATCCACCGAAGACATTGTTTGGAACAACTTGACAGATGGTGAGCCTGTCGCCGTCTTTATGTACGATTTAAATACGTTCATAAGTTTAAAAACTAACCATTGGTACGAGCTTACTACCTGAGGATCCAACTCCAATCCAATCCTAATCTGTTATCGTAACTCTTTATGAATATTATTAGTTAAATATTATTAGTTAAATATTATTAGTTAAATATTATTAGTTAAATATTATTAGTTGAATGTGCGATTAGAAGTTTGAAATGTGGTAAGGCTGCGGGACTAGACAGAGTTACTGCTGAAATGGTCAAGTATGGTGGGCCACGCGTCTGGGACAGCTTTCATCTGCTGTGCAATTTGTGCTGGCGAACGGAGCTGTTCCGATGATTGGCGATCCGCGGTCATTGTGCCTTTATATAAAGGTAAAGGTTCACATTATGACTGCGGGTGCTATCGGGCGATCAGCTTGACCAGTTTAGCAAGTAAAGTTTACTGGCAGGTTTGAAAGATGACCTTGTCTCAAAATGGATAAGGGCGTGCTTCGATGGTTGGGCACGTTGAGCGAATGAGTGAAGACCGAATGGTGAAGAAAATATATAGCGCGAAAGTTAATATTAAAAGGTGTCGAGGTAGACCGAGATTAACTTTCGAAGACCATGTGAGCAAATTGCTCGAAGAGAGGAGGGTCAAGAGTACTCGGATACCTAGACGTGCATGTATGAAGAAGATGATGAATCTGAAAGAAGCGAATGAAGTATGTAGGGATCGTGACACTTGGCGATCTGTTCTCTCTGGCTACCCCGTCAGGGATTGTGCGTGAAGATAAATAAATTAGTTAAACACTTTCCAGGTTTTCTTCTTAACCCTGGCGTTGGTGGCGTGGGTGGGGCACTCGTTGCCAAGAGGATATGAGCAAAAGCACATCTCTCCTGGAATACCTTACCGGTTCCGTCGGTCTTTGGCAGCTAGAAAGGGCCTGCCGCCTGTTCCAGGTATGGTTAATATTTTATGAAAAATGGGTAAAAAAGAGCTATGAGTTCAGACTGGTATTGGGTAATGGGTATTGCAGTCTATGGATACCTGTGAACATTGTTGTCTTACATTGTGGTCACGGGGGGACTGTCCCAACGTGACCACGGATGTACGTCTTAATATGATGACACATCTTAAATAAGACAATTGTTTTATAAATAAAAAGATGACGAAGAAGACTAATTAAAAGATGTATCATTCGCGTAAATACAAGAAATCATTAAATAAATGTTTTTCTTTTTGTATAGACGACTTCTTTGAGATAATACTTATATATTATATCAGAGTCCAGGGTTCTTTTTGTTAGGAAAGCCATACGTTTTGTTTCTAGAAAATTATTTAGATAGGCATTAATTATATGCTTATATGAAATTCCCCAATAGAGCTTATTTGGGACAACATGATATGTGGTAAGCCTATCACAGTTTTAATCCCCGAAGGTCTAATCGAAGAGTTCGAATCCCGAGTTCGATCCCCAGGTGGCAGGCTCGTACCAATGGGTTTTTCAAAAAAACTTATGTACGAGTTATATCGTTGGCTTGGATATAAAGACTGGCTCACCACCTGTCACGTTGTCCCGAAAATATCTTCAGTGGAAGGTGGTGGGGACTTAATTGTCTAGACTAGACCTCTGTCTACCCCTGTATTGGAAATTGCGTGAAGATATTTATATTTATTTATTTTCCTACTAGTCTCTGCTCGTCCATCCCAGCTGGAGTTCAACGTGAGGAAGGGCGAGTACGTGTGCGGGGACAGGATCTGCAAGCTGGAGCCAGGGGTTGTGCCCAAGGGGTGCAATGGAAGATGCCAGTATCCGCTGTAGATGCGTCATATATTAAAGTTACTGTCTTATACATATGCCTTTTATTTCTTCACCGTATACACGACAGACTCCTAGCTTGCTTAGCGAATTGGCGATCTGCGAATGCACCGCCACCATGTAGGCACAACACATAACACCAGTGCCTGGTGCAATATGCAGTGGTGGTGTAATTTGTCACGAGTTTGGGTGGTCGGAATTTCAAGTCAAGAGACCCGAGTTCGATCCCCAGATGGCAGGCTTGTACCAATGAGTTCTTTCAAAAACTTATGTGCGAATTATATCGTCGGATTGGACATTGAGACGGCGACGGGCTCACCACCTGTCACGTTGTCCCGAAAATATATAGCGCGAAAGTTAATATTAAAAGGTGTCGAGGTAGACCGAGATTAACTTTCGAAGACCATGTGAGCAAATTGCTCGAAGAGAGGAGGGTCAAGAGTACTCGGATACCTAGACGTGCATGTATGAAGAAGATGATGAACTGAAAGCGAAACGAAGAGATTCGCAATATGGCAGGTTTGAAAGATGACCTTGTCTCAAAATGGATAAGGGCGTGCTTCGATGGTTGGGCACGTTGAGCGAATGAGTGAAGACCGAATGGTGAAGAAAATATATAGCGCGAAAGTTAATATTAAAAGGTGTCGAGGTAGACCGAGATTAACTTTCGAAGACCATGTGAGCAAATTGCTCGAAGAGAGGAGGGTCAAGAGTACTCGGATACCTAGACGTGCATGTATGAAGAAGATGATGAACTGAAAGCGAAACGAAGAGATTCGCAATATGGCAGGTTTGAAAGATGACCTTGTCTCAAAATGGATAAGGGCGTGCTTCGATGGTTGGGCACGTTGAGCGAATGAGTGAAGACCGAATGGTGAAGAAAATATATAGCGCGAAAGTTAATATTAAAAGGTGTCGAGGTAGACCGAGATTAACTTTCGAAGACCATGTGAGCAAATTGCTCGAAGAGAGGAGGGTCAAGAGTACTCGGATACCTAGACGTGCATGTATGAAGAAGATGATGAACTGAAAGCGAAACGAAGAGATTCGCAATATGGCAGGTTTGAAAGATGACCTTGTCTCAAAATGGATAAGGGCGTGCTTCGATGGTTGGGCACGTTGAGCGAATGAGTGAAGACCGAATGGTGAAGAAAATATATAGCGCGAAAGTTAATATTAAAAGGTGTCGAGGTAGACCGAGATTAACTTTCGAAGACCATGTGAGCAAATTGCTCGAAGAGAGGAGGGTCAAGAGTACTCGGATACCTAGACGTGCATGTATGAAGAAGATGATGAATCTGAAAGAAGCGAATGAAGTATGTAGGGATCGTGACACTTGGCGATCTGTTCTCTCTGGCTACCCCGTCAGGGATTGTGCGTGAAGATAAATAAATTAGTTAAACACTTTCCAGGTTTTCTTCTTAACCCTAGCGTTGGTGGCGTGGGTGGGGCACACGTTGCCAAGAGGATATGAGCAAAAGCACATCTCTCCTGGAATACCTTACCGGTTCCGTCGGTCTTTCCCAGATAGAAAGGGCCTGCCGCCTGTTCCAGGTATGGTTAATATTTTATGAAAAATGGGTAAAAAAGAGCTATGAGTTCAGACTGGTATTGGGTAATGGGTATTGCAGTCTATGGATACCTGTGAACAATGTTGTCTTACATTGTGGTCACGGGGGGACTGTCCCAACGTGACCACGGATGTACGTCTTAATATGATGACACATCTTAAATAAGACAATTGTTTTATAAATAAAAAGATGACGAAGAAGACTAATTAAAAGATGTATCATTCGCGTAAATACAAGAAATCATTAAATAAATGTTTTTCTTTTTGTATAGACGACTTCTTTGAGATAATACTTATATATCATATCAGAGTCCAGGGTTCTTTTTGTTAGGAAAGCCATACGTTTTGTTTCTAGAAAATTATTTAGATAGGCATTAATTATATGCTTATATGAAATTCCCCAATAGAGCTTATTTGGGACAACATGATATGTGGTAAGCCTATCACAGTTTTAATCCCCGAAGGTCTAATCGAAGAGTTCGAATCCCGAGTTCGATCCCCAGGTGGCAGGCTCGTACCAATGGGTTTTTCAAAAAAACTTATGTACGAGTTATATCGTTGGCTTGGATATAAAGACTGGCTCACCACCTGTCACGTTGTCCCGAAAATATCTTCAGTGGAAGGTGATGGGGACTTAATTGTCTAGACTAGACCTCTGTCTACCCCTGTATTGGGAATTGCGTGAAGATATTTATATTTATTTATTTTCCTACTAGTCTCTGCTCGTCCATCCCAGCTGGAGTTCAACGTGAGGAAGGGCGAGTACGTGTGCGGGGACAGGATCTGCAAGCTGGAGCCAGGGGTTGTGCCCAAGGGGTGCAATGGAAGATGCCAGTATCCGCTGTAGATGCGTCATATATTAAAGTTACTGTCTTATACATATGCCTTTTATTTCTTCACCGTATACACGACAGACTCCTAGCTTGCTTAGCGAATTGGCGATCTGCGAATGCACCGCCACCATGTAGGCACAACACATAACACCAGTGCCTGGTGCAATATGCAGTGGTGGTGTAATTTGTCACGAGTTTGGGTGGTCGGAATTTCAAGTCAAGAGACCCGAGTTCGATCCCCAGATGGCAGGCTTGTACCAATGAGTTCTTTCAAAAACTTATGTGCGAATTATATCGTCGGATTGGACATTGAGACGGCGACGGGCTCCCCATCAAAGTGGAAGGTGGGTCGAAACGGCTTAATTATCCAGACCTCTGTCTACCCCTGTATATGGAATGACGTAAATATTGTAATTTGTAGGGAGGAAGGGTACACCGTCATCTTCTCTTCGGACCAGGTGACATCCAGGCGACACCATTTTTGCGTGATCCCGTGCAACGTTATTTCATACATCTTTGTATAATTTTTGCATAGTAGCGCCTGAGTCGATTAACTATAGTAAATTAGATGCCAATCGCCGATCTGCTTAATTTCTCTTCTTCAAAGTATTTTCGTGATGGTTATCTCATTCTTTGGTAGCTATTGTCAATTTAACAGGCGTTTTAAATCAATATACAATGAATATAAAATATCTTCACACCCTTCCCAATACAGAGGAAGAGAGGCTAGACAATTTTAAGTCCTTTCGATCTACCTTCCACCAAAGACATTTTGTGGGACAACCAGACAGGTGATGAGCCTGTCGCCGTCTTATGTCCAAGCCAACGATATAAAGTATGTAAGTTTTTTGAAAATCTCATTGTTACGATCCTGCTCTTGATTCGAATTCCGATCACCCGACCACTCGGCTATCGTGAATTTTCAAATAAAATCAATCTCATATGTTTTAATGTATAAATATATCTATGGCACTAAATCGGCGACAGGTTCACCACTTGTCAATGGTGTCGTTGACCCCAAATAGCTTCAGGAAAAGGTGGGTCGAAAGTTTATAATATTCAGACACAAAGTGTACGAATATTTTTATGCCTATTTGTTTTAATTGCAAATTTAAAAGCGACTTATAACAGGAGAGAAAAACAGCGCCCTCTAGAGAAATGAATGATTTATGTCAGAAAATTGAAGCACAAAAGTGCAATACAATTGCATTTTTAATAATAAATAAGCAAATATCTTCTCGTCATTCCCAACAAAGGGGTAGACAGAGATCTAGACAATCAAATCCTTTTGACCCACCTTCCACCGAAGATATTTTTGGGACAATGAGGTGAGCCCGTCGCCGTTTTTATGTGCAATCCTCGGATATAAGTCTTACATATATAGTCTGATATGTTCGTCGTTTTGACAAAACACCTTAGGGATCGAACTAGGGTCTCTAGATTCGAATTCCGCCTACCCAACCTCGGATCATGACTGAAAGGTAGTTAAAAATGTAGAGCGGTGATATATTGACTTAAATCTCTCTCTCTCCCTGAAGTCATTCCTTCATTACTGAAGATCGCCGGATGCCACGGTGAAAACTTAAAATATAGACCATTTGTTTCCATCGGCTTCTCTTGGCGGCCATTTTAGCGATCGTGTGGAATTTATAGAGCTAGAGTCCTTTGCTGGTCATTGATATTAGTAACATAAGTTACATCCATCTATTGTAAATATATCTTCACGCCATTCCCTATACAAGTGTAGACAGAGGTGTGTGTAGACAGAGGACAGTTGTTTCAACCCACCTTCTATAGAAGATATTTTTGGGTCAACGTGACAGGTCGTCGCCGTCTTAATGTCCAAGCCAACGATATAATTCGTACATAAGTTTTTGAAAAAAAAAAACCATTAGGACGAGCCTGCCTTCTTCTATAATAAATACTTCTCCCGTAAGTATTTGTCGTAATCGCCACGCTTGGAAAGCGCATTGGCGATCTAAGCACCGAACACCTAGCAATATAGACGCTGCTGCCTGTCACTGGAGGCTTAGTTTGGATCTACCATTTTTTTTCAAATAGTTATCCCGCCATCTGTCAAGTAGCCAAAGATACTTCAAGGTATTTCCCTAAGTCGATTCTCACCACCACCCACGGGAAGAAAAGGGGAATACTTACGCCGATTTCACACGGCAATAAAAAACAGACAACACATTTATAACTCTTTATTTCCCCTGCTCTTTAGGTTTGCTTTCTCCCAGGCCTTGGGCGAGAGTTTGTAAGTGGCCAGGTCGTATTTGGTGGCGATCAGCCGTCCGTACTGGGAGCCGTTGAGGAGATTCAACTTCACCACCAGCTCCGCCATGATGGCATGCCGCTGCTCAGCGGAACAGCACTCGAAGATCTGCTCGAAAGCGCGGGAGCCGTATTGCGATAGCGCCAGCTTCTGGTAGTAACCCTGGAAGGTTGAAGCAGTTTCAATCATCACTCATACATAACGGCCTCTAAGTCCGCCGCAGTAAATAGGCCTCTCTTGATGGAGAATTTTCCACCACGCTTGGCAAGTAGATTAGCGATCGCAGACCTCATTCACAGTGGCATGAACCTGAACGTGAATTGTGTGTACGCCGCTCGGAATGTATCGCAGCTGAATGTGAATTGTGTGTACGCCGCTCGGAATGTACCGCAGCCGAACGTGAATTGTTTGTACGCCGCTCGGAATGTACCGCAGCTGAACGTGAATTGTGTGTACGCCGCTCGGAATGTACCGCAGCTGAACGTGAATTGTGTGTACGCCGCTCGGAATGTACCGCAGCGGAATGTGAATTGTGTGTACGCCGCTCGGAATGTACCGCAGCCGAACGTGAATTGTTTGTACGCCGCTCGGAATGTACCGCAGCCGAACGTGAATTGTTTGTACGCCGCTCGGAATGTACCGCAGCTGAACGTGAATTGTGTGTACGCCGCTCGGAATGTACCGCAGCGGAATGTGAATTGTGTACGCTGCTCGGAATGTACCGCAGCTGAACGTGAATTGTGTACGCCGCTCGAATGTACCGCAGCGGAATGAATTGTGTGTACGCCGCTCGAATGTACCGCAGCCGAACGTGAATTGTTTGTACGCCGCTCGGAATGTACCGCAGCTGAACGTGAATTGTGTGTACGCCGCTCGGAATGTACCGCAGCGGAATGTGAATTGTGTGTACGCCGCTCGGAATGTACCGCAGCCGAACGTGAATTGTTTGTACGCCGCTCGGAATGTACCGCAGCTGAACGTGAATTGTGTGTACGCCGCTCGGAATGTACCGCAGCGGAATGTGAATTGTGTGTACGCCGCTCGGAATGTATCACAGCTGAATGTGAATTGTGTGTACGCCGTTTGGAATGTACCACAGCCGAACGTGATTTTTTTGTACGCCGCTCAGAATGTACCGCAGCTGAACGTGAATTGTGTACGCTTCTCGAAATGTACCGCAGCTGAATGTGAATTGTGTGTACGCCGCTCAGAATGTACCGCAGCTGAACGTGAATTGTGTGTACGCTTCTCGAATGTACCGCAGCTGAATGTGAATTGTGTGTACGCCGCCCGAAATGTATCGCAGCTGAATGTGAATTGTACACTGCTCGTGGTTCACTGCAGCGACTTATTTCAAAACCGACTGTGAATGTAGGTTTTGCAGGAATGACTAATAAATACTGAATAATAACATCTGGTTACCGATCAGGGTTCTCTTCTCAGGGTTGCCGTTATTATATATTAGAATGAACACAATAGTATCAATTTGCAATGCGATAGGAGAGCACCTTGAGTTTCTTCACCAGCTTATCCCGGGACTTGACCCCCACATACTGGCCACGGCAGAAGGCGTCGGCCACGTGGCAGCCCTTGGCGTCGCACAGCGCCACCAGCAGCTGCTCCGCAGACAGCCCCAGCAGGCTCGACACCGCCTTCGTGGGCCTCTGGGAACACACAATGAGAGAAATCAAATACTATTATTCACGCACTTCCCAATACAGGGGTAGACAGAGGTCTAGTCTAGACAATTAAGTCCCTTCGACCCATCTTCCACCGAAGATATTTTCGGGACAACGTGACAGGTGGTGAGCCCGTCGCCGTCTTTATGTCCAAGCCAACAAGCCTGCTACTCGGGGATCGAACTCGGGTCTCTCGACTCGAAATTCCGACCACCCTACTCGACTCGGCTATCGTGACTTTCTAATTAAATTAGTGTTAAATTTTGTATCAATAATATTTTTAAAAAAGGCCAAAACAGAAGATACCTACTGAGTTACTTTCGTATGTTTCTTCTCCGTTACAGGAATCTCATTATGAAGTGGTGGCAGATTTAAAAATGACTTTCATCACGAAAACCAAAAGCACCTGGAAATCGAGGATAGTCTGCAGTATGATGGAGCCGTGAATGTTGATGAAGTACTCCTGGTCCAGCTTGGAGACGTCCACGCGGCCCAGCGGCTGCAGCCGCAGGCACAGCACCGCGAAGTACTGCTGATCAGATTCCGCGCCGCACTTCAGCGCTGACTCCAGGGCCTGGGGAATGATGGTGAAGTTGGCTAGTAGCTCACGATAGATAGTGATTTAGTGTTCGGAATACGGGTCGAGAGACCCGAGTTCGATCAGTAGTTAGGCTCGACTGGGTTTTTGGGGATGGGTTTTTGTACGACTTAAACTTAACTAAAACTTAAATTTATGTACGATTTATATTGTTGGCTTGGACGAAGACGGCGACGAGCACACCACCTGTCACATTGTCACAAAAATATCTTTGATATAAGGTGGGTCGAGAGGATTTTTGTCTAGACCTCTGTCTACCCCTGTATTGGGAATGGCGTGAAGATATTTATTTTATTTATTATTATTTATATCGTAGGCATGGACATAAAAACGGCGACACTGGTATAGACTCCTCTGTCTAGTAGTTTTCTGGTTCAGTACCACATGTGTGAGTGTGGGTGGAAGGTGGGTCGAAGGGACTTATTTGTCTAGACTAGACCTCTGCTACCCCTGTATTGGGAATTGCGTGAAGATATTTATTTAATTATTATTATTTATATCGTAGCCATGGACATAAAGACGGCGACACTGGTGTAGACTCCTCTGTCTAGTAGTTTTCTGGTTCAGTACCACATGTGTGTGTGGGTGGAAGGTGGGTCGAAGGGACTTATTTGTCTAGACTAGACCTCTGCTACCCCTGTATTGGGAATGGCGTGAAGATATTTATTTATTTATTATTATTTATATCGTAGCCATGGACATAAAGACGGCGACACTGGTGTAGACTCCTCTGTCTAGTAGTTTTCTGGTTCAGTACCACATGTGTGAGTGTGGGTGGAAGGTGGGTCGAAGGGACTTATTTGTCTAGACTAGACCTCTGCTACCCCTGTATTGGGAATGGCGTGAAGATATTTATTTATTTATTATTATTTATATCGTAGCCATGGACATAAAGACGGCGACACTGGTGTAGACTCCTCTGTCTAGTAGTTTTCTGGTTCAGTACCACATGTGTGAGTGTGGGTGGAAGGTGGGTCGAAGGGACTTATTTGTCTAGACTAGACCTCTGCTACCCCTGTATTGGGAATGGCGTGAAGATATTTATTTATTTATTATTATTTATATCGTAGCCATGGACATAAAGACGGCGACACTGGTGTAGACTCCTCTGTCTAGTAGTTTTCTGGTTCAGTACCACATGTGTGAGTGTGGGTGGAAGGTGGGTCGAAGGGACTTATTTGTCTAGACTAGACCTCTGCTACCCCTGTATTGGGAATTGCGTGAAGATATTTATTTATTTATTATTATTTATATCGTAGCCATGGACATAAAGACGGCGACACTGGTATAGACCTCTGTCTAGTAGTTTTCTGGTTCAGTACCACATGTGTGAGTGTGGGTGGAAGGTGGGTCGAAGGGACTTATTTGTCTAGACTAGACCTCTGCTACCCCTGTATTGGGAATGGCGTGAAGATATTTATTTATTTATTATTATTTATATCGTAGCCATGGACATAAAGACGGCGACACTGGTATAGACCTCTGTCTAGTAGTTTTCTGGTTCAGTACCACATGTGTGAGTGTGGGTGGAAGGTGGGTCGAAGGGACTTATTTGTCTAGACTAGACCTCTGCTACCCCTGTATTGGGAATGGCGTGAAGATATTTATTTATTTATTATTATTTATATCGTAGCCATGGACATAAAGACGGCGACACTGGTATAGACCTCTGTCTAGTAGTTTTCTGGTTCAGTACCACATGTGTGAGTGTGGGTGGAAGGTGGGTCGAAGGGACTTATTTGTCTAGACTAGACCTCTGCTACCCCTGTATTGGGAATTGCGTGAAGATATTTATTTATTTATTATTATTTATATCGTAGCCATGGACATAAAGACGGCGACACTGGTATAGACCTCTGTCTAGTAGTTTTCTGGTTCAGTACCACATGTGTGAGTGTGGGTGGAAGGTGGGTCGAAGGGACTTATTTGTCTAGACTAGACCTCTGCTACCCCTGTATTGGGAATGGCGTGAAGATATTTATTTATTTATTATTATTTATATCGTAGGCATGGACATAAAGACGGCGACACTGGTATAGACCTCTGTCTAGTAGTTTTCTGGTTCAGTACCACATGTGTGAGTGTGGGTGGAAGGTGGGTCGAAGGGACTTATTTGTCTAGACTAGACCTCTGCTACCCCTGTATTGGGAATGGCGTGAAGATATTTATTTTATTTATTATTATTTATATCGTAGGCATGGACATAAAAACGGCGACACTGGTATAGACTCCTCTGTCTAGTAGTTTTCTGGTTCAGTACCACATGTGTGAGTGTGGGTGGAAGGTGGGTCGAAGGGACTTATTTGTCTAGACTAGACCTCTGCTACCCCTGTATTGGGAATTGCGTGAAGATATTTATTTATTTATTTAGATGGATTAATGTATTGTGTCGGCCCATCTGTGAAGCTGCAAAAGACACATTATGGCTCTACCATATAAAAAAACGGTTTCTTATTCTTCAACCAGGTTTTTCTGTTTCCATAATCACCTGCACGAATTGCGTCTGCTTGCTCTTGATCCTGAGGCACGCCTTCGCGAGAGCCACCAGCACACCGGTGTTGCCGCACGCGAGGAGAGCTTCAAACTTTCCGGACAACTCCTCAAACATTGGATCGAACTGAAATTAAACTAACAATGCGTTAGTCACCATCATCATGTCACCATTATAAAGGAAAAATTGACGAATGTTTATCTGAAGAATATATATAATAAATAATAAATATCTTCACGCAATTCCCAGTATTGGGGTAGACAGAGGTCTAGTCTAGACAATTGAGTTCCTTCGACCCACCTTCCACCGAAGATATTTTCGGGACAACGTGACAGGTGGTGAGCCCGTCGCCGCCTTTTATGTCCAAGACAACGGTATTAAATCGTACATAAGTTTTTAAAAAAAAAAACATTGGTACGACCACTTGAGGATCGAACTCGGGTCTCTCTCTCTCTTCCCAACCACTCGGCTATCGTGACTGAATATATAAAATAAATAATAAATACCTTCACGCAATTCCCAATATAGGGGTAGACAGAGGTCTAGTCTAGACAATTAAGTCCCTTCGACCCACCTTCCACCAAAGATATTTTCGGGACAACGTGACAGGTGGTGAGCCCGTCGCCGTAGCCTGAAGCTATATGTTATATATTTTATGTCATCTTACCTGATTAAATAAAAGAGAAAAAGGAGAGAATAAAATTAAAGAGAACTTCTTCTTACCTCCTCTTTTATTTTACAGTTGTCAATTAACCTCTGCACAGTGAAGTTCAGCATGGGCTTCGTTGCCAGCTGTCCGAGACGGTTGATGAAACACTTGGCGTATATCTGTGTGTACATCTTCTTTTTAGCCACAAAGAGGGCTGCTTCTAGTAACCTGTAAGGTCAGATATTTTATCTTCACGCACTTCCCAAGTCTGAGGTCTGGATAAAGTCATTGCAATACACATTTCACCAAAGATTGTTTAGAGCAACATGACAGATGGTATGTCTGTTACCGTCTCATTGTACAAGCAGACAATACAAATTGTATATAAATTTCGTAAACTCTCATAGGTGATTCTCTCTGGAGTTCAAACTCAAATCTCCTGAATCCAATGCCAACCACTTTATGAAACACTAACTCAAATCAGTATCATATCAACACATTCATAGACATAGATTTTTATTGTGTATGGTTTAATACAGTAACAGTTCTCTATTGTTATGTCTGATATTAATGTGTAGAGAATTAAATATTGTAGTGAACACTGATACAACATAAAAATACATAATTCAAATTCCCATTAATGTTACTATTTCAAAATTAAAAAAAAAAACTAAAAAGAAATTGATTACTTTTTTGGATACAAACAAATGGAATCTAAATCTTAATACATAAAGATTACTCTAAATATGCATCAAAAGTGCACAAAAATTAAGGAAAGGCTATGCCTTTGTGTCTGTGTTAATGTAAATCATTTATTACAATTTTTTTCACAAAGTCATGGTAGCTGAGCGGTTGTGTGGTCGGAATTTCTAGTCAAGAGACCCGATTTGGATCCCCAGGTGGCAGGGTCGTACCAATGGGTTTTTTTCAAAAACTTATGTACGAATAATATAGTTGGCTTGGATATGAAGAAAGCGACAGGCTCACCACCTGTCACAATGTCCCAAAAATATCTTCGGAAAGTCGGTTGAAGAGGCTTAATTGTCTAGAATAGACCTCTGTATTCGGAATTGCGTGAAGACGTTTTTTTTTTTGTTATAATTGTTATAATTTTTACCTTACAGCTGGTTCAGATTCAAAAACTGGAGGCAAGTTTCCACTTGGCACTTTATTTTCCACCTCCTCATCATCATTATCAATCTTCTCATCCTTTACTTCATCTTTCTTACTGTCTGCATCTGTCGGCACCCAATCGTCAGGTGCAAAACTGTCACACAGAAGTTTCTTAAGCAAATTCTTTGTTAAGGTCTTGTCCACATTTTTAACGGCAAATAACAGCACTTGCAATAAAGCAGATGTCATGTTTTGATAAGGGAGGTCTTTGAACTGTGGCCAAAGGGACAAACGATTAGCAAACTCCTTAACAATCTCTTTGAACTCATCCGGAACATTCCTATAGTTTATCTTTGTCTGATGAGGTGGTATCCCTTTGTTTTGTAATACAGACTCTTTAAATAAGTTCACTTTAGGTTTCTCACCTGGTAGTAATGTTATACCTCCTAGACATTTTAAACAACAACGAACAATGTAATTTCCGTATTGGTCCCATACGAAATCTTCCAAATTATTTAAAGTGTATTTGCAGATTTTTAGAGTGAAATCGTAGCATACTTTAATGTGTTCTTCACTATATTTAGATTTCTTTTCAGCCTCTTTTTTCCGTTTCTTCTTTGGAGCCTCTTCTTCGGAGTCTGAATCCTCATTTCCTTCCTCATTTTGCAAGTGTTCAGTTGCTCTGTTACAGCATGTTTTGAGCATAATCTTCAAGACATAGTTAGAGAAGTTATCTGTATATAACCTTCGTAAGTCGGATGACAATACATCTATGAAGCGTTCCAAGTGTTCAGGCGTTGAATATGGTAGTAACAATTCTAATACTCTACATCCAAGTTGATTCCCAACTATGTTCATCTCTTCTCCTTTAGTTCTCTCCAAAACATTGTTGACTAAGACTTCTGAAAGGGATGTAATATAAATGTACAATTAAAATGAAGCATAGTAATAATTTTTAACTTATATTTTCCTAGGGAAAGGACATAGACTATAATTTTTTTTTTATTTCCACTTAAGGAAATAAAAAGGCGTGTCGCTGCCGGGAACAAAGTCAATGGTGCCCTGACTGCGTTAATCAAAAAACAAGGGCGTTGTGAAAAGTGCACGCCTTGCAATACATAATGCAGTGTTGGTACCGACTTTGTTATATGGCAGCGAAACCTGGGTATGCCAGAAGAGGTTGAATGCAGTGGAGATGCGATCTCTTCGTAAAATGTGCGGCCTTACCCTGGCCGACCGAAAGCGAAACGAAGAGATTCGCAATATGGCAGGTTTGAAAGATGACCTTGTCTCAAAAATGGATAAGGGCGTGCTTCGATGGTTTGGGCACGTTGAGTGAATGAGTGAAGACCAAATGGTGAAGAAAATATGTAGCAAAATAAAATATCTTCACGCAATTCCCAATACAGGGGTAGACAGAGGTCAAGTCTAGACAATTAAGTCCCTTTGACCCACCTTCCACCGAAGATATTTTCAGGACAACGTGACAGGTGGTGAGCCCGTCGCCGCCTTTATGTCCAAGCCAACGATGAAATTCGTACATAAGTTTTTGAAAAACTCATTGGTACTGCCACCTGGGGATCGAACTCGGGTCTCTCGACTTGAAATTCCGACCACCCAACAACTCGGCTATCGTGACTTTTAAAATATGTAGCGCGAAAGTTAATATTAAAAGGTGTCGAGGTAGACAGAGACTAACTTTCGAAGACCATGTGAGCAAATTGCTCGAAGAGGGGAGGGTCAAGAGTACTCGGATACCTAGACGTGCATGTATGAAGATGATGAATCTGAAAGAAGCGAAAGAAGTATGTAGGGATCGTGACACTTGGCGATCTGTTCTCTCTGGCTACCCCGTCAGGGATTGTGCGTGAAGATAAAAAATAATATAATAATAATTTCCACTTAAGAGATTCTTTTTTGACAACATGGCTGTTGTATGATTTAAAAATGTTTTTTTAATAGTATATTTAAAGAAACCTGTAATACTTTATTTACAGAAAAAATTATGTTAATATTTACAATACTTATTAACTAAAAACAATTATAATTGTAGAGCCCTGCTCTGCGTGGCATGGTACCAAGAATGCTGGCAGAATTTCCACATTGAATGGTTAGACTTAACCGTTGAGCGAGAAAAGAACCTGCCCTTTTGTCACCAGCAGCAACAATAAGTAGCGGATACAATTCTTTTAGAAGCTGTTTCGCGCGGGCACCCCAAAACATATGAAACCTTAAATATAGTCATAAATGAATATCTTCAGAGATATTCATTTATTCAATATAGGAGTAGACAGATTTATCAAAGATTAAGTCCTTTCCATCTACTTCTTACCAAAGCCTAACGACAATGTGATATTTGAGCCTATTGCCATCTAAGTGTCCGAGACAACATTAATGATATTATGATGACATCAACACTGCACTAACTTTCATGGCTACAATGTTTATGTTGCTTTATTGTTGTGACTCCTTTTGCCCTAAATTTTTGCCACTAAAATTAAAACTATATTTACGTTTTTGTTCTTCGTCTTCAATTCCCTGCTTGATGGCCTCTAATATACCAACGAAATACTGATACAATTCCTCTGGCATTTTTGTGCCCCGACCCATTTGTCCCTTCTTTGCGTACTTCTTCGCATTCGATAAAAAGTTTTTCCGTTTTTTACGCCATTTTCTCTTGTTTGGATTGTTTGCATCCTGTTGATTCGGTGTAGATTCTGATACTTCTTCGGCATTTTCTTCACTCATTTTAAATAACACACACTTATCTAAGTTGTTGATAGTACGTTCGGTAAATTTTAACTTCAGTTACTGCAAAGCGAATATAGCTACTATTTATTACGTTGCTGTTAGAACGTAGTGGTGTAATATCGTAAACAAATCAATTTCCAGGTTACTTGT
The DNA here is from genome assembly GCA_029286605.1 of Sericinus montela. NCBI lineage: Eukaryota > Metazoa > Arthropoda > Insecta > Lepidoptera > Papilionidae > Sericinus > Sericinus montela. Next base: position 1,152,217 of record JAGSMR010000024.1, on the reverse strand, counting down.
CAAAGTCAAAAACACGTGTGAACGTGACGTGAGTAGTTTTCTTTTTGGTTTAGTGTGAGTTTTGAATTACAGTAGCTTGATAGTTTTTTACCAGCGGCTTAGTATTATACATATTTAACACTATTAACATTGTCCGTAAATAACACTATTTAATAAGTTCATACATATGATTTTAAAAGTAAAATGATTATTCCATCAGTTAATTTGCTAAAATTCTGTTGAAATGTACACATAAATAAAATTGGAGTGTCTGTTTGTAATATTGAAATATTCGTTTTTTACTACATGTACATGATGTATTTATGCATGTATGTATACGGTACCAAAATTAATTATACACCAAAATTGTAAAATTTTACCTAAAAATAAAATTTCAATTAAGCGACTTACCCTATTCCAAGCCTAATATTGAGAGAGCATACCTTGACTTTCGGAATAACACGTCAAAACATCCCCTTCTACCCCCTCTTCTATAGCTATGTAGTAACTTCCGCCGCTATTTTAATCCCCACCATTGCGCAGAGCTCAGCACCCATGTGCCGTAGGCGCGCTAGCCTCATTGGCGTTCTTTGACTCGTCCGAGTAACACGTAATTTAAAAAAAGTGCTTTAAATTTTTGAAAAATGGAAGAAAATTCTGACTCCGGTGTGCCGAGAATGCCTAAAGGCATTAAGTCCGCCCTTTGTATAACTTTCTTTGTGAGGTTTGCAATAAAGTATAAATAAATAACTAAATATATCCTTAAAAAGTCATGATAGCCGAGTTATTGGGTGGTCGGAATTTCAAGTCGAGAGACCCGAGTTCGATCCCCAGGTACTGCTACCAATGAGTTTTTCAAAAACTTACGTACGAATTTCATCGTTGGCTTGGACATAAAGACGGCGACGGGCTCACCACCTGTCACGTTGTCCCAAAAATATCTTCGGTGGAAGGTTGGTCAAAGGGACTTAATTGTCTAGACTTGACTTCTGTCTACCCCTGTATTGGGAATTGCGTGAAGATATATTTTTATTTTATTTAAAATGTTCGGCTTCTCGTACTATTATAGGCTGGATTAAATCTGTTTTAAAAGAAGCTGCAATCGATAGCTCTGCTGGTATAGGTCCATAGGTTCTATAAAAAGCCAATTAAACCGAGTAGAAATAATGGTACTGAGTTGTTAAGCTGTTTTAATACCGTTTAAGTATTTGTTGATTCGAATTTCTTTGTAAATAAGTTTGTTGGTATAAAATAAGCATCGTATGAAGGTAAAACTTAATAGTTTTATTAACTTCACATTGGCGTTTTCTCTTCATTAGGCTTGGAATAGGGTACAAAAGTTTAATTATAAAATTTGACCTAAAAATAAAATTTAAATTAAGCGACTTACCCTATTCCAAGCCTAGTTTTTATTGCTGCCTGCTTATAATATAATAACATAATCTTTGACTTTCAGGAAGATTTCATTGTAGGTAATAATTTACCTAACCACAATCTTAGTTTAATAAGCTCTCTTTCAGATTGTTATGAAATGATTGTTGTCAACATGCAGTATTAGTTTGTGAAATTTATATGTATCCTTACTACCACCAGTAATACCATACTGTAGTTAAATTTGCCACCAGTACATCTCGTACTGTGGTTGACTTAACATATTATCCCTATCAAATGGATGGTCTACAATAAAAACAATGAGTTCCAATGAGCGGCGCATGGCTGCTGAGCTCTGTGCAATGGTGGGGATAAAATGGCGGCGGAAGTTACTACATAGCTGTAGAAGAGGGTGTTTTGACGTGTTATTCCGGAAGTCAAGGTATGCTCTCTCAATATTAGGCTTGGAATATGGTACTTGGAGTAGTGCTTAATATTTTTTTTACAATTTTCGTCTGCCTGTCTGTGTATTTATCCCGGCTAATCTCAGTGTGTTAACCATATAAATAATAAAAATTTTATATGATAAAAAATAATAAGCCCCTTTTAATTTTTATCATATAAAATATGATAAAATGATAAAAGAACTTTTTTTAACTTTAACTAATGAGCTGATTTAGTATTAAAGATGACGACATTTTTGGCACAATGTGACAGGTGTTTATGTCCAAGCCAACGATATAAATCGTACTTACATAAGTTTTTGACAAAAAGCCATTGATACGAGCCTGCCATCTAGGGATCGAACGATTATCGATCGTTACGATACGATTTAACTTAGCTATCGTGACTTTTAGTCCACGTATAGTACTAAGTTGCAATTACCGTTACGGTCAGTGCAATTACAGACGGAATGACTGCGATAAGAATTTTAAAAACGGTCTGTAAGAAGCACAGAGGAAATGTAAATAAATAAAGTAGGGTTGCAAAGGATTTAACACATCCACATTTCTGTAATTGAAATTTTCTAAGTTTAGGTTTCTTAGTCTGTCGTTTATATGTTACGTAACTAACGCGAACTTGTATAATATTCATGTAATGGTTTCTTACAACGATCAAGTGGTTTGAATGTTTGCATAAATAAAGATTTAAAGGGCCACAATATGTTTAGGCTTCTAGCAGGATATAATAACTATATGAATGGTGTATCAATTTTTTTAAGTAAATTCCTTTGCGGTGTCTGCGATAGGAAACCTCGACAGGGATTGCGTCCAGAACGATCTTATTGGCTTTGCCTTACCTTGGCATTTTTACTAGTCACTGATTTTTTTTAGCATATACACACGAGTGTACAAGGAGTCATCTACTCAAAGATCCCGGTTCGATCCCTGGACGTGTCAAACTAGCACACCTCCCATTATTATATTGTCTCAGATCTGGCTGCTTATGGTACATTCGTTATTTCCGATATCATGACTCAAGTGCTTTAGCTACCTACTTTAGGATCAGAGGAATATATGTGATGTTGTCTTTGCCTTTGTATTTAATTACTTATGATTTATTTCATTTGTGATAGCATTTCTGCCACCAACTGCCTAACTTTGTTAAAGCAGAGCTTTGACAAATAATAATATTCAAATAATAGTTATAATCTACTATGTACTTATAGAAATACACATACACATATAGAAATTCATAATACGCGGACAAAGTCGCGGGGAGAAAATCGTAGATACTAAAAGTTATAGTGTTTATAAAGGATTATGAAGGCACAATTACTACATTAAAGAAATATTTATTACTATCAATAAATTATCACATTACAAATTATTTATAATCTAAAGTATTAAGAGTACAGTGTTGATATAATGTCGTGCTGAGACAAATTAGCAGCTATTAATGTTAGGAACAGTGGCACCCGAGTTGTGTCTTGATTGGGTGTCGATCTGTAACAAAATAATGTAGTAATGTAATAATATAGTAATTAAGTAAATACATACCTAGATAGGGGCAACATCGCATACATTGCTCTGTTCCCAAAGTAAGTAGCCAAAGCACTTGTGTTATGGAATTAGAAACAACGAAGGTACCACAAACACTTAGTAGAGAGGATGTAGAAAAAGGGTCTCTACATTAACCCAACCGAGAATCGAACCCGGAATCTCAGAGTAGGCCATATCAAGAAACAGGAACAATGAAGTTACCACAAACGGCCCAGACCCGAGACAAGTGATGGTATAGAAAGTGTTTCCGTCCGGGAATCACAACGGCGTTAAGTTTTGTGTTCCACTTACCGATCTTTTAAAATAGTGACGAGCGGACTCCATTTTTTCGGAAATTTTGTTTCGTGAAAGTTTTTCCATTTGTCCTTGATCAAATCTGATATGGACGCGTTCATAATTTTTAGAAAACCACAGTCTTTGGTATAAGCGTCTATCAAAAGCTGATCAAAAAACTTCGGAACGAAATCATTAAGGCAGTTCCGCACTCCGAACAGCGTCGCGTTCATGTCTAGAGCGTGTTGACGAGTCTTAATCTCCACTATAGCGATGAGGCTTGACTGCATTGTTTCGTTGAAACTATCGGTATTAAAAATAAATTAATAAAAACTAAAAAAGGAGCATCCTATTATTTACATCAATGCATGTAGATCCAAGGTTTAGGTAATTATTGCAAATCCTGTTTTCGGTTGCCGCAAATCGAAATCCTATGATAAAACTCGGGTAACCCATGCTTTCCCAATTTTCTCCAGTAGTCAAAAGTTTCACTCGCCATCTTGGTGTACGAGCTAATAACGATAAGGTTAACCTTATAGTTATTAGCTTATATAGATATAAATTTACATAAATAAATATAAATATAAACATCCAAACGTATAAACTTTTCCCTCACGTCTCATTGGTTCCCTGGAAGAGATCGCTATGAAGCGATAAGGCCGCCAAATTGTGCATTTCATTACATTTTTGTATCCATTGTTACTTTTGTGTATTACCTAATATTTGTGGTTGATAATAAAACTATATTCATTCATTCAACATCCATGTATATCCTAACTCAAATCAGAAGTATACCGTTTAAACAACTTTTTTTGTATTCGATCTATATATGACGGAGTTATGAGATTTCCTTAATCTAATCATAAATTATAGAATAATATCTCAGACTCACAGCACGGCCTGATGTAGGAGGCAATGAGCCGTGGCAACTTCGTCAGGCAGCTCATTGTAACATTTGTTCACAACCTCGAAGTTTCGGGAGTCGCGGAAGTTTTTGATCACATTGTGAAACTGGGTTCTAATCTGCTCGAACTTCTCCTCTGGGTCTTTCAGACAGTGCTCTATGATGTCTATAATCTGTGGAGAGCGTGAGATATTGTGTTACAACAGAAGACAACGTGGGAGAGCCAAACCATAATTAATAGACCAGGTGTGTGGCCATAATTACTATACCTTTGTGGAAATTTATTGTTATAAAAATTTTATTATAAAATTACCTTGCACAAGTCCGCATGCAAAAATAAATGGCATATGTGACGTAGTCTACTCTGTGACAGAACATCGTAACTAATCGCTTAATGATGTGAAATTTCGTAATATAACATGTGTCGAATAAGTATCGGTGGTGGCGGTGGTATCGAGTGTAATGAATCAGTGTAGTGGGAGGGAGAGTAGTGCTCTTCTTCTCTATGTTAGAGCCAAGCTGGTTTTGCAGCTGCACAAATGGATCGTTTCGACTGGGTAAAGACTACAGTGTCGCCGAATCATCGAATACCGGCATGAAGTAGAGGCATTATCTAAAAAAGGTTTTGCTATTTGTTTTGTGTGTGAGGTAAACGCAGGCCCTCTCCACGACAATCTACAGACCGCCATTTCTTCGTCAAAAGCTGGCAATGATTTGATTTTGGATATCACTTACCATCAGACAATGCTGTGTAGTATCGGGTGTTTATATTTCTTCCAGTCAGTTCGCGAGAGAGTGCCCATTCCCTTACGAGTGTTGTGAGATGTTATACCTAAAGCGAACTTTTATGGGCCGCTATGACCACGATTTACCGCCACCGGGATTAAATAAATAAAAAACAAACGAAGTATCTATTGCTGCGATCTTCAATCGGCTTGCCAAACGTTGATTAAAAAAAATCTTTTAACATTTAGTTCTTTAAAAAATACTTAAGCACTAACCTCTTCCATAGAAATGATATAATGAGTGAAATCGTGGAAGTATTTTATCTTATAAAATTTAACGACGGCGCTCCTAAGCTCTTTGGCCATCTCTTCGTTCATAATCCGGGCCAGATCTAGTATAGTGTCCATGACATGCAATGACCTGTTTTTTAGTGTGTCGTAGTTGTCGCGCCCTTGAACGAACAGCTTCTTAGTGATGGAATACGCTTCGGAAACGAGATGATATTTATCACCGATATTTTGGAATAGGTCGTTTGTACTCTAAAACAGTAGTTATTGATTGTATTTCCGTAAGATATTTTATATAATTATTGAAAGAAATATAAGTATATCATGTAGGGTAAGTCAGAATATACAACGTGCGCGACAATAAAGTAAAATATAAAAAGGACAGTACTAAAATACCGTGACTATAGTACTAAAATACCGTGGAAGTTCATTCTCGACTCCAAAACTATTAAGAGTATTTTAGAGAATTCTGGCTAGTATTGAAAATTTGTAAGCATTAAAAATTCTAAAAATAAACATGTTTTAAAAACTTACCACTTTTATATGTAAAAGTAAAATAAATACAATCACATCATTTTTTATTAAATAACTCATCACAAATGCATTATATCAAATAGGCCCTGATGCTTGATAGAATTAATATTTACTATTAGTCTTTTTTCAATATATCTTTTCATTAAAAATCACATTATCTGTGGACGCATTTCCCGCCACTTGCGTATTTTGAAAAAATAAACTTAATCGGATGCGTAATTTTATTTTTATTGTTTTACGGTTAAATGCCAATTTTTAATTACATTGTTACTACGTAGGTAGTGTGCAGGTACACGTGATTGTAAAAACGTTTTTGCTCAAATTACATCGATTGCTATTACGTAATGGTATGAAAGTCCTCTGCAGGAAGAATTCTTCTCCCAGCAGGTCTCCCATATCGCTCTCGCGAGTCTGTGATTATGCTCTTTGACAAGTCTCAATCTATGAAGCAGTATAGGCCTCCGGGCCCCATTTTCTGATTTTACCTTAATTACCCTCTTACGGTTCTCGTCAAGATAGACATAAATCACGACAGTCGAGTCAATAGACCCGCGTTCGATTCCGAAGTCTCGTACCAATTGATTTTTTCACAAACTTGCGTACGATTTATGTCGTGAACTTTGACATAAAGGCAGCGAAAAGTTCACCACCTGCCCCGTTGTCCCAAAAAATGTCTCCGTTAGAAGAAGGGTCGAAAGGACTTAATATTTATATATATATATATATATATATATATATATATATATATATATATATATATATATATATATATATATATATATATATATATATATATATATATATATATATATATATATATATACCCAAACCCTAGACAAAATAAAAAAAATGGTTTGCTACGTAGCCCCGTACGGGAATCGAACCCGGGACCTTAGAGCTGGCGAGACTGAAAGCCAATGCGTACGCCACACGACCACAAAGCTCGTCAAATTTTGACATTTCACGTCGTCTTTTAAGTCACCCTCGGGAAGAAAGTGAGGTAAGAGGTTCTTTCGCCGACATTACATAGCGAAAATTACTTACGAGTAATCAGAGATCTCGTCTCGTAGGACCAAAAATAAAACACAGATTGGATATATAATTTTTATTTCTCCTATTAAGTCTTAACGTTACATAATATAATTTTTTCTACATATCGATACGCGAACAATGTGAACTGTGTGACATAACAAAGATTTATACACAAAATCATAATTCAGGATATGAATCACAAAACTGATCAGTTTCCATCTGTGGAGATCCTGAGATCTGTTCCTTTTAGTGTATAACATTACATTAACTTTATATTATAAATAGTACAAGTCTATCTAAAAACTTTCTTATATCTTCACGCAATTCCCAATACAAGGGTACACAGAGGTCTAGTCTAGACAGTTGAGTCCCTTCCACCGAAGATATTTTCGGGACAACGTGACAGGTGGTGAGCCCGTCGCCGTCTTTATGTCCAAGCCGACGATATAATTCGTACAAAAGTTTTTGTAAAACCCATTGGTTCTTACCAATGGGATTATGACACCAATAGGATTTTACAGAATGAGTAATGGCCTGCCACTTGGGGATCGGAACTCGGGTCTCTTGACTCGAAATTCCCACCACCCAACCACTCGGCTATTGTGACTCTTGGTTATTTTACATCACAATATTTTTGAGAAGATTCTCGTGGATAATAATTTGTTTGCTTGTACTTGTAAAAAGTTCCAAGATTTGAGGTGTAACCTCTGAGAAAATTCGTTTGTATGTGACAATTTTTTATCTTCATGAATTTACGAGTATAGAGAGGTCTAGAAAATTTAGTCCTGCCGATCCACTTTTCACCAAAGCTAATTCTGGACAAAGCAAAGCTAATTATATTGTATCATTAGCTTGAACACAGAGATCACAATAGGCTGATGGCACTATACCTGTCATATACCAAATAAGTTTCAGTAGAGAATGTATAGAAAGGACTTCATTGTCTAGATCTCTGCCTGCCTCTGTGTAGGAAATTCCATGAAGATATACCAAAAATTTAAATGCAGTCGAACGAAACTTGATCCATTAAAAACAAATTCAACACTATTACAGTATATTATAGTTAATGTTATAAAAAACTCGCATACATTCCATTGAGTATAAACAGCCGTGTGGCAATGGTTTCCGCACTATGCCCAAATTCCTCGCACACAGTGACAATAAATCACAACATATTATTCTACAATCACAATGAGCAGATGCTGTTGGGTCCTGTATTTAAATCTGTAACAAATAATTGCTTAAATGTTATTTTAACGACCTACTATTTAACAATGTATTTATTATATACAAATATATAAATCTGTGCCGGGGTTTAGATTCAGAATCCCGGTTATTACTGTCCAGTACCATTCGCTGTATGAAGCTGCATTTGTATCTAATTGTCTAGTTTATTTCATACTTACTTGTATTATAGATAAATTTTTATTGAATGTGTGTTTTTTGTTTTGTATGTTGTCAGTGTTGGACCCCCCACGAGATGGAGTGACGATCTGCAAAATGTTGCGGGAAGTCGATGGATGCAGGTGGCTGGGGACCGTTCACTGTGGGAAGTTTTAGGGGGAAGCCTATGTTCAGCAGTGGACTCTTGATAGGCTGTAAAGATGAAGATTGTGTCAGAACTCAGACGGTGAATAAACATGTTTCTCTCTTTCTTTTTTTATATTATTGTATGTATAATGTTATATTATATAACAGTAGCTGATTCCGCAAACTTTGTTTTGCCAGGTAAAAAATAGGGGTAAATCTTAGAGAGGTGATAATGTAGGTTTGCATGTATTTTCATACTCTGTATCATAAAAAAATAAATAATGAATAAATAATAAATAAAAATAAATATCTTCACGCAATTCCCAATACAGGGGTAGACAGAGGTCGTGTCTAGACAATTAAGTCCCTTCGACCCACCTTCCACCGAAGATATTTTCGGGACAACGTGACAGGTGATGAGCCCGTCGCCGCCTTTCTGTCCAAGCCAACGATATAATTCGTACGTAAGTTTTTGAAAAACTAATTCGTACGAGCCTGCCACTTGGGGATCGAACTCGTGTCTCTCGTATATTTTAAAAATAAAAATAAAATTTAGGGTAACATTTAGAGATTTTCATAACGAAAATCAGTCGAGTCATTTCGGAGGAGTTCAATCACAAACACTGTGTCAGGAGAATTTTATATATTAGGTATGTATACATTGTGATTATTCATTATCATTAATTTAAGTTTAAGCGAATTCTTGTCTAGGGCGTTACTGAATAATAAATAAATAAAAATAAGAAATACACCTCATTGTTCCGCGTTCAGTCCTTGTGCAGGAACTTGTTGAAGGCGCCGTACGAGGACTCCAGGTCGAACACCAACTGCCTCACCTGGCTCTCGGAGAGCTCGTCCGAGGCAGACATGTCCGACAGCTTGTCCAGCCACTCCCGCACCTGAAACACGTCGCAATGAATTATAAGAATAGTGTATAATATACAGCTATTAGTTTTATTTGCTTATGTAACGTAGTGCGCTTTAGTAGGTTAGTTCATAGATATTATTTTATTTAGTAAGATTTCTTGTCGCTAGATGGCGTAGTTACATAATTACAACGCACTATGGTTTGATATCTGTAGAATCTATTAGCAGCGTAATGTTAATTTTTGTAATGGTATTTGAATATACACATACTGCAACAATTACTTTTGGAGTTTCATTATTTGGTGAACACAATTAGTGTTGTGAAGATTTTTGCCAGTATGGAGCTGAACAAATAGCTTAATGGATGAAATCCGTGGACGAGTGACGTACACATGTGTTTTCATGGTGTCTACTCTGTAACACTATTTCCCCTGACGCGGACGGTTCGTACACGTGAACTCTGCCGTAACTTAGAAATACTCGGGCGTTATCAAATCTCGCAAGTATTTTTTTTAAGTTTTTCATTGATTTATTTTAAAATATGGCGAAATTGCCATATGCTTTAAATTTCAATAAATATATAAATAGATACATAGGGACAACATCACATACAGTGCTCCGATCCTAATGTAAGATGCTAAAGCACTTGTGGTATGAGAATCGGAAACAACGAAGGCACCACAAACACTCAGACCCGAGAAAATGTATAAAAAGTGGTTTTTCTACATTGATCCGTCCGGGAATAGAACCCGCGACACCTTGAAAACACGTGTTTACGCTACTCGTCCACGGAGGTCGTCATATTGCACAACAGTGTACAATTGACGGCGTTAAAGCTTGGTAGCGATATTTTTCAGCCTTTAGCCAAAATTTCATTAGCAGCAAGGAGAGGAATTAGCATACATATATATGAAGAGACACAGAAGTAAAATAGTAAGAGAAGAACACCTTTTCCTGTTATTTATTAAAGTATTTTTCCACTGCCTACTAACGCACTTAATATCAGGTGAAATGTATATTAACTTAGGTGATAGAACTCGGAGCCTTTTTTTTTCTTCGAAAAATAAATAACAGGTTGATTTTCATAGATTACTAAGCTATATCCTGCGGTATTGACTGACGCGTCATATAAATAAATTGGATTATTCATAAAAAACTGTGCTGTGTACAAAGTATTGCTGGCTTGAACGCTAGAACTTTAAGTACCTATAACAACTTTATTGCTATTTGAGTAAGGAAGGTAGTCTCACCTTGAGTTTCCCCTCAAAGTCCTCTGGCAGCATACTAAGATGGTCCATCGTATCTTTCAGGTCCCTCAACTCTGGTTGGATCATGTCCATAGCTCGAAGCTCCAGTCGAAGTTTATCCATCAATGTGATGAAAAGCTAAAATTATTTAACATTTAATTAAAGAAAGGTTGACACACAGACACAGACTTGACATTGGCAGAGCATTTTGAAAAGAGAGGAGAATAAGAGAAGAGAGGAGGAAAAAGACCTTATCACTAAAAGAAACTTAACACTAGAAGAAAAACTTTTATGTATGTTCAATAATATTCCCAGAACTGTCTAGAACTGGTCTAGACAATTAAGTCCTGTGATCATGTTTCACTGAAGTTTATTTGGGATAACATGATAGGTGGTGAGATCATTGCTGAAAACAACAATATGTACTACAAGTTATACACTAGACACTGAAATTTTTATACATATTTGATATATATTATTTGTGTTTCTTTCCTGTTTGAAAGGAATAGAGATCTAGAGACTAATGAGACTAATGAGACATCATATTAATATCCTCAGGGGTGTAAACACATCTACATCCTCGTTAGTTAAAAGTTGACGCTCATGAGACTGTTACTGTTACAGTGACCGTTCTTAATCCATCATTCTCCTGTAAAAAAAATTTACTTTTTATGTTTGCGGTACCTTGTACCACTACTTATGTTGTCATCAATTTCATTACACTATACTAGCTATTGCTTGAATTAATGTAGATTTTCAAGTTTATTGTAAAAATTGTAGCATATAACATGGGCTGGGATCTCTGGCAATACAACTATCTCTATACCAAATCTCATCAAAAACAGTTGAATGGCCTAGGAGTAAAAGTGAAATAAATAAATTCCACATAACTTACAGACACAATCTCTGCAATATATTTGTTAGTGTTCCCTTTATCGTCTTTGATAAGATTAGGCCTGTTCTCTCTTATCCTCTCTAAAGCAGCCGGGCAATCTAGCTGCAAAGAACAAGAAACTCAATAAACATGTTATTATAATTGGTACAAGAAATAAAATTTAAAACTTTAAATTTACAACTTACACGAAACTTAGTAACAAATGATTCAATGGTGGGAAACTCGTCACCCTGCACTTGTTTGAATGCAACCCTATACTGTACTAAAAGCCTACTGCATGCCGCCATATATTCCTGTGCTCTGACGCAGTCACGCATGTAAGCTTTCTCCAGGTGTTGCAATGTGCTTACCACAGCATATAGCTCGGCCATGTTGTCATGCCTGTAATGTTTTATCAGAAATATAATATGATAGCCAAATGTGATAAGAATTCAAGTCAAGAGTTTGTTTCAAGGGTGGCAGACTCAAACCAATGGGTTTTTTAAAGAACTTATGTACAGTTTATATTGTTGGCTTGGAAATAGAGAAGGCTACAAGCTCACCGCCAGTCCTGTGGTCCCAAACAATGTCTTTGGTGCAAAGTAGGGTGAAGACTTAATTATCTAGATGTCTGTCTGCCCCTGTGTCGGGAATGGTGTAAAGATATAAGTATTCAAAACTATTAAATTATATCGCGTGAAGATTATTTTTTCTAAATAATTTAAACTCAATTAAGAAGTTATTTATTTTTTCTAATATTAAAAAACAATTTAAGTTAAATGCATGATAGTACAAAATGAAACAAAATAAAACAGTATACAAACAATAGTTGAGGTTCCCAGAAACGAGGCTTCTACCAAGGAGTTTACAAAAATTACGTATACATAATATAGTTTAATTCCATAAATAATAATTTCTATATTCAAACATTTTATCCTTCTAATGAACAAGGTACATAAGGCTATGGACAACTCTTTAACATTTTTGCCTAAAATGTGCATCAAGAATAGAAAAAGTTGGTACTTACTTTTCACGTTCTCTGGCATTCCTATAAAGTTTTACTTCTTCATAAAGTTCTGGTCTTGTGTCTGCAAAAAATATTTATAGATAAATATCTAGAAGAAAGAAAAACAAGAAAATATTAACAAAGAATAGATGATTCAATCTTTTTCAGAAAATGGCTTACCTTGCATGACTTTTATTATTTACAGCGTAAACTGACGATACTATGCAATTTGTAATTCACAATCAATATTTTTAATTTCTCAGCTTACCATAGATAATATACTTATAAACCTAAAATAATATTAGTGGGCTGAAAAACATACACTGAATTGACTGGTTTTTTTTTCATTCTTTGCGTCCCTGGTTTTTGACAAATGATAAAGAAACACAGATTCAGCCAAGTTTCTTGCCATGAAAAAATTTCTGTCACTGTCACTATAATTTAAGTGATTATATACTCTTTGACTGCAATTGACTCAAACTACAGTGGTGCCAGAGCTCTTAAAAATTATGAAAATATTCAAAAATAAATAAGCAACAAACATTTTTAATGGAAAATAATCTGATAAATTTCAAATATGCCGCAAAAAGTATATCTATATGTGACGTAAAAGACGAAAGACGAAGAATATTTTTCTGTAAAGTAATATATAAAAGAGTGGTTAGTCATAGTGGTAGTTGATCCCCAGGATGTAGGCTTTTACCAATGAGGTTTTTCTAACATATTTAATGTTTACTCCAGTGACATGCTAGTCGAAAGGATATAATAATTATTATAGAAATTATATATCGTCAACCCCAGTATTGGGAATGGCGTGACATTTTGTTTTTACTTAACGCGAGAGGATCAAAAATTGTGAAATGTGACCGACCAAATGGCATCATTGGAAGCTTCTATATTAAGAATTCGCAAACAGCGTTTCCAGCCAGCCATTTACATTTTTGTTAAGAAATACAGTATTTCCACGTTGTTCAGTTGACTTTATGAACCGATCATACCAGGATAATTTCTTTGACTAGAATTAGCTAATGCATGGTTAATCCGATATTGAATTTACATTAATACATATAAAACTATGAAATTACTTTAATAACTTTGTTCTTTATAATAACTGTTAATACTCTTTTGATGTCAACTCTGATCTGTTTGTTTTATATTTGAAATACTTTTGAATTAGGAATGTTAGTTTTATTTGTTTAGATTGAATTGTGTCATATTTGATAATTGTTTGAAAAAGTAACATGTTTAGTTTTCTGACATAGGTTTTGTAATTTTATATAAATTTCATAATGATTACGTTTTACCAAAAACAAAAACAAAATCAAAATCAAAATGTTTTAGTTAAAATAAATAGTTTTCTAATCAGTCCTTAAGTGGCTTTTTGGTCTGAAACTGATCCCATTAGCCACATCTACCATTCAAGAATAACTTGGCAACAAACACATAGTGATTGTTTGTCAAAACATCTAACAAAGACCTTATCTATACTTATAAATATAATTGGATTGGCAAATCTCTGAAACGGCAGGACCGATTTTTACAGGAATTTCACTGACAGATAGCTAATGTTATTAGGAATAACATGGGCTACTTTTATTTCACAAACATTATAAGAGTTTCGCGTTAAGTGTTAAACTGCGGGCAAAGCCGCGGAGGGCAGCTAGTTTAAAATTTCTAGCAGTCTGAAATAACTAACAAAAATGAAATGACAACCCTAGACAAAACTGTGTTGCAAGGAAAAAATGTAATGTTAATTTATAAGACGAATCGGGTAAATATGGTTTACTATTCAACAAAGGCGAAACTCTAGAATTCTGCTTGTTCTTTTCTAAATTATAAATGATACTGCTTACCCTTCGTATCTTAAAGATAAATTTCAATATCAATGCTCATCTTATGATCGGTGCCTGCGGTCATGGTGGTCATTACAGTCATAATAATGTTTTTGTGTATTTTGTATATATTTTTATTATATATATTTTAATATATTATATATATATATATATATATATATATATATATATATATATATATATATATACATATATATATACATATATATATATATATATATATATATATATATATATATATACATATATATATACATATATATATATATATATATATATATATATATATATTACTCATAAGTCAACAAACCCAGCACATTAAAAAGCATAAGTCACGATAGCCGAGTAGCTGGGTAATCGGAATTAGAGTCTTGACCCCCAGCATTTGATCCCTATGTGGTAAATACGTACATATGAGTTTTCCAAAAACTTATGTACGATGTATATTGGCTTGGGCATAAAGGCGGCAACGGGCTCATCTGTCAAGTTGTCTCAAAAATTTGTTCGGTGAAAGGTGAGTCGAAAGGACTGACTTGTCTGGATCGCTGTCTACCTCAGTTTTGGCTAATGCGTAAAATATGTATATTTTATTAAAAAACCACAAATTTGGAGTAAAACTACTAATACTTGAACAAAAAAATCATATTATTTATTAGTAAATAACAACGGTTACCTTGGCAATCTATTGAAGAATACATATCTAATACAGGGTTATATATCTTGAAAAATGTTGCAGTATTTTTAAAAATATTTCCCGTTTTCGTGGGAACTTATATAACCTTGTTACCTACAAACACTTGGGCAAGAATAACGATCTATCAATGTTTATGTTTGATTGATGGGCAGGTTTTCTAGAAATTGTAACCCGGGAGTGATGAGTTTAACAAGTGACAACCCTTGTTAAAAAAAATTGATGTCGATGACGTAATCATTCAATATGGCGAATGACGCGAACGCACCGCGCCCGCACCCCGCGTGATTGTAGTTTCGTCGAATGGGCACGACTGTCTCTCGTTTCAAATGATTTTCCCGTGTGATGAATGAAAACATTGTCGTATAGTCTGGTGTGTGTTTAGTTACAAAAACTAAATTCTAATTAACTCAACCAGCTTATGAGTGTTGTGAGTTATTGGTGGATTTGTGGTGTGTTATCAACCAGTTCTACCTTTACAATATTGTGAACTACTACCCATGTTTACGTGTTGAATACATAAAGTAGTTCAGTTTTTCCAGTTTACAGAGCTTCCAATTCTTCTTTATGGGATCTTGTTGATATACAGGTCAGTTAATAATCATAAACATTTGAAAATTTATACGTTATTATTTAAAATTGTAATTTACATAATATTATGCCGTTATCGGTAAAATTATTATATCTTGAATAATTGCATTTCTTTTTTTTTTTTAATAAATTTTTACATGTTGCAATCTTGCATGAATTGTTTATTTGTATGTTTTGTTGGTCTTATTGGAATGCGCTTTGTACGGGCGAGGCTCCGCTGGGCGCGGCGTTATCCGTCCCACTTTTGATAAATCATTGGGCTACTTGGCACGTAACATACACGTACTGTCGCGAATACTAAGCTTTTGGGGTAGCTTAGAGTTTTATATTAAATCACCTTTACTAAACATTCTTTTTCCTGTGTGGGCAGACAGACTTAACAATAGAGAGTAATGTATCTGTTATGATTTATGGAATGTTATTAAGGTTTTATAATGTAGGATAGACATATTTCAGTGTTATCTTTGCATATTTCCAGCTTATCCCACTTAGAAAACATTCAAATACTTTTAATACACCATCATTGCACAATGCACCATCTATGCTATACAACAATTTTATTGTTTACTAGATCTTTGGTCTAAGTTTACATGATAGGTGGTAGAGTCACAGTAATAAAGGTAAAGTAAGGTAATTCTTTAATGTTAAAATTCCTTCACAAATTTTTGTTAGTGCTTAAGCATAATAATCTATCACAATGTAATTTAATGTAATTGACACATTTCAATTTTGTATAAATGATCCTGCACTTAATCGAGTCCATCTGTATCACAGAATGCTTTGCTAGACATTTTTTGGCTAGGTTGCCCGAGAGGGTTTACTCTAACCCAATTTTTTTTTGTAATTTTAAGTCATGATAGCTGAGTGGTTGGGTGGTCGGAATTCCGATTCAAAAGACCCAAGTTTGATCCCCAGGTGGCAGGCTCGTACCAATGGGTTTTTTCAAAACCTATGTACAATTCAGATCGTTGGCTTGGGCATAAAGATGGCGAACCAACATTGTTTCGAAAATATCTTCAGTGGAAGGTGGGTCGAAGAAACTTGTCTAGACTAAACTTCTGTCTACCCCAGTATTGGGATTTGCGTGAAGTTATTTATTTATTTATTTTTTTAGACAATACTGTGAGAGATGTTCTTCATTAGCAGGTTACTTGAACATAATTAATTTCATACAACTAACAGATAATTTGCATCATGATGAATTTGTATCTTGATCTAAAACTCAACACAGCATGATTGTATGTTTTACTTAAAGTATGTTCATATATCTTTTTTTTTCACTCTTGAATTGCACTAGCTGTCTGTTGCATCTGTGACCTTGTTACACTGAATAATTTTTCCTCTATAGCAGTGTTGCATAAATTACAATTGTTTTTATTTTATTAAATATTATGAACATTGTTGTAGTTAACTATTGTAAATGTTGATTTACTTGTTTATTAATTTAACTAATTTATATTATTATATATTACAAACGGCGACGGGCTCACCATGTTGTGCCGAAAATATCTTCGGTGGAAGGTGGGTCGAGGGGACTTAATTGTCTAGACTAGACCTCAGTCTACCCCCCTGTATAGGGTATTATAAAAAAATTGAATAAATATCTTCACGCAATTCCCAATACAGGGGTAGACAGAGGTCAAGTCTAGACAATTAAGTCCCTTTGACCCACCTTCCACCGAAGATATTTTGGGGACAACACGACAGGTGGTGAGCCCGTCTTTCTGTCCAAGCCAACGATATAATTCATATGTAAGTTTTTGAAAAACTCATTGGTACGAGCCTGCCACTTGGGCATCGAACTCGGGTCTCTTGACTCGAAATTCCGACCACCCAACCACTCGGCTATCATGACTTTTTTTTATTTATTACAAACTATTATTTTTTTTATGTATTACAAATTATTTATTGCGTGAAGATATTTATTATTTATTGTTATTTATATATTACAATAAAGAAGTGGTACCTGCCTACCAATACGGGAAAGTGGCGTGATTGTATGTATATATGTAATTTAAAGTATTATTATAACTTACATAGGTAGGTAAGATAAGTTTATGTTAAAAGCTTTCATTTTTTACAACTTTAAAGTTACTCGGATCCATCTTAGTAGTTTTCCTGAACCAGTTATCACACCTATTACCCCTAGGAGTAATTGTTAGTATGGGAAGATGTTATTGTTACGGTGCCTTTCTCCTACATATGTGTTTCAGTGTAATTTTAAAGATGTTACAATACATACACAGCTATAACAATAACTGTTTGGCGGCAGTAATTAATAAGAATAGTGTACTAAAGTAGGTATTGGAATGCCCTACTGTTATATTAATCTGCCGTTAAATGAACATATATTCACGACATTACCAATACTGGGGTAGACAGAGGTCCCAGACAATCAAGTCCTTTTGACCCTTCTTTCGCCCTACTTAGCGGGTCGCCTTCTTTATGCCAAATCCAACGACATAAATCGTACATAAGTTTCATTGGTACAAGCCTACTGATCACCTCAACCACTCCTCTACCGGCCTTCAAGTCTCATCAATTGTGTCCCTTATAAAAAACTTTGTTAGGCTTAGCTAATCGGTGTCGCCGGTCCTCGGTGATGTCACCGCGGCCGTGCGTGACATCGGAGCCCTCAATGCATCTGTTGTGCGCTGATGTCATCCCAAATGACTGGCGCGGCCGGCGTTGAGAGGTTGAGGTCGAGCGGCAAGGTCCCGCTCGACACGACGAAAAGTGGTTCCACAGTAGTCGAGTTGGATAGGCGAGTGGTCAGGGAAAATGTTAAACAAGATATATCTTCACGAATTTTCTCTGTACTGGGGTAGGCAGAGGTCTAGATAGTTACGTCCGAGGTGCTTAGGTTTTTGTTGATAAACACATTGGGTTGATGTTGTTGCCTGATAAACCTAAAAGCCTTGTTAAACCTATTATTTTAGATGTTAAGTTTTTTGGTATATCAAGTTATCTAACGGCCTGTAAATGTCTACAGCAGAATGTGGATACCTCACGGTCCAAATCATAGGTCAAATCCTCCTTAATTTGTCATAATCGTGTAATTTGTCAAGCCGTTTGTCGATCGTAGCTCCGGACCTGTCGCATCTTAAACTCTGCTGCCTGTGCTAGTCTTATTTAGTCGTATTTTGGTCCCGTTGTCTTAGAGATGATTATCTCGCCAATTTTTATAAACTAATTTCATACAAACATGTATATAGGGACAACATTAAATACATTGCTCTGCTCCCAAAGTAGCTTAAACACTTGTGTTATGGAATCGGAAACAACGAAGGTACCACAAACACCCTGACCCCGAGGAAATGCAGGAAAAGTGTTGTCTGCATTAACCCGAGCGGAAATTGAACCTGGACTTCATAGCTGGCGGCACTATGAAAACCGGTGTATACGCTATTCGTCCACGGAGCTCGTAATTGTCTATTTTTAAGGATATATTTTTACAATATCGATTCGTAGATAGGGAGCGTTAATTTCTTCCGCTGATGCCACAAGGCGGGCATTTAAATATTTAATCTAACATCATCGACGAATGAATCTCTCTTAATTGGTTCGCATATCAAATCGGCTTGATTTATATCCTTTAGAGCTATTTTATAAATGATAAATCACTACGGGATTAATAACCTTCGGCGGAAACAGGTATTCGAGTAGGCAGAACCCCTGAATAGGCAGACGTAACGGTGAGATGCTGAGCGTCCAAATGAAAAGGCGGTGATATAAGTATCGTAGTAATATGTATCGAGGAGACAAATAAAAAACTTATGTAATCAGTCATTAAAAACTATATAGGAGAATAAAACGATTTTCCGATATTATCGCGTTTTTAATTAGTTTTACAAACTATATTTATTTCCCGACGTTTCGGATGCTTTACAGCAACCGTGGTCACGGGGAATCCGTGACCAGTATCGTTTTATTTTAAATGTGTAGTATTCGCGTAAATACAAGAAATCATTATATAGAATAAGTCACGGGACCCGAGTTCGATTCCCAAGCCTCGTACCGATGTTTTTTTTTCAAAAACTTATGTACGTTTTATATCTTTGCCTTTGACAAAAAAAAAACGGTGACGAGCTCAACACATGTCACGTTGTCCCAAAAATTTCTTCGGTGGAAGGTGGGTCGAAAAGACTTAATTGTCGACACCTCTGTTTACCCCTGTATTGGGTTTGCGTGAAGATATTGATTGATATGAAATGGCCGCGGAAGTGCGCACCTCTATCACGCGGCTCCATAAACAGACCAGGCTCTATAATCACAACGATTCAGCTTAATTTACCAGCGCTTGTGTATCGTAATTGGACGAAGCGTGCCTTTAGTTGGATTGGCCGTAGGCGCGATTGTTTAATTAGCACATGCTTTAAAACGACGGAATAGCTGTTTAACTCTAAATACATCATACATACACTGATTGGGACATTTGCTCCGATCTTGAAGCAAGTAGCTCTACATACGCGTAAAAGTACGCGTATGTAGAAACTGACAAATTGGCACTTGTGAAATCAGAAAGAACGAAATAATTATTATCTAGACGGGAGATAATCTTAAAAAATAGGTTTTAGACATTGTCCTATCCGGGAAGCAGGGAATCTTACGCGAGATCTCTCAGGAGAGAGGGAGTGGCGAGACCTTGTAAACCATATATATATATATATATATATATATATATATATATATATATATATATATATATCAAGGACATGAATTGTAACCTTTATTTGTTATTTTTTGCCTAAATATAGTGTTAAATACTATCGTCACCACTACTTATTAGTTAACATTCAATGTCCATAGTAATATTAATATAATAATACATATCGACCTGTTAAAAGTCCAGTGCGTGAGATATCGAGATGGTTATCCCCACATCATTCGGTTGCCATAATGATATTCAAGGCGTTTCCCTTGATCGCCTCTTACGACATCCACGGAACAAAGGAGTGGTAATATTCTTACCACCACACCCCGTACTTTATAAGAATATAATGTAGTTCAATACAATTAGTATAATTGATAAATAAATAAGGATATTGTAAACAGATTAATGGCTATAAATCAATGAACATTATATTATATAAATTGTTATTATGACTATATCGATTTATTAATGTCAAAATAGGCTGTGTCAAACTATCTCGGAAAAGTTTGTAGTGGGTTTGTTATTTTGTTAGAACTATACGTCGTTACGTTGCTCATATGTGAAGTATTACTACAAGTTTTCTAGTGTTTTGTCATTCGATCTACATCTGTAACAATGTATAAGTGTATTGTATGTAATGGAGGGAAGGTACATGCAACTTGAAATGACCAGTCACGCAATATACGTCGTACGAACTGCAATCAGTGTTTGTTATTATCCCACATATATACACTATGTCGTTGGCTTGACGTAAAGACGGCGACGGGCTAACCACCTGTCACGTTGTCCCGAAAATATCTTCGTTGGAAGGTGGGTCAAAGGGACTTAATTGTCTAGTCTAGACTAGGCCCCTGTATTGGGAATTGCGTGAAGATATTTATTTATTTTTATATACTTATAGTCAGATTTCCCTCGACATTAATGTAAACGTCGATGTTAGACATAATATAATACCACGGTAAGCTTCTTAGCGAATGCGTATTTAGAGCCCGTTCACACGAGCGCCAGAGAGCACATTGAGAAATGTTCATCTACGGCGTTACTAGAAAACGTTATCAGTGTTTTGTTGGGACATTATATTTATATACAAACGTTCTTAATCTGTTGTTGCAATATGAAGTCACGATAGCCGAGTGGTCGATCGGCATTCAAGTCGAGACCCGAGTTCTATCTGCAGGTGGCAGGCTGGTACCAAAGAGGTTTTTTTTCAAAACCTATGTACGATTCATATCGCTGACTTGGACATGAAGATAGCGACGGGCTTACCACCTGTCACGTTGCCCCAAAAATTATTTCGGCTGAAGGTGGGTCGAAACGACTAAATTGTCTAGACCTCTGTCTACCCTTGTATTGGGAATGGCGTGAAGATTATTTATTTATCTTGTTGAAGAAAATAAGTAATTTATAAATAATCATTGTGAGAATAATATAAGTTGTTGTTACGACCGTTTCGATTTATTAATGACAAAATAGGCTGTACAAAACTGTCTGAACCTCACGTAGGGTTAATGTTATTTAGTTTGAACTATACGAGGTTACGCTGGTTAAATATGTATTGTTACAACGAGTCTACATGCGTTTAATTTCTCATTCGATCTACATCTTTACAGATGTCGAGTACACACTTATTTCGTCTAACCTTGATAATATTAACGTTCTATTAACCTAGCGTGACAAACTGTTTACTTATTTTTTGCTAGGTTTTGTGTCCTGATATATGTGTCATTATTGTTTAGATGTGTATTACATACATACATACATAACGGCCGGTTAAAGTCCACTGCAGGACAGTCCTTTCCCGTATGTATCACTTGCTATTACAAGACAGGCGAAAATCTGATCTTGTAAAAGTCACCAACAGAAACACATGCAACTTACACGTATACTAGTTAATACATATGCACATAACTTACCATGTTTTTAGACACACATATAATACACAAATCACTGATGGTGTACTCTTTAATTTGGCTGTGTGGTACTACCATAAAACTGACTCACCGTCACAGCCTCTCCACTGCTCTCTTCGACTTCCCACACCCAAAAAAGCCCGACTTGTGGTGTCGTAGCATTTAATATCACTTTCGATAATTCTACCCTTTACGTCTACCCTCATTACTAATATATGCACCTACCTTCATTAATGTATAAAATTATATTTTATTTCACATCTAGATAGCAAGCAGATCGCAGTTCCAAACACCTAGTATCATAGATGGTACTCCTCATCGTCGATATGCTTATTTTTTATCTGGTCACGATAGTCGAGTGGTTGGGTGATCGGAATTCGGTTCGTGAGAACCGAGTTCGATCGTCAGGCAGTAGGCTCGTATCAATGAGTGTTTTTCAATCGAAAGGACTTAATTTTCCCTTTCTACCCTAGTATAAGGAAAGACGAGAAGATTTTTGTGGGATTTTTTTTAATATGCCTATGGTCGAAATTTAGTTTAATATGAACAAAATATCCCCCGTGGTTTGGCGCAACCACTCGGAGCTGTGTAATTAACCGACAGCGAACACTTCCGCTGCACTCGGCGAATTACGTTTCAACGGGAAGCTTTTTGGCTTCGTACCAAATGCGCCCGGTAAATTATACTTTTAATTCGGGAAATATTACACGAATAAGGCGAAGTGCTTTGAGTAATGTCTGAGTACTTTGATAAAATGTTTATTTATTGCGGACGAAGCGTCTAAGGTTTGATAATTTATATTTTTCCGGGCACTTTTAGGTACCTGCTAATTTAAATAAGTGGGAGCGTAATATGATAATTTACAGGCTTGTGTGCATCGAGTTAGGAAACATGAATTACGTATATTTATAGTATTTTTTTATTTACCGTCGTTTTGAAGGTGTCCTTAATTTTTGTAATTATTTTTTCTTTTCAAAAACAAATTATATACAACATAGGATGTATTATTTATATGTATATTAGTTAGAGTAGTTTCGTTGTTTTGTTTTATACGACTTAGGGACTTTCAAGAAAAGAGCCTATACCTTTCTTAAAGGGCGGTAACGCATCCGCTATCCCTCCGGTATTGCAGATGGCGGCGGATGGATCATGGGCGGCGGTAATCACTTACCATCACGTGTGCCACTAGCTCATTTGCCTTCTTCTTCTATAAAAAAAAAATAAAATAAAATATCTATTTCATGAACACTTACGTATTAATATTTCATTAAGTTCCAGTTCATCCAAAGGTTGTCTGGAAGAGATCACTTTTTTGATTAGCTATATTTAATATTGTCTTTATTATTCCTGTCGCTGTAATATTATTCTATGGTGTACAATAAAGTTATATTTCATTTCGTTCATTTCACTATTGAACACAAAAAAAAAAACAATATTTGGTAAAGCTTTACGAATGATCACCATGTTCCCAGGGGTTACTTTAATAATTTATAATAACCTTTTTTTAAACATTGATCATTGTTATATCTTCACACGCCAAGTGTCACGATCCTTACATATCTCTTTCGCTTCTATCGCATTCATATTTTTCTCTCTTTCCTCCTCCCTCTAGTAGTACTTTAGATCCTCCCTTCTTCGAGCGATTTACTCATAGGGTATTCGAAAGTTGATTTTGGCCTCGATCCCTTTTATTCTTAACTTTCACGCATATTTTCGTCGCCATTCGGACTTCATTAATTCGTTCAACGTGCCCTAACCAAGCACGCCCTTAACTATTTTACATCTGCCATATTGGGATCTGCCATCTGCCATCTTTTCGTTTCGCTTTCGGTCGGCCATGGCAACACCGCATAGTTTAGGAAGATATCGCATTTCCACTGTCATTATTCGCACAGCTGCTGTTTGCAGCCACGCTTGGCAAGCGGATTGGCGATCGTTGCCGGTCTGTTGAATTTTGATCTGGTCTGAAAAACATTTCGAAATGGTTATTTCGCATTCTGTCACTAGCCAATTGAATTTTGAAGTCATACAAACTCCACGGACAAAGATAATTAAATTAAATAAATAATTTCAATTTTAAAGATTATTCTCCGGTTCGTCAAAGTATTGATAGGAAAGTAAGCCATCGATACCGGTTAGTGGTACGCGAGCGTACGTGAGGGTCGACTTTCCACGTCGCGACCGCAGTCCACCGGTATAGCCTTCTGAGTTACTCGGTCCGGCAAACCGGGCGCGTCCCTCGTCGAGTGACAGCTCGGAAATGGACCAGCGGGCGCCCGGTTCGATTCCGTTTGAAAGAAATTAAGTATTCATGATTTATAACTGATGTTGTGAAACTTAAATAGATAGACACAGCATCACATAAATTGCTCTGATCTGATCTAAATTACATCAGCACTTGTGTTATGGAATCGAAAACAAGAAAGCGAAGAAGGCACCACAAACACCTAGGCCCAAGACAAATGTAGATAAAGTGTTTTCTACTTCACCCCCACTGGGGATTGAATCCGGAACCTCATAGTTGGCGACACCATGAAAATCGCTGTGGGGTAAACACGCTTCGCCTCGTCGTCATTATTATAGAGTTATTTTTTTTATTGCAACGGCATTAAGTTCGCTTTGAAATTAAATAACAAGATGCATTCTTTCTTTTTATTTTCTCTCTAACAAATGAAGTTCAATGCTAACGTAACTAGTATACATGTTAACCACTCCAACTAAGTGGCAATAATTGTGTCCGGAGCGGTTCATGACATTAGTCGAATGGCGGGAACGAAACTGCGACGTCATATTTCCCAGTGCGGAGTCTAAATCTTTTACGTTTCGCTCCGCTTTAACACTTCTATTTTTCGTGTGATTACAGCGTACGAATTTTTCTTCACGCAATTCCCAATACAGAGGTAGACAGAGGTCTAATCTAGACAATTAAGCCCCTTCGACCCACCTTCCACCGAAGATATTTTCGGGACAACGGGAAATAGTTATCCACGAAAACTTAAACCACAGTCAAGCTAAATATAGATTCAAGTTTCGAACAGTTAACGATTGGTCCCGAAACCTAACTTCCCTAAATAACTAAAGTTGTAGAGGTTCAGAGGCTACCCTTTGCGAATTGAACACATTTACGTAGCCGATCCGATTCGGTTAGTTAAACTAACTGAAAATGCACTGTTTGTTTTATGTACTAGTTAGTAACTAATACTACTCACTAGGTTATTTGACCACTGCTTACTTTAGTATTGGGAAGATAAAAATGACGTTTATGTGCCAACCATGTCGGTTTCGATTAATTTCTAGTTTACTAGTTGATGCCCGCAGCTACACTCGCGTGGAAATCTCTAGTCGCGAATTATTTTTTCTGGGATATATATATATATATATATATATATATATATATATATATATATATATATATATATATATATATATATATATATATATATATATATATATATATTTTTTTTTTTAAAACCAACTTAGCAGTTATGCAACGGATGAATCCGCGTGGCGCGGCTAGCCCGTTCGATTCTCGCCACCGTCATGCGCTATTTATGGATGGTGACCGTTACGGACTTGCAACTTTGTGGTTTGTATCTTTAAGCTCGTAACTTATGCTCAGAATTATTATTAGAAAACACAAATATCTGGAATTGTTTTGCTGTGGAAGCATGAGTGCATGCATGCCTTTGCTTTTCGTTATGTGAAAAATAAATACAAAAAAACATTTATTATGTAAAAAAACATGTCAGAAACCACCCCAAAGTTGAGAATACATCCTTAATAACGCCATACGCCAGAGTTGATTTGGGATATCGTGACTTGAAATTAATAATAATAAATAAACATAGCGATAAAATTTGTCTTTCTACGATAAATGGTCTTCACATTAGATGAAAGAAATATTTTTATTGGATTAAATTTAATATACAATCACTGTAATAACAACCACTGTCCAGTAATCAATGAAATTTGTTAATTATTTATTTCTTCAAACCAAATTCTTTGTAATGTTTACCCGGCACAATCACATCACAGTAAATAGTCAAATAGCAGCATCTGAGGTGCGAGTGCTCTGGTACTGCGATTGCCAATCCGCTTGCAAAGCGTGGCGATTATGACACATCCTCCCTAGGGGAGAGACCGGTGCCTGTAGTGCACTTTAATAGGCCGTTATGTATGACTGTATGTATTAATTCATATTGTGGATTATTTACTTGCTTAATTAAAGCTCGGTATAGCTGAAATTGTATAGAACGAGCGATTCAATGTTGCTTCGCGGGAGAAACGCTTTAACAGCTAGTACAACGTGCCTTTATCAAAAACTAATCGTTATCCGAATGACTTCTGACTCAGACGAAGCAATGATTCTATTGGGTCACCTCACCCGTGACTCAGTGGTGTTGCTTTGTTGCTGAAAACAATTTTAAGATAACTTATCTTGCTAATATTAAAACTACTTGTCCAACGCGAATATTATTTAAATATGTTGGATGATACCATTTCAGCTTAATAGGTCCTCTTACGTACGAAACAGTCTCACAAAAGTTTTATGTTTGAATGTTTAAAAAATATCTTTACGCTGTTCCCAATACTGAGATAGAGAAAACTTGTTGGTACGAGCCTACCACCTGGGGATCGACCTCGGGTCTTTTGACTAGAATTCCGATCACCCAACCACTCAGCTATCCTGACTTTTTGAATGTTTGTGTGTGCACTATATTTAATCACAAAAATGGAAAAAATCCTATTGATGAATTTAATTTCACACCTGACATACTTTTATCCCGGAGCTTGATGATTTTCCCGTACGGAGAGACCCCCAAGTCCTGCAGTAGCCTTATGCCCGTTGTGGTGATGATTATATGGATCTGGCGGGAAATTTGATATGAAGCGCGGATATTTTGGCGGGAAGTAACTAGTTTAACCATATTTTCTGCAATTCTATTAGATCATTGGGTAAACTTAAAGCTGACTTAAGTGTTGAAGTAAGGTTGACATTATAAATATTCGCAGAGATATAAATAAATAATACATACATAAACAGGGACGACATCACATACCAAAGTAAATATAGCATTTGTATTTTACAATCGGAAACAACTAAGGTCGAACGCTCAGACCCAAGACAAACATAGAGGTTCTCTACATTGACGTCTTTAAATCGAACCCGGAGCCTAAGAGCTGGTAATACCTTGAAAACCGGTGTCGCTGTTATCCACGGAGGTCGTCGGAGAAATGGAAGAGAGATCTTAGCGGTTACAAGTAATTTAAAACAATACTGTTCATAAATGATAAAGGTACCGCGCTACAAACTGGTATGATTTCTTCTTTCATAAGAAATTTCTCCATGTCCGGCCTCGCGCCGACTACCGGTTCTTGTAGTTCAATGGCGACGCCATAGTCGCCACTGCCGTTGAACCTTTAGCTTGTTTCTAGGGTTGTCTAATTGCAATTCTCGTTTGCAGGGTTGTCACTTGACGCTTATTAAAGTGGTTGTGTATGAACTTAATATTTATAATATTTTTTCTATTACATTTTAATGTCTTATAGAGAGTTTTTTAAGTGACATGGACAAAGATGCTGTTTATCGAATGCCCACCTGACACCGTAGCTATTTTTTGGGTCAACGTGACAGGTGGTGAGCTTGCCGCCATCTTTGTGTTCAAGCCATCGATGTAAACCGTTTTGAAAAAACTCATTGGTACGAGCCTACCATCTGGGGATCGCACTCGGACCTCCTGACTTATATTATGATCACCCAACCACTCGACTATCGTTCACGTTTAATACGTGAAAACAAAACAAATACTGTTTTCAATCTTTTCTTGCAAACAAAATGGTAAAAAATTATTACCTATACGCACGATACGCGTGAAAAAATGGTGAAGAAAAAAACTTATGAGGAATACATTGTAACAGTGAAGAGATTTCCCAAGAGGATGTCGAGTGCGGGATGGAAACCTGAGCCACTTCCTCCTCCTTGTAAACCGCGGTCGATACCAACAAATAAACAAACTAACATAAAATGTATTTTATGTGTATGATATTCGTTTAGATTTGTTTTTTATAAGTGCAGAAAAACAAACAATATCTTCACGCTATTTACCTGAAGGCAGGCAGAGTTCTAGGCAAGGAAGTCCTTTCGACCTACTTTTCACCAAAGCTTATTAGAGACCATGTGACAGGTAGTAAGCCTATCGCCATTACTTATCGTCAAATACACCTTAAAAGCTCGGGGTACAGCCGAAAGCTGACTATCTAGTACTTTTCGTTGGCAGGTTATCTGGTAACAGTTTACGGGACTGATTGACGAGTGGCGTACGCATCGGTTTTTGATGGTGACGCCGGCTCTGAGCTCCCTGAGGGTTGGATTCCCGGTCAAGTTAGTGTAGAAAACACTTCTACACTTTCACGGGTGTATGTGGTTGTTTCTGTTCTATATTTTCTACGACGCGCACGTATAACGTTACGCAATAGCCTTCGGCGAATGTTACCAATCTACGAGTGATTCGCTGAAGTCGTCAATTGATCAATCGACCTGGCCTGGCGCCGCAGCGCGTCGGGGCCAAGTTCCTCATTGAGTTATTCGTAATTTAATTGAACTCGATCGGAGCATAGTACTTATTATGTACTGGTACGCTAATTGATTAAATGTCCCTGCCTTCGTAGTCACGGGTGGCCGGTTCGTATCACGCTAGACGCGAATATTTGTGTGATGAATATGGATGTTTGTACTCAAATAAATAAATAAATATCTTCACGCAATTCCCAATACAGAGGAAGACTAAGGGTATATCGTTCCAATGGGGGTTTCAAAGTTTTTCAAAAAGAAAAACCCATTGGCATTAACTTGCCACCTGGGGAATGAACTCGGGTGTCTTGACTAGAAATTCTGACCACCCAACCATTCGGCTATCGTGACTTTGACTCGTGAATAAAATGTATAAATCGATTTTTATACAAATTTAACTTTTAAATATTAATTTTTATACCATATTTTAATAAATAATTAATTTAATTAAAATTTTAGTACGTTTTGACATATCTATTGCTTAATACCGTTGGTTAACTCTATGAAAATGATAACAATTATATGCATGTTATGTTAATTCGTATGATGAATAAAAATTATTCAAATTATTATGCTGCAAACATAAATTTTAGACTGCCGTGTGAACAAATATGCGCTTTAATTAATTTTGCGGGGTAAAATGTGTTACAGTAAGCTCTTGTTTATATTGAAAACTTATTTTCAAATTATAATTAAAAACTACATTTCTGCGAGAAAAATATTAGACGCCGGAAGCGTAATGAGGAAGATTTTCTATAAGCTCCTAAGCGAATAAACAGCATTGAGACGTCACTGCCATTGCGTCTTTATTGCGACTGTTTATGGTTATGTCTAGACTTCCAGTCTATATCAGATGGGATGTGTATTTCGATGCGACAGAGTTTCAGTTTTTTTATATAATTGTTTCTGAAAAGCATTGACGGCACAGTAGTTAGTAGCAACAAACATTTGTGTGAATATATGTATTCGGGTCATGGATATTTTTTTATTTACTTATTTATTATATAGCCGGGTGGTTGGGTGGTCGGAATTTCGAGTCAAAAGAACCGAATTCGATCCCCAAGTGGCAGGCTCGTACCAATGGGTTTTTCAAAAACTTATGTACGAATTATATCGTTGGCTTGGACATAAAGACGGCGACGGGCTCACCACCTGTCACGTTGTCCCGAAATATCTTCGGTGGAAGGTGGGTCAAAGGGACTTAATTGTCTAGACTAGACCTACCCCTCTATTGGGAATTGCGTGAAGATATTTTCTTTTCTTTTTTTTTACTTATTTATTCTTTATTGTACACATAAGAAATAAAAAATATGCAAAAAAATTTGTGCTCTTCCAGCAAACCTTTGAAAGAGAATATAGCGTAACACTTATGCAAGTAGGTGGTAACTGTGTACTCGAAACTTTTTCCTCCAATCCCTATGTAACAAGCTAAAGCACTTGCGGTATATGAATCGGATACAACGAAGGCACCACAAACACCCAGACCCCGTTCGGGAATAGAACCCGATATTGAGCAGCCGTCCAGCTTATACAGTATAGTTTGATAACCTCCGTGAACGTGTGGCATATACTGGTTTTCATGGTGTTGCCAACTCTGATCCCGGTTTTGATTCCCGTTCGGCTGAATGTAGAAAATCTTCTTTTTAGTAATTTACATTTTCTGATACCTTCATTGTTTCTGATTCCGTAACACGCATGCTTCACTTTGGGTTCAGTGGAATGTATGTGATGTTGTTATTATCTTATTAGTACTTAAACGTATCGACCGTTGGAGATGCGTTGGCCGCAGCCAAGAACAGTACAAGTTTCGTGAACGCGTCGCGATGGAAACCGGTCCGGGCGGTCCGTGCGCTCGGCGCGGATGATGTCATGGACGAATGTTTTTCATACATTTTGTATGTGTCCTTCACCGGATGACAGAAATACATGCGGGTGGGTATGTCGTGGGACTAAAATGTCAATGTTAGCAGTACTGTGAAATGTTGTTTGCGAAATTATAGAAGAGAGAGACACAAGCTTATAACGTCAGTTACAATACTCCACAGAGTTAGTAACTCATTAATGGAGTGGTGTGTACGCTACATCGAAAGCCTGGTAAAAGTGCAGAGTTTGCCCATTAACAGGTTCAAAACATTTATCAAAGAAAAACTATAAAAATGGCTATAACAATATAAATGAATATATTAATAATAATAACCCCAGGAATGAGTTGATCGTTCCATGCTATTTCTAATAAAATTTGTACATCCTTTATGAAAAATAACGCTATAAAAGAGGATACGATACTCATGGTGTTTCGTATGTTTTTCACCGTTCCAGGAACCTCATTACGAAACAATGGTAGTTTAAAATGACTATCGACGGATGTAATGTATGTTACTTATATCGAATTGAATCCTGCTATGAAAAAAAATATAATCATTTTGTGCTTACTAATTATGCTATCTTATTCTTAAGTTCTTTAAGTATTTTTTTTTTTGTGCTTATTAAGTTGTGTTTCGTTATTGAGTAGTACTACTTGGACAGTGTCCACGAGAACTGCTGCCAACAAACTATGTTTTAGTTTGGCAGGTTTTAAATGTAAACATTGTGTGTACTTGTTATCTATGAAAATAAAATAAATATAAATCTTCACGCAATTCCCAATACACGGGTAGACAGAGGTCAAGTCTAGACAATTAAGTCCTTTGACCCACCTTCCACCGAAGATATTTTCTTTTCTTTTTTTACTTATTTATTCTTTATTGTACACATAAGAAATAAAAATATGCAATAAAATTTGTGCTCTTCCAGCAAACCTTTGAAAGAGAATATAGCGTAACACTTATGCAAGTAGGTGGTAACTGTGTACTTGAAACTTTTCCTCCAATCCCTATGTAACAAGCTAAAGCACTTGCGGTATATGAATTGTATAGAACGAGCGATTCAATGTTGCTTCGCGGGAGAAACGCTTTAACAGCTAGTACAACGTGCCTTTATCAAAACTAATCGTTATCCGAATGACTTCTGACTCAGACGAAGCAATGATTCTATTGGGTCACCTCACCCGTGACTCAGTGGTGTTGCTTTGTTGCTGAAAACAATTTAAGATAACTTATCTTGCTAATATTAAAACTACTTGTCCAACGCGAATATTACTTAAATATGTTGGATGATACCAATTCAGCTTAATAGGTCCTCTTACGTACGAAACAGTCTCACAAAAGTTTTATGTTTGAATGTTTAAAAATATCTTTACGCTGTTCCCAATACTGAGATAGACAAAACTTGTTGGTACGAGCCTACCACCTGGGATCGACCTCGGGTCTTTTGACTAGAATTCCGATCACCCAACCACTCAGCTATCCTGACTTTTTGAATGTTTGTGTGTGCACTATATTTAATCACAAAAATGGAAAAAATTCCTATTGATGGATTTAATTTCACACCTAACATACTTTTATCCCGGAGCTTGATGATTTTCCCGTACGGAGAGACCCCCAAGTCCTGCAGTAGCCTTATGCCCGTTGTGGTGATGATTATATGGATCTGGCGGGAAATTTGATATGAAGCGCGGATATTTTGGCGGGAAGTAACTAGTTTAACCATATTTTCTGCAATTCTATTAGATCATTGGGTAAACTTAAAGCTGACTTAAGTGTTGAAGTAAGGTTGACATTATAAATATTCGCAGAGATATAAATAAATAATACATACATAAACAGGGACGACATCACATACAGTGCTTTGATACCAAAGTAAATATAGCATTTGTATTTTACAATCGAAAACAACTAAGGTCGAACGCTCAGACCCAAGACAAACATAGAGGTTCTCTACATTGACGTCCTTAAATCGAACCCGGAGCCTAAGAGCTGGTAATACCTTGAAAACCGGTGTCGCTGTTATCCACGGAGGTCGTCGGAGAAATGGAAGAGAGATCTTAGCGGTTACAAGTAATTGAAAACAATACTGTTCATAAATGATAAAGGTACCGCGCTACAAACTGGTATGATTTCTTCTTTCATAAGAAATTTCTCCATGTCCGGCCTCGCGCCGGCTACCGGTTCTTGTAGTTCAATGGCGACGCCATAGTCGCCACTGCCGTTGAACCTTTAGCTTGTTTCTAGGGTTGTCTAATTGCACCTCGTTTGCAGGGTTGTCACTTGACGCTTATTAAAGTGGTTGTGTATGAACTTAATATTTATAATATTTTTCTATTACATTTTAATGTCTTATAGAGAGTTTTTATGACATGGACAAAGATGCTGTTTATCGAATGCCCACCTGACACCGTAGCTATTTTTTGGGTCAACGTGACAGGTGGTGAGCTTGCCGCCATCTTTGTGTTCAAGCCATCGATATAAACCGTTTTGAAAAAACTCATTGGTACGAGCCTACCATCTGGGGATCGCACTCGGACCTCCTGACTTATATTATGATCACCCAACCACTGGACTATCGTTCACGTTTAATACGTGAAAACGAAACAAATACTGTTTTCAATCTTTTCTTGCAAACAAAATGGTAAAAAATGATTACCTATACACACGATACACGTGAAAAAATGGTGAAGAAAAAAACTTATGAGAAATACATTGTAACAGTCAAGAGATTTCCCAAGAGGATGTCGAGTACGTGATAGAAACGTAAGCCACTCCCTCCTCCTTGTAAACCGCGGTCGATACCAACAAATAAACAAACTAACATAAAATGTATTTTATGTGTATGATATTCGTTTAGATTTGTTTCTTATAAGTGCAGAAAAACAAACAATATCTTCACGCTATTTACCTGAAGGCAGGCAGAGTTCTAGGCAAGGAAGTCCTTTCGACCTACTTTTCACCAAAGCTTATTAGAGACCATGTGACAGGTAGTAAGCCTATCGCCATTACTTATCGTCAAATACACCTTAAAAGCTCGGGGTACAGCCGATAGCTGACTATCTAGTTCTTTTCGTTGGCAGGTTATCTGGTAACAGTTTACGGGACTGATTGACGAGTGGCGTACGCATCGGTTTTTGATGGTGACGCCGGCTCTGAGCTCCCTGAGGGTTGGATTCCCGGTCAAGTTAGTGTAGAAAACACTTCTACACTTTCACGGGCGTATGTGGTTGTTTCTGTTCTATATTTTCTACGACGCGCACGTATAACGTTACGCAATAGCCTTCGGCGAATGTTACCAATCTACGAGTGATTCGCTGAAGTCGTCAATTGATCAATCGACCTGGCCTGCGCCGCAGCGCGTCGGGGCCATGTTCCTCATTGAGTTATTCGTAATTTAATTGAACTCGATCGGAGCATAGTACTTATTATGTACTGGTACGCTAATTGATTAAATGTCCCTGCCTTCGTAGTCATGGGTGGCCGGTTCGTATCACGCTAGACGCGAATATTTGTGTGATGAATATGGATGTTTGTACTCAAATAAATAAATAAATATCTTCACGCAATTCCCAATACAGAGGAAGACTAAGGGTATATCGTTCCAATGGGGGTTTCAAAGTTTTTCAAAAGAAAACCCATTGGCATTAATCTCACACCTGGGGAATGAACTCGGGTGTCTTGACTAGAAATTTGACCACCCAACCATTCGGCTATCGTGACTTTGACTCGTGAATAAAATGTATAAATCGATTTTTATACAAATTTAACTTTTAAATATTAATTTTTATACCATATTTTAATAAATAATTAATTTAATTAAAATTTTAGTACGTTTTGACATAGATATGTCAAAACGTACGTATTGCTTAATACCGTTGGATAACTCTATGAAAATGATAACAATTATATGCATGTTATGTTAATTCGTATGATGAATAAAAATTATTCAAATTATTATGCTGCAAACATAAATTTTAGACTGCCGTGTGAACAAATATGCGCTTTAATTAATTTTGCGGGGTAAAATGTGTTACAGTAAGCTCTTGTTTATATTGAAAACTTATTTTCAAATTATAATTAAAAACTACATTTCTGCGAGAAAAATATTAGACGCCGGAAGTGTAATGGGGAAGATTTTCTATAAGCTCCTAAGCGAATAAACAGCATTGAGACGTCACTGCCATTGCGTCTTTATTGCGACTGTTTATGATTATGTCTAGACTTCCAGTCTATATCAGATGGGATGTGTATTTCGATGCGACAGAGTTTCAGTTTTTTTATATAATTGTTTCTGAAAAGCATTGACGGCACAGTAGTTAGTAGCAACAAACATTTGTGTGAATATATGTATTCGGGTCATGGATATTTTTATTTACTTATTTATTCTTTATTGTACACATAAGAAATAAAAAATATGCAAAAAAATTTGTGCTCTTCCAGCAAACCTTTGAAAGAGAATATAGCGTAACACTTATGCAAGTAGGTGGTAACTGTGTACTCGAAACTTTTTCCTCCAATCCCTATGTAACAAGCTAAAGCACTTGCGGTATATGAATCGGATACAACGAAGGCACCACAAACACTCAGACCCCGTTCGGGAATAGAACCCGATATTGAGCAGCCGTCCAGCTTATACAGTATAGTTTGATAACCTCCGTGAACGTGTGGCATATACTGGTTTTCATGGTGTTGCCAACTCTGATCCCGGTTTTGATTCCCGGTCGGCTGAATGTAGAAAATCTTCTTTTTAGTAATTTACATTTTCTGATACCTTCATTGTTTCTGATTCCGTAACACGCA
This sequence comes from Sericinus montela, assembly GCA_029286605.1. NCBI lineage: Eukaryota > Metazoa > Arthropoda > Insecta > Lepidoptera > Papilionidae > Sericinus > Sericinus montela. Next base: position 1,116,649 of record JAGSMR010000024.1, on the reverse strand, counting down.
TGCTTTACTTTGGGTTCAGTGGAATGTATGTGATGTTGTTATTATCTTATTAGTACTTAAACGTATCGACCGTTGGAGATGCTTTGGCCGCGGCCAAGAACAGTACAAGTTTCGTGAACGCGTCTCGATGGAAACCGGTCCGGGCGGTCCGTGCGCTCGGAGGATGATGTCATGGACGAATGTTTTTGTATGTGTCCTTCACCGGATGACAGTGAAATACATGCGGGTGGGTATGTCGTGTGGGACTAAATGTCAATGTTAGCAGTACTGTGGAATGTTGTTTGCGAAATTATAGAAGAAAGAGACACACGCTTATAACGTCAGTTACAATACTCCACAGAGTTAGTAACTCATTAAGGTAGTGGTGTGTACGCTACATCGAAAGCCTGGTAAAAGTGCAGAGTTTGCCCATTAACAGGTTCAAAACATTTATCAAAGAAAAACTACAAAAATGGCTACAACAATATAAATGAATATATTAATAATAATAACCCCAGGGAATGAGTTGATCGTTCCCATGCTATTTCTAATAAAAATAGTGTTAAAATTTGTACATCCTTTATGAAAAATAACGCTATAAAAGAGGATACGATACCTACGGTGTTTCGTATGTTTTTTCACCGTTCCAGGAACCTCATTACGAAACAATGGTAGTTTAAAAAATGACTATCGACGGATGTAATGTATGTTACTTATATCGAATTGAATCCTGCTATGAAAAAAAAATATAATCATTTTGTGCTTACTAATTATGCTATCTTATTCTTAAGTTCTTTAAGTATTTTTTTTGTTTTTTTTTGTGCTTATTAAGTTGTGTTTCGTTATTGAGTAGTACTACTTGGACAGTGTCCACGAGAACTGCTGCCAACAAACTATGTTATAGTTTGGCAGGTTTTAAATGTAAACATTGTGTGTACTTGTTATCTATGAAAATAAATAAATATAAATCTTCACGCAATTCCCAATACACGGGTAGACAGAGGTCAAGTCTAGACAATTAAGTCCCTTGGACCCACCTTCCACCGAAGATATTTTCGGGACAAGGTGACAGGTGGTGAGCCCGTCGCCGCCTTTATGTCCAAGCCAACGATGAAATTCGTACATAAGTTTTTGAAAAACTCATTGGCACTGCCACCTGGGGATCGAACTCGGGTCTCTCGACTCGAAATTCCAACCACCCAACAACTCGGCTATCGTGACTTATAAATAAATAAAAATAAAATAAATATTAATTTGATATATTTGATCAGTTTTCACATTGGTCGACGGTAACATAGATCTTACATACGTACAGCAAGTTAGGTTGACTGATAGAGAATGCGTTAGTCCTCCTATTGTTACATTTTATAATAAGGTGTAAGGGGCTTGGTAAGGTTTATAGCATACAAATCAAATCATTTATTCACCGACATAAGAACGTACATTTATTTTTCGATAGTCATATTTTAATCTACCACTGTTTTGTAACGAGGTTCCTCTAACGGAGAAGAAACATGCGAAAGAAAGTAGATTCGGTACGGTACCTATGTAGGTATCTTCTTTTTGTTAGAAATCTTTTTTTAATATTGTACAAAATGTGAAGTGATATTTTCTAGAAATAGCCTGGTAGCGATCACCTCATTATATACATGGTGACCCCGCCATTTATCAGTAGCCAATGAGATTTTAAAGAATTAATCTAACCTTAGTCACTTCTTACGCCATTCCGAAAAGTATTGAAGTATTGATCCTATTATTATTTATGTGGAATAATATTTAGTTATTTATTTAATTATATAATAATTTATTATTATCGATCTATTCCCATAAAATCTTGAAAAGCACAGTACAAGTTTACGTTAAATTGAAAAGTACAATAAAAGGTTTTACAAGAGAAGTACAATAAACGCTTTATCTTGTAAAATATAACATTTTTAAAGGCATTTTTATAGATTTATAAAACATGTTATACACGGGCAGATTGAACCCGCGACCTCTGCCGTAGTGTTGTGCTCCTAACCCCGAAACACCGTCTCCCATACGCATCAGTTGATATTTTATAACTTTTTCTCAGTTTCAAATTCTTAAATCGTTTAAATATAGTTAGATTTCGTGCTATCTATTCCAGATAAACGTTTGTCTTATCTATACATCCATTAAGACTCGCACGTGAAAGCATTTGAGGTATATATCGTTAAGCTACTTAATTGCATACTTCGAGGTTCTTTGTTCGCCTGCCTTTTGAACTGGTCGAGCGCTTGCTTTTTTTTTGTACACTGCCATGATGTCACCGACACTACTTGCCGAAAACTGTTCACTGATTCGTTGCTTTGCGAAACCCCGTCAAACTATTTGTATGTTATTGGTCCATACTCTTCGGCGCCAATGAACTTAAATTTCGACGGTTACGAACGATTTCGAAAGGTTAGTACTCACGGTACCGGTTTTAGTGCTTTTTATACGATACGACGAACGTTATTATTATCGATGTTCACTGTGTAGAAGTTTTATTGTTGTGGTCCCATTAGCGTACCTTGGGCGACTTTGTGCGAGTTATGATTGGTTTTTGATAGTATTCGCGATTAATAATGTCTTACAAAAGTTTTTATAATTGAATTTATTTGAAGAAACTTTGCTTTCCTTACATCACTAACATGTGCACATTTCTACGCTGATATATAAGCGCTGACCTTTAAACCGTATATATAAGGAGTTTTAATGTAATTATTACTTAACGTCCTATAAAAGTCCATTGCAGGATCACAACATCAGCAGCGTTTAGGATCCACCGAAAATGCTGTTGATTGTCAACGGTCTGTCGATAGCCAATGGGTAAATGGTACTAGACTATTCCTCTAGTCGCCTCTTACGACACCCACAGGAAGAAGGTGGAAGGAAGTACCGTATATTCCTACACCTATGCAATACGGCAATATGTTAGATATATGATTCTGTCATTCTGTCATAGGTGATTTGGACGAAATTTTTTAAACGAATATGAATTTAACATCTGATACAGTGACGTCACTCGTGAATTATGGATTTCACAAGCGTGACATTGGGTATGCATGAGCCGTGCCGCGGCGGAATATGAATTTAATATTGTTACCATTTGAATAATTCCATTTAATCCTTTTATGTTTTTCGTCGCTGAGCGTTCAAGTATTGTTTTCATTTTTGTAGTACCATAATTGTCGGTGTTTTATTGTACTCGTGTTTGCGGAGTGGCCAGCCATCTAAATTACTCGGACGGTTAGTAGTTATCAGCTGCGATCGTATCGGTTGCATGACACACGCTCGTTAACAGAAATTATTGACTGAAGTGCACAAATTCAAAGCTTTTCGTGTGCAATTGGCTGCAGAGTTCTTTTTGCCTGAGTTATGAGAGTTTCTGGTGTTATGTTCATATATGAAGTGAATTTGAATCCAGTGTTAGTCAATAAACATTCCTTAAAACAGAAAAAAAGCTATAATGAGGGTAAATATAAAAAAAAGTCTTCACGCAATTCCCAATACAGGGGTAGACAGAGGTCTAGTCTAGACAATTAAGCTCCTTCGACCCACCTTCCACCGAAGATATATTCGGGACAAGGTAACAGGTGAGCCCGTCGCCGCCTTTATGTCCAAGTCAACGATGAAATTCGTACATAAGTATTTTAAAACCCATTACGTACGAGCCTGCCTCCTGGGGATCGAACTCTCTTGATATGAATTTCGACCACCCAACCACTCGGCTATCGTGACTTTTTTTTTTTTTTTTTTTTTTTTTTTTTTTTTTTTTTTTTTTCTCAGTTTCAAATTCTTAAATCGTTTAAATATAGTTAGATTTCGTGCTATCTATTCCAGATAAACGTTTGTCTTATCTATACATCCATTAAGACTCGCACGTGAAAGCATTTGAGGTATATATCGTTAAGCTACTTAATTGCATACTTCGAGGTTCTTTGTTCGCCTGCCTTTTGAACTGGTCGAGCGCTTGCTTTTTTTTTGTACACTGCCATGATGTCACCGACACTACTTGCCGAAAACTGTTCACTGATTCGTTGCTTTGCGAAACCCCGTCAAACTATTTGTATGTTATTGGTCCATACTCTTCGGCGCCAATGAACTTAAATTTCGACGGTTACGAACGATTTCGAAAGGTTAGTACTCACGGTACCGGTTTTAGTGCTTTTTATACGATACGACGAACGTTATTATTATCGATGTTCACTGTGTAGAAGTTTTATTGTTGTGGTCCCATTAGCGTACCTTGGGCGACTTTGTGCGAGTTATGATTGGTTTTTGATAGTATTCGCGATTAATAATGTCTTACAAAAGTTTTTATAATTGAATTTATTTGAAGAAACTTTGCTTTCCTTACATCACTAACATGTGCACATTTCTACGCTGATATATAAGCGCTGACCTTTAAACCGTATATATAAGGAGTTTTAATGTAATTATTACTTAACGTCCTATAAAAGTCCATTGCAGGATCACAACATCAGCAGCGTTTAGGATCCACCGAAAATGCTGTTGATTGTCAACGGTCTGTCGATAGCCAATGGGTAAATGGTACTAGACTATTCCTCTAGTCGCCTCTTACGACACCCACAGGAAGAAGGTGGAAGGAAGAACCGTATATTCCTACACCTATGCAATACGGCAATATGTTAGATATATGATTCTGTCATTCTGTCATAGGTGATTTGGACGAAATTTTTTAAACGAATATGAATTTAACATCTGATACAGTGACGTCACTCGTGAATTATGGATTTCACAAGCGTGACATTGGGTATGCATGAGCCGTGCCGCGGCGGAATATGAATTTAATATTGTTACCATTTGAATAATTCCATTTAATCCTTTTATGTTTTTCGTCGCTGAGCGTTCAAGTATTGTTTTCATTTTTGTAGTACCATAATTGTCGGTGTTTTATTGTACTCGTGTTTGCGGAGTGGCCAGCCATCTAAATTACTCGGACGGTTAGTAGTTATCAGCTGCGATCGTATCGGTTGCATGACACACGCTCGTTAACAGAAATTATTGACTGAAGTGCACAAATTCAAAGCTTTTCGTGTGCAATTGGCTGCAGAGTTCTTTTTGCCTGAGTTATGAGAGTTTCTGGTGTTATGTTCATATATGAAGTGAATTTGAATCCAGTGTTAGTCAATAAACATTCCTTAAAACAGAAAAAATCTATAATGAGGGTAAATATAAATAAATGTCTTCACGCAATTCCCAATACAGGGGTAGACAGAGGTCTAGTCTAGACAATTAAGCTCCTTCGACCCACCTTCCACCGAAGATATATTCGGGACAAGGTAACAGGTGAGCCCGTCGCCGTCTTTGTGGTCCAAGCCAATGATATAATTCGTACATAAGTATTTTAAAAACCCATTACGTACGAGCCTGCCTCCTGGGGATCGAACTGTCTTGATATGAATTCCGACCACCCAACCACTCGGCTATCGTGACTTTTTTTAATATATATAATAATGAAGATAATTGTGATTAAATTAAAGAACAAAAAGTTAAAATTTCAACTGACACGGGCGGGATCTTTCATTAAATCACATAAAAGTTCAGCATAAATATGCTTTAAAAATCAATAAAATCGTAAGAAAAATGAAGATAATTTCTAAAAGCCGAGTAGCAAGCAAGTATGTAAACTAAGAAAAACAGTAGAGGTTAAACGAAACGTACAAATGTTGTACACGCCACGTGGAGGCATTAATCTCATTAACGATCAGCAACAAATGAACCTAGAAGATTCCGTAATTTCTCTTTCGAAACTCGATTTACGTGGCGGGAGCGGCGCTGTTGAATATTGATGCTTTGTTAAGACGAACTGATTGCTTCCATTATTTTAATAGAATTCTTGTGCAGATGAATAACATGATTACGAAGTGTCTAGTACTGGTGTCGGATACTTCGCCGTTCCCCAAAACAGGGGTAGACAGTGTTCTAATAAGTCTTTACGAGCTTTCACTGAAGACATGTTTTTGGAAAGCGTGACACGTGTTGAGCCTGTCGCCGTCTCTATGTCCGAGCCAACGACATAAATCGTACATAAGTTTTTAAAAAAGCCCATGGCTACGAGCCGGGGATTGAACCTGGGGAATATCAACGAGTCACACAGTTTGTATTTTTAGAGTACAGAATACAAGCTATTGCAAAAAAATATTGATCTCTCTGAAAATAAAAGTAACGTTGCCCAAGGCATTAATGTATTATTATTTTACGTGCGCTACCATTTTGTTACCTGTTAGAAAGTTTCAGATAGTATGAAGATCGCTTTAAAATACTTAAATAGATAGAGATACCATCCATCAATGCTCTGATCCCAAAGTAAGTATCCTAAGCATTTGTATTATATACTGGCTGCCCCCCGCGGCTTTCCCACTTAACATTCAACTTTGTATAAAAATGCAGATCTTTGTATAAAGAATGATACATTTTTGCACCTATCATTATTGGATTTCAAATTTGTACGTTTTCGCGTACTTAACAGAAAATTGTTGTTACTCCATTGTGGTACGTCTGATTACTTCATTTCTCGGATCGATATAATATGCTAATTGACGTTGAAAGATAGACTTAGTAATTAATTAATGTACATATTTATTGTTGGTTTAAAGTGAACTGAACTCAACATCCCCATCACGTTATACGCGTGGTTGAATGATCAGTGTTCGAATCAAGAGATGTGGTATCGAGTCCCATGACGAAGGCTCATGTCTCCGAGTTTTTTTCGAATTATGATAATGACAATGGTGACAAGTTTGTTAACCAATCCTGTTGTTCAAGTGGATCCAAAAAATTTATATTCTCGACCTTTGTCTACCTATCTGTCTCGTATTAGGAAAAACTTGAAAAACCTAACTGTACGCTACGAAATTCATGCAACAATTTACATCGAATTAGTATCTAGTAGTACAAAAAATATACGAGAAGCCACAGCAGCATTCCACAAAACCGCACTGTGCCTCGCTATAAATACATCGACGGGCAGATTGTGTTTAGGGCGGATGACGTCATGCCACTATCATACAAATGTACCTTCGCCGATTATACGTAATAATGGCGTAGCAGTTATACGGGTCGGTGAGCACGAGAGGTAAGTATTTACGAAAACTTTCTTAAATAAACTCGACCATGTTGCGCGGATTTAAAAATAAGACTCCACAAACTGAAATGCGATCCGCGGAACCTCATTTAACTTTCGCCACGGTTACTCGAACTCAAAAGCGTATTGCGAGCGTAAAGATGTTTGAAAACTTATTTAGTCGGACGAGAGAAAAAAAAAAACGCAAGTGAATAGACACTGATTTAGAATAAACACTGTTTGATGAAGCGAAACAGGATGGTAATTGAAAAGTGAACACATTATTATAGTGACGATAGGCTGTATAGTAACGGCGTAAGAATATTGTCACTCCCTTTCTTCCCGTGGGTATCGTAAGAGGCGACTAAGGGAAACAGCGTTCACCATCGTTATGGCGACCGATAGAGGGTGCGATAGTCATCTCTAAAAATATCAGATCAAAATAATCAGATCGAAGATGGGCAGCAGCGCCTGAGGGGCGAGTAGTTTGGTACTGCGATCGCGAATCCGCTTACCATGCATGGTAATTATGGCAAATCCTGCCTATGGGAGAGGCCTATGTCCTGCAGTGGACTTTAACACGCCGTTATATATGTATGCATATAATAGGGCTCAGTGACAGGCTTGCCATCTGTCACGATATTCCCAATAAGCTTAGGTAGAAAGTGGGACAAAAGAACTTCATTATCTATACCTATTCTATACTGGGGTATTAGAATGGGAAATTGGGTGAATATTTTAAAAGGCTTTATGCGCTCTCAAAGAACATTTCCGACGAATCTATAGCCGAATTGTTATTGACCCTGCCTTCTAAGCTAAGGGTTGCGGGTTAGAATCCCGCCAGGGGCGAACATTTGGGTGATGAATGAAAATACTTTGTTATCATTTCATGTACTTTTATATTTATTTATATTGCTCTGTTAGCTGGGGTATTGAGATCGCGATAGCCTCACCACCTGTCCCGTCGTCCCAAAAAAGATCCGAGTAAAGTTGATCGAAAGGACATTAAATTAAAGAGAAAAAAGAAAACGGGCGGAATCCCGCCCGTGTCAGTTGAAATTTTGACTACATTCTCTTTAATTTAATCGCATAAAAGTTCAGCATAAATATGCTTTAAAAATCAATAAAATTGCATAACGTAAGGACATTGTTCTGACCTCTGCCTACCTTAGTATGCCTATTTTATCGAAGCTTATCTGGGGCTACATTATTGATGAATAGCCAATCGCCGCGCTGCGTACATAATACACACATATTTATATGAATTAATTCATGTTTGTATATAAAAATAACGTCTCTAATACAAATATTTATCTGTATGTTCGTCCCTAGCAGGATGCGAACCCTCAACCCACAGCTGCAAAGGCAGATTCACTGCCAATTAGCCATTAGACGACCCGACGATCGTTTCTAACCAATTAATAACTTTGATTAAAATTCATTAATCCAATTAAAAATACACCATCAAAATTTCTGTACATGAGTAATGATCGTGCACCCCGATCTTCGAAAAATATATCTTCACGCCATTCCCAATACAGGGGTAGACAGAGGTCTAGTCTAGACAATTAAGTCCCTTTGACCCACCTTCCACTGAAGATATTTTCGGGACAACGTGACAGGTGGTGAGCCCGTCGCCGAGCAGTCTCAAAATCAGCATCCCGCGCCATAAAACCGGTTTCTTTAGCTCTTCCTATATAATACAAGCTACACTGAGAATGCCCTCCCTCATGACCAAAAGAAAGCTTCCAAAGAATAGATAAATAAATAAATAAAAAATAAATATGTGAATTGTGTACAAATAGTTTCAACAATGAATTTTAATGCATTGCAATTTCACCAAACGATAACAATCGCAAGTATAAATTATATAACTTCGAATAAATGTATGTCTGTAAAGTCCGAACCAGGTACCGAATGCCCATTGAATAATATTCATATTTTTGTTACAGGTAACGTATTTTCCTAAGCGGTGCGTTCGAATTCAGAAGTAGTACAGACTATTGATGCTCTTCATGGTCCATAGTAAGAGTAGCTGAATACTGAATATTATTTCTTTAAAATGTCTAGTTAAAATTCTAAAACGACGACTTCCGTGGACGAGTGGCGTCCACACAGGTTTTCGTCGTGTCGCCAGCTCTGGGGTTCCGGACACGATTCTCGGTCGGGTCAATGTAGAAAACCATTTTCTACATTTTCTCGGGTCTGGGTGTTAGTGGTACCTTCGTTATTTCTGATTACATAAAACTAGTGCTCAGGCTGCTTACTTTGGGATAAATGTGTGTGATGTTTTCTCTATTTATATAGATACCTATACAGGTATGTATCTAAAAGATTAAATGGGCTACTTAGTCCTACGTCGCTGCTGTATAAAGAATAAGTTTGTACGAACTTGACATTAATTTTAGCTATAGTAATAAGACTTCTGGTATATTTTGACTCTTGAGTACTAAGATAGAAGGCCTTAAAGCTCGTGGCTGGTTCCACACTATTAAAGCACCAGAACGGAAGACTCCTAGGCTGAGGACGAGTCTTCCAGCTTTTAAATGAAATCTGTGACACTTTTCATACAAACATCCCAACTTTCGCATTGCTGAATGCATACATACATATACGTATATAAAATTAGTAAAAATTAAGTGTGTAAAGTAAAAATAACAGCCATAATAACATAAAAGATAGACATTTTTAAAATGTTTTTCTGTAGTTTGTCTGTCTGTTCGATCATTTTTCGAAACTGCTTAATATTTTTAAAGGGATTTTTATTACCAGATAGTTGTTGATCTAACATGAATTTAATAGTTTAAAGAGCAACAAAGGCTACTTTTACTCAAGAAGAACAATCAGTGTTCTGCGTTTCCAAGTAGCTCTTAAAATTATTAAATTAAAGAGAAAAAAATATTTTTTTTTTAATTTCAACTGACACGGGCGGGATTAAAACCCGCGACCTCTGCCGATCCGCAGCAACGCTCTTACCTCCAAGCCACCGTATCTTACACGCATCAGTTAAAATTTTTGAATCTGTATTCTTTTTCTTAATTCATGCCCGCTTTTGGCATCGGCGCCATCTACTCGTATTGCCCCTTTTGCAAGTGCTCTTAAAATGGAGCTCTTAAAGTTATCAGTAGGATAACTCATACTCTGCTACATATTCATTGGTCCATCTATACTCGGTGTGTACACAATGCGCTACAAAGTGAATCTCGGAACATTGTACACGAACGCATCGCAACTGATTTGGTGAGACCGGCTCGCCAATCGGCGACCCAACCCATAATCAGTACCCTGACAATGTAGTGGACGGCATGACTTCATCCGGAGCTGGTTATCTTGTTGTTGTCGTGAACGTTTCTTTAAATATGTCAGTAGTATTATCGTCGTGCTCGGTAGTTCTCTTAAAACTGGGGTAGACAGAGGTCGAAGCCGATGAGGGCGCATTGTTTAGCGCGTGTGTCCGTCACCACTAAGATTGTTTTTAAATAAAAATTCAATTGAGTTTTATATGCTGCATTTACCACAAGTTCAGCGATGAAGGAAAACATCGTGACGAAACGTCCGCGATATATCTTCACTCTATTCTCAATATTGAGGTAGACACCTTGTTCCAAAAAATGGTCTTCGGTGAAAGGTGGGTGGGTCGAAATGACTTAATTGTCTGGGACCTCTGTCTACCACAATATTGGGAGAAGATATATATATATCTCGGATGTTTCCTCACGATGTTTTCTTTCATCCCCGAGCTTGTGGTAAATTCAGCACTTGTAATGAAATTGAAATTTTTAATTAAAAAAAATACTGTCTGTGGTTCCGGCCAGGCTATCGATTCTGGGCCACACGCGTCAAAAGCTAACGCCCTCACCATTAGACAACCGGAGGACAGTTTTTGACAAGCAATAAAGCACAGCCAATAAGAGGACAGTTTTTAATAAATCATTCTTGGCCGCAGTATCACGTCCGCCCGAGCTATTGTTTAATCTTGTACCGCTCTTATCTCCCACCCCGACCGGAGACCTCTCTATCGGTTTCACTTTCAGCAAGGTCAGGAACAGTTAGTGCACTCACCGGACGATTGCTATCTTTGTACACGCCTTAAGTCTGCACTAGTATTTATTACATAAAATCTTCCGCCGTTCTCAATGCAGAGGTAGACAGAGGTTTCTACCCACCTTTCACCGAAGATATTTTTTGGAAAACGTGACAGGTGCCGAGCCCGTCGCCGTCTCGATGTCCAAGCCAACGATATAAATCGTACATAAGTTTTTGATAAAACGTATTGGTACGAGCCTGATACTTGGGGATAGAACTTGAGTCTCTTGACTCGAATTTCCAACTTTATACACGAAACAGCAAGTAGCGGAAGTAACCGTCACAGCAAAAGCCGCGGGGATAGCGATGCTGATTTTCAGTCGGCCTCATAAGGTCCTACGACCGTGCTGTATGTGTCGAAATTAAGCGAGTAGTAGATACATAATGATAATAACATCTGATGAATGATAGTAACAAAATGGTAGATAAGATAAGGAGTTCACTGTCCGCCGCCCCACTGCTTGCTCGACCTTTAACTTGGTACACGATTGAACTCACGTATAGAGTCGTTAGCTCTGTTCGTTAGCGCTGTAATTACGATGTTGTCGATTAATTGAAATCGAATTATGTTGTTAACATGTCGTTACTTGTTAGTGGAGTTTCCGAATCGAGGAATGCCCGATGTGGGCTGATAATCAAGCAATACTCGTGTAGACATATTTCAGTTTATTAGTGTGTTTAAGACATAACATATTGATAAAACATATATAGATTCATAGATAGGGATGGATACAATATCACATACATTGCTCTGATCCTAAAGTAAGTAGCTTTAACACATGTATTATGGAATCAGAAAGGTACCGCAATCATTTAGACCCGAGGGAATGTAGAAAAAGTGTTTTCTACATTGACCCGACTGATAATCGAAACCGGAACCTCAGCGCCGGCGACAGCACGAAAACCAGTGTGTACGCCACTCGTCCATGGAGGTCATCTAATGCGTAGACGGTTGCCTTATTGACCTATTCTTTACCGGAACTTACCTTTCGAAGGCCCTTGGTTAGCCTTCGAAAAAGCTCGTAGCTTTCTCCAGGGGGCTCGGATATCCCGTTTCGGATACCGATTACCCAACCAATGGCAGATTCGCGATCGCAGTACCAGACTGCGCGCATCTTAGACGTAGTTGCCATTACCTGCCATAATGGTCACCACATTAGTTGTGGTGACCATTCTCAACTTTAAGTCTTACTCAGCAGCTGCAAGAAGGTTAATTCTTACGTCGGCATCTCAGGGTCGATTGGTCGACAAAAAGTTAAAGAAAATTAGAGAAAGTAAAAAATAATAAATTTTCAGCAATTTCATTTTTTCTCTATTATCTTTTTCCTATAATTAGGAATTAGGCATTATAACTTTGTAACTGCGCCCAAAAACATAGGCAAACAGCGGAGAGCACTTGGATACGAACACTATTGTCATGAGTAAAAAATCGGGAAAACCTGTTTGCATTATTACATATTTACATATGTGTTCAGAAACATTTTAAAAATAATTCTATTTTCATGTTTATTTTTCTATAACTTATTAAATTTATATGAAAATTATCCTTCAATAATTCCAAACTGTTTTTAAAGTAACAAAAAAGTAAACTAACCAGTGCCTCCTGTTACGCACGAGGGGACAGTAAGAACTTTTTGCACTCTTTGTTCGTTTGTCCATACTAACATGTGGACTAAGCAAACTGTTCTTGCTTATCCCTCAAAGCATAAAGATATAAGTTATATGATATAAGTTATGTCACAAATATTAAGCATCATTAGATTAAATAATAGTAACAGTGGTTGAGGTTAGGGTATTTTTATACTTTACGTAGGTATGTAAGGATATAGAAGTTTGATTTCTGCAAGATTACTTCGAAAGGTTAACGCTGGTTTGTACTGAGCAAAGTGAAACCTTAGGACGATTTCTGTTGTTTCTTACATGTGTTGTTTGTTTTTAATTAGTCTGAAGTATAAATTTAACAGCAACAATATACTAACATTTCGTCATAAATATTATGTATTTTCTCCTATTATTTCTACACTCTGCGGTAAGTAACGAAAAGTGATAACCGAATTGAAAACCTCCTTTTTTCAAGTGGTGTAAAGTATATTAAACCTAAATATTTCCACTTCACGTAAATCCGTCACGCCATCCATATGACGTGACACTAAAAGCTCTACACTTTTAATTACGATATCAATATGACTTCCGTGAAAGGCAACTTTCCGACACTATTATGTGAAACTTTCATAATACCTCCACACAATGCGCTCCCAACGTATGTATCCACCTCTCTTCCATAGGACTCCCTTTCCCCCCTTCTCCCACCGTCAATAGATGCGACTTTGTAATATTGCGGCTTTGGCATATATAATCTCGGCGTCGGAACTTCTACCTTGCTTTTTGCGCAATAGTACTATTTGCATGCACGCATGCATTGCATTTTATAGCAGTGATTAAGTTGAAAATATTCGGTTTCTTTTCTGTCGGAGACGGATATTCTGTCAGCTATGAAAGAATTTTAGGAAACTCCTCATGAAGGGGTATACAACGTAGGGTGAAAAGTTTGCGTGGAAATATGTAATTTCTCGACTTAATGGTATGAAAAGTTTTATGTAACCAACGGGGACACATATTTTTTGAATTTTAATCAATAGATTACAAATAAAATTGTTTGTTTTAATGTTTTGGAAATTGTGTCGGTCCGTGGTCACTATTAGGATAAAAGTTTGTAAAGGAATATCGTAATTTTTAAGGTGTAAATATTGACGGAAAGTATTTAGTTTTTTGGTAACCTCATTTACAATCGCCATTTACAGCGGCGAGGAAGAAGCCGAAAGCGGAAACCTGGTAAAGAAAAATTTTGTTGTATTGTTCTTCTTCTTTGTTTGTTATATGGCCTCTATTATAGTAAATAAATAAATAAATCAATAAATATCTTCACGCAATTCCCAATACAAGGGTAGACAGAGGTCTAGTCTAGACAATTAAGTCCCTTCAACCCACCTTCCACCGAAGATATTTTCGGGACAACGTGACAGGTGGTGAGCTCGTCGCCGCCTTTTGTCCAAGTCAACGATATAATTCGTACATAAGGTTTTGAAATATCTATTTCTACGAGCCTGCCACCTGTGAATCGAACTCGGGTCTCTCGACTCGAAATTCCGACCACCCGACCACTCGGCTATCGTGATTTACAATAAAACTCTATTAGCTGAGCATGCCAGTGTTTCGTATTTTTTCCCGCTTTTCTACATTTTCTCGGGTCTGGGAGTTATTAGTACCAACGTTGTTTCCGATTGCATAATACAAGTGCTTAAGCTACTTTGGAATCAAATCAATGTGTATGATTTTATCCCTATCTATGTGTTTATTTATATTAAAATAAAAACTATAATTTTGAGATTCGAGCCGTAATAGCAAATGTTTTTGCCTCGGTTCCAATCTCATCCAGAATATTTGAGAGATCACTGACATACGTCCAGGAGTTGACACTTACTGCCTGCTACTTTACTTTTATAGTAAACTGAATGCCTTCGTATCTTATATTATAAAAGGTAACAAATGCGAACGACGCAAAACAAGTTTCGCCGCCAACTGTCGTTTTAAAACATTCAAAATGCAATTCTTGGATGGTTATTGCACCTGAGCTCGGCTGCAGCAATAACTTTTTGCTTAAACGGCAATGTGAAAAGACATCTGTTGACTTTAGAGCCTCGGCTTTTAGAGTGGCGGCTCACATGCCACCGGTCCAGTTTACTTGTAGTATGTAGTGCAGAGTGCATTTCTTCGGGAGGCTGTTGCAAGACACGACTAATGCTTTGAAAATTTGATTGGTTACCGGCAGGTGGCGGGGCAATCATTTCGAAAAATACTAGAGTAACACACAATAAACCGGTGACGGGCAGCAGCGTCTATTATCTGGTACTGCAGTACATCTGTTTCCTAACGTGGCTAAAACGTAGTATTAACGTGATATTAAAAATCATCCTAATGTGCGATGAAAAGCGTTCTATGCTATTCCGATTTGGTTATTATACGAGTATCAACTGTTGAGATTCAAAGTCAAAAGTATACTTTATGAAGTATATATGTTATATAAAGTTTTTAGTAAGGTTGGACTGCATACATTCGGGCGTGTAATATCACCATCTTTCAATGCATTTGGTTTAACATGTTGACATTGGTTTCTTGACATTTAGTACAGGGAAAAGGATAAATAGTTTTATGTGACTTAATTATGTTATAAGCCAGAGACAACAGATCACTATTTGTCACGTTAGAAACATTCCTGTTGTGTCAGATACCTCATTTTCTTCATACACTATATTGGTAAGTCGCGTTTTGCAATTTCCGAAATATTTGTTCTTCACTCATTTGTATAAGTTATCATATTTCTTATTAATAAACTATGTAAGCTGTGTCGTCGGAAATGAACTGGTATATGAATGGATTGTAATGACGTCATCAAGTGTTGTACTTAGCCTCGTAAAAATAGGGGAAGAACTGCGATAAATATCGACCCCGTCTCGGTGGTTCAAGTTTGATCGACCCGGAAGCCGGCGGGGCGCCCCGGCCGTTACATTAAACAAACAAACAGATCGTCCTGCGTGACGCCATTCCATGCAGTGCCGTGGGGAGCGGTGTCTGGTTGGGTTATAATAATCGCTGAAGGGAGCCTAACAAAAGAATCTTAAGATATTTGAATGTTTGTTCTGATTTAGGCAATTTATTAAAGAACATTTATGTACAATTTTTATTTATCTTTCATTAATTATGCATGCAGCCAAGGTGATTACGACCTCTTTCATAAGAGATGTAAGCAATATATGCTAATATTAATGGCAAAAAATGTGATTTTAAGGATGTTTCAAATCCATCAATCCGCACCGCAAACACTCTGGCCTCTCCATCTTTCTTTTTTAATTATTACATTAAGTTCAACTATTTTTAAAGACGCACATTACATTATTACTATATTTTATTTTAACTACTTAATTACTACTACATACGGTTTATTTGTAATATTCCCAGAACAACCTTGTTTATTGTCGAATAGAGTACACACCGGTTTCAAAGTGTTACCATAACTTCGTCTATTCGAGCCTGGGTGGTTGTGGTGCCTTCGTGATCTTTGATCCCATAACACTAGTGCTTTAGCTAGTTGCTTTAAATATATTGAGTAATTTAGGCGTTATGATCGGATGCAAAGAAAAGTGGGATGTCTTGACAACCTCCATAGACTAGTGGCAGCTTTCACGGTGTCGTCAGCTCTGAGGTCCTGATCCCCTCGCTACATTACCAAGACGGCAAAAAAGGATTCCTACAACAGACAACGACTCGTATCAGTCGAAGATGAAGCTGTACCGTAGCGCAGGCTCCAGAGCTTCTTTGTCGCCATAGACATCATTAAGTACACTCCGTAAATTCCGCGTGTCGTATAATGATAATTTGCGACTGCAATGATTTTGCGCGCACAGACTATAAACTCGTCCCGCGAGTTTGTTTGGCAGTTTTGTTGGAGGGCTGTAGTTGTGGTCTTTTATTTGTGGTAAGGTGGATTGTTGGCGATGGCGATGTACGAGTAGATAGCTTAATAATAATAATAAATTAAAAAAATTACATCTCGCTATTTTCAATACTGGCGTAGATAGAAGCCTTGACAAAAAACAATTATTTCGACCGACTTTCCACAGAAGATATTTTCGGGACAACGTAACGGATGGTGAGCCTGTCGTCGTCTTTATGTCCAAGCCAACGATGTAAGTGATACATAAGTTATTGCCATAGCCATTACAAAGCCATTGGTACGAGCCTATTCCACTTTTCACCGAAGAAATTTTTTGGAAAAACGTGGGCTCTTGATTCGAATTCCGAATCACCCAATCCCTGCGTGTTATGTGGTGTGTGTGTAAATACATACATATATAAAACAAGCCATGCTAAGGTTTGTTTCATTGATTAAATGAGAGATTTAAACCCTACTGATCCTACCCACGTCTCATTAACTGATTGATGCCTGACTCCGAGCCAATAAGCCAGAATGTGCGAGTCGCCCACCCGGCTTTCGTTCGGTCGATACTGCATCCTGCGGAGAGAGCTCGTTGGCGAATTAATTATCTACTTGTTTGAAGGGTTGATATACGCTGATTGCGATTTTCAGTTTAATACATACATTTGTACGCTCTAGTGTTTGTGGTACCTTCGTTGTTTCCGATTGGATGGAAACTGATGATGGGCAGCAGCCACTTCGATTGATAATTCACTTACTAATCGGGGTTTCAATTCTTACTAAATACTTAATGAAAGAATGCAGAACAAAAGCCGATGTATGTATGAAAGCTTTTTACTATTATACCTGTAACAGAATCTGTACTCGTGACAAACCGTAAGTACTAAATGATTTTAAAACCAATTTTAAAATTTTGTTTATTTATTCATCCTCACGTACAGTCCCTGAAGGGGTAGCCAGAGAGAGCAGATGGCCAAATGTCACGCAATTCCCAATACAGGGGTAGACAGAGGCCGAGTCTAGACAATTAAGTCCCTTCGACCCACCTTTCACCGAAGATATTTTCGGGACAACGTGACAGGTGGTGAGCCCGTCGCCGCCTTTTTTATGTCCAAGCCAACGATATTCGTACATAAGTTTTTGAAAAACCCATTGGTACGAGCCTGCCAACTGGGGATCGAACTCGGGTCTATTGACTCGAAATTCCGACCACCCAACCACTCGGCTATCGTGACTTTTGCCAAATGTCATGATTCTTACATACCTATTTCGCTTCTTTATGATTTACCGTTTTCTCCATACATGCATGTCTAGGTACTCTTGACCCTCCTCTCTTCGAGCAATTTGCTCACATGGTCTTCGAAAGTTAGTCACGGCCTACCTCGACACCTCTTAATATTAACTTTCGTGCTATATATTTTCTTCAGCATTGTTTGAAATATATTATTAGTATTTTTTATTTAAATATTAGAATTCCAAAGATAACTCTAGCGGCAGCGTGTTCGTGCGAGTGTGAAGAGACAAAAGGCCTCGCGAAAGGCGAAACATTCCCGGAATTTGCTTAATAGTTGGCCGGAACAGGTTTGTAATGACAGGAACGCGGCATTTCCGTTCACGAATACTAATATTTAAACCGGGCACACTACAGCGACGCGTGGTATGTGAGCTATTCACTAAAATAATAAAAAGAATGTAGAGATTCGATTTGTGATTATAATTAGTAGCTTATGTAGCTATTAAATCAAAGCCAAAATATGTTTTAAATTTCAACTGACATGGGCTGCATTCAAACCCGTGACCTATGCCGTACCGTGGCAACCACGACCTTTGCCACTGTTAAACATTTTTTCCCTGTTTTATTGACAAAAAAGTTCAGTAAAAATTTCCTAATAAGTTTATGCAATTTTTATGTCGAATAATGAATTAATCGTAAAATTTAAATAATCCCCGTTGGACAGAGGCCTTCCCTAAAGTTTTATTTAGAAAAGACTGAAGCCAACGTTTATTCAGAGCGGGCTTGTGTAGCGGTGCAATCGGTGAATAAGGAAAGTTTTTAACTAGTACTATTACCACGGCACCTGTCGCCTGAAGAACTCGGTCGAAGTTCTAAAGGTTGAGTTTACTCCCTGAAGTTCTTAGACTTTGAGACTTTGGGCGACCACACCCCGGGATAACGTCTGTTTGCCAATTGACACGCCCTTGCCGTAACAATTGTAACTGGCCAACAGCGTTCCAAGCGCGTCGGACACCCTATCCCTTTCTTAGAAAAGGGCACCGGTGTTCGGCCCTGCGGTGTACTTGTACACTTCGGGGTATTAAGTCTCATTTCGCGGGGACATCTCTTTAAGTTAACAAACCCCCAAACCGCTCGCTGGGCGCTGTGCTGGGCCTCCGAAAGGTTTCACCCGGCTAAGTGGCCCGCGCTGAGGGGCGGGGGGGAGTGGTCAAGCGACATAGGAACCGTATCGTTCGCACGTCTACGAAATAAGCACATACACACATACATTAGGTACACACTACACTCAGTGTATAAGAATGTCGGATGAGGGGGACCCACCCCCCTCCCGCCGGCCTAGGGAACCACCCGACAAGCGGCGGACAACGACGTTCGAAAGGACACTAGTGAAGCGAGACCTATTCAATCCCGAGAAATCGGTGATCTTACCTCCCCGGGACAGCAAGACCGGGATACCACGGCCACTGCCGCGCACACGCGCATCGCCCCCGACCCCCGCGTCTACTGACCGGCGATCTGAGTATCGTCAGGTGGAAGACACGGAGGTCCTACAAGGGCGACTAGCCGCAAGACGTCGCACGCCGCCGGAAATCGACGCTCCCGCGGAGAAAAGAACTAAAACACCTGTACGGCATGAAGACCCGCCGCGATCGCCATCCTCATCCTCCTCGTCGGAGTATTCCCCAGCCACTGAAACGCAAGTTGAAGAGGAAGGGGGACCAGCACTTTACCCGGGAGGATGGGATTCTACCGAGTACGCCGGAATCTCAAATTTGGAAAGCGAGGCCGGAAATACGGTTGCTGTACCTGACGCTAGTTGTGTAACACAACTCAGCACGGGCCCGGCAACCAGTATAAATACGGAAGGAACGGACCTCGCAAAAGTCGAGACGACTTATGATGCCCCCCCACCCCCTCTTGCAAACCTCCGTAGTGGGGTCAGCGTACAGAGGGGGGTCGCCTCGGCCATACTAATCGAGCCAAAGAGGGGCATGGCTCAAAGCCGCTCTACCCCATCTCCTCCGAAATGGAGGTTGAGACAAAGGCAGGGCAAAAACCAATGTCGCCGGTAGGAACACCGGTCGACAAAGCTGCCGCCTACGATGCCCAAACGTGGGGGGGGCCAACGCGCCCAGGAACGTCGTCCGCATCGACGTATGCCACGATGGCAGCGGCACCCAAACGCCCGCGCAGCCCACCTGTGCCATCACCTAGGAAGGTGGTGGTTGAAGGAAAAGGAGGATAGCAAATATCCTCCTATTATAGTAGAATGCCTACCAGAGTGGGCAAAACACTTCCGTGCCCTGCACAACATTTTAGGGCACGCGCCGAATGCGCGCCCCTTCGGGAAAGGGGTAAGATTCCGCCCGCATTCGGCTGATGAATACCGGAAGGTGCAGAGGTACCCAACGGAGCGCAGCAAGGAGGACGCAGCGCTCGCATGGTACTGCTATGCACCGACCGCGGAATTGCCCACTAAGGTGGGACTGCGTGGGCTACCAGCAGACACACACCCAGAAGACATCGAGGAGGCCCTTAAGGCGTTGGGCTTTCCGTTACATTTGTAAGGGCAATCCCCGAAGAAAGGGAGACCGGGTTGCCTTTTCCATGTCAAATTACACCACCTTAGCCAAGAGGAGCTCAAGAGGCTGTATAACGTACACGAGCTCCTCTACATGCCCGGAGTAACGATCGAGGCATGGCAAGGCAGGGAAGGCCCGGCTCAGTGCCACCGTTGCCAGGGTTCGGACACTCCTCGGCAAACTGCTTCCGCCCGATTAAATGTGTTAGATGCGCCGGGGATCACGTCGCATCAGATTGCCCCAAACTAAGGGATGGGCCACCGAAGTGCGCCAACTGCGGTAAGGCGCACTCGGCAACGACAGAAGATGCGCTGTTATACAGCGCATCGCTCGCAAGAGGGGATTAGAATGCCCCTCCCATCCCCCGCCAGCGCATGCGCCGCGGCAAACACGCACAGAGGTGCACCACCAGTCGCAGAGGGCGCACCTGATGCGAGACCCATGCCACAGCCGCGACAGCCGCGGCGCCTGGAGGTGGCAACAGAAGTGGCACCAGCCACTAAACCTGGAAAGTTAGCAGCGGTCACAACTCTGCAACCGCCAGCTAACGAGGCCACGGAGAGGGGAGGTCCCCTCTCCACTAAGAGGAAGAGGAGGGGGAAGAAGAAGAAAAAGAAGACGGCCAAGTCCGAGGCCAGGGTGACCTCCACACCCATACCCCCTCCCATTGCCACCATCCAGCCAGGGCAAGCAGTTGCCAACACACAAGGAAATGTAACTCAGCATGTGCGAGTGCAACACCCAGCTCCGAGAGCACAGCCTCAAGGGGAGAACCGAGGCCTCCTCAAATAACACCCGTGCCGACTACGATCGAGGCTGCACTAGCACAATTGGTCACAGTCGTCATGAAAATCCTAGGCGACGTCCTAGCGGCGATGACCACGGAGCTGACCCACTCACGGCTATTTTGACAGCCCTGACCCACCTGACAATGGCAAGAAATGGCTGAGCTCCGGGTAATGTACTGGAACCCAGGCGGCATCCAACAACAAGCCGCCAGTCTCCGCACTATGGTGCAACAGCACGGAATCCAGGTCGTGTTGCTAGGGAGACTAAACTCAGACCCGGACGCCATTTCAAGATCCCCAATTTCTTCGTGTATCGTCGCGACGAGGTCTCTCCCGAAGGAAAGGCCTACAGAGGCACGGCCATTTTGGTTAGGAGAGACCTAGTGCATGAGGAATTGGAGCTGCTGCCATTTATCTCAACCAGGAGCATTGGGATACTCCTGAAGACGGCCGGTGTGGAGCTAAGGATCTACGCAGCGTACCGCCCACCCGGCCCTCCTCTCTGCCCCTCGGACATCCGAGCCGTCATGGACAACAGTTCTCCTGTCATTATGGCAGGAGATTTTAACGCCAAGCACCTGGCATGGGGTTCGCGCATCATGAACCCCGCCGGCAGGAGACTGTTTGAAGACGCCGAAGAAGGGGGATATGAAGTGCTGGGACCAGGAGCTCCCACACATATCCCCACGACAACAACACATCGGCCGGATGTCCTGGATATAGTTCTCTGCCAAGGAATCACATGTCCGGTCCAAGTGGAGGTGCTGTATGACCTGGACACGCAGCACCTACCAATTCTCATTATGTCGACCAGCGCCGACTCCGTAGTGCCCCAGGGCCTCCGAACGAAGACCAACTGGGAGCAATACAGAAGAGCGCTGGCGAACCTTACCTACGGTGCGAATATAACATCTGGAGAAGAGGTAGAAGTGGCCGCTAAATATATCTGTGAAAAGATACATCAAGAGTATCTAGCGGCCACTAGGACAATACCTGACACGCACCGTGGGAGGTACTCCCACGGAGGCTCAAAACTCTCCTAGAGGAGAAACGATCCACTAGGAAGCTTTGGGCTAGAACCAGATGTCCCAAAGTAAAGGCAAAACTCAACTCTATTACCGAAAAGCTGTCGGAAGGATAAAGGCCTTCCGAGGCGAGTCATGGAACGCTCGCATCGAGGAGGCCTCGGAACATCCAGCCTCGCTATATCAGCTCACCCGACAGATTTCGCGCACACCACAGCCCATTTGCCCACTAGTGGACAGCACAGGAAAACGGCACTACGGAGCACGAGACCGGGCCGAGATCCTGGCAGAACATTTAGAGGGGCAGTTCAAACCCAATACTGCTGCTGCTGTCGTCGCAGACTTCCACAGGAGGTTGAGCATTGTGTACAGGAGTTCCTGACGAGCCCGGCGCCACCATTAGGAGGGGACGACTTCATGTCCCTTCTGAAGTAAGAAGAGTGGCACAGCGCCTACCACTACGGAAAGCGCCGGGCAACGATTGCATCACCACAACTGCAATAAGACAGCTGCTCAGGAAAGGGTCGTAGCACTGACCCGTTTAGTACCAACGGGTGCTACGCACTCAACACTACCCTTCCAAGTGGAAGGAAGGAAAATCATAGTGCTGCCGAAGCCGGGGAAAACAGAAGACACCCGGCAAGCTACCGTCCCATCACGCTACTGTCGTATGTAGCAAAGCTTTTGAAAGGCTGCTGCTGCGGAGACTGCGACCACATGCAGAGCTCCGAAAGGAGCAATTCGGATTCCGCAGCGGCCACTCCACCACGGCGCAGCTGACCCGAGTGCTACACTACCTGGCGGCCGAAACCCATCTCGGCCGCTCCTGTCTGGGGTCTTTCTCGACATAGAGAAGGCCTTCGACCGGGTGTGGCACACGGGTCTAATCTACAAATTAATATGCAACACCACAACGCCGCCAGCGCTCATACGACTAGTGGCGTCATTTCTGGAGGGACGGAGCTTCTGTGTTAGCGTCGAGAGGATCGACTCGGCAGCACGAAGGATAGAGGCAGGAGTGCCACAAGGCAGCTGTCTTTCTCCGCACCTGTACGCAGTTTACACCAACGACATCCCCACACTTGAAGGTCGCGTCCAAGAATGGGAACAAGATGTCATGCTCGCCCTCTACGCAGACGACAGCGCGTATTTTACGTCGTCCGTCGGGCAGACATTGCAGCCAGGAGGATGCAATGTCTGCTGAACCTGTTGCCTGAATGGCTGAACAAATGGCGCATGGCCGTGAACGTTGGCAAGACATGCGCCATAATTGTCAATAGACAGGGACGTGTACCACCACCACTCAAGCTCCGAGGCCAGGATGTAGAGTGGAAGAAAACAGTAACCTACCTTGGATGCCAGATTGACCGCTCTCTACGTATGACCCTCAGGTCGAATACGTCATGCAGCGCGCAAGAGCTGCGAGGGCGGTCCTCCGTCCGGTTCTGGCATCCAACCTGCCAACGAAGACCAAGGTAGGGATCTACAAGACCTACATCCGCTCGCGAATCACATATGCTGCACCAGCGTGGTACGCGTTCACATCTCCCGCACAGCGGAAAAGATTGCAGGTTCAGCAGAACATTTCCCTAAGAACGATTGTGGAGCTGGTCGTTACGTCCGGAATGACGTCATCGCCAGAGATCTTAAAATCGAATCTATCCACGACTTTGTGGTCCACTTGGCGCGGAAAATGTATGACCGCGCTGATAATGGGCCACATGAACACCTGCGCGACCTGGCGTCCTTATCGGACCTCCTGCCGCAGCACGCTCGACCACCAGAGCGGCGACCTCTCCCTAGGAATTGTTGCAGCCACCACCCGACCTCGTTGAGGGGAGGACGGGGAAGAGTGAAAGACCCGACGCATGGCGTAAAATACGCAACACACCGACATATATACCGCAGAAAGCGGTACCCAGGACCGGGGAGCAGCAGCCCCTGAGAAGACGCCCGGGCAATGAGGCTTGCCTCGAGGCCCGATACCTGCGAAAGCAGAAGAAATCCGCTCACGCTCAGAGCGGGTGGCAGACTTAATGTTTTTATTGTGATATTAGACTTTAAATCTTCACGCAATTCCCAATACAGGAGTAGACAGAGGTCCAGACAATTAAGTCTTTGCGACCCACCTTCCGCCGAAGATAATTTTGCTACATCGTGACCGGTGGTGGGTCGTCGCCGTCTTTATGTCCAAGCCAACGATATAAATCGTGCGTAAGTTTTGCAAAACGCCTTGGGGATCGAACTTAACAACTCGGCTATCGTAACTTATATGTGAGACTTTCTCTGTTATATATTTCTTATACTTGTAGATTTTCTTATGACATTTTCTTCTCTCAATCCAAAAATTACGTTTGTACCTGTCGGATTTCCAAAAGAAATTAGATTTCCTACCGCATTCCTATTTCCAAGCCATTATAGGTATTTCGAACGCAGCGGCTGTCATGGTGTACCATATATACTTTATTTACGTATTTCTGGTACAAATATACATATTACTAAATGTCATCACAAATCAAAAATCACACAAAAATTTGTTCCTAACGGAATTCGTACCTACAACCCCACATCGTAGAACATTGGTCCCTAAAAACTAGGCTCGATAGCTTAGTTTATAGTTACTCTTACAATTAAAGTGTATGTAATATTAATAATTAAATATCTTCTTTACAGGTATTTACGCATTGCGTGCGAATAAACCATTTTTCTAACTCTGTCTTCACCAGAAATATAAACTTAGCTGAAAGGTTTGTGGCTCATTTATTATTAAACTGGCTGACCCGTCAAACTTCATACAGCCAAACCCTCGATTCTTTACGAGGGTTTGGCGGTACAAAGTTTTTCTCTCGCTCTGACAGTGTCTCGCTCTTTTTCACTTGCAATTACTTTATATATACTATATTTTCTCACGTTTTAAACCCTCCTTGGACCTCTACAAATATAATTATTTGATTATGCAATTTAATTGATTTTTAAAGCATATTGTGCTGAACATAATTATTTGATTATAAAAACTAAAATTAGTCAAATAAATTATTATTTATATTAAAATATCGTAATAATAAAATATAGGATATTGAACAGTAATGATAGCCGAGTGGTTAGGTGATCGGACGTCGAGTCAACGTATCTTTCTGTTTCGTTTAATAGAAAAAAATATCTGCACGGCATTCCCAATACCCCCTGTATTAAATATAAACAGAGGTTGTTATTAAGTCATTTCGACCCACCTTCCACCGAAGATATTTTTATTATTGTTTATATTTTATCTTCGCTTTATTGTTTGTAAATTATTTATAGTGTTGTAATTTGGGATATTATACTTAACCTTATCTTTTATATTTTTATGCTTAGCTTGCACCGAAGTAAAAGCATCCTATTTTTCACCATTACCATGACTAGTAGAGACTGCCATCAGGCATTAAGTCCGCCCATTGTAGCCCATAGCCACGTGTACACAATAGAGAATAAATTAATATATCTGGCTGTAAAACATCTTAAATCTCGTGAGAAATCACTACAAAGTTGTGCTCGTAGTATAGTATTCATATAGCGAGTACAACAGGTAGGTGCGGTGCGCGGCGGCAGTGAGCTCGCTAATTGATTGGCAAGTGTTTGGCAGAGCTCCAGCCGCCAGTCGCCGGTGCTCGATCTTTTATTCATGGCGCTTCGGAGCTACGCGGTGGTCCCGGGTTTTTGTCAGTTATAAATTATTTGTTTATTTATCTTCACGCACAATCCCCGAAGGGGTAGCCAGAATGAACAGATCGCGAAGTGTCACGATCCTTACACACCTCTTTCGCTTCTTTCAGATTCATCATCTTCTTCATACATGCACGTCTAGGTATCCGAGTACTCTTGTCAGTGATAATAATTACTAATAAATACATATATAGATAGGGACAATGTCGTATACATTGCTCTGATCCCAAAGTATGCAGGTAAATTTTGTGCTTGTGTGTTTTGGAATCAGAAAAAAAATTGCAATTTTAAATTGCAGAAATCGAACCCGGGACCCCAGAGGCGGCTTGACACCTTGAAAATCGGTGTGCACGCCACTCGTCCACGGGTGCGATTTTATTTTGATGTATATTATTAGAAATAACCGTTGGAATTTTCAAGGCTCTTTCTGGGTCGCTTCTTACAACAACCACGGAAACGGTGTTAGGGGAGGCAGTGGGTGAGTTAGGGGAGGGATAAATTGTTACGCTAATACCACGCGGTTAACTTGAGCCTATACTTTTACTAGTTTCTCAGGGATTCGTATTGATAAACACTGATATTTAAACGTATTTCGGTTCCCAATTGAGCTGCCTGGTTTGCCGGTTCTGAAAGAAAGAAGACAGAGGTCCAGACAATTAAGTCTTTGCGACCCACCTTCCGCCGAAGATAATTTTGCTACATCGTGACCGGTGGTGGGTCGTCGCCGTCTTTATGTCCAAGCCAACGATATAAATCGTGCGTAAGTTTTTGCAAAAACGCATCCGAATACGAGCCTTGGGGATCGAACTTAACAACTCGGCTATCGTAACTTATATGTGAGACTTTCTCTGTTATATATTTCTTATACTTGTAGATTTTCTTATGACATTTTCTTCTCTCTCAATCCAAAAATTACGTTTGTACCTGTCGGATTTTCCAAAAGAAATTAGATTTCCTATCGGCATTCCTATTTCCAAGCCATTAAAGGTATTTCGAACGCAGCGGCTGTCATGGTGTACCATATATACTTTATGTACGTATTTCTGGTACAAATATACATATTACTAAATGTCATCACAAATCAAAAATCACACAAAAATTTGTTCCTAACGGAATTCGTACCTACAACCCCACATCGTAGAACATTGGTCCCTAAAAACTAGGCTCGATAGCTTAGTTTATAGTTACTCTTACAATTAAAGTGTATGTAATATTAATAATTAAATATCTTCTTTACAGGTATTTACGCATTGCGTGCGAATAAACCATTTTTCTAACTCTGTCTTCACCAGAAATATAAACTTAGCTGAAAGGTTTGTGGCTCATTTATTATTAAACTGGCTGACCCGTCAAACTTCATACAGCCAAACCCTCGATTCTTTACGAGGGTTTGGCGGTACAAAGTTTTTCTCTCGCTCTGACAGTGTCTCGCTCTTTTTCACTTGCAATTACTTTATATATACTATATTTTCTCACGTTTTAAACCCTCCTTGGACCTCTACAAATATAATTATTTGATTATGCAATTTAATTGATTTTTAAAGCATATTGTGCTGAACATAATTATTTGATTATAAAAACTAAAATTAGTCAAATAAATTATTATTTATATTAAAATATCGTAATAATAAAATATAGGATATTGAACAGTAATGATAGCCGAGTGGTTAGGTGATCGGACGTCGAGTCAACGTATCTTTCTGTTTCGTTTAATAGAAAAAAATATCTGCACGGCATTCCCAATACCCCCTGTATTAAATATAAACAGAGGTTGTTATTAAGTCATTTCGACCCACCTTCCACCGAAGATATTTTTATTATTGTTTATATTTTATCTTCGCTTTATTGTTTGTAAATTATTTATAGTGTTGTAATTTGGGATATTATACTTAACCTTATCTTTTATATTTTTATGCTTAGCTTGCACCGAAGTAAAAGCATCCTATTTTTCACCATTACCATGACTAGTAGAGACTGCCATCAGGCATTAAGTCCGCCCATTGTAGCCCATAGCCACGTGTACACAATAGAGAATAAATTAATATATCTGGCTGTAAAACATCTTAAATCTCGTGAGAAATCACTACAAAGTTGTGCTCGTAGTATAGTATTCATATAGCGAGTACAACAGGTAGGTGCGGTGCGCGGCGGCAGTGAGCTCGCTAATTGATTGGCAAGTGTTTGGCAGAGCTCCAGCCGCCAGTCGCCGGTGCTCGATCTTTTATTCATGGCGCTTCGGAGCTACGCGGTGGTCCCGGGTTTTTGTCAGTTATAAATTATTTGTTTATTTATCTTCACGCACAATCCCCGAAGGGGTAGCCAGAATGAACAGATCGCGAAGTGTCACGATCCTTACACACCTCTTTCGCTTCTTTCAGATTCATCATCTTCTTCATACATGCACGTCTAGGTATCCGAGTACTCTTGTCAGTGATAATAATTACTAATAAATACATATATAGATAGGGACAATGTCGTATACATTGCTCTGATCCCAAAGTATGCAGGTAAATTTTGTGCTTTTGTGTTTTGGAATCAGAAAAAAAATTGCAATTTTAAATTGCAGAAATCGAACCCGGGACCCCAGAGGCGGCTTGACACCTTGAAAATCGGTGTGCACGCCACTCGTCCACGGGTGCGATTTTATTTTGATGTATATTATAAGAAATAACCGTTCTTACTTACCATCTTCTTGCTGGATTGTTAGCTTTTGAAGATAACTGCAAGAGACGTCTAATGGCATGTTAAAAAGACAGCTTCAAACGTTAGTCCGGTCAATTTAAACATTCGAAGCTACCTAAATTTGATTTTCAGTTTGCTTGTCCCACTTTAGGTTAGTTTTGAAAGGTTAGTTTAGTTAAATTAATGACAATTTTAAAAAGTCGACTGACACGGGAGGGACTTGAACCGGCATCTTCCGTACCGTGGCAACGCTGTCACCTTCGAGCCACCACATCCCACACGAATCAGCTGCATAAATTGTTGCCAATCCGTGACTATCTTTACAAAGGTGCTTTATCCAGGCCAATGAGCATCACGGCATTGAGCATCTCAACAAACAAACAATCACCGCATCTCGAGATTTCTCGCCAGTTACCCGCATAATGTGTCCATTCAGAAGAAGCGCAGTCGGAACGGCCGTGGGAATCCCGCGCGGTGAGGGGGGCAGGGCGGGGGGACGGGGGGGAGCGTTAGTGTCACTATTGTGAATTTCATTGTTTATAAATAGGCGTAGAAGTGCGCGTGGCGCACTGCGAGAGCGAAATTGAGTACGGGAGGGGGATTCTTGGAATGGGTAGGTACGTAAGGCAAGTTATGCGAACCTGGGACCGGTCGCCGAATTCTAGCACAGCGTGTATACCGATCCATGCACTACTAACACAGTTCGTAATAGGTTATATGCGGTCGGGGCATTTTCCACAAACACATTATCTACAACCCTGACAGGTGTTTGGTGTAAGGAAACGAGCAGTGGCCCTTACTTCCATGAGCGTTGTAAGAGGCGACTATGGAAAAATCGCGAAAATGGATATCGATAAATGGCGTTATCGATATCGGAGACAGTTTGGCGCCTTATTACGAGTAGCTGCATTTCTTGGGTAAGATGTGACGGTCAATCCGTTACCTAAAGGCGGTGATTTTAGGCTGTTGAATAAGATATCTAAAAATAAATAAATATCTTCACGCAATTCTCAATTGAGTGAAGATATTTAATTGCGTGAATATTTAATAGCGGGAATTGCGTGAAGATATTTATTTATTTACATTTAATTTAATAAATCGGTAGACAGAGGTCTAGTCAATTACACAGACAATTAAGTCTTTTTAACCCACCTTCCACCGAAGATATTTTCGGAACACTGTAACAGGTGGTGAGCACGTCGCCGTCTTTATGTCCAATCCAACGATATAATTCGTACATAAGTTTTTTGAAAAACCCATTGGCACGAGCCTGCCACCTGCGGAACGAACTCGGGTCTTTCGACTCAAAATGCCGACCACCCAACCACTCGGCTACCGTGACTTATAAAGTAAGAAGACATTGTCAAGATATTCATAGCATATAACAGCTGTGAATTGTGCACGTAAAGGACAGGACTAATTCTACTTATTAGTCCGGAGCAACTGTTGAAGTGCCCGCTAAAGAAAACACGAACACAGAGAATTGTAATAGAAGCGGTTACATCGATGCTTAATATTCTCAACACGTGCCCGTGCCGGCTCGGCTCGGACGAGATACGAATCTGACAACAGACGAACCGTCCATTACCGGCCGCATTGTTCCTCTCTAATCCCAACTAACGAACGGCATCGGAATCCCATTCGATACGCTGCCACGTCTGTCACAATCGACCACAAAGGGAGCCGGTTGACAAATAGCACAATACAATATCGATGTACGGACGGAGATAGTCGATGCGTTGCATTGTGTGCTAATGTGGTGGTGAAATTGTGTTTGTTTGCTTTCTTGATGGCGGGCTGTGTTGGTGTTTTGTTCGTGTTTCACTTTACTGGGGTGCCTTTGTCAAGTAAAGTGAATGTTGATTAATGTTTGATAATTTGACGACCGTCGTAGACGTGTGGTGTAAAGTTCGCCAAGTGTAAAGTTTCTCTAGGGTTCGAATTTCGGACTGGTCAATGTAGGAAACCACTTTTTTATATTGTCTCGGGTCTGGATGTTTATGGTACCTTCGTTGTTTTCGATTCCATAACACAAGTACTTGAGCGACTTACTTTGGGATCAGAGCAATGTATATGATGTATATATGATCTTGTATGTATGTATGTATTGATTTATTTTTCCTAAAAACCTCAATTTTTCTGCGTGTATTTTATCCGATATCTTCATGCTTTTCTTCAATAAGTAACTAGTTTTTATTTATTGTGTCTCTAAGGATAATGTTTTCATTCAATATTATATGTGCTGGCTCAACCCAGCAGGATTCTCAAAGGGAAATAAAAGTGTTCCGAGGAAATTAGATTTACTGGGAAAAGACAATTATTCCATTATTTGTCGCTTTACCTTGCCTTGTTTCCATGAGATGTTCATACATATGAATGTTTTGAGTACATACATATGAATGTTGAATTTTTATGAGCAGCTAGATGTTGTCACGTCTCCCTTTCACGCTCAGTCTGATATCGATTATTAAGAAATTAAATATTCTATTGTATACTGGTCCACAGACAAAACACATTTCACAAACAAGAATTTCCGTGAGAAATTCGGTATGACAAATAGAAAAGCAGCCTTACACGCATATGCAAAGTTATTTTAAATTGAATTAAATTATAAAAATTTTATATTAAATTGAAAAAAATAATAAAATAAATTTCCGAGACAATCTATTGGTTACTTTGCTTGTTGAGTGGGCACAAATAAGTAAATAAATAAATATCTTCGCGCCCTATACAGAGGTAGACAATTAAGTCCTCTGGACCTGCCTTACACCGAAGACATTTTTTGGAACAACGGGCCAGGTGGCGAGCTCGTCGCCGTCTTTATGTCCAATCCAACAATATAAAGTGTACGTAAGTTTATTAAACAACGCATTGGTACGAGCCTTGAGGATCGAACTCTGGTCTCTTGACTCTAATTCCGATCACGCAACCTCTAGGCTATTGTTCCTATCATGGACTCAAATACGTTTATGTCTGTTTATTTGACAAAATCACGAAGCTAGAGACGCGTACCTACTTTTATACACTGTTGTTATAGTATTCTTTAATTCGATGGCTGACTACAGAATATCCGTGATTGTCAAAAGACATTGGTATTCATAAACAATTTTTCTACTAGACGCACCGTTTCCTGTATTTCATTTTTAATTTGCCACTCGCAACGCCGTACGCCTGTTTAATGGCTTCCGCACAAACACGCGTACGCGCATACTCAACATTAATTTAACAATCGTAGAGTCCATACGCCGGTGTAAAACTATTAATTAACATACCGTCGTACGGACAAGGTACGATCTGTTCGCGGGTCAATTAGCGCGCTTCGAACCCGAAAGCGTTCGGTGGCCCCGACGAAATTGTTCACGCTGAGCTGACGCGAGCACAGAGTGTATATCAATAGAGACTATCAATAGGATGCCACGATAGGTGAGTGGCTGGGTGATCGGTATTCGAGTCTGGTGACACGAGTTCGACCACCAGGTGGTTGGCTTGTACCAGTGGGTTACGTATTTATGTTAAAAATATATAAGACAAAAAGAATATTTTCAATTTGTTATTACAAAATATCTGCAGTAGACGAGTGGTTAGGTGATCTGGATTCGAATCAGGCAATTAGAATTCGATCCCTACGAAGGCTCATATGAATTAGTTGTTCGAAACCAAGGTTTTTGTATAATGAACTTGAAGGTGAGAAAATTTACCTGTTACCTGCACGGGACCTGTTTGGCCTGCGTCTGCTAGGCCAGCTGAGCCCGCTAGTAACTTATAAAGAAGTCAACTAAAACGAATTTATAGCTTACCGAAGAATACGTTTGTTTTAGTATTTCATGTTTTTTTTATACAGTTTCTAGCTAAACCTGGCCACCTCTCGGGGTGAACTCAATCTGTTAAATTAGTAAACATATTTTACATATTTATCATTACAAACATATTTATCTATCATTACACGACGGAAATAAAATATCATTTGTCATTAACAACAGTTACCATGACAATCAATAAAACAAAATACATGTCTATTTTAATGTTGTAATTTAACGAAATAACACTTGTTCCCGTGGGAACTGGGAGTGACAAAGTATTTAAAAACACATGTACATATTAGTTACACATATTACTGTATAAAATATTAGTTTCCGGTGATGTTGTCATCGCAAACATCCAAACTTTAATAGTTTTGAATATAAATCAATCGACTTGTAATAATAATCTGTCTCTGTGCGTAACTAAGCTGTATTGAGGTCGCTAACCCAGCCAGGTGTATAGTGTATAGGTTCGCTGTCAGCGAGGCAACAGGCTAGGGGCCACTAAGCCTCCACCAGATATTTAGTTCACTGGGTGGTTCGGTTTCATCTGTGTTGAAAGATTGTGTTTACGAATGAGGAACTTTCTGGATGTGGGTCAATTCTCGGAGATATTTTATTATAGTAAATAATTGCTAATTCGCTTGCCAAGCATGACGATTATAGCTTATACTGCTTACGGAATAGATCTACGTGCTGTTGAAGACCTTTACAGGATAGCCAAATAGTTAGGTAATCGGAATTCGAGTCAGGAGATCCGAGTTCGATGCCCAGGTGGGTAGGCTTGTAAAAATGGGATATTTTAAAACTTATGTACGAATTATATCATTGCCTTGGACAGCCTCGCCACCATTTTGTTCCAAAAAATGTCACCGGGAAAAGTGGGTCGAAGGGACTTAATTGGACTGTATGTCTCCCTACTCCGGTAGTGGAAATAGCGTGAAGATATTTTATTATTCATTTACAAGTGAATTCATGAGTAAATAATAATTAAGCAATCACGCACTCTATCCGAGAGGAAACTAGGATTGATAGTATAGAAAACACATTAGTTCAGCACAAATAATTCATACATATTATTATAAAGAGAACAAGTTTAATAATTGTATGTAATTAGATTACAATCAAATAAAAAAGAAATCTTTAAAACTCGAAAACTAATCGACGGATGTACTGGAAATTTTCACGCAACGTTACACTTTTATAACATAGTGTGTGTCTCGAAATTCTAAAGCGAACGAACACCGTCACCTGTCTTTTAATATTTATATAAAATATAATAATATCTTCACGCAATTCCCAATACAGCGGTAGGCAGAGGTCTAGTCTAGACATTTAAGTCCCTTCGACTCACCTTCCACCAAAGATATTTTCGAGACAACGGGACAGGTGGTGAGCCCGTCTCCGTCTTTATGTCCAAGCCTCGGTACCCTATATCATTTTCAAAACTATTCCTATAGTCGCCTCTTTCCTCTGATAGGGAGGAGTTAGTTTATTACTTTTTATTTCTCTTAATACCAGTCTGTGCTTACAGCTAATAGAGACAAGAAAAACACATAAGCTAAACCGGGCTAGTTTAGTTTGTGTGATTCTAATGATGATGACACACATTCATATTTCAAATAGTAGTTGTAATTATTATATTATTTTGTCTTCATTAATAACCCCTGACGTGTAGCCAGATAGATAGAAGAATACAGATTGTCCTTCCGTAACATTTTTTATTGTTATATTCAAATACGTGGTGAGCCAATCGCAGTCTTAGTCTTCAAGATAATAGGTACAATACACTTACATATTTAAAAAGTTATAAATAACAGACAATGTGATATTTATAGTTCATTTAAATATAAAGAGTATTGAATTCTCCGTTGTAAAATGTATTAATAGATAAACAGTTTGTGACTCCACTGCGCTTCCGGTTGCACTGGCAGACCTTGTCGCGATAGTATTAATGCTCGTCGTAGCTCCGTGACGCTTCACATTGTAAATGTTAATACATATAGATAAATATACCTTCACGCCATTCTTAATACAGGGGTAGACAGAGGTGTAGACGTTTCGACCCATCCTCTACCGAAGATATTTTTGTGAGACAGTTGGTGAGCCCGTCGCCTTCTTTTATGTCTAAGCCAACGTTATAAATCGTACGTAAGTTTTTTAAAAAACCTGTCGGAACGTGCCTACCGCTTGGGGATCGAACTCGTCTGTTGACTCTAATTCCTATCACTCCAACCACTCGGCTATCGTGACTTTTTGAAATTATTACGAGTAGAATTGGGCAGTAAATTCTTCCGCCGGCACAGTTAGATTGAAATGTTAATTATCACGATTTGCTCGAGAATTTCTAACCGGGCGATCTACTCAGAGCGGCAAGTCTATCGGGCGCACGAAACTAATTTATCAGTGCTAAGATCCAGGTCAGTGCTTAGCAATGGCATTAAGACCTGATTGGGAGCTGACCTCGGCGTCGTCCACAGCCTCTGGACGGCTAATTTATGGCGTTGTTTTGTCTCCGGCCCACGGAGTTCTGACTCATCCGTTGTTATAGATGCCGTTCGAGTGGCCACGCAGGCGTCTGTTCTAGTGCGATGATTGGTTTGTGTCTGCGTTAATTGAAAACAACGGTGGCCTAGTCGTTAGTGAGTCGAATCTAAGGGTCGCGGGTTCGAATCCCGATAGGGAGCAAACATTTGTGTGATGAATGTGAAAGAAAGAACTATTTATTTGATACACACAAAGAAATTTACAAGATAATTACATGGTTATTTTAACATGTGGTATACCAAACAGGACTCCCACTCAGCGTAATGCTGCAGAGACTGCAGCGCTGGTTTTCAGTTGGAACCTTGGAGTGACTTCACATACGAATCAGAGAGCGACCATATATTATTTGCTGGCCTTTTCCATTCTTAATACCAACAATACATTATATATTCATCCCCATATACGCATACATATACACAAAAATATAAAAATGAAAATAAAATGACAAAAAAAAACTCAATAAATTATTATTTAATATCTATTATTTAATGTGAATGTTTGTACTCTAGTCAGAGGTTTATAAGTATAATATGTGCGGCCTTTTACTGACGTCTCCTACACATAGACCATAGGATACTTTTTATCCCGAGAATTTTGAGAAAAGTTGAGCAGTACTCGTATACATGTTTCGTTCTACACAAACTCTTTCTCTTTGCCTTTTTCAATAAAAGCGCTGCACTCCTAGCTTTTATTTTAGACAAGTGCGTACTCCGAGGGGGCTCTCGTGATCTCGTCACTCACTTCTTGGCTTCTGTAATTGGCGTGGTGAGGTCATGCGAAAGCCAACAGCTTGGCGACGTTGGCTATTCATTTGCAATGCGAATGTCGAGAGGACGAGAGAGTTGTCTGAAGTACTTGATAAATAATTTGAAATACTACAAATTTTCCAATATTGGATATAGCTTAATAGCTTTTTGTATATTCAAAATACAAAACACCTTTTACGAGGTGCGGTCGAAAACAGCGAGACAAGTTAGGTCACTGGGCGTGTCTCGAAATAACGTTCATCAAGCTTTGTTAATTAAAACAATAGTCACGATAGCCGAGTGGTTGGGTGGTCGGAATTTCGAGTCAAGAGACCCGAGTTCGATCCCCAGGTGACTAGGCTCGTATCAATAGGTTTTTCAAAATACTTATGTACGAATTATATCGCTGGTTTCGACATAATGACGGCGACCGGCTCATCGACAGCCACGTTGTCCCGAAAATATCGTCGGTGGAAGGTGGGTCATAGACTTAATTGTCTACACTATACATCTGACTACCCCTGTATTGGGAATAGCGTGAAGATATTTATTTATTTATTATAAACTTTCGCGTTGTATAATTACTTCTTAACAATTCTCTTAACGTTCTCGAACCTATTTAAAGATCGTTGAATTTATTAATTAAAGTTATTAGTTTGTAATTTAAGCTGAATCTACTAATTATAGTTGTGCTGCAAAATTAATGGCGAATATGTTACTTTTATTACCACACTACAACCAATCGGAATGCTAAAAGAGCCGTTCGCCGCACGAAAACACACCGCCCACGCGCCTACACCGGTCGCATGCCTGCACGACATCCTGCTATTCTCCCCGACAATACGCCGTCTCGATGATTAGCTGTACACACGACATCGACGATCCAATTCGAGTCGTAAAAATAAATATCCTTCACGCACAGTCCCTCAGGGGGTAGCCATAGAGAACCGAACGCCATGTGTACT
Source organism: Sericinus montela (assembly GCA_029286605.1). NCBI lineage: Eukaryota > Metazoa > Arthropoda > Insecta > Lepidoptera > Papilionidae > Sericinus > Sericinus montela. Next base: position 1,079,923 of record JAGSMR010000024.1, on the reverse strand, counting down.
GTTTCGCGTCTTTCAAATTCATAATTTTCTACAAACATACTCTACAATACTCTCCGAGTACTCTTGATCCTCACTTGAATCTGCTCGCATCGTCTTCGAAAGTTAGATTCGTACGTTTCACTTTATGTGTAAATATACGTATATATATATGTATAGTCCTCTTCCATACAGTTTGTCGTAGCCACGCTTGGCAAGTGGAATGGCGATCGCAGTAGCAGACCACTAGCACCTTAGACGCTGCTGCCCATCTTCGGTCTGATTATTTTGATCTGATATTTTTAGAGATGGTTATCGCGCCATCTACCGGTTGCCATAGCGATATTCAAGGCTGTTTCCCTTAGTCACTTCTTACGACACCCACGGGAAGAAAGAAAGTGGCAATGTTCTTGCACCGTTACGACACGGTAGCAACCAATTTAATTAATGGTATTTTTATAGCCTTTCCTGTAGTCGCTCCTTAAGAGTCTTACAGGGTGGTATATTCTGCATTAACCGTTTTGGAAGAGGCTTTCGGCTGTCGTGACGAAGAAAGCACGATAGCCGAGTGGTTGAGTTTCGAATTCAAGTTCGAGACCCGAGTTCGATACCAAGGAGGAAGACTCGTAAAACTTATGTACAATTTTTATCGTTCGCTTGGACATGGCTTGGACATGAAGACGGCGACAGGCTCACCACCTGTTACTTTGTAAGGTGGGTCGAAAGGACTTAATTGTTTAGACCTCTGTCAAACCTTGTATCAGGAATGGCGTGATTATGTTTATGTAGATTTATTAATGATTTGATAATTGGAGTAACCGGATCCCCTTTTCTTTACTATTGAATAAATTAAAAAAAAAAAACGATTTAAATGTAAATTCGTTTAACACTTGGCAGCAATGCGACAAGTAGGAATGCGATAAGATAAGACACGTGTGTTACTTCCGAAATACTCGGAACAGAGCGAAGCAATCGCGTTCTTTTCCTCGTAGCGTAGGTTTCGAGTCGTTTCGCCGGAGCGTGTTAAAGCGCGCGCGGCTGTCTGTGGAGAGAGCACTGAATTATATATACGTAGTGCCGCTGTCTGTCTGCTGACGTCGTTGCTTCTATCGAGATGACGCGACGCGAACAGAGCTAATAGGTGATGTTCTCTGACGTGTTTGAGGGATGAATGGGAATGGACAGTTTATTTAGGTGTAAAGAGAAGGAGCTCCGCGAGATGGCGTAGTAAAATGAAATGCCACCTGGGAATCGAACTCGGGCCTTTTCATTCGAATTCCGATCACACAACCTCTCCGCTATCCTGACTCGATAAGATGGAGTAGTGTTATTCAAAAGAGGTGTCTAGTATTGCGTTCGCCAATCTGCATGCCAAGCGCGGTACAGGAGAGGCGTTAGTCCTGCAGTGGACTTTTATTGACCGTTGTGATGATTATTCCTTTAGTGATTTAGTCGGTTCGGATAAAATAACCATAGGTAGACTTCCTACATACGCTAGTTATTTTGTAAGGGTTTCGAATTTCATACGGATCCCAAAACAAGTACAAGTACCCGAGAACCTTATCACCAATCGGCTAATGGGGCGCTGACCGGCGCGCGGTTGATGTAAGCTTGAAATAAACAAACATGTAGTTATTCTGGAGCATAAAAACGGAACCAGAACACAGATCTGAACGGCGCCTGGGTGGGGCAGAGGAGTTATCGAGAGGTATGATGGTAGATTATTATGAACCAGTCATTTCGACTTATTATTACAAGGAATTACATGTCATTGCAGTCTATTTAAACTCTACTTTAACGTACTTGTCGGTTTTGAACTGGTCTATTTTGACTGCACTCGAATCTATACCACTTCAAGTGAATATTGTCTTGTATAAGGGCTTTATCTCCAAGAGTCCTGTCTCCCGGTCTGGACTGGACGAAGTCGCCCGCTGGGCAACGGATGCACCAGCTTTTTTGTCCCTTCGAGGATAATATGACGTTCGATAAGTTATCATATTATACACACGAGAGGTATGAAGCTGTAAATTTTTCACACTACAGCATTGATCAACATCATACACTACTCTGATCCCAAAGTAAGTAACTAAAACACTTGCCTTATCAAATCGGAAACAACCAAGCGACCCACATTCACCCAGATCCGAGACAGTGCAGGAAAAGTGGGTTTCTACATTGACCCGCCCGGGAATCGAACCCAGGCTGGCAATTTGAAACCCGTTGTGTATACCACTCGCCCATAGAGGTCGCCAATTACTCCCTTTCTAAATCAAAGTTAAAATTGAATTTTTGTTAAGACAGCCCGTCATGGCTAGCTACTCATTTTCAAACATTATATTATATTGTATATTATCCCGTAAGAGAATATCCCGTCATATACTATAAATCAATTAATCATAAAAGTCACGATAGCCGAGTTGTTGGGTGGTCGGAATTTCGAGTCGAGAGACCCGAGTTCGATCCCCAGGTGGCAGTACCAATGAGTTTTTCAAAAACTCTTGTACGAATTTCATCGTTGGCTTGGACATAAAGGCGGCGACGGGCTCACCACCTGTCACGTTGTCCCGAAAATATCTTCGGTGGAATGTGGGTCAAAGGGACTTAATTGTCTAGACTTGACCTCTGTCTACCCCTGTATTGGGAATTGCGTGGAGATATTTATTTATTATTATTATTAATTGATCATAGAAAGCATTTTGCTGTAATACAGAGTTAGTCACTGAAATATGCCTATAGAATGATGAGTCAAATTAGAAGAATGCGCAGTTCTACTCACAAGTCTTCACAGACGGGAAGACCTTTTTTACCGCATAGGATAAGACGCAGGCGACACAATTGAATGAAGCGTTCATGTAATTTGAATTTTATTACCGTTGACGTGTTCGTGAAGTATTTTTAAATGTTATTAATAGATGAAGATATAACTTTTTGACGAATTGCCTGCACGGACGTGTGTTAGATTTGGTGTTTGGTTGACATGTTTGGTGGACGTTTAAGCGTCTCCTTCCTATGATTTAAACTTAAAATTGAGCAAAACCAGTAAATTAATGAAACATTCTTTAAAAGAATAGTTGCACTTCTTAGTAATATTATTATTATTCCTTTTAAACACTCCAGTTAAGCTGCGATGCTAGTGTCTGGGGTGGTACGGCAATAGTCGTTCCTGCTCGAGGTTGAAGTCGAGGCTCGAACCTGCGACGTCTCGTTTCGCAGCGTGGACTGCAATCTAAACCATTAAGCTCAATAGCTCATTAGCTTTCAAAGAAATAACTTTGAAATTTAAACAGCTATATTGCTTAAACAACTTAAAAGCTTTAACCTAACTTTTTTACTTTCATACTCTCAATGTGAAACAATGGTCCGTTGTTGAAGAGTTTATGAATATTACGTTAGAATAGTTGGCCAAAGACCATATAAAACACTGTGTCTGTCCAAACAATCGTACAGAGCAAACTTGCCCATGTTTGAAATGTTGCCCCCTAATAACGAATTTTGCCCACTGAGCGGGCCACTGATAATAAGTTAATGCGGCAAAACAAACGGAAATGAAATGGCTTGAGGCAGTCTGTCGGTTCTATGCAATCATTTGGCAATTATTTAAAAGGGCATCAAATACAAGATTTTATGTCGCTCAGAATGTCCGTCTGTTCGTCGGTCACACTAAATTTTCTCAGAATGCCGATTAAGTTGAAATTTTTGATACATATTAATTTCTGTCACACAAATGCCAAGTTGTGATGAGAATACGGGTATATATGGTATAACATGGGTTTCACTTTTGGCGGTAAGATTAAACTACACCTATTTAAGTTTCTAAAAGCACAATTTAAGTGCTTTTAAAAACTTACATAGGTGTCTCTATTATTATATATTTCTCTTACCCCAAAGTATGTAGCTAAAGCACTTGAGTTAAGATATCGGAAACAACGAAAGTCCTACAAACACCCAGACCCGACACGATATAGAAAAATAGGTTTTCTACATCGACCCATTCGGAAATCGAACCCGGGAACACGGGCACCATGTGAACCGGTGTGTACGCGACTCGTTCACGTAGGTCGCCAATACGATCCGCACTCTCGGCATTCCATCGTGTAAAAATATTTATGTTTCGTTATCATCGCATTACGTCATCCGTACTCTGCGGTCATCGACTATTTTTAACCGTTCCGTAATTGGAACGACAATTTATTGATAATTATTCCTCAGCGTGGCCTCTGCATCATCACGTATGACTTAATGCCAATGAAACACCTAATACATCAGCATAGTTTTATCAGTTATTTAAAATGTTTGGACAATTTGGATAAAAAATGTTACTCACAGTTAATAGTTTACTTCCAAAATCATTTGGTTATTTTCCATTAGCTTTGAACTCTATTTCTTTGAACGAACTCTCAACATAACTCTTTATCTAGGAGTCACGATAGCCAAGTGGTTGATTGATTGCAATTAGAATCAAGAGGACCCGACTTTGATTCTCAGTTAGTAGGCTCGTACCAATGAGTTTTTTCGAAAACCTTTGTACGATTTATATCATTTGCTTGGACATAGACGACAGGCTCACATGTGACCTTGTCCTAAAATTAATGTCTTCCGTGAAATGTGAAAAAGCACTAACTCTAGCAGCGTGTTAAGCAATGAAACTGATTTTTTTTATAGAAGTATAGTTAGACATAGAAGTTAAATAAAATTTAAGAAAGCTTGTAATGTCAACACAAGGAAATCAAACCGCGATATGTAGGCGCTTCTTAAAAATATAACAAAATATATATTCTATTACGTATCATCTCAATAAATCTTCATAATCATATCACATCATAATCAATCTCTCTTGTGTTCCATCATTGCCCAACAGTGGTCGAAATGGAGCGACGCCTGAGATCCGTTTCCGCGACAATAACACCTACGGTATTTCGTAAGCATCCGATGCCCTATCTACGACGATACATAATATTAAGCAAGAAGGAGCGAACAATGTGCCGCTCCTCTAAAATAGTTGAGAAGATTCGAGAATTAGAACTTGTAACGAATATTATAGTCACGAAAGCCGAGTGGTTGGGTGATCGGAATACGAGTATTATACGATTCGTAGTAACGGGTTTTTTCAAAAACTTATGTACGATTTATATCGTTGGCTTGGACATAAAGGCGGCTGCAGTGACGGCGTTGTATACTGATAGTAAGTGTGGTATAGTGATGATGATTTTAATGATGTACAATAAAGTATATTTCATCCATTCAGGCGTTATTCTGCAGATGACATATTGATTAGCAGAAGAAAGATAATATTATTTATTTAGAACATCAAATGTCTCTACTGAAGTGAGATATAACAAATTTTCTACGAAATTTTGGCAGGCTCGGCGCTCCTTTGTGAATAAATATATAAATATCTTCACGCAATTTCCAATACAAGGGTAAACAGAGGTCTAGTCTAGACAAGTAAGTCCCTTCCACCCACCTTTCACCGAAGATATTTTCGGGACAACGTGACAGGTGGTGAGCCCGTCGCCGTCTTTTATGTCCAAGCCAACGATATAATTCGTTCATAAGTTTTTTTTGAAAAACCTATTGGTATAAATATTTATGTTTCGTTATCATCGCATTACGTCATCCGTACTCTGCGGTCATCGACTATTTTTAACCGTTCCGTAATTGGAACGACAATTTATTGATAATTATTCCTCAGCGTGGCCTCTGCATCATCACGTATGACTTAATGCCAATGAAACACCTAATACATCAGCATAGTTTTATCAGTTATTTAAAATGTTTGGACAATTTGGATAAAAAATGTTACTCACAGTTAATAGTTTACTTCCAAAATCATTTGGTTATTTTCCATTAGCTTTGAACTCTATTTCTTTGAACGAACTCTCAACATAACTCTTTATCTAGGAGTCACGATAGCCGAGTGGTTGGGTGATCGGAATACGAGTATTATACGATTCGTAGTAACGGGTTTTTTCAAAAACTTACATAGGTGTCTCTATTATTATATATTTCTCTTACCCCAAAGTATGTAGCTAAAGCACTTGAGTTAAGATATCGGAAACAACGAAAGTCCTACAAACACCCAGACCCGACACGATATAGAAAAATAGGTTTTCTACATCGACCCATTCGGAAATCGAACCCGGGAACACGGGCACCATGTGAACCGGTGTACGCGACTCGTTCACGTAGGTCGCCAATACGATCCGCACTCGGCATTCCATCGTGTAAAATATTTATGTTTCGTTATCATCGCATTACGTCATCCGTACTCTGCGGTCATCGACTATTTTTAACCGTTCCGTAATTGGAACGACAATTTATTGATAATTATTCCTCAGCGTGGCCTCTGCATCATCACGTATGACTTAATGCCAATGAAACACCTAATACATCAGCATAGTTTTATCAGTTATTTAAAATGTTTGGACAATTTGGATAAAAAATGTTACTCACAGTTAATAGTTTACTTCCAAAATCATTTGGTTATTTTCCATTAGCTTTGAACTCTATTTCTTTGAACGAACTCTCAACATAACTCTTTATCTAGGAGTCACGATAGCCAAGTGGTTGATTGATTGCAATTAGAATCAAGAGGACCCGACTTTGATTCTCAGTTAGTAGGCTCGTACCAATGAGTTTTTTCGAAAACCTTTGTACGATTTATATCATTTGCTTGGACATAGACGACAGGCTCACATGTGACCTTGTCCTAAAATTAATGTCTTCCGTGAAATGTGAAAAAGCACTAACTCTAGCAGCGTGTTAAGCAATGAAACTGATTTTTTTTATAGAAGTATAGTTAGACATAGAAGTTAAATAAAATTTAAGAAAGCTTGTAATGTCAACACAAGGAAATCAAACCGCGATATGTACGCGCTTCTTAAAAATATAACAAAATATATATTCTATTACGTATCATCTCAATAAATCTTCATAATCATATCACATCATAATCAATCTCTCTTGTGTTCCATCATTGCCCAACAGTGGTCGAAATGGAGCGACGCCTGAGATCCGTTTCCGCGACAATAACACCTACGGTATTTCGTAAGCATCCGATGCCCTATCTACGACGATACATAATATTAAGCAAGAAGGAGCGAACAATGTGCCGCTCCTCTAAAATAGTTGAGAAGATTCGAGAATTAGAACTTGTAACGAATATTATAGTCACGAAAGCCGAGTGGTTGGGTGATCGGAATACGAGTATTATACGATTCGTAGTAACGGGTTTTTTCAAAAACTTATGTACGATTTATATCGTTGGCTTGGACATAAAGGCGGCTGCAGTGACGGCGTTGTATACTGATAGTAAGTGTGGTATAGTGATGATGATTTTAATGATGTACAATAGTAGCCTCGCCTGAATGGATGAAATATAAAAGTATATTTCATCCATTCAGGCGTTATTCTGCAGATGACATATTGATTAGCAGAAGAAAGATAATATTATTTATTTAGAACATCAAATGTCTCTACTGAAGTGAGATATAACAAATTTTCTACGAAATTTTGGCAGGCTCGGCGCTCCTTTGTGAATAAATATATAAATATCTTCACGCAATTTCCAATACAAGGGTAAACAGAGGTCTAGTCTAGACAAGTAAGTCCCTTCCACCCACCTTTCACCGAAGATATTTTCGGGACAACGTGACAGGTGGTGAGCCCGTCGCCGTCTTTTATGTCCAAGCCAACGATATAATTCGTTCATAAGTTTTTTTTTAAAAACCTATTGGTATAAGTATTTCAATATTGCCATTTCTCTCTAAAATTTAGGAAGCCTGTGTACATAAGCAAATTTCCAAATTTGTATATGAACATAACCTACTGAGTGACTTTCAGTCTGGGTTTCGTCCTGGCCACAGCACCACAACAGCTCTACTTAAAATCACTGATGATATTCGTGAGGGTATGGAGAAGAAGAAAGTTACAGTTATGGTGCTAGTGGACTTTTCGAATGCTTTTAACACAGTCGACCATGATATCCTTCTTGCAATTTTTTCTAACTTTAAATTCGCTTCCACGGTATTGGAGTGGTTCTCTTCTTATCTTCGCGGACGTCAGCAATCGGTCTATATGGGACAAAAGACCTCTCAATGGGCGGGACTAGGTTGTGGCGTTCCGCAAGGCGGTATACTTTCTCCCATTATCTTCTCAATTTTTATAAATTTTATCACTTCTAATAGTAATTGTTCGTACTATATGTATGCAGACGACCTGCAGATTTATGTACAGTCTGATATTGAAGAACTCCACGATGCAATTAATAAATTAAATAACTGTATGAAAGCAGTATCAGACTGGTCTTTACGCTTTGGAGTATCTGTGAATGCAACAAAATGCCAATCTTTGCTGGTTGGTAGTACTAAAATGCTAGCTAAAGTCGATGGAAACCTACCCTTCATACGTTATAACGATGCAGTGATTCCATTTTCGGCTCTGTTAAAATCTTGGGCTACATATCGATAACACCTTGAACTGGGGAAAACACATAACTTAAGTTAGCCGTAAAGTAACCGCCACGCTACGAGTGCTCTACCGCCTCAAAAATCTTCTTCCATGGGAAACGAAGCTAATGCTTGTCCAGACGCTCATTTTACCAATCATTGTTTATGCAGATGTGTGCTACTGTGATTTGAACAAATCTCTTCTAAACAAGCTAGAACGCCTTGTACAATACCGTTCTCGTCTTAAATGGCTTACTATTCAACAAAGGCGAAACTCTAGAATTCTGCTTGTTCTTTTCTCAATCATAAATGATACTACTTACCCTTCGTATCTTAAGGATAAATTTCAGTTTCAATGCTCAATTCATGATCGGTGCCTGCGGCCTGTGAGATATAACAGATTGTCTACGAAATTTTGGCAAGCTCGGCGCTCCTTTGTGAATAATTTGGCGATGTGTGTACTACTAGTGCAAGTTATTTCATGTCGGTTATTACGTCGACAGTCGTTAGTTTAATATTTAATGGATATAAAATACAGTATTATATCATCATGTATAAATTGTAAAAAAAACATGTTCTGTTATGCTCTACTACCAGAGCAAAGACGGGTCGGGGCGCTAGTATCTAATAGGACACAGTTCCGCGGTTGAAACATAATATGTTAAGCGTGCTGAAGCAACCCAAAAAGCATAGATAAATAAATTCTTTGATAGGGACAACATCTCGAAGATTGTTCTGATCCCAAAGTAAGCATAGCCCTTACTAAGTTAAGACAAAATGTAGAAAAGTGTTTTCTACGTAGACCTGACCGGGATCGAATCCGGTATGTCGCAGGCGCAACCGTGAAAACCGGCGTGTACGTCACTCAGCATAAATGATTGAAAATCATTCATTATTAAAGGCAAGTAGCAGTAAGCAGACATTGTGTTTTGGCCCCCCGCCAAAAGTGTATCATCCGCTGGAATGATTTAGTGTTATGGAATTGGCCATCAAGTACCGATTTGTACGTATTTATTGCATTTTGATATTGCGCGTGTTGTCCGGAGTATTGGAGCGTTAGACAGCTCTATCATATTAAATGCAGTCTGAATCCTAAGTTCTATGTGAGCCATGAAAATCACAGAAGTGGTGAACTATTAGCAGACAAGCTGGCGGCCGTACCAACCGAATTTACAGAACAGAACCCAAATACCACAGAACAGTAACAAAGTAGCATTGTAAATTCTAACTGTTTTGAAAAATGTACGCTGGCTTTAGTTACGGATTACGGCTTCACGCGCATTCCCTAATAGGGTTACCAGAGAAAAGAGATCGCTTTGTGTCACGATCCTTACATACCTCTTTCGCTTCTTTGAAATTCATCATTTTCATACACGCTCGTCTAGGTATCCCTAACCCTCCCCTCTTCAAGAAATTTGCTCACATGTTTCTCGAAAGTTAGTCTCGGCCTACCTCCTCCTTTCAATCTTACCGCCCATTAAGGGAAGAAAAGATGTTGCAAAGAGTTGACAAAGTAGAAGTAAATGTTTGAATAGTTGCAGATGCAGTCTCCTACGGGCTAGACATTGGTAACAGTGTGCGGAACTAGACGATTCCTAGACTGAAAAAATCTACCACCTTCATAAAAATATCTCCCATACATCACTTAAGCGTCTTTGAATACGTTATTCCGATGACTAGGAGACTGTTTTGAATGCGGCATTATAATGTATGCAGATGAATTCCAGTCTCTACGCAGAGCCTTCTGCACTGCACTCCAGGACACGGTTCATTTATTATGAACAGGGGTGCGGTGCTGGCATTGTCGGATTACATAGAGATTGCACAGAGGAGGGCGTTATCGAGGGCTCGCGATAGTTCACTGGACAAAGGACTCTTCGCTCGAACGCAAGGGTGCGTCTTCAAACCCACTTGTAATGCAGTAAAGTGTACTTATGGGTAGGTATATGGGGTGTTGATTATTTAGCCACGTACAAAGTAAATGCTGCGGTGTTATTTAATTGGTTTGGATTCGGTGTGGCACGTTGCTAGAGACTAGGTTACACAGTTTATATCTTAAAGTGTTCACTCTAGAGACTCCACTCCATAGGAGAAAAAGTGAACTGGTACATCTTTTATTAAAGGAGGCAAATAAAAATGCCTATTACTACAAGATATTCAAAATAAACAATTCTTGAAGCGCCAATAGCCTAATGATTTAGGATGCGGACTGCGAAACATAACGCCGCAGGTTCGGGCCCAACATTCGACTATTGTCGTGAACCACTCCGCAATTTGGACTGGAGTTCTTCACGTTATTTGGCATTGCCAGTATTCTTTAGAAAAGAAGGAAAGGTGAACATGTACCATAAACAGGTTTATATTACAATTTTAAATTACAAGTAATACACGGACAATACCACTGTGAACCCAAAACTGGTCACAGTATACATTAAAAACAAAAAGGAACAAATAAATGTAGGTATGCCTAAACTTACTAACTATATGTACATGTAAAAAACTGTATAGGAGTGAACTTTTTGTGAAATAACTGTGTTTGATTATGGGTATGCGTTAGCGCGTTTAGGCACATTATGAATGTTTCTGCATCGATGTGCTTGTACAAATGATTTGATCTAATAGATGAATATGTCATATATGTGCGTGTATTTAGATAAATTGATAGGGACTGGATCACATGTATGCTCAGATACCAAAGTAAGTAGCTGAAGCATTTGTATTAAGGAATCAGAAACAACGAAGGTACCACAAACATCCGGACCCGATATTGTGTAGAAAAACTGGTTTTCTACGTTGACCCGACCGGAAATCGTACTCGGGATATCAGAGCTGGCGACACTTCGAAAACGAAGTATCCTTAAAGTCGAAGTATTCTTAGAGAGGAATCTTTTTATCTTAAGCCGATACTGCCCCGGTAGGTTTTCGTCATTACAAAGATCAGTTATCTACACTCGCTGATGAATAAGTACCTTCCCTACACCCGTTTATCCTAACCTGCCTAATGACACTTGAAACTAAACCCCACTAGAAATTCTTACGTTTTGCTAAAAAAAAGAGGATGAGTACATAAAAGCGCCTTTGTTTTTGCTTATATATGTCTCCACTGTTGCTTGATTGTGTATTGTCCAGCGCACCCGCTTTGTTTATATCCAAATTGTAGAATAATTTAGTACTAATGAAAATCTTTATAAAAATCTCGACGTCAATCTTCCAGGCAACTTACTAGAACTAAAGTATACTACGACAGCCTGGATGAGTCGCGAATACACCGATTTTCAGGTGCAGAGGTCCCGGGCTCGATTTTCTGATGGGTCAATTTAGGAAAACCTTATTTTTTACACTTTCTGAGGTCTGGGTGTTTGTGATGTCTCCGTTGTTTCCAATTCCGTAATACAAGTGTTTTAGCTACTTACTTTGGGATCAGAGCAATGTATGTGATGTTGTCCCTATGTATGTATGTATGTATTTATTAATTTTTTTAATTAATTAATTAATTAGGTATGTATTATTTGTATTTGTGAAGCACCGGTGTAATTAATGGAATTTGAATTCTTACACTGTCAGCTATCGCAAATTCATATAGGTGTCTAAGAATCTTAGGAATCGTTAACCTGCGAACCAAAGTGGCGTTTACAGCGAATCCTCCAGAGAGATTAACCTCCAGAAAGATCGATAGTTAAAATAGAAACAAGTTACGAAGGGAGGTCAAAAAGTTCGCGGAATGAGAGGAAAGTTGAGATTGAACTACAAATTATTTTTCCTTCTCAATATATTCTCCCTTATACCTAAAAATAAAATAAAATATCTTCACGCAATTCCCAATACAGGGGTAGACAGAGGTTTAGTCGAGACATTTAAGTCCCTTCGATCCACCTTCCGCCGAAGATATTTTCGGGACAATGTGACAGCCAACGATATTTGTGCGTAAGTTTTTGAAAAACCCACTGGTACAAGCCTGCCACCTGGGGATCGAACTCGGGTCTCTTGACTCGAAATTCCGACCACCCAACCACTTTGCTATCGTGACTTTTACGATTTTTCGCTTATCCATAGATAATTAATATTCGTGATTACCGAATGTTAGTTGGTAGTTGTTCAGCCACATTATCATCGAACCACATACCGTGCGAGTGGACAAAGCAAGGCACGAACGAGCTCATCTCGTATTGCACGTGTCTTACGAAACACGAAACATCTGGCACCGTCGATCCCGTGACCCATTTCACTCATTTCACAATTTGCTTAAGCGGCCGCGAGATGAATACGAACGTCATATATACCAATGGGGTTCACATTACAACATACTTTATTGACACCAAGTACAATGTACGTTGTACATTGTACTTGGTGTCTATAAAGTATGTTATGTATATAGACTTACATATATAGTTAGTAACCTTTTTATTTGTTATAACAAATGCAATATTTAAATACAAGTAAATTAACATACAAAAATAATAGAACTTCCACAAGATGGAGTGACGACCGGCGCAATTCTGCGGAAGAACGACACAAGTAGACAATTCCTTGTATAAATCACTGCAGATGTCTATCATGACAGCTATATGAGATTCAGCAGTAGACAGTAAGCCCAAATGGTATTTTGACCATATATCTCAAATTCGCACATCCTGTGTAATCTGTACCGAGTTTTGTTTCATCCTTCTACCGCTCATTACGTAAAGGATAAATTATATTTTTCTTTGAAATTCATTTTTCAACAATTTACCGTAGTTTGTTAAACTGTGGAATTCACTACTGCTAACTAATCGCGAAGCTAAATCATTAAAAACATGTAATATATTAGTAAAGGAACATTACTGGCCTCAATCTCTCGCGCAGCATTGAGACGAAGGGTTTAACTATATTTTTTGTATATGTAAGTATATGTATGTACGTATGTATCTATTTTATAATATATATTTTGGGATGTGTATAATACATATGTGTAAAAATATGATACATATAAAACATATGATACCTGGGGTCTATGTTGCATTTTTTACATCTTTGGTTGCCTGGAAGGAATCGCTATGTAGCGATCAGGCTGCCAAATTGTACAATCTACTTTGATGTTTAATTTATTTTCTTCTTTTAGACTTTTTTATTTTCTTCTTCTTTCTTTGTTTTATGGCCCCTCTTTTTAGAATCCTGCCAATGTCAAGTCAGTCAAGAGTGACAAGACTTTTTTGTTTTAATTCTTTATTTGTTACAATACACCCTCTAATAACAAAGATAATGTGCATAGTACTTTTCAAATTACTATCGTATAATTTATATCAAGTTTAGGTCGTATAAAGCCGTAGGTCGTACATTGTACAAAAATTTCTTTCTTTTGAATCATGAGGAGACTGAAACACGAAGAGAATTAGTTCATGACGTTACATTTCTGTAATCTACGAGTTGAGTTCTGAGCTCGCGAGTTGAGCTCTGTATCTACTATAATATATATAATAGGTCCCGTGGTCTGGATGTCAAAAATAGCTATGACTTGAGCGTCTTTATCCATGACTCCGTGCTCCGGACGGTCAATTGGTGCGAATTAGCAGCGCGGCCCACTGACGCTGTTGAGGTCGCGCCACATCCATAACGACGTGAAGAATGGGGCCCCTGGCTATTGGTCGATGGCAGAGCAAGAATAATGTGAAAACTTGACCGCGTTTTTGTATTGTTTGTGTTCTATCGTAGAGTCTTGTGGACACGTCTTAAACGATTGTACGATGTCACTGGTTTAGTAGTGCGGTGTGGTCTGCACCTAATTCGATTTTTATAGACGTCTTTTTTATAATAGTAATAAATACATATATAGGGACAGCATTACATACATTGCTCTGATACCAAAGTAAGCAGCTAATGCACGCGTTATTGACAAAGAAAGCATCACAAACAAACACCCAGACCCGACAAAATGGAGAAAAAGTGGTTTTTTATAACTTTAACTCGTCCGGGCATTGAACCCGGGACCTCAGAGATGGTGACACTTTGGTGTGATGTGTGCGTTTTTCGACGCCGTGTGTATGAGTTCTCTTCCTGTGAGTGTTGAAAAAGGTCTGCTAGTAATTGGCTTCCGATAGGTGGTGCTATAGCCATCTCGAAATATCCTGGACAAGAATTAAGCAGACCGATGATGGGCAGAGCGTCTAAGGTGTCTAGTACTAAGATTGCCAATCGGCTTGCCACGCTTGGCACTATAACTCTCCGCAAGGAGGATTTTGCCAAACCCTTATATATCTCAGGGGAAAGGTGGGTCGAAAAGACTTAATTGTCTAGACTAGACCTCTGTCTACCCCTGTATTGGGAATTGCGTGAAGATATTTATATTTATTATTTATTTCTCCTTGCGGAAAGTTATATGTCCTGCGGTGGACTTTTACAGGCCATTATATATGTATGTACGTAGAAGACTGATATCGTATGCCGCCACAATATTTGTCTGTAGCTTTTCTAGTTTCCGGCGACGGCATTGATGACTCCCTACTCTAATGACTCATTTTTTCAGTCGCAGTTCGCAGCGTGTATTAGCTCACTGCACGCAATAGGTGCATTTGACTTCATCGCATCCAATTAGCCGCCATTTTGGTTTCAATCACTTCAGCGGCAACATTTCCTTAATCACAGTCCAATGTCGGTGACTCATATATTAACAACTAGGTTACTCCATAAATATAACTAATATTCATTGTTTTTACGTTGATTGTATAGTTTATTCAATGTCATGGTTACAACACAGGAATGTGTTTTGTACATGAAAAACTATATGAATTAGACGAGCAGTGACATCGGAAAAATTATTTGCGAATGTTTTGCATAGCATTCTGGTTTCACGTTCACGTATATCTAAACAACGATTATTATGCAGTATTAGTTCGTTTAGTGATAAGATAAATTTATTCAGCGTTAATTGCTTCGTGCATTAGGGTAAAATAAATAAATAAATATCTTCACGCAATTCCCAATACAGGGGTAGATAGAGGTCAAGTCTAGACCATTAAGTCTCTTTGACCCACCTTCCACCGAAGATATTTTCGGGACAACGTGACAGGTGGTGAGCCCGTCGCCGCCTTTATGTCCAAGCCAACGATGAAATTCGTACATAAGTTTTTGAAAACTCATTGGTACTGCAACCTGGGGATCGAACTCAGGTCTCTCGACTCGAAATTCCGACCACCCAACAACTCGGCTATCGTGACTTTGCATTAGGTGTGGACTGCAAAACAACGTCGCTGGTTCGGTCGCGCCATTCGATTGTTGTCGTGAACCACTCCGGCAACAAGCATTAGTTGGATTTGTTAAAAGGAATATTTGTAATGTTATTGACAAAGAAAGCATCACAAACAAACACCCAGACCCGACAAAATGGAGAAAAAGTGGTTTTTATAACTTTAACTCGTCCGGGCATTGAACCCGGGACCTCAGAGATGGTGACACTTTGGTGTGATGTGTGCGTTTTTCGACGCCGTGTGTATGAGTTCTCTTCCTGTGAGTGTTGAAAAAGGTCTGCTAGTAATTGGCTTCCGATAGGTGGTGCTATAGCCATCTCGAAATATCCTGGACAAGAATTAAGCAGACCGATGATGGGCAGAGCGTCTAAGGTGTCTAGTACTAAGATTGCCAATCGGCTTGCCACGCTTGGCACTATAACTCTCCGCAAGGAGGATTTTGCCAAACCCTTATATATCTCAGGGGAAAGGTGGGTCGAAAAGACTTAATTGTCTAGACTAGACCTCTGTCTACCCCTGTATTGGGAATTGCGTGAAGATATTTATATTTATTATTTATTTCTCCTTGCGGAAAGTTATATGTCCTGCGGTGGACTTTTACAGGCCATTATATATGTATGTACGTAGAAGACTGATATCGTATGCCGCCACAATATTTGTCTGTAGCTTTTCTAGTTTCCGGCGACGGCATTGATGACTCTACTCTAATGACTCATTTTTTCAGTCGCAGTTCGCAGTGTGTATTAGCTCACTGCACACAATAAGTGCATTTGACTTCATCGCATCCAATTAGCCGCCATTTTGGTTTCAATCACTTCAGCGGCAACATTTCCTTAATCACAGTCCAA
The DNA here is from genome assembly GCA_029286605.1 of Sericinus montela. NCBI lineage: Eukaryota > Metazoa > Arthropoda > Insecta > Lepidoptera > Papilionidae > Sericinus > Sericinus montela. The sequence continues at coordinate 1,063,432 of JAGSMR010000024.1, read as the reverse complement.
TGTCGGTGACTCATATATTAACAACTAGGTTACTCCATAAATATAACTAATATTCATTGTTTATACGTTGATTGTATAGTTTATTCAATGTCATGGTTACAACACAGGAATGTGTTTTGTACATGAAAAACTATATGAATTAGACGAGCAGTGACATCGGAAAAATTATTTGCGAATGTTTTGCATAGCATTCTGGTTTCACGTTCACGTATATCTAAACAACGATTATTATGCAGTATTAGTTCGTTTAGTGATAAGATAAATTTATTCAGCGTCAATTGCTTCGTGCATTAGGGTAAAATAAATAAATAAATATCTTCACGCAATTCCCAATACAGGGTAGATAGAGGTCAAGTCTAGACCATTAAGTCTCTTTGACCCACCTTCCACCGAGAGCGGCGGTTGGTCGTGTAGGAGAGCCCGTCGCCGCCTTTATGTCCAAGCCAACGATGAAATTCGTACATAAGTTTTGAAAACTCATTGGTACTGCCACCTGGGGATCGAACTCGGGTCTCTCGACTCGAAATTCCGACCACCCAACAACTCGGCTATCGTGACTTTGCATTAGGTGTGGACTGCAAAACAACGTCGCTGGTTCGGTCGCGCCATTCGATTGTTGTCGTGAACCACTCCGGCAACAAGCATTAGTTGGATTTGTTAAAAGGAATATTTGTAATGTTATTGACAAAGAAAGCATCACAAACAAACACCCAGACCTGACAAAATAGAGAAAAGTGGTTTTATAACTTTTAACTCGTCCGGTTATTGAACCCGGGACCTCAGAGATGGTGACACTTTGCGTGATGTGTGCGTTTTTCGACGCCGTGTGTATGAGTTCTCTTCCTGTGAGTGTTGAAAAGGTCTGCTAGTAATTGGCTTCCGATAGGTGGTGCTATAGCCATCTCGAAATATCCTGGACAAGAATTAAGCAGACCGATGATGATGGGCAGAGCGTCTAAGGTGTCTAGTACTAAGATTGCCAATCGGCTTGCCACGCTTGGCAATATAACTCTCCGCAAGGAGGATTTTGCCAAACCCTTATATATCTCAGGGAAAGGTGGGTCGAAAAGACTTAATTGTCTAGACTAGACCTCTGTCTACCCTACCCAAGGAATTGCGTGAAGATATTTATATTTATTATTTATTTCTCCTTGCGGAAAGTTATATGTCCTGCGGTGGACTTTACAGGCCATTATATATGTATGACTGATATCGTATGCCGCCACAATATTTGTCTGTAGCTTTTCTAGTTTCCGGCGACGGCATTGATGACTCTACTCTAATGACTCATTTTTTCAGTCGCAGTTCGCAGCGTGTATTAGCTCACTGCACGCAATAGGTGCATTTGACTTCATCGCATCCAATTAGCCGCCATTTTGGTTTCAATCACTTCAGCGGCAACATTTCCTTAATCACAGTCCAATGTCGGTGACTCATATATTAACAACTAGGTTACTCCATAAATATAACTAATATTCATTGTTTTTACGTTGATTGTATAGTTTATTCAATGTCATGGTTACAACACAGGAATGTGTTTTGTACATGAAAAACTATATGAATTAGACGAGCAGTGACATCGGAAAAATTATTTGCGAATGTTTTGCATAGCATTCTGGTTTCACGTTCACGTATATCTAAACAACGATTATTATGCAGTATTAGTTCGTTTAGTGATAAGATAAATTTATTCAGCGTCAATTGCTTCGTGCATTAGGGTAAAATAAATAAATAAATATCTTCACGCAATTCCCAATACAGTGGTAGATAGAGGTCAAGTCTAGACCATTAAGTCTCTTTGACCCACCTTCCACCGAAGATATTTTCGGGACAACGTGACAGGTGGTGAGCCCGTCGCCGCCTTTATGTCCAAGCCAACGATGAAATTCGTACATAAGTTTTTGAAAAACTCATTGGTACTGCCACCTGGGGATCGAACTCGGGTCTCTCGACTCGAAATTCCGACCACCCAACAACTCGGCTATCGTGACTTTGCATTAGGGTGTGGACTGCAAAACAACGTCGCTGGTTCGGTCGCGCCATTCGATTGTTGTCGTGAACCACTCCGGGCACAAGCATTAGTTGGAGTTGTTAAAAGGAATATTTGTAATGTTATTTGGCATTGCTAGTTTTTTTTTAATATATCTGAAGCCCACGAAAATTGCACATGTTTTTTCAAGTTTTTCAGTCGTGTTTATAAAAGCGCTAATGATAACTACTTGCTCACTTAACGGCTTGTAAACGTAGACATCTTCTGTGAGTTGCATGGACCACAATCGGCGCTCTTGGTAAGCGCTGCTCGACTAAATTGTTACGCCAATACTTTATAGCCAATAGCGAAATTATAGCAGAAAGGTTTTCCATTGATAATGGCTTAGTGATCGTAGCGCTCACTAAAGTACATCACACCCTCGTGTTTTGGTGTTTGAAAACTAGGTTTGTCATTGGAACCCACTAGCTTCTTTGTTGACTATTGGCAATAGCAGAAATGGCAATAGGGGTACCGGGCCGGTCAATGACCTGCGTCATATTTTCCAGTGTTTAAGAGGCATGTAATCTATTTAACATACTTGTTTATGACAAACCACATGGTATTTTATACGTAATATTAATATATTTTAAGAGCTGATCATGTTTTCATGCAAACAATGCACCGACTATACACGTAAAACAGATATAACTACGTACATACCGTATAGGTACTAACCTACGACGACGTTTTACAATGAAGCAAGGCTGTTCTCACGCTTCCACAACAGTTTGTAACGTTCCCTCAGTAATTACTCGACAGTTATTGTACTGTTATCTTCAGTCGGTTGTTTTATGCACTGTCTGGTGTACAGGGTCATTTGGACAGTATAACTGTTTACTAATAACATGAATAACATCGCACCATTAAATTATTAATATTTATAACTAACAACATTTGTTTTATGACTTTTACAAAACATAATAACAATACGAGTCACGATAGCCGGAATTTCGAGTCAAGAGACCCGAGTTTCGATCCCCAGGTGGCAGACTCGTATCGATGGGTTTTTTAAAAACTTATATACGAATTATATCGTTGGCTTTTGGACATAAAGACGGCGACGGGCTCACCACCGGTCACGTTGTCCCGAAAATATCTTCGGTGGAATGTGGGTCAAAGGGACTTAATTGCCTAGACTAGACCTCTGTCTACCCCTGTATTGGGAATTACGTGAAGAGTTTTATTTTTTATAATAATATAATATCTTCACGCCATTACCAATACAGTGGTAGACAATTATGTCCTTTCGTCCCACCTTCCACCGAAGATATGTTTGGAAAAACATGTCTGCAAAACACTATGCAAAGTACTGTTCTTACTATTTTTTGTTCATGATAAAAATTCAAAGTAATTTCGCTACGAAGCTACGACTTCGCGCCCTCAAAAGGGACAATATAAGCCAATGCCAGAACTTGGACTGACTTGGTTTATAGAAACCAAAGCGCTATTAGTATTGTCCTATATTCACCCCTTGCGACACGCATGGGGGTGGTATATTCGGACGCCGCGCCTTAACCACAAGGTCGATTCGCAAATTATACCGATCGTTATTACAAATATAAATAAATGTAATTTATATTACAAATGAAGTCATTTGTGAAAATAACGCAACCATTATCATAGAATAAAGATTAACCACGTGTTCATGTCACACGCGATGTAAGTAAAACATTCTGAAAAATAAACTTCGATGTATTTTGCCTCATTCTCTCGGTGGCTATAAATGTGTGCTGTATAAATTCATTGTTGCACACTTGAACACACTTTATTTAATATATATCTATTAGAACCGACCGCAGTTGAGACCGATCCAATAAAAATATATTTTCTAAAGGGAATTTGTGCAAGTGTGTAGAAGTGAATTAGAATGTCCTTCACCAGGAGACAACAAGCGCAAACTCTAAATTATATGTGTGAATTTTTTGCAATTCTCTTTCTTTTCCTCGGGTTTCGACGCTAAAGAAGTATCCACTTCCAAAAAACAAGTAAAGTTCCAGATGTTACTACGTAGCTCGTTTATCATGAAATTGATTGCCGATAAAGACAGTTAATTATGTATCTAGGATCTTAGGATACTGAGAAATTTCTAGGTTAATAGATCAAACTCCAGGTACTTGTTTACGGTAGACTTCTAAGTTTTAAATCCATTGCGGTTCCTGTGAGATGCTGGAGCGTGCTTGTGCAATTTAAACCCGTAATGTAGTATAAAACAACAAGTTTTGAACTATTTCGAGGGACTTATATTAACCTGCTTTTATTTATGTGTCGAAACAATTCTTTTAACTTCATGTGCAAATGAGGTTTGCGTTTACTATAAAAGCCGATTGATAATTTCCCCTATGCTACAAAAAAGCAGCACATCTGACCTACGAATCTTTATAGTAATTGAGCAGACCAAGTTCTTAAAAAATTTAAAGTATGACGAGACAGAATTGAGTTGCTTCTCCTTTTTTTTGGACGTTGGTCATCCTTGTAGTTGAGAAGCAAAACTCTTCATTCTTGTCCAGATATATTAAATATCTTGAGGGATCTTGATCTCTAGGGACTTTTAAGCTGAATCTGTCATATTAATATTCGCCGGGATGTCATGTTAATAGAAATAATAGCGGCAGTAATGCGATCACAAGTATTGACATAGGCTTTTTCGTTTCCAGGTGCTGAAGGAAGTGCGGCAAGATGCCGGAGGGCGTGGCCAAGGAGGCCAAAGAGGCCAAGGACAATGGGAAGTCGAAGGCCAAAGCCAAGGAGGCGTCGCCGCGGCGTCGCCCAACCGGCAACACGACCAGAGTCAACGTGGAGCTCCTCGACGGCTCGAAAATGGAGCTCGACGTGGACGTGAGTATATGTTGCTACTTTATTACATCGCTAGCAGATGTATATATAGAGGTCTAGACAATTTAGTCCTTACCACCCACCTTCAGGAAATCAGGAATGTCTAGAACAGGTGAATGAAATTGTATACTTGGGGAGTGCGTTTAGCCGGGATGGAAGATGTGATTTAGATGTGGACAAGCGTGTCGCTGCCGGGAACAAAGTCTGTGGTGCCCTGACTGCTTTAGTCAAAAGGAAAGGCGTAGTGAAAAGTGCACGCCTTGCAATACATAACGCAGTGTTGGTACCGACTTTGTTATATGGCAGCGAAATCTGGGTATGCCAGAAGAAGCATAAAATCAGGTTGAATGCAGTGGAGATGCGATCTCTTCGTAAATCTTCTTACCATGGCCGACCGAAAGCGAAACGAAGAGATTCGCAATATGGCAGGTTTGAAAGATGACCTTGTCACAAAAATGGATAAGGGCGTGCTTTGATAGTTTGGCCTCGTTGAGCGTATGAATGAAGACCGGATGGTGAAGAAAATATATAGCGGAAAGTTAATATTAAAAGGTGTCGAGGTAGACCGAGACTAACTTTCGAAGACCTTATGAGCAAATTGCTCGAAGAGGGGAGGGTCAAGAGTACTTGGATACCTAGACGTGCATGTATGAAGAAGATAATGAATCTGAAAGAAGCGAAAGAAGTATGTAGGGATTGTGACACTTGGCGATCTGTTCTCTCTGGCTACCCCGTCAGGGATTGTGCGTGAAGATAAGTAAGTAAATAAGTACGACTCGAAGACATTTTTTGTGATGAAGGGACAGGTGTTGAGCCTGTCGCCGTTTTTGTGCCCAGGACAACTTTATAAATCGTACATAACTGTTTGGATAAACTCATTGGTACTACTACTAGTATCAAATTCGGGGATCTTACTTGGGACTCTTGACTCGAGTTCCCATCACCCAACCACTTCTCTATAGAATCTTCGGCTGTACCGCGAACACCGCGTACACCATAACCAGAGGCAATGTAGACTTGACAACTTGACAACTTCGTAATGTGGAAATGAAAATAGGAAGGGGTAGAAATTGCACTCTCGCTCTCTCTCTCTTTCTATTGCCTTTCCCCAGGAGCGTTGAACGCTTAACGCAACAGTGCTTTCATAACCCCTCCATGGTATCGTTTAACGTTTAACGCAACCTTGTTGGAAATCACATAAGAAGTTTCACTTGGCTTTTCTGTATTGACTCGTTTTGTTGAATCGAACCCTGGACCTCAAAGCTGTCGACACTTTGAAAACCGGCGTGTCCTCTAGACGACCTGTCCTCTAGGTCGTCATATGGCGAATGAAATCATTAACGCTTTGAATGATCTTCTTTCAGAGGAAGATCCGCGGCCACGAGCTGCTGGCGAAGGTGTGCGACAATCTCAACCTGGTTGAGAAGGACTACTTCGGGCTGCTGTACGAAGACCGCGGTGATCCGCGCGTCTGGATAGACCTCGAGAAACGTGTCTCCAAGATGATCAAACGTAAGTAACTTTGTTAGACTAATGTTTGCGTTATTACTTTTACTTGGCCTTAGGTGCAGCGAGTAAGCCTACCATTTAAGACAAAAAATACGGAAATTTCTTCACGCCGTTTCCAATACTGGGGTAGACAGAGGTCTAGACAATTAAGTCCTTTCGACTCACCTTTCACTAAAGTCATTTTTAGGATAACGTAATAGGTGGTGAGTCCGTCGCCGTCTTAATGTCCAAACCAAGAAAAAAACCATTGGTACGAGCCTTGGGGATCGTTCTCTGGTTTTTTGACTCTTATTTCGATCACCCAACCATAGAGCTATCGTGAACTTTTAATAATAATATATAACATGTACTTTTAATAATAAGAATAAATATATTTTACGTGTAATGTGTAATTTTAATATATTTGAAAATCATAAACATGTACAGGTTATAACTCACAAATGCGAACGAGACTGACTTCATTATGATAGTTAATTGACTCAGGCGTTACTATGCGGAAATTCATTGTAAAGTTGTTATTGAAAAAATTACTTCGCAACCCTACGATGAGCGACCGCAGAGTCGCTCATCGTAGAGTCTACTCGCTCTGTGGAATTGGTGCACGCATCTGTGGGAGGGAGGGTGGTGCTCTTCTTCTCTTCGGACCAGGTAGCATATACCTTTTTATATTTTCATGCGGAGGGTTGCGAAGTAATTTTTTCAATAACAACTTTGACTTCATTATCTAAAACTTTGCCTTCCCCAGTATGGAAAATTGCGTGCTATATAAAAATATTTTATCACACAGAAGAACCCACCTCCATCTATGCCTCACCGACCGTTCGGTCATACGGGCTCGGGGTACTTGCTTTCGGCTCTTTCCCGGCGCTCACCTTTCTTGACTCCCCCTACAAATTATTTAACCAGTTCCTTGTCCCTTTTTCACACAGGAGAACCGTGGGATGTGCGGTTCACGGTGAAGTTCTACCCGCCGGAGCCCGCGCAGCTGCAGGAGGAGCTCACCAGGTACCAGCTGGTGCTGGCCGTGCGCAGGGACCTGCTCGAAGGTGTGACTCCATCATCCATAAACATCGACTTCTTTACACCGTTATACCTGTTGTTAAACTGAGGAATTGGATCACACATGATTATTTCGCAGATTTTAATATAATTGATAGGTGTCTAAATTAAAAGTCATCTTTAAATGACCTAGTACTATACTACTGCAAGAGATGTTTGCGAGAAGATAGCTGATATTTCTTACAAATGGAAAATGCAAAGGAAAATGAAAGGGATTTACTGTAATCGCCATTAATTTTGATTGAAGTGGCAAACTAATAGCTCCTTGGTTGCTCTTGGTCGTGTGCTTAATTTTGGTTTTTCCGTGGTGGTTATCCCATCATCTATAAATAATGATTGCAACTTTTCCATCTCTAAGGGTACTAACAGGGGAAATAGGACGCAAGCCCTAATGTTCCTTCCGCACTGCTGTCTGTTTTTCACTACCTGATGGTAAGTGGCTATTGAAGCCTTGTCAGCTCTAAAGAAGTCTTGTCATTTGCGAGGAGTAGGATGGAATGCCTCATTCCTCGTGTCGAATCTATTCTTGTATCCTTTAAACCGGAACAGGACAGTTGCTACACTGCCCTTTGGAGAGTAGTTCTGGCCTAAGCGACTTGCAGACAACGAAGGAGTGTAGCCTCTTGTGAATTCTAGTTTCGGGACTAACGCGCCTGCAGGGCATAACTAGGCAGGAGTTTATTTTTTTTTATGGAAAAGGGAGGCAAACGAGCATTTGGCTCATGTCATGGTATGTGATTACCGCCGCCCATGAACACCTGCAATACCAGAGGCTTAGCAGATGCGTTGCCTCCCTTAGAGTGCCCCGGTTACCTGCACTCACAAGACGAAACGCTGAAGTTTGTTAGACTTGTACTTCACGCCGGTGTTCCGTGAGGTCGTGGCACTTCCCCGGTCGAGCCGGCCCATTCATTCATCAACAAAAGCCGATGCGCGGCTCTACCTACCACTGGCCAAAACTGGACTGGACTGGTGCAAGCGACTCCTAGCCCCTTGCGAAGTGAGACGCCCGGGCGTGCGCAGGGCGGCTGCCGTGCTCGGCGGTGACGCACGCGCTGCTGGCCAGCTACCTGCTGCAGTCGGAGCTGGGCGACCAGCAGGACGAGCAGGGCGGCGGGCTGTGCCGCGCGCTCAAGCTGGCGCCGCCCGCCGCCTGCACGCCCGACCTGGAGGAGAAGGTGCTGGAGCTGCACAAGACGCACAGGTCAGCGAGCTCCGCACCCCACGCCCAGGACTTGCTCAGTTCAACCCTAACCCATGGCACCTACTATCTTTTCCGGAGTGTTGGCTCCATTCCATTACTTATTTGAACAGCCGGTGACAGTCTACTTGTGTAGGAAGTCCCCCTCAAGAAGGAGAGATGTCCGGTGCAATATCGCGGGGAGGCATTGGATGCAAACGGGTGGAAATATTTGGGGTGACCTTTGTTCAGCGGCGAACTTTTGGTAGGCTGTAAAGAAGAAGAAGAAAGTCTACTGCAGGACATTGGCTATTGTCTTCTACCGCAAAAAGGATTTGTCATAATCATCTCGCTCGATAAGCACAGCGTAAAATATACGAGAGACAGCTTGTAACTTAGACGCTGATGCCCGTCACCGGTTTCATTTTGATGTGATATTTTACGAGAGAGTTATCCAGTCACCTGTCGATAACCTTAGTCGGCTCTCCGCCAATCCTTAGTCGATCTCGACTCTTACTTACCCATTGATACCTGCATGGGGAATTTACGTTAGGTAAACCATTATTTCCATAAATCTAGATATTACACATAGTTATTACAATATCTAGATATTTGTAATAACTATGACGGCCTATAAAACTTCACTGTAGGACCTAGGCACTTTGTCATAATCGCCACGCACGGCAAGTGGATCGGCAACGTTTGCTGAATTCAAGTCAGGTAATTTTTCGAGATGGTTTATTTATAAGTCCTGGTCTAGTAGTGTACACACCGCCTGACATGTCGGGTTCTATTTCCTTGGGTTACGTTTCTATTAGATTGGGATCAGAGCAACGTATTTTATTTTGTCCCTATCTCTGTATCTATTTATGTTTTTTTTTTTAATTTAATGGCACGTAATTTCCCATATCCATTATCCAGGTTAGGCAGATGTCGTCGACCCACTTTTCATTTGAGATAATGTGACCCGTACTTTCAAAAATGTTATGTCCGCCATCTTGATTTGTATATTGACATCGATTCCGTAATTAGCACCCCGAGAAACTATGGGAACGACACTAATGTCGATTATTTCAAAAATTCTATCTCCGCCAATTGGAATTTAAAAATATTATTTAAAAAAAAATGTAGCATTCGTAATTGAATAAATTCAAGTAGCGTCTATCATAATCATGAATCATATAGAAGGTGGGTCGAAAGGGCTCAATTGTCTACACCTCTGTCTACCCCATCATTATGGAATGGCTTGAAGATAAATTGTTTACGAGCCAGGCTGTGTGCTTGCGATCTGACCACGAGTTACGGTGTGCAGGGGCCAGACACCGGCGGAGGCGGAGCTGAACTACCTGGAGAATGCGAAGAAGCTCGCCATGTACGGCGTGGACCTCCACCCGGCCAAGGACTCGGACAACGTGGACATCACGCTCGGCGTCTGCGCCTCCGGGCTGCTCGTGCACCGCGACAAGTGAGCTCCCCCCACGCCCCCCCGCCCCCCCCCCCTCTCCACAGCGGCGGTCGACCGGCGTCATCACAATAAACTGCTAATAAAGTCCATCGATGGGTATGGGTCTCGCTCATGGGTGGGTTTGCTTGGCAAGCGGATTGCCGATCTCAGTACCAGACAGACGAGACTGTGACCAGACAGACCTTAGACGCTGCTGTCCGTCACAAATTTGCTGAATATTAGAACAGTTTTTTCTTTTTTGAGGTGGTTATACCCCAACATCTGTTAGTAGACTATTGAATTTAAGACTCATAGTCGCCTCGTACGACATCCACGGGAAATAAGAGTGGTGTGTTGTTATGCCATAATCACACGCAGCACTTCAAGTCGCAGTAGCACTTATAAAATAAAATTTTTACATACATGCATAGCGGAATGTTAAAGTCCACTGCAGGACAGGCCTCCTATAAGAAGGATTTATCATAATTGCTACGATAGTTAATTGACTTGCGCGTTACTTTGCGAAAATTTACTGTAAAGTTGTTATTGTATAATTACCTCGCACCATTCCCGCATGCAAGTATAAAAAAGGTATATGTTACCTGGTCCGAAGAGAAGAAGAAGTGAAGTGGACCAGGTAACATATACCTTTTTTATATCTGCATGCGGAATGGTGCGAGGTAATTGTTCAATAACAACTTTACAGTAAACTTTTGCTACGTTTGGCAAACAGTGGTAGAGCCACGCATCAGCTTTTGTTGTTGCATGAATGGGCCGGCTCCACCGGGGAAGTACCACGACCTGACAGAATACCGGCGTGAAGTAGAAGTCTAACAAACTTCTGCGTTTCGTCTGGTGAGTGCAGGTAGCCGAACGCCCTCACACCCCCCTTCCCCATTTCTGGGAGGAGGGGGAGCACTCTAAGGCCGGCAACGCATCTGCTATGCCTCTGGTATCGCGGGTGTTCATGGGCGGCGGTAATCACTTACCAGCACGTGAGCCGCCTGCTCGTTTGCCTCCCTTTTCTATAAAAAAAACGGGTATTGGCCATCGCAGTCACACAATTATACCACTCAATCGCCTGCTTTTTGTGGTTTCGTATTTTTGGAGATGGTTTTACCGCTGTTTGTCGTTGCTACCTTCTAAAAATTTTGTCCGCATCTTGCATCGCTATGGTTATATTCTATTCGGTATCCCTTATGATATCCGCAAATTGACTTTCACATTCCTTTCCTATAAGAATTCCTTGCATTTTCCGTATATGTGTTTGTATTTCCTAGGTTGCGCATCAACCGCTTCGCGTGGCCCAAGATCCTCAAGATCAGCTACAAACGTCACAACTTCTACGTGAAGCTGCGCCCCGGCGAGTTCGAGCAGTTCGAGTCCACGGTCGGCTTCAAGCTCGCCAACCACCGGGCCGCCAAGAAGCTCTGGAAGACCTGCGTCGAGCATCACACGTTCTTCAGGTATTATCTAATCTAATCAAATCAAATCAATTATTTATCGAAATGAGAATGTACATTCGTTTATTGATAAATAATCAAATAAATAAATAAATATCTTCACGCAATTCCCAATATAGGGGTAGACAGAGGTCAAGTCTAGACAATTAAGTCCCTTTGACCCACCTTCCACCGAAGATATTTTCGGGACAACATGACAGGTGGTGAACCCGTTGCCCCCTTTATGTCCAAGCCAACGATGTAATTCGTACAATAAGTTTTTGAAAAACTCATTGGTACTGCCCACCTGGGGATCGAACTCGAAATTCCGACCACCCAACAACTCGGCTATCGTGACTTTTATTTATTGATAAGTAAGTCTTTCGAATCTAACACCATTTCGTAATGAGGTCCCTTTAACGGAGAAGAATTTTATGCTAATTTTATATTTGAGTTAATTAAGAAGTCACGATAGCCGTGTGGATGGGTGATCTGGATTCGGAGTCAATAGACCCGAGTTCAATCCCCAAGTAGGCTTGTACCAAAGGTTTTGTTTTTCACAAACTTAATAACGAATTATTTATCGTTGGCTTGAACATAAAGACGGCGGTCTGTCACGTTGTCCCATAAAATGACTTCAGTTGACGGTGGGTCGAAAGCACTTGCCCAGACCTCTGTCGACCCCTGTATTGGGAATGCCGTGAAAATATTTTTATATTTTATTTTATTTTTATATTAATTCGTTTTATAACATTAAGTTTCCTTTTCCTTTAGAAATAGTTTGCGACCGATAGCTTCATTCCTGGTTTAATTTACTATCATTAGCTTATTTATTTATATAACAATAACCCTTCCTACACAATTTTTATTGCTTTTATACCTCTGTAGTATTGACTAGGTTAATGCGATGGCACAAAAATTATGCAATCGTTGTGATGCGGAGACTGTCTATTTTAAATTTTTGGTTATTATTTGATTTGTATACAGTATAAAATTTTAATTCTTTATTTTTACTACAACGCTTTCAAGTTTCTTACATAAATAGTAGAGTAGAGTCTGTGTAAAATGCTGTTGAGTGAATGATTGCCATACGTTTCTTTAATACATTAAAAATATAACTTTAAAGCTCCTGAATCGCTTCTGTACTTGATAAACCAGATTTAAATTCAAATAGATATTTTGCTAGAATAGAGATTAATCTATTAAATACTATTTTTTCTATAATTTTATCACTCGCCGCTAGTACAGATATTGGTCGATAATTTTTGTCACAGTTTTATACTATAAAAATTATTTGAGGGTGCTGTAATTATATGTTTTGCATAAATTTAATTTATCATCACTATCCCATCATATATCTATATACATTTTTTTTTGCTTTCTCGGTGTGTAACTAAACCATAGACAATGGATGACAGTTCCACCTCTGCTATGTCTTTAATATTGTTTTTGCTTTCTCGGTGTGTAACTAAATCATAGACTATGGATGACAGTTCCACCTTTGCTATATCTTTAATATTCTTTTTGCTTTCTCGGTGTGAAACTAAACCATAGACCATGGATGACAGTTCCACCTCTGCTATGTCTTTAATATTGTTTTTGCTTTCTCGGTGTGTAACTAAATCATAGACTATGGATGACAGTTCCACCTTTGCTATATCTTTAATATTCTTTTTGCTTTCTCGGTGTGTATTTTGCTTTCTCGGTGTGAAACTAAACCATAGACCATGGATGACAGTTCCAATTCTCTGCTATATCTTTAATATTCTTTTTGTTTTCTCGGTGTGTAACTAAACCATAGACCATGGATGACAGTTCCACCTCTGCTATATCTTTAATATTCTTTTTGCTTTCTCGGTGAAACTAAACCATAGACCATGGATGACAGTTCCACCTCTGCTATGTCTTTAATATTGTTTTTGCTTTCTCGGTGTGTAACTAAACCATAGACAATGGATGACAGTTCCACCTCTGCTATATCTTTAATATTGTTTTTGCTTTCTCGGTGTGTAACTAAATCATAGACTATGGATGACAGTTCCACCTCTGCTATATCTTAATATTCTTTTTGCTTTCTCGGTGTGTAACTAAATCATAGACTATGGATGACAGTTCCACCTTTGCTATATCTTTAATATTCTTTTTGCTTTCTCGGTGTGTATTTTGCTTTCTCAGTGTTAAACTTAACCATATACTATAGATAAGAGTCCCACCTCACCAGAGAGAGAGAGAGAGAGAGAGTATTGACTCGGTAATTGCCCGGCACAGACTGATGAGCCCGGAGCCGTCGCAGCGCGGCGCACTGTTCCCGCGGCTCGGCTCGCGCTTCCGCTACAGCGGACGCACGCACTACGAGTCGCGCGCCGCGCCGCCGCAGCGCGCGCCGCCGCACTTCGCGCGCACGCTCTCCGCGCGCCGGCTCGCCTCGCGCAGCATGCACGGTACGCGCCTCGCACACACACACGTCCACTTGCTCTCTACACACACACACACACACACACACGCTCTCCGCGCGCCGGCTCGCCTGCGCAGCATGCACGGTACGCGCCTCGCACACACACACACGCACGTCCACTCTGCTCTCTACACACACACACACACACACACACACACACACGCTCCGCGCGCCGGCTCGCCTCGCGCAGCATGCACGGTACGCGCCTCGCACACACGCACGTCCACTTGCTCTCTACACACACACACACACACACACACACACACACGCTCTCCGCGCGCCGGCTCGCCTCGCGCAGCATGCACGGTACGCGCCTCGCACACACGCACGTCCACTTGCTCTCACACACACACACACACACACACACACACACACGCTCTCCGCGCGCCGGCTCGCCTCGCGCAGCATGCACGGTACGCGCCTCGCACACACACACACGCACGTCCACTCTGCTCTCTACACACACACACACACACACACACACACATCGCCTCCGCGCGCTGGCTCGCCTCGCGCAGCATGCACGGTACGCGCTCGCACACACGCACGTCCACTTGCTCTCACACACACACACACACACACACACACACACACGCCTCCGCGCGCCGGCTCGCCTCGCGCAGCATGCACGGTACGCGCCTGCACACACGCACGTCCACTTCTGTTTCTACACACGCAAATTTGCTATGCTAACACACCTATTTTTTTTAATGTGCCTTAATGGCCCAACAGTCGATACAATATATTTACATAGACATAAATAAAAATGTATTTTATAAATATAAACATCTATGAATCGAGTACAAACATTCATCTTCAATCCCTAAATAAATAATAATAGTCCGCCCCTAGCCTGATTCGAACCCGCAAACCGTTTCATCTCGTTAATTTTATACTTTAAATTTGAAGCCAATCCAATTTCCAAAAATAAACTTATTATTTCTCATACATATAATTATTCCATCCGAAAACAGTTTGGTGTGCAATTTATCGTTTGTAAACACAACGAGCTCCCTCGGCGTGTTGTTGTATGGAAGTTATTAATAATCGTTACAACATCTCGCGTTCGATCATCGGCACAAAGATGCAGCGTACGTACCAATGCACGGGACACTCGGCCTCTCGGAATATGCTATATGAAACATCGTCAGCAATGACTTGAGTTCGAACCCGCGCCCACGCGGCTGACTCAGCGCGCGGCGGCGCAGGCGGAGCGCTCGCTTTCATTAAGAAATAAATGCAGAAATAATGTCTTCACACCATTCCCAATACAGGGGTAGACAGGGGTCTAGTCTAGACAATTAAGTCCCTTCGACCTGCCTTCCACCGAGGACCTTTTTCGGGACAACGAGACAGGTGATAAGCCCGTCGGCGTCTTTATGTCCAAGCCAACGATATAATTCGTACTTAAGTGTTTAAAAAACCCATTGGTACGAGCCTGCCACCTGGGGATCGAAGTAGAGTCCCCTGACATGAAATCCGATCGCACAACCACTCGGCTATCGTGACTTTAGATGGGTACAGCATCGCATACTTTGCTTCGATGTCTACGTGAGCGCTAGTGTTATGGACTCCAAAAGAAACACCCAGATGCGAGACTATTCAGAAAAAGTATGTACTGGGGTAAACAGAAGTCTAAAATTACCTTCGACACACCTTTCACCGCAGACATTTTTGGGATAATGTGAGACATGTGGTGAATCTGTCGCCGTCTTTATGTCCAAGCTATCGATATAAAAAAACTATGTTAGTAGTTTCCACCTGTGAATCGAACACAGGTCTCGTGATTCGAATTCCGATTAACCAACCTCTCGTCTCTCTCCGCTGCGCTCTCTGATTTATTTATTAAATACGTTAGATAAAATTTCATTTAGCGATAGCAAATGTAAAACAACTTTTGTTCTAAGATTATATAATTACTATATATCCCTATATAATTACATAATTGACTAAGATTTAACGACTCAATAGCCTAGTGGATATTGACCCTGCGTTCGAAGGTATGTGGGTTCGTATCCTGTTATGAGCAAACATTTCTATTATGAATACAAATGTTTGCACTCGAGTCTAGGATATTTATACGTATTTTTCAATATAAGTAACATATCCAATGTATGTAATAAAACCACAGTCGCGACAGCCGTGTGGTTGGTTGATTGGAATTCGAGTCGAGAGACCCGAGTTCTATTCAAAAAACTTATGTATGATTTATATCGTTGGCTTGGACATAGCATTCACCACCTGTCAATTTATCCTAAAAAATTTCGATGGTGAAAGGTGAATCGAAGGGACTTAATTGTCTAGACTGTATGTCGAATCCAGTATTGGGATTGGCGTGGCGTCCCCCAACCGCGTTTGTCTCTCTGAACGCGATAAACTTAATAGTCGATTTTCATAAACAGACGGTTTTCACTAACAGATGAGGTCATTGCCGAGATGGGCTGGATGTACAAATCGACAGCAAATGTATGCGTGTATGATCCGACCGCGCGATGTCAGGGCGCGCCGCTAGTGTAGAAATTAAATTAAATATCTTCACACAATACAGGGGTAGACAGAGGTCTAGTCTAGACAATTAAGTCCCATCGACCCACCTTCCACCGAGGACCTTTTCGGGACAACGAGACAGGTGATAAGCCTGTCGCCGTCTTTATGTCCAAGCCAACGATGTAATCGACCACCAGGGGATCGAACTCGGATCTCTTGACTCGAAATTCCGACCACCGAACCACTATACGTGACTTTTTTGGCTAGTATAGAGCTACATTACGTCATTACGCCTGTACAGAGAATCGTGGGCTCTATACGTCTATACATTTGCAATGCGAAGCTATTATTTAATACCGCTCTTTTAAACATGTACTCAACTCTTATACCTGAAGATACATTCGAGCTGGTTCGCTTTTTACTTTCGCCGTTATTTATCGAAACGAAGCTATTTTTGCATATACTTTGTGAGGTTACGTAAAGGATGTTAATATAAGTTATATATATAGATGTTAATAGCATGCACGGTACGCGCCTCGCACACACGCACGTCCACTTGCTCTCTACACACACACACACACACACACACACGCTCCGCGCGCCGGCTCGCTCGCGCAGCATGCACGGTACGCGCCTGCACACACGCACGTCCACTTCGTTTCTACACACACACACACACACACACACGCTTCCGCGCGCTGGCTCGCCTCGCGCAGCATGCACGGTACGCGCCTCGCACACACGCACGTCCACTTGCTCTCACACACACACACACACACACACACGCCTCCGCGCGCCGGCTCGCCTGCGCAGCATGCACGGTACGCGCTCGCACACACGCACGTCCACTTCGTTTCTACACACACACACACACACACACACACACGCTCTCCGCGCGCTGGCTCGCCTCGCGCAGCATGCACGGTACGCGCCTCGCACACGCACGTCCACTTCGTTTCTACACACACACACACACACACACACACACGCTCTCCGCGCGCCGGCTCGCCTGCGCAGCATGCACGGTACGCGCTCGCACACACGCACGTCCACTTGCTCTACACACACACACACACACACATCGCCTCCGCGCGCCGGCTCGCCTGCGCAGCATGCACGGTACGCGCCCGCACACACGCACGTCCACTTGCCTCTACACACACACACACACACACACATCGCCTCCGCGCGCCGGCTCGCCTCGCGCAGCATGCACGGTACGCGCCTCGCACACGCACGTCCACTTGCTCTCACACACACACACACACGCCTCCGCGCGCCGGCTCGCCTCGCGCAGCATGCACGGTACGCGCCCGCACACACGCACGTCCACTTGCTCTCTACACACACACACACACACACACGCTCTCCGCGCGCCGGCTCGCCTCGCGCAGCATGCACGGTACGCGCCTCGCACACACGCACGTCCACTCTGCTCTCTACACACACACACACATCGCCTCCGCGCGCCGGCTCGCCTCGCGCAGCATGCACGGTACGCGCCTCGCACACACGCACGTCCACTTGCTCTACACACACACACACACACACGCTCTCCGCGCGCCGGCTCGCCTCGCGCAGCATGCACGGTACGCGCCTCGCACACACGCACGTCCACTTGCTCTCTACACACACACACACACACACACACGCTCTCCGCGCGCCGGCTCGCCTCGCGCAGCATGCACGGTACGCGCCTCGCACACACGCACGTCCACTTGCTCTCTACACACACACACACACACACACACACACACACGCTCTCCGCGCGCCGGCTCGCCTCGCGCAGCATGCACGGTACGCGCCTCGCACACACGCACGTCCACTTGCTCTCTACACACACACACACACACACACACACACACACGCTCTCCGCGCGCCGGCTCGCCTCGCGCAGCATGCACGGTACGCGCCTCGCACACACGCACGTCCACTTGCTCTCTACACACACACACACACACGCTCTCCGCGCGCCGGCTCGCCTCGCGCAGCATGCACGGTACGCGCCTCGCACACACGCACGTCCACTTGCTCTCTACACACACACACACACACACACGCTCTCCGCGCGCCGGCTCGCCTCGCGCAGCATGCACGGTACGCGCCTCGCACACACGCACGTCCACTTGCTCTCTACACACACACACACACACACACACGCTCTCCGCGCGCTGGCTCGCCTGCGCAGCATGCACGGTACGCGCTCGCACACACGCACGTCCACTTGTTTCTACACACACACACACACACACACACACACACACACACACACACACACACACACACACACACACACACACACACACACACGCTCTCCGCGCGCTGGCTCGCCTGCGCAGCATGCACGGTACGCGCTCGCACACACGCACGTCCACTTGTTTCTACACACACACACATCGCCTCCGCGCGCCGGCTCGCCTCGCGCAGCATGCACGGTACGCGCCTCGCACACGCACGTCCACTTGCTCTCTACACACGCAAATTTGCTATGCTAACACACCTATTTTTTTTAATGTGCCTTAATGGCCCAACAGTCGATACAATATATTTACATAGACATAAATAAAAATGTATTTTATAAATATAAACATCTATGAATCGAGTACAAACATTCATCTTCAATCCCTAAATAAATAATAATAGTCCGCCCCTAGCCTGATTCGAACCCGCAAACCGTTTCATCTCGTTAATTTTATACTTTAAATTTGAAGCCAATCCAATTTCCAAAAATAAACTTATTATTTCTCATACATATAATTATTCCATCCGAAAACAGTTTGGTGTGCAATTTATCGTTTGTAAACACAACGAGCTCCCCGGCGTGTTGTTGTATGGAAGTTATTAATAATCGTTACAACATCTCGCGTTCGATCATCGGCACAAAGATGCAGCGTACGTACCAATGCAAGGGACACTGGCCTCTCGGAATATGCTATATGAAACATCGTCAGCAATGACTTGAGTTCGAACCCGCGCCCACGCGGTTGACTCAGCGCGCGGAGCGCTCGCTTTCGTTACGAAATAAACGCAGTAATAATGTCTTCACACCATTCCCAATACAGGGTAGACAGAGGTCTAGTCTAGACAATTAAGTCCCATCGACCCACCTTCCACCGAATATATTTTCGGGACAACGTGATAGTGAGCCCGTCGCCGTCTTTATGTCCAAGCCAACGATATAATTCGTACTTAAGTGTTTAAAAAACCCATTGGTACGAGCCTGCCACCTGGGGATCGAAGTAGAGTCCCCTGACATGAAATCCGATCGCACAACCACTCGGCTATCGTGACTTTAGATGGGTACAGCATCGCATACTTTGCTTCGATGTCTACGTGAGCGCTAGTGTTATGGACTCCAAAAGAAACACCCAGATGCGAGACTATTCAGAAAAAGTATGTACTGGGGTAAACAGAAGTCTAAACAATTACCTTCGACACACCTTTCACCGCAGACATTTTTGGGATAATGTGAGGCATGTGGTGAATCTGTCGCCGTCTTTATGTCCAAGCTATCGATATAAAAAAAACATTGTTAGTAGTTTCCACCTGGGGATCGAATACAGGTCTCGTGATTCGAATTCCGATTAACCAACCTCTCGTCTCTCTCCGCTGCGCTCTCTGATTTATTTATTAAATACGTTAGATAAAATTTCATTTAGCGATAGCAAAATGTAAAAAAAACAACTTTTGTTCTAAGATTATATAATTACTATATATCCCTATATAATTACATAATTGACTAAGATTTAACGACTCAATAGCCTAGTGGATATTGACCCTGCGTTCGAAGGTATGTGGGTTCGTATCCCGCTAAGTGAGCAAACATTTCTATTATGAATACAAATGTTTGCACTCGAGTCTAGGATATTTATACGTATTTTTCAATATAAGTAACATATCCAATGTATGTAATAAAACCACAGTCGCGACAGCCGTGTGGTTGGTTGATTGGAATTCGAGTCGAGAGACCCGAGTTCTATTCAAAAAACTTATGTATGATTTATATCGTTGGCTTGGACATAGCATTCACCACCTGTCAATTTATCCTAAAAAATTTCGATGGTGAAAGGTGAATCGAAGGGACTTAATTGTCTAGACTGTATGTCGAATCCAGTATTGGGATTGGCGTGGCGTCCCCCAACCGCGTTTGTCTCTCTGAACGCGATAAACTTAATAGTCGATTTTCATAAACAGACGGTTTTCACTAACAGATGAGGTCATTGCCGAGATGGGCTGGATGTACAAATCGACAGCAAATGTATGCGTGTATGATCCGACCGCGCGATGTCAGGGCGCGCCGCTAGTGTAGAAATTAAATTAAATATCTTCACACAATACAGGGGTAGACAGAGGTCTAGTCTAGACAATTAAGTCCCATCGACCCACCTTCCACCGAATATATTTTCGGGACAACGTGATAGTGAGCCCGTCGCCGTCTTTATGTCCAAGCCAACGATGTAATCGACCACCAGGGGATCGAACTCGGATCTCTTGACTCGAAATTCCGACCACCGAACCACTATACGTGACTTTTTTTTGGCTAGTATAGAGCTACATTACGTCATTACGCCTGTACAGAGAATCGTGGGCTCTATACGTCTATACATTTGCAATGCGAAGCTATTATTTACTACCGCTCTTTTTAAACATGTACTCACCTCACTTATACCTGAAGATACATTCGAGCTGGTTCGCTTTTTACTTTCGCCGTTATTTATCGAAACGAAGCTATTTTTGCATATACTTTGTGAGGTTACGTAAAGGACGTTAATATAAGTTATATATATAGATGTTAATATAAAATAATATAAAGACGGCGACAGCTCGCCACCAGTCACGTTGTCCCGAAAATATCTTCGGTGGAAAATGAGTCGAAGGGACTTAATAGTCTAGACTAGACCTCTGTCTACGCCTGTATTATTAAATGCGTGAAGATATTTATATTTCAATATTTTTTTATGTTAATAATCCTAATGCTGGGGTAGACTGAGGTCTAGACAATTAATTCCCTACGACTCACTCTTATTTCGGTAAACGCTTATTTCGGTATTTTTAACACATGTAGATAGCCCCTGTATTGTATAGGATTTTAGGTACGGAACCGTGGAATCTTGGATGAATTAATAATTTCGACTGACTCGACGAAGCTTAGTGTCCAAGAATAAGTTACATAAGTACATTAGTTCCGAAAAATCTCATTGTTACGACTGCTGCGTATCGAACTCGGGTCACCCGATTTGAAGTCCGATCACTTTACTAACACGGTTTATTTTCTATGATCTTTTTATTTTGTTCTATGATCGAGCTGGTTCGCTTTTTACTTTCGCCGTTATTTATCGAAACGAAGCTATTTTTGCATATACTTTGTGAGGTTACGTAAAGGATGTTAATATAAGTTATATATATAGATGTTAATATAAAATAATATAAAGTCGCCGACGGGCTCACCTCCAGTCACGTTGTCCCGAAAATATCTTCGGTGGAAGGTGGGTCAAAGGGACTTAATTGTCTAGACTAGACCTCTGTCTACCCCTGTATAATTGCGTGAAGATATTTATATTTCATTATTTTTTATGTTAATAATCCTAATGCTGGGGTAGACTGAGGTCTAGACAATTAATTCCCTACGACTCACTCTTATTTCGGTAAACGCTTATTTCGGTATTTTTAACACATGTAGATAGCCCCTGTATTGTATAGGATTTTAGGTACGGAACCGTGGAATCTTGGATGAATTAATAATTTCGACTGACTCGACGAAGCTTAGTGTCCAAGAATAAGTTACATAAGTACATTAGTTCCGAAAAATCTCATTGTTACGACTGCTGCGTATCGAACTCGGGTCACCCGATTTGAAGTCCGATCACTTTACTAACACGGTTTATTTTCTATGATCTTTTATTTTGTTCTATGATCGAGCTGGTTCGCTTTTTACTTTCGCCGTTACTTTTATTTATCGAAACGAGGCTATTTTTGCATATACTTTGTGAGGTTACGTAAAGGATGTTAATATAAGTTATATATATAGATGTTAATATAAGTTATATATATAGATGTTAATATAAAATAATATAAAGACGGCGACAGCTCGCCACCTGTCACGTTGTCCCGAAAATATCTTCGGTGGAAGGTGGGTCAAAGGGACTTAATTGTCTAGACTAGACCTCTGTCTACGCCTGTATAATTAAATGCGTGAAGATATAAATGTACGCTATATGGGTCGTTGGATTGGTTCTAGATAATCTTTCCCCTTCCAGCCATATTTCGGTGTAGTTTGTTTGGGATAACGTGATAGGTGGTGGGATCAAACTCCGGTCTCAGCATTCGTATTCCGATCACTCTGCTACACGGTTACCGTGGCGTTGCATTGTTGTGGTTGTTGTATTGTTATAATTTTTATAATCATTAACTATTACTAGTCGTGTTCAGCGCTATATTTCTGATTTCATAACACAAATGCTTTAGTTACTTCTACTCGGGAGTCGGGATTAGAGCAATATGTGTGATGTTGTCACTATCCACGTATTTAGTTATAATTATGATTTTTATTCTTTTTTTATACAAATAATAATAAATAAATAAATATAGATATCTTCACGCAATTCCCAATACAGGGGTAGACAGAGGTCAAGTCTAGACAATAAAGTCCCTTTGACCCACCTTCCACCGAAGATACTTTCGGGACAACGTGACAGGTGGTGAGCCCGTCGCCGCCTTTATGTCGAACAAAGTATGTTTTATACAAATAATACAATATATTCGTAATGTATATTAGAAATTGTTAATATTTAACAACTTCATAGCCTAGTAGGTAGTGACCAGCCTACGAAGACAACGGTTGCGGGTTCGAGTCTCGCAAGGCAAACATTTGTGTTTCGAATAATTGTGTAAATGTTTGTACTGAGTCGGGATTAGAGCAATATGTGTGATGTTGTCACTATCCACGTATTTAGTTATAATTATGATTTTTATTCTTTTTATACAAATAATAATAAATAAATATAAATATCTTCACGCAATTCCCAATACAGGGGTAGACAGAGGTCAAGTCTAGACAATTAAGTCCCTTTGACCCACCTTCCACCGAAGAAATTTTTGGAATAACGAGACGTGTGGTAAGCCCGTTGCTTCTTTATGCCCAAGCCTACGATATAATTCGTACTTAAATTTTGAAAAGAACCCATTGATACTACTCTGCCAGCTGGGGATCGACTCGGGTCTCTTGACTAGATTTCCGATCACCCAACCACTCGGCTATCGTGACCTTT
Source organism: Sericinus montela (assembly GCA_029286605.1). Classification (NCBI taxonomy): domain Eukaryota; kingdom Metazoa; phylum Arthropoda; class Insecta; order Lepidoptera; family Papilionidae; genus Sericinus; species Sericinus montela. The sequence goes on along the minus strand of JAGSMR010000024.1, from coordinate 1,039,724 downwards.
AGTTGTTATTATAAATAGTTGCACAGGTACATGATGACGTGTGAGCCAATAATTGTGAGTTGTTAGTCTAACATCATTGTCATCCATTAGTCATCAAATAAATAATAAATAAATGAAATAAATATCTACACGCAATTCTCAATACAGGAGTAGAGAGAGTGAGGTCTAGTCTAGACAATCAAGTCCCTTTAACCCACTTTTCACCGAAGATATTTTCGGGACAACGTGACAGGTGGTGGACCCGTCGCTGTCTTTATGTACAAGCCAACGATATAATTCGTACTTAAATTTTGAAAAGAACCCATTGATACTACTCTGCCAGCTGGGGATCGACTCGGGTCTCTTGACTAGATTTCCGACCACCCAACAACTCGGCTATCGTGACTTAGTCATCAAAAAAGATTTTATTAAAAAACACTTATACGTTAAATTGGTACTATGATTCACGATTGGTATGGCTAACTAAAGACACTAATGTTGGACACTTTTTGTGTTGCATTGGCTGAAAATGACAATGTTTTATCTTTACGCGTAATCCCAATTCTGGAGTAGCTAGAGGTCTAGACGATTGTCTTTTCTACCCAGCTTTCACCGAAGCATTTTGGAGTTTCTTTTGCACATTTTCGGAACATGTTCTTGTGTCTTAGATACATATGTATTTAAATAGATAAATACTTTTACGCTTACGGCTTCGCACACGTTTACTATTATAAATAGCATTAGTAAATGTGTTCATCAGAAGTCTCATTACGTATCCTCATTAAGTACAATTTCAAAAATGATTTTTTTGCTATAGAAAATTTTATTGAAGTCACGATAGTCGAGTGGTTGGGTGATCGGAATTATGAGTCAAGAGATCCGAGTTCGATCGAGTTATTCAAAAACTTTTGTACGAATTATATCGTTGGCTTGGACATAAAGACGGCGACGGGCTCACCACCTGTCACGTTGTCCCGAAAATATCTTTGGTGGAAGGTGGTTCAAAGGGTCTTAATTGTCTAGACTAAACCTCTGTCTACCCCTGTATTGGGAATTGCGTGAAGAAAATTTTATCCCCGTTATAATTTACGTAAGTTCGAAATAGAGAAAAATATTTGTACGAGACGTCCCCTAAGCGATCAAACACTGGTCTCTTAATTATATTCCGTTTACTTACTACCATTACAATATCAGGCCTCTTTCGTGTCGCATTTATAATCGCCAAATATGAACCCGGTTTTCCTGATTAGAATTCCGTTTACCACCATTACGCTATCAGGCCCCTTTCTTGTCGCATTTATAATAAACAAATATTAAAATAAAATAAATAAATATCTTCACGCAATTTCCAATACAGGAATAGATAGAGCTCTAGTCTAGACAATGAAGGTGGCTCACCTTCCTCCGAAGATATTTTCGGGACAACGTGACAATTGGTGAGTCCGTCGTCGTCTTTATGTCCAAGCCAACGATATAATTAGGACATAAGTTTTTGATACACCCATTGAACGAGCCTGCCACCTGGGGATCGAACTCGTATATCTTGACTCGAAATTCCGACCACCCAACCACGCGGCTATCGTGACTTAAATATATTTATAATATTATTGTATTTAAATGTGCCTCGTAAAGAGACTCTCTATTGTCTTACATTCAAATAAAACAATTAACTAATCGGTCTCAGCTCAATTAGCGAGGTCGGTCCCCCTACCGGCGATACCGTGTTTACGTCTCACTTCGAACTGCTTCAACTGGCAGAATTCTATAAAGCTCATTACATGATCTGGCGATAAGCTTACGCGCAGTCGCCCGATTTCCCATAGGGTAGGTCGGACTGAAAACCAGTGTCGGCCTTTTTATGTAGTCACGATTGCCGAGTGCTCGGGTGGTCGGAATTCGAGTCAAGAGACCAGAGTTCGATACCCAGTTAGTAGGCTCGTAACAATGAGTTATTTAATACTTGATGTACGATTCATATCGTTGTCTTGAACATAAACACGGCGACGGTTTAAACTCATGTCACATATGAGGTTACACCGTCATATTTATATATAAAAGTTATGTGTAAATCACTGACTTAAGTGAACTTCCTACGCTGGAGTCGTGCGGTTTGCGGTGGTAGTTAGCGTACGAGAAAGTAACGTGAAATTGATAGTAAAACATAAATAAAGCTATATTTCCGTCTGTTTTTTCACCGCGAGAGCCTCGCTTTGGTGTTTAAGATTAGTTTACAGAGTTAAAAAAAATATTTTACGACATAGGAATTAAAATTTCATCATCACCATTCATCCATTCGATTCATTTCCATCAAGGCAACTAAGCACTTCTATTGTGTAATCAGAAACAACGAAGGTACCACAAACACTCAGACCGGAGAAAATGTAGAAAAAGTGTGTAGCGTATGATGTGCTGGTGGAAAAGGGTAGCTACCCGCCAGGTCGGGTGATCGTGACCTGGGGAGGACGTCTCCTCCACAAGTGTGCGCTATCCGTAATCGTATATATTCGTGCAACCGTGCGAACTTCGATAGCGCGATGTAGGACGTCGATGTGTTTCCTGAATCCGCCACTAGCGAGGTTACAATGTGGAGACATAGGTGTCACCACAAGTGTTCCAACGACGACATTTTTTGGGACAACGCGACAGGCGGTGAGCCGGTCACCATCTTCATGTCCAATTGAACGATAAATCGTACTTAAGTTGGAGATCGAACTCTGCTCTCTTGACTCGAGTCCCGATCACCCAATCCCCGGGCTATCGTGACTATATAATCTCTTCTCTGTCTCTATAAGATCTCTTCTTGATTAATGTATTCATGATGATGGTTTATCCATATGTCAGCGCTGGCAGGGGCGGCGGGCGACAAGGAGGAGGCGCTGCCGGACGCGGCCAAGCGCCACACGATGCCGCCGCAGCCCGCGCCGCGCCCCACCATCAAGGACAAGGTAACCCCCTAACTAACTAACTAACTAACTCACTAATCAACTACTAACAATATAACTAACCCGTGTTATAAAATATTAAATAATAAAACTTCAACATTAATGTCCGTCCTTTGTACATTAACATTGCTATTGAGAATTATGTCTATGTAATTTTTGGAGAAAATTCCCGGATTCAATTCTTCTTTCCTAACATTGGTAATGTCTTTATGTTTTACTCGAATGAGATTGTTTGGGAGAAGTAGCACAGAAAGTCCTAAGAAATGATCGACAAAATCGTTTAACTTTAAGAATATAAGCAATGGCTAACATTCAACTTTTTCGAGGTAGTTAAAATCTTATTGTATTTGCTACAGCTATAATACAAATATCTTGTTATAAAATATCGCAAAAGAACTTTGCAGACATGAGGTGGTACGGGGATTGGTAGTAAAAAAAGGAATTTTAACACGTTTGAGCCAAGCGGCAGCTTCTGCTGCTGCATGAATACATAGATATTTTTAAATTAACCCGTCCGGGAATCGAACCCGAGGCCTAAGAGATTTAGTGGAGGTCATTTGGTGTTTTAATTTGACACTTGGAGACTTTTGGTAGTATGCAGTAGCCCTACTGTGACCTCTTAAATTAATTGTGTTTTTATGTTTTCAGTATAAGTTTGGTGTCAATTTAACAATTCAAGACTATCAAATCAAATGAAATTTTTATTCGTTGTATAGTGTTGTCCCTTTCTGACGAAGAGATGAGTTAATTGACAATTCACTCTTACACTTGGGAGCAAACATTTTATTACAAGTTAAAATAATAGGTCACGGTAGGCCTCTCGACATTAACTTTTCGTTCAGTGACTTTACCTCGTTGTAACAAATGTAACATGTAATGTAAAATACTAGGACAGTAACATAAACAATTCGTTAATTAATGAATATTTTAATATAATTTGATTTGAATAATAAAACTTCAACATTAATGTCCGTCCTTTGTACATTAACATTGCTATTGAGAATTATGTCTATGTAATTTTTGGAGAAAATTCCCGGATTCAATTCTTCTTTCCTAACATTGGTAATGTCTTTATGTTTTACTCGAATGAGATTGTTTGGGAGAAGTAGCACAGAAAGTCCTAAGAAATGATCGACAAAATCGTTTAACTTTAAGAATATAAGCAATGGCTAACATTCAACTTTTTCGAGGTAGTTAAAATCTTATTGTATTTGCTACAGCTATAATACAAATATCTTGTTATAAAATATCGCAAAAGAACTTTGCAGACATGAGGTGGTACGGGGATTGGTAGTAAAAAAAGGAATTTTAACACGTTTGAGCCAAGCGGCAGCTTCTGCTGCTGCATGAATACATAGATATTTTTAAATTAACCCGTCCGGGAATCGAACCCGAGGCCTAAGAGATTTAGTGGAGGTCATTTGGTGTTTTAATTTGACACTTGGAGACTTTTGGTAGTATGCAGTAGCCCTACTGTGACCTCTTAAATTAATTGTGTTTTTATGTTTTCAGTATAAGTTTGGTGTCAATTTAACAATTCAAGACTATCAAATCAAATGAAATTTTTATTCGTTGTATAGTGTTGTCCCTTTCTGACGAAGAGATGAGTTAATTGACAATTCACTCTTACACTTGGGAGCAAACATTTTATTCCAAGTTAAAATAATAGGTCACGGTAGGCCTCTCGACATTAACTGTTCGTTCAGTGACTTTACCTCGTTGTAACAAATGTAACATGTAATGTAAAATACTAGGACAGTAACATAAACAATTCGTTAATTAATGAATATTTTAATATAATTTGATTTGAATAATAAAACTTGTTAACTTTTGTTTGCAATGAGCAGATTAATATTTTCCTCTTAACAACTAATGCATAACTAAGATAAATGAATGATATGGCTTCAAATTTTTAGCTCATTTTGTAGCTCATTTTAGTATATGTTTTTTAATTTCTGAGAACGAACAACATATAACAATTAGTTGAACAATATCTATGTTTATGTTGATATATATCCATTGTTAATGTTTGTTTTCAACATGTAGTGTTAGCCCGAAAGTAAAATTAAAATAGTACGAAGAGCACTAACTACACCAAGTAGCATTTATGTCGTTCTCTGAATGCATCGCTAGAGGAGTCGTACCATAGTGTTTCCATCTCGTTCTCGCACTAGCGCTAATTATGCATTGGATGACGTCACCACCGTGCCAATTCATTGTGTTTCTTTTATTGCCGCTGGAGGATCGCACTACCTATGACAACGTATTGTGTCTGATTTCCCACAATTCGCAACCAGGACATAAATAATAAATTCATACATAGATGGGGACAACAACACATACATTGCTCTGCACCCAAAGTAGCTAAAGCAGGTGTGTTATGGAATCAGAAATAACAAAGGTAACAACCAGACCCGAAGAAAATGTAGAGAAAGTGTTTTTCTACAGTGTTGTTTTTTTCCAAATCCGGGAAAACCTCAGAGCTGGCGGCACCATGAAAATCGGTGTGCGCCTGTCACCCACGGGAGACGTCGCAAATATTTCGGGTTTAGTTGTTGTATTTCGGCAATGTAAGAGTGTATCCACTTGGGTGCGGTTGTTGTTTCCCCCGGGGTTGCGTTACGTGGGTGTTGCTGTGGGGTTGAGGGGGGGTGTTGAGGAGTTGTGGGAGAGGGTAGCGCGATCCTCCGCGAGTGACTGCCGGCTTGCGCACGCCGCTCGGATCAGCTGCGGCGGCGCTCGGGCGGCGCCGCCAGCGCCTCCTCCGCCAGCTCGCTGGAGGGGGAGTACCTCGCCGAGCGCCTCGAGAAGGTGCCCCAGACCCTTGTCCTCTCGCCTTTAGCAGCCTCCGTCCACTGCACCGTCTGTTTGCAACGTACTAGCACACAGCACTCGGTCTTGAGGGTGTCGCTAGAGACCTAACAAATTACAGTGGTTACCGACAGATGGTATGGCCATCACGAAAAATACCAGACCATTCAACAGTCCAGTGCAATAGATAGTCTGTGGTCATGACAGTGTTTTTTTTTTACTTGAAAAATGAGTAGACTCTCGACCATGAAGGTCGCACGACGGCATAGATGAGGTCTATGATGGAGCGAGTTTACTCACGAGAAGCCCGTGTAGTCGTGTCTGGTGCGATCGGTAATTCGCTCGCCGAGCGTGACGAACAAGACAAACCTTCCGGACTGAAGAGTCCTATGTCCCTATTTTTTAAAACAAATATCCATATTCAGTCGCAGTTTTGTCCCAAATAAGATTCAGTGAAAAGTGGGTCGCATGGACTTCTGTGTTTACACTTCAGAGTTGTTAACAAAGTGTACAAAGAACTACTACATTTCCAGACTTAACATCAAGCGTATTCTATCTTACTTGTCAAAATTACAACGCATTAAAAATCGTCGTATAAAGTTTGTCCGTTGCTCTGGTGAAATGTGGATGAAGGGGACAAAACTGTCCTATACTTCTTACTTAATGGAGTCCAAATCATTATTTACTATATTAAAAAAACGTAGGTTGGTTGTCAAGAAAGTTACTAAACCATTGCAAAGTGCGAGTTTTTTTTTGTCTAATATTCGATCACTATAACAACCATAACGCAACTGTCATCAAGTTTTTATAATTATAACATCCCTGAACTTCTTATATTTTGTTTGGCTGAAGCATGGGAAATGTGTAGTTTTAATAACGCCCATCCAGTTATGTATTGTTTCATCATGTTTCCGATCTCCTCTTACATCTGGTATCAGCATATTCCTATTTGAAGTAGTGTTTAAAGAGATTACTTTCAAATTCAAATTCAAATTATTTATTTGCAAGAACATAGTACATTAACAGGTGTTGATAATTTGATTTATATCTATATGTTCTATCGTTCAAACGAATATTCAATTTAAATGTTGTGTCAGACAGATTATTTTGTCGAGAATGGGAAATTTGACTGTGCGTGCGTGTGAGAGGAGATTATCATAAGAATCTCATCGGAGATACGTGTCTAATATGTGAGTTTGTTATTTCAGAAGCCTCCTCCGGGAGCGGTGAAAGTAATGCCGACCGCGCCACCGGAGAAGAAAGACGACAAGAAGTTGGCTGAGAGAAAGCCGGCAGAAAACGGTGAGTTTTTTAAAAACTAAATTTTTTTCTTAATTGCCTCGTTCTCTAATATTTTATTTAAGGCAGCTTTTTCTTCTAATGTTCCTTGATTTTTCGGCCAAGAATTTCGTTTATTTTTTTAATATTGATATTTGTTAGAATTTTCTTTACGGCACGTGTGCCTGGCTTGAATTCAACTAGAATTCATAGTTCATGCTACCAGTTGAATGCTATGTGATTTGAGTGCATAGAAATTTTAAGAAATAGTCACGATAGCCGAGTGGTTGGGTGTTTTACTCGAGTCAAGAAACGGAGTTCGATTGCTTGGCTCGTACCTATGGGTATTTTCAAAAACTTATGTACGATTTATATCGTTGTCTTGGATATAATTACGGCGACTAGTTCACCACCTGTCACGCCATACCAAAGTAAACTTAGTCTATATACCCCAGTAGAATTGCGTTAAGATATTTATTTATTTAAGAAATATTCCACCACCAGTTGTCGTCTATTGATCAGCAAAAAATGCATGACTGTTAAGGTGTTCCATGGAACCCGCAGTCCTCGACACCATGCACAATAGATGTTGATGGATAAAAATTTTTTGTTGACTATTCCTTCTGTCCGTATCCAATGCCATTTTGAAATGGATATATTGTTTTTACTGACAACTGAGTGATCGATAACGTCGAGTGAAACTTCACCTTTGCCTCCACAGGTACGGATACAACCAGCGACCCTGGTGTCACCAACAATGTAGAAACTCCCAGGAAGTCTAAGGTTAGTCATGTAAAGAGTCCTAATAAAACTGTAATATTTTCAATATGTGCCCAAGTTTAGTCCACAGCACCAAGTGACAAAGGTAGAGAAAATCGTACTTTGGTGTTTACGTCAAAAGTGTGTAATTCTAAAGCGTGACGTCCCTGCAAGTAGATTTTATGTATCATACAATTTTTCTGTAAATATAAATGTTAGAAACGCAATTAGAGCAAGCATGCATTGAAATATTGCATTTACATCAGTTTTTCGATTCAGTTTTAAAAATTTTATAAATTTTTCATATATAATTGTTAATATCTATAATTTACTGTTATTGTTTATATAATTATTTTATTACTATATTTTTTTTATCCTCCTGTCCTGTCCTATTTATCCTATCCTAAAATAGACCGGAGGATTTGGTCTTTTTGGCGGCAAAAAAGAGAAATCGCCAAAGGAAGAAAAACCTTCAAAAGACAAATCACCGAAATCTAAAGACAAATCGCCAAAAGACAAGGACAAAAAGATTAAGGATCCTAAAGAAAAGGTCGCCGTACTCGATACGTCTAACGATAGTTCCAATCTAGACAGTTCTGTTGAAAAAAGCCCAGTTAAAGATGGAAAACCAAGCTTTACAAAGCATTATGAATATACTGATACTGAAAAAAGTCCTTCACGTACAAAACCTTTCATCCAGGGCGCATTTAGCTACGAGAAGGAGCCTATTTCAGACGAAAAGCAACGGAGTCTGGATGACAGTCAAAGCCCATCAACAAGAAAAGCTGGATTAGCATTCAATTATGCACCGGGAGAGGATAAGAAGGTAGCTGAAAGTGCTGAAAAACGTAAAACTCCGGAAGATCCCAATAAACTCAAAACACCTGGTATTGATTACGTTCAATCTGCAGCTCTGAAAGAGCAGGCCAAAGGACCGAAACACCTTATTGATCCTACATTAGCTTTATTAGATTCCGAAAGAGCTCATCATGAAGGTCCTGTCATTGCAGCAATGCCAATTAGTAAAAAAGAAAATGAAATACAAGTTGTCATCATAACAGGCCGATATAATCCGAAGAATAAGAAACTAGATGATGCCAATGGAACAATTCTTGTAACAAAAGGCACTTTGAACAAAGCTAATGGAAAAGTACAAACGGAAACAGAATTAATAAACACAAAATCTGGTCAAGTCAACTTTACCGACTCGGCAACAGGTAAACAAGAAGTTAAAAATGGACACGTGGATTCTAAATCTGGTCACATTCTGTTTACAACTGGCGTCATTGATCCTAAAACAGGCAAAATCGACCCCACGTTGGCACAACAATACTGTTTTGTTGAAAAATCTGATGACAAGGTTGGTGCTAAACCTGGCAGAGAAGTTAATTTAGTCGTTATAACTAGTAAATATGATGGAAAACATAAAAAACTTGATCCGTCACATGGTCACATTGATGTATCTAAAGCTATATTTGCATCCGACGGTAAAGTCCATTCGAACTATGGTCTTATTGACCCCAAGTCAGGTAAAATTGATTACATTGATCCTAAAACAGGCAAACAAGATCCCAAACAGGCATATGTGGACCAGAAGACAGGTAATCTGCTTGTAACAACTGGTGTTATTGATCCGAAATCTGGAAAAGTAGATTCATCATTAGGTCAACAGTTTAGCATAGTCGAAAAAGATGCAACTAAAGCTAATCGAGAAGTAAGATTAGTTGTAATTACAAGTAAATATGACATCAAAAATAAAAAGCTTGAGCCAACATTTGCTCATGTTGATTCGGTCAAGGGAGTTTTAAGTGGCACTGATGGAAAAATTTATTCTGAGTTTGGTATTATTGATCCTAGAACTGGTGAAATTCAAGTAACTGATTCAAAAACAGGCAAATCGGAAATTAAACATGCACAAGTTGATCCAAAGACTGGAAATATTATCTTACTCTCAGGAGTCATTGATCCTCGGACTGGCCAACTCGATACTACGTTAGGACAACAGTATAGCATTGTTGACAAACCGATATCTACATTTGCGTCGGTTCCTGGAAGAGACGTTCAAGTTGTAGCGATTACTAGCAAATATGACACGAAAAACAAAAAATAGATAATCCCAATGGATTTGTTGAAATTTCTCAAGCCATTATCAGTGATAAAGATAGCAAAGTACACTCTAATTTTGGTATTCTAGACCCGAACACCGGAAAAATTCACTTTACTGATCCCAAAACCGGTAAACGTGATTCAAAACAAGCAACAATAGATTCTAAAACCGGTAGTTTTGTTCTGACTTCAGGTGTTATTGATCCTAAGAATGGTAAAGTTGATTCATCACTCGCTCAACAATTAAGTGTTGTTGACAAAGATTCTCCAAAAGGCATTCCAGAAAGACGTGTGAATTTGGTTGTAGTAACAGCGAAGTATGATCCCAAGCTAAAGAAACTAGATCTTTCTTCTGCTCAAGTGAATACGTATCCAGGTACAATGGACTCTGATGATAAAGTTCACACAGATTTTGGTACAATTGAACCTAGTACAGGGCAAATTACCGTAACTGACACTAATACAGGAAAACAAGAACTTAAAAAAGCTATGGTTGATTCAAAAACGGGCAATTTATTACTCACTACGGGGGTTACTGATCCCAAAACTGGACAAGTCGATAGTACTTTAGGTCAGCAATTGAGCATCGTTAATACGCCAAAAGACACATTCTCTGTTGTACCCGGTAAGGAAGTACAACTAGTAGTCATCACAAGTAAATATGATCCTAAACATAAAAGGTTAGACAATCCTAACGGCTACGTCGACATTTCAAGAGCGATAATTTCTTCCGATGGAAAAATTCATTCTAATTTTGGTATTCTAGACCCGAAAACTGGCAAAGTAGATCATTTTGATTCCATTACCGGAAGGCAAGACATAAAACAAACCGCAGCTGATCCCAAAACAGGATATTTCTTACTTACATCCGGTGTTTTAGACCCTAAAAGTGGTAAAACTGATTCCTCTCTTGCTCAACAATGGTCAGTAGTAGATAAAGATACACTCAAGGGCAGTCCAGAAAAGCATGTTAATTTAGTAATAGTAACAGCTAAATATGACCCAAAGAATAAAAAGTTAGACTTTGCCAGCGCTCATATCGACTCAGTTCCAGGAGTTATTAAGGAGAACGATAAAGTGTATTCAGAATTTGGTGCGATTGAGCCAAGTACAGGCCAAATTACTACAGTAGACCCTGCAACAGGAAAACATGAAGTTAAAAGGGCTACTTTAGACAATAAAACTGGAAACCTCTTGTTAACTTCCGGCGTTGTCGATCCCCATACAGGAAAAGTTAATCCCGACTTAGCTCAACAACTTAGTATTGTTGATAAAGAAGTTGATAAAGGACCTACAATGCCCGGACGGGAAGTTCAACTGGTGGTTATTACTAATAAATATGATCCCAAAACTAAAGCATTGGACAACTACAACGGTCAAATGCAAACTCTTCCTGCTGTCATTTCGACTGATGGTAAAATCTACTCCAACAATGTAACACTTGATCCGAAGACCGGCAAAATAGAACAAACCGATCCTAAAACGGGTAAGAAAGACGTTTTACAGGGCATTGTTGATAATAAAACAGGTCATCTTATTCTTGCTTCAAATGTTGTGGATCCCAAAACTGGGAAAACGGATTCATCGCTGGGTCAGCAATGGTGTGTAGTTGATAAGGAATTATCAAAACGAACTCCTGAACGATATGTTAATTTGGTAATTATTACATCGAAATATGATGTCAAAAATAAAAAAATAGATCTTTCCAATCCGCATGTTGATACTATCTCTGGAAAAGTTGGAGCAGATGGGAAAGTTTACACAGATATTGGCGTAATCGATCCCACAACAGGACAAGTCACATTTAAGGATCCCATTACCGGAAAACAAGACATTAAAAAAGCATTATTAGATCCCAAAACAGGAAATATGTTAATAACTTCAGGTGTCGCCGATCCGCAAACAGGACTTATCGACCCCACTTTGGGACAACAATTAAGTGTCGTTGAGAAGTCAACGGACTCTTTTACGGCAGTACCAGGCAAAGAAGTACAGCTAGTAGTCATTACAAGTAAGTTTGATACCAAAAACAAACGATTAGATAATTCTAACGGGCACATTGAAACATCGCGGGGAGTTGTTGCAGCAGATGGAAAAGTACATACTAATAATGGAATTCTTGATACGAAGACTGGTAAGATTGAATACATCGACCACAAAACAGGTAAATCGGAGATAAAGCAAGCTATTATAGATCCTAAAACAGGTCATTTAATACTAGCTTCTGGTGTTATTGATCCCAAGACAGGAAAATCAGATTCAACACTAGCTCAACAGTTGAGTATTATAGATAAAGATGTAAAGCCCTTGCAAAGAGAGATTCATTTAGTAATTATAACAACAAAGTATGACCCAAGAACAAAGCAAATCGATACAAACCATGGAGCCGTGGATACTGTTCCTGCAACCGTAGGCCCTGACGGTAAAATTCATTCAGAATTTGGCACAATTGACACCTCCACTGGTGAACTTACCGTTACTGATCCAGTAACAGGCAAAAAAGAAATTAAGAAATCGTACGTTGATCCATTTACTGGACATATGTTGTTAACCGGTCAGGTAATTGATCCAAAGACTGGAAAAGTTGATCCAACATTAGCCCAACAGTACAGTATTGTAAGTAAAAAAGTCGTGCCTCATACTAAACCTGTTACAAAGGGTGAAATACGCCTTGTTATAATCACAGGCAAATACGATCCTCGAACGAAATCAGTGGATGCAGGTGCCGGAACAGTGGATGCTTCTAAAGGCTATGTTAGTGTTGAAGATGGTAAAATTCATACTGATTTCGGCATTATTGATCCCAGGTCAGGACAAATATTATATAAAGACCCCATAACGGGTAAACAGGAGCTGAAACAGGCCGAAATAGACCCACAAACCGGAAAATTCATTGTTACAACTTCTGTGGTAGACCCGTCTACTGGCAAAGTAGAACCAACTTTTGCCCAGCAATTAACGATAGTTGATAAACAGAACGTATTGTCTAGGGATGCACCAAACGTTCAAAGATCAAGTGTCTCCCCGGCAAGGCAAATTGAATCCCCTGTGAAGACTCCTGTTCAGACACCTATTCAATCGCCGTTAAAATCACCAGGAAGAACCTCGTCGCCTATAATTAGCACACAAGCTCAAAAAGCTTCACCAGTAACTTCGGTTACGCCAGTTCCAAAAACTGCACCAACGAAACCTACAACTGCACCACCTGCACCACCTAAGAGAAAGATAGTCAAAATTATGGTTATCTTTACTAAAGTTGATCCGAAGACAAAGAAACCCGATTTAAGTACGGCAGAAGTTGAGCATATTACTGGTATACTTGATCCTAATGGTGAAATTGAAACAAAGTATGGAGTTTTAGATTCAAATAAAGGTAGTTTAGTCATAACTGATAACATGGGTCAGAGAAAGACAAAAGAAGGTATAGTGTACCCTGAGACTGGGCAAATATTTATTTCATCTGGTGCAGTTGATTCAAAGACTGGTAAAACTGATCAGAATTTGGGTATGATATTGAGCGTCGCAAAACAAGATGACCCTCTGGTAGAAATAACTACTATAACTGGGCCTATTGACCCAAGAACTGGCAAAGTTGACATTGAAAATGGTTCTGTAGAACATACTAAAGGAAAAGTCGATGCTGAGACCGGTCATATATCAACAAAATATGGTGTTATTGATCCCTCAAACGGTGTCATATTTGTGACAGATACATCAGGGGCTCAAGATACTAAACCAGTAGATATTGACGAAAATAATGGTCAAATAACTATTACGGGTGTGGCGGATCCTAAAACTGGAAAACTTGATCCCAAAATTGGTCAAGTCTTGGTCGTTGGTACTCATATCGACCCTGTTGTTGAAGTAACTACATTTGTTGGAAAATATGATTCAAAGAAAGGCATAATAGAACCTAAGCATTCTCTAATTGAAAGTTCTACAGGACAGTTCAATCCTGATAACAATAAGATCGACACAAAATACGGTCAGATTGATTTAGTTAAAGGCACAGTTACATATAATGATCCTAAGACAGGTAAATTTGAAAGCAAAGAATTAAACATAGACCCAGTAACCGGGCAGTTTCTGCTTAGAAGCGGACAAATCAATCCAAAATCTGGAAAACCGGATAAAGATGTCGGTCGATTAATTTGCTTAAGAATTATTAGAAATAAAGTTGATCCTGTTTCAGGCAAACAAATTGTATCCAACGATCCAAGAAATGTTAAAGTTGACCCAAAAACTAACCAAATCTGGATAGCTGGGCCAAAAGATCCTCAATCTGGAGAAGTTCTTTATACAGCTGGTCAAATCGATCCTGTCACCGGCTATATAATAACAATATACGGCCGACTAGATCAGAAAACGGGCACGATTGTCAGAACAACTGAAATAGACAAGTCACTCATTAAGGTCGACCCGGTTAATGGCCAGATTTACACAGCTACTGGTGAAGTCGATGAAAATAATCAACCACTGTATTCTGCCTCCCAAGTGGATCCAGGATCCGGAGAGATTTATACCAAATTGGGTAAAATTGATCCTCGTACTGGAAGATTGATAATAATCAAAATTTATATCATCACACAAAAGGATGAAAAGGGTCGCGTGAAGGAAGTTGATCCTCGAGAATGTACAATTGACGAAACGACCGGTAGAATTATAACAACTAAAACTGTCTACTTATATCAAATCATCGACCCTATAACAGGAGAAACTATTGACGTAGATCCGGACGACCCCAGGCTCAAAGGCGCTCGAACAACTGTGACACAAACCATGACGTTATCGGGTAAAATTGATCCAATCACGGGCAGAATAAAGACGGAGTACGGTGACATTGATCCTGACACTGGTGACATCTACCCGAGCACAGCGGTCAGAGATCCAGTGACCGGACAGTTGATATTGCATTACTCACAAATCGACCCATCTCACTTCGAAGACAAGAGCGGAAACTGCACGATCGAGAAAGAGACGCAAGACCTACCGGCGGACATTGATATACAGACAGTAAACACGCACAAATTCTCGACATTCGGAAAGGACGAGAGTCCTGCGCGCGGTGATGAACCCAAAACCTTTACGGAGTACACGACAAGCGAGCATATTAGACATCAGGGATTCGTTTCATCCAGCACCCCCCTGTCCTCAAAGATCCCGGTTTCGCAGCGAACAAAGAAAACCCCGACCCCGCCGGTCGTCGTAAAGACGACGACCAAGCAACTCCTGACTAAAAACGAAGAGGGCGTGACTCATAACGTCGAGCAGGAGGTCGAAAATCTTGGGACCGGCGAAGTGACTTTCTCCACCCACACCAACAAGGTTCGTTTCATTTTATATACAGTAACTGGCAATCAAGACGCCACCCTCTTTCTTTAAATATTATTTCATTTTAATTTTTTTTAATCCGTTGTGTGACCTAATTTTTTTTTGTTTTTGTTGTCAACGCTAACGTAGTTTTCAAATCGTTGTTTGCTAGACACCTGTGTATATGGTAAAAGCATGCTAGTAACCCTTAACCTGTAGGCGGAAAGCTTAGAGCCGATGGAGGGCAAGAGTCCTTACGTAACGGCGCGGGCGGTGACCACTCGGACGGCGACCACTCACCACGATCTCGACACGAAAGCGAAAACGCAGCAGATGGAGGAGAAAACTGTGGCACACACTCTCACTTCCTCGGCCACGAGGCAGGAGCAGCGAGTGTTGACACAGGAAGTTAAGACCATGGTCACTACTGGCGATCAGGTAATCTACCATTACATCTACATCTTCAGAATTCATTGGCACGCACAATGTTTTATTCCTATCATTTTCTTTTTGTTTTCTCATTGAGCCTGAGTTTTTAAAATGCATTCAAATTTGACAAAGCAGCCGCAGCATTGGCCTGCTCGCATGATTTCATTTTGTTTGCTGATAACGATATCAATATACTGATTTTGGGGCATCATCCAATGCAAGAACAATTGACGGAGCCATTGCGTAACACAAAGTAATCGTAACATCGATTGGTGGACTGAATCACATTCATATCCGGTTCGAAGGACCAATGCAATTCTCTGGTATTTACTTCTCTTAGCACTGGTTATTCTTTTTAAAAACGGAGAAACAATGTATTTGTAGTGGATAATATGAACAGTGAAACCGTTCTAAATCCAAAAAAAAAAAAAGAATTTGGCTATATATTGTGTTACTTAAACTAGTCTGAGAGCTTCTTATCGAGGACATTGCTTATAGAGTATATACATCTTGTCAAATCTTTAAAAATGCTTCAGTGAAGTAGACTGATTCCGTGGAAGCCATGTGCTTCAGTGAACGTACTTCACTTAGTTCAGGTTTCCGTGGAAACTAGAAAAATGACAGCGACGCAAGCCTTCAAACGGTTGTCTGGTGTAACTTTAAAAAACAAACCAATCTCTGTTACGATTACAATAATCAGAAACCATACGCAATGATACGGAGGGGTTGTTCGTTATAAATCATAACCGGGGATATTACCCATTCTTTTCTATTTTCATATTATTTAACTTTATGTTTTCATTTTACTTTGATCAAATCCTTAAGTTTCTCTTTATGTGATTAAAACACATGCTCGGACTTCGCCATTTCAATTAACGATCTCTCTTATCATATACTTAACCTGTGTTTCTCCACGTTTGAATCAATTTCGGTACATAACATCGAACCACAACCACCGTCACCGTAACGGAATCGAACCCGCACCGCAGCTGACTAGGCGCGGCTCGGAGAGTTCGCTGAGCAGCGGCGACTCGGGCACGCCGATCGACTTTGAGGAGGGCGGGGAAGCAGCCTACTACGTCACTGTGAGTACTCGGAACAGGAAAAGACGAAGAATGTTTTATCTCTGTCTTTTTGAGTTGAACCTCGACCAATTCCGAGGGAGACAGACGAAGTTTTGTTTGTAGATGTCCATGAGCATATTCAACGGTAAATATGAGTGTTCCAAAAAAAAACTCTTCAGAGTTATTTAATGTGGTCAAATCGATTGCAAATGGACAGAGATAATTCTTTAACTTATTACGTGAAACATTATTTCTATGTAGAAATAACACAAGTCTACCCATGGAGAATAGAAGCACTCGAAAGTTAAAAATGTGAGTGAATAAATTACGTGATTTGAATGTTATAGAGACGTGTTCGTGGCATGAGTTACTGGAATGTCCTTTTTTTATATTAGTCGTATTTTTAAACGTCAAATAAGTAATCATTGACGATATACCCAAATGCATGCGATTTTGAAAAGAGAACGACTTCTACTAGAGTCTTGTGTAGTGGTCTGTATTAAAAGCGAAATTACGTTTTGCTGTCCATGTAATCTCGCTTTTGAGTTCAGACATAGCGGAATGCATTTTGTGTTCGCATGATAACTTGGTGTTCAAATGTGATTGTGTTTTCGACTTTTTATTTTATGTATTATAGGCTATCAGATTTCTAATTATCATCACTGAATACAAATTAAATAAGAATGTTTATTTAAATGTCACTCTGATAGTTTACTGTAAGCTTGTTGTTGAAATGAAAAAAAAAAAATACATGAGCAATGTGAGACTCAAACAACCAATGTTTTTGACTCAGAAATTTCGTAATAAGAGATTAAGAGCAGATCTTCCTACCTTCTAGCGTAGTCCCGGTTGGACAGCCGAACTTTGTAACCTCTATTCATGGAGCCACGAGCCGGTAGTAACTCTTTTGTAGAGCTCCGCCATGATGGGTGGCAAGTTCAAATCAGACAGACATTTGTGTGTTGAATATGAATGTTTGTACGCGAGTCGTAGATGTTTATATTTATATGAATATTGTATACAAATATATATCTATGTAAGATATATGTAAGATATACCGTTAACTTGAAAACCAAGATGGCAATGATCTCGCCTCCTGTCAAATAGTCCCAAATAAGCTTTGGCGAAAAGTGAGTTGAAAGGACTTCATCACAGACCTCTGCCTATCCTGGCATTGAGAAACCGCGTGAAATAAAAAAATACATATCGCCGACAATTTTATGACAGTCTCCTGTCTGCTAAGAAGCGTGATGAAAGCATCCACCGTCGGTGTGTTAGACATAACATTGTTTCCAGGAGCCCGGCTCGTATCGCACCACCACCACCAGCACGGTCATGGGCAACGCGCCGTTCGGCAGCATGGTCCACGGTGCCACCACCAGGGTGAGAATATGATGCTTAGTTACTTTGCCATTACGCGACTGCGGAGTCTAGTGGTAAGGTTACCTAACTGATGAGACATGGTTCCCGAGTTATAGACGGTCGAAGTCAATATTTCTGCGAAGAAAAGTTTTTTGGCTTATGGTTGCGTTTATGATTGTGGCGCGGTCGTCTATTTTTCACACAGTCTGTCTGTTTGTTTCTCTGTCTCTTACCCTCGCCCCAGTTGAATCACATGAGTGTTACTTAACGCATTAAACTAGAGTATTTTGCGAGCAAGGTCCGCTTAGCGTCAATAGATAGAACATTATCTATGATTTTAGTAAATACTATCAAAGTGGGCACCTTTTTATATTTTCCATAAATATAAGCGAATTGATGATTATTGTGGGGTAAGCCATTCTGTTTGGCGTTTTCTGATATTAATAATATTAATAAGCGTAAACTTATAATGCAAAACGCTATTTAATCACCCGTCGCAGTAAACCGTGAGGTGTTACTTACCCCTTAAGGACTTATCAGCCTCTTAATTTCTAACATAAGAAGAAGACGAAAAGGCGACTAAAGATTGAAAATACCAATGATTACTGAAGGAAGGTGATTCATATCTACTAGGACATCTCTACCATTTCAGAACAAAATTTCAGGCAGACTTATAACGGGCAATTTCGTGTAACATGCGAGATATTAGATAGCCAATCCTTGTACCCAGTGTCGAGATTATAACAAATTATCCTTTTATGAAGTATAATAGCTTTCACTGAGCAGCCATTTGTCCATAAGTACTAGTTAGGTAAAAAAAGAGTTTGAAAAACTCAACTGAGGCGTGTGGGACACGGTGGCATGAAGGTAAGTGCGTTGCCACTGTATGGCAGAGTGTGCAAGTTAGAATCCCGCCCACGGCAGTTGTTTTTTTTATTTCTTATTAATTTAAAATCAGGAAGGTATTTATAAAGTCACGATAGCCGAGTGGTTGGGTGATCGGAATTACGAGTCAAGAGACCCGAGTTCGATTCCCAGATGTCAGGCTCGTACCAATGGGTTTTTCAAAACTTATGTACGAATTACATCGTTGGCTTGGACATGAAGACGGCGACGGGCTCACCACCTGTCACGTTGTCCCGAAAATATCTTCGGTGGAAGGTGGGACTTAATTGTCTAGACTAGACCTCTGTCTACCCCTGTATTGGGAATTGCGGGAAGATATCTTATTTTTTTATATATTATTTTAGGGTGTTTAACATTGGCGTGTGTCATGTTTCAGACCAGCGCTGGGCCGCAGATAACGGAAACGAAGGAGGAGGCGACGTCGGAAGGTGAGGTGGTCTCCTCCCAGACCATCAGCTCGAAGACCCGCACCGTCGAGACCATCACTGTGAGTTTATATTTATGTTAATATAGCGGTCAGTCTGGTTACCTCTATCTCTTGACGAAATACAGAAGCGCAAGATGGAGGTCTCCATGGTCGAGTGGCGTTCACACCGCTCTTTATGGTGTCGCCAAATCTGAGGGTCAGGTTGGATCCGACGGGTAAATGTAGGAAGTCACTTATTCTACATTGTCTCTGGGCCTGTGTCTATAGGTTTGTGGTATTTTCGTTGCTCCGATTTCGTAACACAAGAGCTTTAGTTACTTTGAGATCGGAGCAATGTGTGTGATGTTGTCCCCGTCAATGGTTGATTTTAATTCGGAATTCTGTGAAGCTACCGCAGCACAGCTGATCCCTGCAGCTACATAAACTGTATTTCGACGTCAAAAAAGTAAAATCCACTGTTTCCAGTTTCCGTATATTACATATCGTATAGTGAATGTGAAGTGAATGTGTGAATGTGAACGTTTGAACTTGAAACTTTAGCACAGTATTACTTGATATGTAATATAATAACAGCACTCACGACTTTACTAAGGCGATGATTTAACAGCGTGAGAAACAGAACGTAGAGACTCTTCATAGTGACGTGCACTCGTCGTAGACTGCTAACCATAGACGTATTGCATTATGCGTAGTACAAGACGGAGCGCAACGGCGTGGTGGAGACGCGCGTGGAGCAGAAGATCACGATCCAGTCTGACGGCGACCCCATCGACCACGACCGCGCGCTCGCCGAGGCCATACAGGTACCCGAGCGCACGCACGCACGAACGCACACGCACGCACGCACGCACGCACGCACACGCACGCACGCACACGTACACGCACGCACACGTACACGCACGCACACGTACACGCACGCACACGTACACGCATGCACACGTACACGCACACACGTACACGCACGTACACGCACGCACACGTACACTCACACACGTACACGTAACAAAGACACACGCACGCACACATACGCAAGCCCGCACACGCATCCGTAAGCAAGCATGCACACGCACATACAAGACGCACACGCACGCACGCACATATGTACACACAAGCACACACGCATATAGAAAGACACAAGAGAAAAAAGGGAATAATTAGATAAGTTTTAAATTCCAATTACGGTACAGCACGTACATATTAATTTATTTTTCACGTTACAATTCACATAGATTTAAAAAAAGTCCAAATAGATATCTTCCTTCTTGTATTATATTATAAAGTAATGGAGTCTTTATTATCTCATATAAATTGTTCACGTGTCAAAAAGATGATAAATAATTGCAGTCAATGCAGGTTGGATGTGCACTCTTCAGTAACAGAAGACTGTGTGACAATAATTGTCTACCTATCTCATTTCTATTCTACTTTTATGTTCTTTTTACAGTTACTTTTTTATTTCGTCGAGTTTTCACTTTACAAAAATATTCATTACACATATAGATAGTTTAATACTACAAACATGCCGTATTAGAAATGTCAACTTTGTAAGAAATAAATTAACAAACTATATACCAACTGAAACTCTGATTTATTGCAAACTTGTAACAATATTTATGAATTTTACGAAGTTTTCTGTGTACCAAATAATTAAAAACGGCTAAATTTAATAGTTTCGGACCTGTCCGAGTTTCTTTAGAAACTCCAATGCGTTTATAAATAAAATTACACATTTCCTAATATACGAAACACGTGTCTCGAAAATATTTTCGGTGGAAGGTGGGTCGAAGGGACTTAATTGTCTAGACTAGATCTCTGTCTACTTGCGATTGTGTGTCTTGGGAATTGCGTGAAGATATTTTTTTTCCTAATATACGAGTAGACAGGACTAGACATTTAAGTTATTTCGACCCAACTTTCATCGTGACAAATTGGTGAGCCTGTCGCCGTCTTTATGACCAACCTTCCTTCCACCGAGGACCTTTTTCGGGACAACGAGACAGGTGATGAGCCCGTCGCCGTCTTTATGTACAAACCAACGATATAATTCGTATATAAGTTTTTGAAAAACCCATTGGTACGAGCCTGCCACCTAGGGATCGAACTCGGGTCTTTCGACTCGAAATTCTGACGACTCTATTCACTCGGATATCGTGACTTAAATTGACATCGTACATAAATTTTGAAAAAAAAACCTATTGTTACGAACTTCACCACCTGGGGATCGAACACCGTAATTCCGATCACTCAACCACTCGGCTGTTGTGACTGTTTAACCGTTTGTAATTATTTAGTTAATAATTTCTCGGCAAACCTTTAATAATTGTAGACTATAATAAATTTATTGTTATCAATAATTGCAGGAAGCCACAGCAATGAACCCCGACATGACGGTCGAGAAGATCGAAATCCAACAACAGAGCACGCAGCCTTAACTCTCCCGTGCGCGACGCTACACGAGCCGCCATCTTGTTTGGTCGTATTTGCAAATGGCGCTGAGCGCTTACGAAGTAACTTTGATATTACTAATAACCTGATTTTGTGGTAGGTTTTTTGGAAGTTAATATTTGCACAAATGATTTTTTTATTTACATATATGTTAGGTTATAATGTTGTAAAATGCCTTAAATATCGTTTACCGCCATTTGTTAATATAATAATACAAGATGGCGGACTGTCTATAATTTCTATGTATATGGAGTTGACATACATATAGAATTAGTTTTAAGCGAATTCACTGCGAATATTAATTAAGCTATTTAAGAAAAGAAACGTTATATAATTAATTAATTGACGTGTTAATTGATTTATATTGATGTTGTGAAATAGACGCACTTATACGAGTAAGTTTTTTTTTTTATTGAATACGATTTATATTGCGCTGAGGAAAAAAGATCCGATTTTTTTTTCAAATTAGTTAAGTCAGACGGAAACTATTCGATGATCCCGCTTCGTAAGTAAAATGTTGCCATAGTAAAAGAAGTGTTCGTATATTACTAAATGGGTAATTTTAAATCTTTCTATCGTTATGAGATAGCTTTAAATCATCTCACACGAGTTAGACCACCGTTATTTAGAATAAAGGAAATTATTTTTGTTTCTTCGTCTTTAAATTTCGAATCGCGACAATGTATCACGGGACTAAACCGTTCGAACGGGACGTTGCCCTTTCTCGTAAAAAAAAACAATGTCAGATTATTATTGAGACAATTATTGAGTTTAGTTTAGCGAGGGCAGTCCCAACGAGCGCTATAGAATTAAATATTTAAGAAATTATATTTATGAACATGTTGCTAATAATCTATTTCTAATATATTTCACCATAAGGTGCTATTATTTAAGCTATGTTTAGTGTCTTGTGTCAATGCTGTTTTTATTTAATTAACAAGGCGACGGGAGCTGTGCCATGCAGCCACAATTCTATAAGCTTCAGCAGAAAGGTTCGATTGATGTAATTCAATATGAAACCGTTGGTGTGATGTGTATCCATGGATATCGCTTAGTTGGTCAGTGTATAGAGTAAAATCACACTTCATTAGGCTTATTTCGAAAATCTCGAAGCACAATTTTATAGTCTGCGATTTTTATTAATATACAATAATATAATGCGCATTTATGTATTTGTATGTCAATAAAAATCAGAAATATCTCATTCTACGTTACAACCGGACATTCCAATATACCTGGTGAATGGGTTCACAAAGTCTAGACATAAAGCTAGATTGACACAAAGTGTTTTCTTTTTTTTTATTTCTCTATGTTTTTATTTGTATACTTCAAATTTAGATATTATTCGCGTATGTTATATATACGAATGGGATAGAGTTAGGTCTGCGGGCGTCGCACAATGCTTTTTTTATCTGTGACATTTTTTATAATGAAGCCACATATTGGTAGAAATATTAAACCATATTTAAAATTTCAATATTGTCATGGCAATTTTTGCGAAACTTGTGTTAACTTGTGTCTAAAAGCAAAAATAATTATATGAAGTTGTTTCTAACTTCTAACAAGGGGTGAGGGGTGGGGGGAATAGGCTAGAGCCCGCAAATTGAACTCTACCCTCTTTCGCTTAGTGGTACATGATATTGTAAAATTATATTAATATATTTCATAAACACGCTAGATTTTAAAAAAATTTTGTAACACTCTTGTTTGTAATGAAGTTATCGACGCTGATTGTGAATCAGAATTTAAATTGTAGTGTTTTAATTTGTCGGTCTTTATTCGTATATATTTTTTTTTTATAATTTTCACATTTTATTATTATTATTATTCAATGTGCAGCCCGAGCGCGGAGCGACGGCTCAAGAGTTACATGACAATGGCGATACGTTCTATATATTTTGTTTGATTTAGTTTGTGACATGTTTTTTTTTTGTAGTTCGATCGAAACGAAAAAGGTTTTGCATCGTTTGCACACAATGTTGAACCTTGAGTGTTAATCATGAAGACCTTTTTCCCTTTGACCGAAGATTTCCGTCTCAACTTGTGTTATCTTTATATATTTATTGGAGATGTTTATTTTTCTATAAGGGTTCCGTTCTCGTATTATTTCGTATCGGAAGGAAGTTGCGGAGCGACGTGGTCAACAATAAAGATGCTTTGTTTTATTTGTGATTGTTTTATTTTTAATTAAAATTGACTCAAAAAATAAATAAAATTGTGTCACGCAATTCTCAACATTAATTAGTGTTTTTTTTTTAACACACTGTGTGTTTAAAAAAACAGTAATTACAAATGGCGAGACTTTTTATTAACAAATGATCTATTTTCTCTAGCTTTAGCTATTAAATATTAAGCTTTATTAAGTTTGTTACATACAACAACGGCAGACAGACGATATAAAAAAAAATATCTTCACGCAATTCCCAATACAGGGGTAGACAGAGGTCAAGTCTAGACAATTAAGTCCCTTTGACCCACCTTCCACCAAAGATATTTTCGGGACAACGTGACAGGTGGTGAGGTGAGCCGGTCGCCGTCTTTTATGTCCAAGCCAACGATGAAATTCGTACATAAGTTTTTTGAAAAACTCATTGGTACTACCACCTGGGGATCGAACTCTGGTCTCACGACTCGCAATTCCAACCACCCAACAACTCGGCTATCGTGACTTTTTTGATATTATTTCACAAAAATTTCATGTGCGTTTTCTTTTCAATTTTATTTGATATAGTTGAAAAGGAAATAACAGGTCAATGACTGCAACATAATAATATAAATAAAACAATAAGTATCTTCACGCAATTCCCAATACAGGGGAAGACAGAGATCTAACAGCAACAAGTAATCCTACAAATAACTTCGAATGAAGAAGAAAACTGACGAAATATTCCTACTTATTAATACTACACATTTAGATTATTATTTACGGATTCTATCGCATTTTATTTAGACTTTTTAAGCTTCTCCACGTTTCGAGAACTTTACAACACTCGTGGACACGGTGGTATTGAAGTCTTGAACGTCCTGTTGTCTTCGTTAGCTTCTACGGTCAACTTTTGCTATTAGTCCAATCAATCAGTCGCTCCTAGACCACGAGTGCTGTAAAACACTCAATACTTAGCGAAGTCTGGAGTAACTAAATAAAACGCTATAAAATCCGTATTAAAAAAAGTATTTTATCACACAAGACATTTTATGTCTCAAAATAAAACCCTGTTCGTCAGTGCGCGATGTTGTCGCGAGATTCGATCGCACGGAATCATCGCGGAGTGTTGTTGGTTCGGGGTGGAAGGTCCCGGCTTCCTATCCGAGTACCGCTCCAGTGATGACTTGCAGGAGGCCGGGCTCCTCTTTGTACTGCAGGCCAGCGGCGCCCAGGCCGTAAGGCGTGTCGCCGCGCGTCTGCAGAAAGTATTGCCCCCTGGTGCCGGGCTTCGAATCGTGGCCCATGTAACTGAAACAATATGTTGTTTTAATGTAACGGTGGGCGAAGCGATGGCATAGTTGATAATGGCTGAAGCTTTGAAGATAAACTTTGAGGGTTTGTGTTCACCTAGACAAACACTTGCGTGATGTATAATGTTTATACTTGAGTCATGGATGTTGAAATGTATATGAATATTTATCTATATAAATGAGTCACGATAGCCGAGTTGTTGGGTGGTCGGAATTTCGAGTCGAGAGACCCGAGTTCGATCCCCAGGTGGCAGTACCAATGAGTTTTTCAAAAACTTATGTACGAATTTCATCGTTGGCTTGGACATAAAGGCGGCGACGGGCTCACCACCTGTCACGTTGTCCCGAAAATATCTTCGGTGGAAGGTGGGTCAAAGGGACTTAATTGTCTAGACTTGACCTCTGTCTACCCCTGTATTGGGAATTGCGTGAAGATATTTATTTATTTATTATAAATATATACGATAGTTAAGTGTTTGGGCGATCGAAATTTAGGTCATGAGATCCGAGTTCAGTCCCCATTAGATAGGACCGTACCAATGCTTTTCTTTAAAGTAAGCCAACGACATACAAGCTGCGTCAAGACGGCGTCAAGCTCGCCAATTGTCTACGTTGTCCCAGAATAAGCTTCTGTGAAATGTGCATCTAAACGACTAAAATATCTAGACCTCTATTTATTTATTTAATCTTTATTGCACCACATTAAAAAATGTACAAAAGGCGAGCTTAATGCTATACTGCATTCTCTGCCAGCTATTTACTCCTGTATCAAGAAATGCGTAAAAGATAGTAATGTTATTTGGCTGTATTATTTCCTTTATAAGAATTAAAATGTGCTAGAAACGCGTTCCCTTGTGAGCTGTGCTCTACTCGTAACGGCTTGTGATCTCAGTCTGAACTACTCTAGCCTGGTTTGTAACGGCTTCGTCCCATTTTATCTGATTACTCACAAAAACCACTTACCATATGGTAAAATATTAATTCCATTTTCTCCTATTCCAATAAAACCACGATATAGGCATCGCATGTAATTTCATTGCCATGTTGGAAGACAAATAATAACGCAGTGGTCGTACGTACTGTAACGATGTCTCTTTGCGTATCACCTTTGTACATTTACATACATATTTGATTTGACAACCTCCGTGGACGATTGGCGTAAACACCGGTGTTCAAGGTGTCACCATCTCGAGGTCCAAAATGGCTTCAAAATCATGCACATTCATTTTCCACGTCCCATAGCAAAATAGTATATGACATTATGCTATGGAAATAACTAAAATAAACAATTCTTGCTGTGTTTACATCAGGAAGGCATCTTATTTTCTCTGTTGCTTTCTGCTTCTCATTTGCTACAGAGCTAAGGCTGTTTAAATTTAAACGTTTAGATAGAGACAACATGACATAAATTGCTTTGATCTCAAAGTAAGTAACTTGAGCACTTCTGATATGAAATTGGAAACTATGAATGTACTACAAACACGAAGACCCGAGACAATGTAGACAAAGTGCTATCCTTCATTAATCCGTCCGAGAATCAGAACTGGCGACATGACAAACCGGTGCGTTTGCCACGCGTCCAAGGAAATCGTCAACCAATTACAATCAAAACTAAATCACACTCACACTACACACGAAACAAACATAAATTACAATTACCAAAAGTCCGAACCAATAAGTATGGCTTGAAAACTATACAGTTTGAAGGAGCACTACTGTATAACAGCCTCCCAAATGAAATACTTCATGAAAAATCCTTTTTGATTTTTAAGGCTAAGCTTAGAAAGCACTGTCAAAATTTGTAATACATATTAACATTCAGTTTTGCTTTGTATAGAGTCACCACATACAGTAGGCATAATTACATACTATGTCAATATTTAAGTTAAATAAAAGAAAATAAAAAAAATCTCTCTTTCTCTCCCTCTCTCTCTCTAAACCTAACCTTAACTTACGGTCACGAACCTGATGTCATCTCCACAGCGCCCTTTCTTAAACGCCTCCCAGTCCTCGCACTTGCGCGCAGGGAACGCCCGGCCGTCCAGCACGGACTCAGCGAAGTAGAGCCAGGCGCGCGAGTGGCTGCAGGTCTGCAGCAGGCAGTTGGGCTGCTTCGACCCACCGTTGGGGAAGTAGTCCACGTGCCCTGAATGTTGACATCGACGTTATTTAAACACAAATCTATGGAAATGTATTTTTAAGCTAGCTGATTTGATTCCTAATGTAGAATATACTTGAATTTAAAAAAAAATATAATATTTTATTCAAATTTATTAAATGAAATACTCTAATATGCAATATATAATGATGTTTCCATAACATCAAACCTCTTTTCTTAACTTATCTCTATATTAACTTGATTAAAAATACATTCGATTTTCAATTTTACTCTGAACTAACTTCATTCATATCATTGGTGAATAATCGAATATTTTGTTAAAATTTTTACCTTCGCCTACAAGCAAGGAACCGCATTAAAAGGAAATCATTGAAAATAGACCTAAGCTATATGTTTTAAAATAAATAAATAAAAATCTTCACGCAATTCCCAATACAGGGGTAGACAGAGGTCTAGTCTAGACAATTAAGTCCCTTCGACCCACCTTCCACCGAAGATATTTTCGGGACAACGTGAGAGGTGGTGAGCTCGTCGCCGTCTTTATGTCCAAGCCAACGATATAATTCGTACACAAGTTATTGAAAAGCCCATAGGTACGAGCCTGCCATCTGGGGTTTGAACTCGGGTCTCTTGACTTGAGATTCCGACTACCCAACCACTCCGCTATCGTGACTTTAATTTTAATGGGACTAATGTTCTTTTCTTCAATTTAAATGGGACTAATGTTCCATTAATTCAATCTTACTTGAAATAGACAATCATTATAACGTTCACTTCAAGTCCAAGAGATAGGCCTCTCCGGTAAGAGAGGTCTTGCCGAGCGGATTGACGTTCTTAGTACCAGACGCTGTAACTCGTCACCGGTCTGCTGAATTTTGATCTGGCATCGAGTAGGTAATTTCGCTATAACTTGGTACCCATCATTTCCAAGGCTTTTACTTTTGTCGTCTGTCATGTCACCCACGGGAAAAGTGGAGGGCAACCAAATAAATATATCAAATAGGACAATGTATTATATGAAATAAATACTGACTCAGTCACATGGGATGAGACACATCGTAAGGACAATGTTGTCCTTCGCTACCGAACATACCATAAAGTCTTCGCTATTAACTATCTTGGTACTATATTTTTTCTCTAGTAAAATCTTTCTCTGACCTTATCTTCTTTCCACAATGTCATAAAAAATTACGAAAGCTTTAAAAGGAGAGATGTATGTTACGTAATACCGCTAGAACGACTGAATAGTTTCTGAACGGAAATTTGACCCAGAGATAGATTATAAAACCTGAAATGGCACAGGCTATCAAACAAAGATTATATACCAATAGCATCCTTTAAGCCGTAAACCCCGCTGTCTGTGTGGATGACGTCTACGAAATCGGCGTCCGTGTTCTTCAGCCTCAGGTCATCAGGCACGTGGCTGAAGCACGGCCCCGCGGGGTCCAGCGCCGAGATGCGGCCCAGCCTCCGCCCAGTCAGCCTCATCAGCGTCTTGCCGGTGAAACCGGAGATGTGCGAGCCCAGGCTGTGCCCGATTATGTGAATGGATGAGGGGTCGGTGCCACCTGGTGATTTGAATACATATATACATTGATAGGGACAACATCAGAAACATCGCTCTGATCGCAAAGTAATTAGTTAAAGCACTTGTGTTATGGAATTCGGAAACAACGAAGGTACCATAAACACTCAGACCCGAGAAAATGTTAAGAAAGTGATTCCTACATTGACTCGACCGGAAAGCAAACCCTAGACCTCAAAGCTGGCGACACAACATCAAAACCGGTCAGTACTCAACTCGTCCATGGAGGTCGTCAGAAAGGCAAGAAGATTTAGAATAAATAATTTTGTCAATTTTGATCAAAACTAGCTTTAGATATAAGTTATTTTCTTATTTATTTATTTATTATATTACGACACCTTTTTTATGGTATTAGGTAAGTGATCACCCACGTCCATAATTTTTATAAAAGAAGGCTTGGCTTTGGCATTGGCTTTTTATAAAAGAAGTTGGGGTGAAGAATTGAACGGTAAGGGGCCTCTTCGGTGTCCTCATTCAGCAGATAAAAAGAATTAGCGGCTTTTTGTGCTAGAAAGAAGTCTCTAATCGAAAGTTGTAATACAGCCCATGGTTAAGACGTGGTAGCTTAGTGGGCAGAGCGTTTACTTCTGACCGAGATTCGAACCCTAGACCGCTACAATTATTTAAGTAACTATTTTAAGTGCCGAATTTTTCACGAGCTTGGGGGCGAGGGAAAATGTGTGATAATTACTGTTAACAATTTTAGTTTTGACTTGGGTATATAACCGAAATCATTCGCGTACTACATCGTTAATTGTGATATAACATTCTACAATAAGTATACATAAATAAATGCAGACAACATCACAACATTGCTCTGACACCAAAGTCAGTCAGTCAGTCAAGTAAGTACGCGAGTTATGAAATCAGATACAACAAAGGTACCACAAACACCCAGACCTGAAAAAATGTAGAAAAAATGGTTTCCCACATTGAACCATCTGGTAATGGAAACCGGGAACGGCGACACGATAAAAACCGGTGTGTAGGCCACTGTCACGGAAATCGTCAATCCCAGCCTCTGATTCCACAGTAAGCAAAGAAGGCGCCATAAAGAGCCAGACCCGAGATAATGCACAAAAAAAGTAATTTATTACATTGAGTCGTCCGGGAATCGAGCCCGCGACCTCCGAGATAGAAACTACGAAAACATGCATGCCACGACCTACGGAATTCGTTTAATAAATAAAAAAGTCCATAAAGGTCATAAAGGAATAGTCCATAAAGTTATTTTTATAGTAGGCGCGAACCGTGGAACCTCCTTATTATATGTTTTTAATACAATCTTAAATTATCTATGGAAGGAAACGGAAAATTACTGAAGCTATGATTTTTTGTAACAATTCCCATGCGTCGTAAACAAGACGTTTTATGATCATTATCTACGGAAACCATGATTGCGGCATTGGCATCATGGCCTTCATTGATTATTTATTTCTATAAAAAAAAGTCACGATAGCCGAGTGGTTGGGTAGTCGAAATTTTGAGTCGAGTGACCCGAGTTCGAATCGTTAATTTATGTACGAATTATATCTTTGGCTTGAACATAAAAGACGGCGACGGGCACACCACCTGTCACGTTGTCCCGAAAATATCTTCGGTGGAAGGTGGGCCGTAGGGATTTAATCCCTTCGACCCACCTTCTAGACTTATCTAGACTAGACCTCTGTCTACCCTTGTATTGGAAATTGCGTGATTTCATTTATTATTATTTTAAGTAAATATCGTAAACATTAACTAATTTCTTTTGGATTTTGGTAGCGTCTTTTTTCAATTTATATATTTACATAATTCTGCATTCAAAAAATTAATGAGACTTGTCTTGGTCTAAAAAAAGAGTGTCAAGTCTTCGATTGAATGTCGTAGCCTAATTTTAAGTCTAATGTATGTATATTATCTGTGTAGTGACTATGTAATGGAGTTGATGTATTAAGTAGAGTTAGCGCACGCATGCATCGGTTGGAGGGAGAGCCGGTCTTCTTCTCTTCGGACCAGGTATCATGTACTATTTATTTCTTGCATACGGAATTGTGCAACATAAATAAAAAAAACATCTTCACGCAATTCCCAATACAGGGGTAGACAGAGGTCAAGTCTAGACAATTAAGTCCCTTTGACCCACCTTCCACCGAAGATATTTTCGGGACAACGTGACAGGTGGTGAGCCTGTCGCCGTCTTTATGTCCAAGCCAACGATGAAATTCGTACATAAGTTTTTTTTTTTATTAACAACAAAATCTTTTAAATTAACATTTCTTCACGTTATTTCTAATACTGTGGTCGACAGAGAGGATCGAACTCCGGTCTCCTGTCTCGAATTCCGATTACCCAACTACTCGGCTATTCAATTTCTGTAATAATGAATATTCAAAACAAACGCGCAAATTGTAAGTCACGTTAGCCGAGTGGTTGGGTGGTCGGAATTTCGAGTCAAGAGACCCGACTTCGATCCCCACGTGGCAGTACCAATGAGTTTTTCAAAAAACTTATGTACGAATTACATCGATGGCTTGGACATAAAGACGGCGACGGGCTCACCACCAGTCACGTTGTCCCGAAAATATCTTCGGTGGAAGGTGGGAAACAAAGGGACTTAATTGTCTAGACTAGACCTCTGTCTATCCCTGTATTGGGAATTGCGTGAAGATATTTATTTATTATTTAACGCGCAAATTGTAGATGCTAAGTGATATTAGTTTTATTATATCTTTGTGTAGATTTTCTGTATTTCTGTTTCATTAGTTATATTTAAGTGTAAGAAAGAAAACACTGTGTCCTTGTTTTAAATCTGTATATACACATAGTTTGGACTACGACCGTTCAGTACCTATGAATTTTAATTTTATCGTGTAGTTGTCTTAGTCTGTTTTGTGTTTCATAATAAATAAATAAATAAATAAATAAATGGAGAGCCTCATTGTCAGCATTTACATGCTGTTTCTATACTTTTACACGGCAATTCTTACACTGTCCTTTATTGCTATGTACAAAGTTACTATTATATATAAGTTATTACAGTGTAGTGTAGTAAATTCATTCTTTATTAAATTAATCAACTCGATTACTTTAAATAAATCAGTTGACAATAATTAATTGATACGACTGTTTCGTGAGATTCAATAAATCTGTAATCTTAAATTCAATAAGCTGTCAGATAGTAATCACCGGAAGTGTGAGGTAATACTGTGGAGGCCAAATGATTCCTGCCCTTCCACAAACGTACTACTTGCTATTGAATTAATAACATTTATAAATAACATTAAAATATTACCATAAGCTGCAATGTATGGTTATATTGTGTAAAATTTTAGTATTTAAAAAAATTCTTTACGCCTTTCCCAATACTGTGGTAGGCAGAAGTCTAGACCATTAAATTTTTTCAGCCCACCTTCCACCGGAGACATTCATTGGTACGAGCCTGGAGATTGAACTCTGGTCTCTTGACTCGAATTCCGTTCACCCAAGCATTTGGTTATCGTGACTTCTAGAAGTCAGATCTCAAAACGTGGAAGATATCGACTAAAAACTACTGATGGGTATAGCTTCTTCAGCTGTAGAGACTTGCGAGAGTGAAGACCCGCAGGTTGAAGTGCCGGATCAACCAGGTTGATACCACTATTTATTTCTTATCTGCGTTCTCCTTTTTACCCTTCCTAAGATCATATTGTCACTTATTTCCTGGTATTACAAGGTATTACGATTTGGCGATTGCGGTAAGTTCTTTCAAACCTCCTTCCAACAAAGACTTTTATTTGTAAAACGTGACAGGTGGTAGAGCCTGTCGCTGTCCTTATGTCCAAGCCAACGACATAAAGACGGCAATCGTACGTAGTTTTTTAAAAAACCCATAGGTACGAGTCTGAGGTTCGGACTCGGATCTCAAATTCCGATCACCCAACCACTTGGATTGGTGACTATTGTTTCGAATTTTTTTTAACAATAAAAAACACAATAATATACCTAATATAATAAGTATAAATATGACTTACTTTCTACCATGGACGCGAGTACCTCCCCCAGTTTCCTGCCTATGAAACGCACGTAGGAGGTAGAGCGGATGTACAGCCAGCGGATCAGGGAGCTGCCATCCAGGGCCATCACACCGTACTCACCTGTTGGCAAGGGAATATGAATAAGTATCTTTGTACTCGATTCTTTACTCGATTGTAAATAAATGTTTATCTGCATATGTAGGTAAGTATATTGTACCGTTAACTTTTTTACCAAGACGGCGTAAGGCACGGCACTAGTCTTGTTGTTCCGAGAAAGTTTCACTAAAAAGTTAATCGATAGCACTTCATTGTCAAGATCTCTGTCTACCCAGTATGGGGAATTACGTGAAGATAAAAAAGTTTGAAACGGGCCCACAATTAATAACACGAAGATTTTATAACATTCTGGCAGCGCCTTGTTTCCGCTATCCTTATAGTGTTGAAAATATATGTTTTCGTTTATAAATTAATATAATTCATTATCGTACACATTAAAAAATAAAGAAAATATGCAACTATATTTATGTGATAATAATTTAGGAAGCTGAGCTGGAACTTAAAAATCTTCAGAAGCCCTTAATTTATATTTTAAAGTACCTACCCTTAAAAGTGTTCTCTTCCAGCAATCAGCCTGTTAAAGTCCACTGCAGGACTTATGCCTCATCCACAGGAAGGATATGCCATAATCGCCACGCTTGGCAAGCGGATTGGCGATCGCAGTTCCAAACCACTCCCACCTCAAACGCGTTTTAGATAGCCCATCTTCGTTCTAAATACTTTCGGTCTTATATCTTTAGAGATAATTATGAAAGCAGAGATAATTATGATGATTCTGAAAGCAAATTCATCATTTTCTTCATGCTCTCACTAAGAGGTTTTCTTGACCCTCCCTCTTCGAGCAATTCGCGTAAATTGTCTCCGGAAGTTAGTCTCCATGTTAGACTTACCTTGACCCCTTTTCGAGTTATCTTTCGCGCTACATATTTTCTTCACTATACAGTCTTAAGTTATTCCTTTGACGTGCCTAAACCACGTTTTGGGATTCGATATATACTATGGTGCTTCCATATGGTTGCCATTGTCGATTCTATTAGTATAATATATTATTAATAATAATAAATACACACAATTCCCAATACATGACTAGACAGAGGTCTAGTCTAGACAATATAGTCCCTCCGACCCACCTTCCACCGAAGATACTTTCGGGACAACGTGACAGGTGGCGAGCCTGTCGCCGCCTTTATGTCCAAGCCAACGATAAAGTTTGTACATAAGTTTTTGAAAATCCCATTGGTACGAGCCTGCCACCTGGGGATCGAACTCGGGTCTCTTGACTCAAAATTCCGATCACCCAACCCCTCGGCTATCGTGACATTAGTTTAAAATATTAATTAGTAAAATAATTTAACGTCCGAATAATCAATTAAAGTAATGATGCGACGGATCATTAGATACGTTGATTATTCCTACATGTAATCAACAAGTGTGTACCTCTGCACTATATTATTCTCGAAAATTAAATACACATTTCACTTGCAGTTCGGTCTAGACACAGAAGTAGACCCATTAAGCTGAAGCTTATTTTTAATTTATTTTAGGATAATTTACAGCTTAAATTTTGAAACATCTTGTGAATACATAAAACCAACACAGTTTTCACTGAAAGTGAATACTATAACTCATTACAATAGACAACTTACAATCTATGTAATAATAATAATAATATTCTTTATTGTACACCAAATAAGAAAAGACAAAAAAAATACAAAACATAATTAACAAAAATTGGATAACAAAAGGCGACCTTATTACTATGTAACAATTTCTTCCAGGCAACCTCAGGAATTTACCAATAAGAAAACAATTAACGGGTAGGATGTACATATAATATGATAAAAAACATACCTTTTATAAGTAATCATTAGGGCAAAGGGAAATATGAGAGGAAAAGAAATATTGTCATAAAGAGGAGTTAGAGGGAGAGAGACAATATTCTTTTCTCTTAAAAGAATCTATGTTTTTAGCAAGTTGAATTTACATAGGTAAAGAATTCCACAGTTTAACAACAGCAGTAAAAGATTTATGATAGAAATTAGAGGATCGCATAGGATTTTTTAACAAGAGGTTTTCATTAGAACGTAGAGAAAGGGTATGAGAGGAAAAAAAACATATAAAAGGACACATACACACATTGTATATGTGCATATATGTGATACAGATTCGTCGATTTTATAGCAGATATAAATTTTTATTTACTTTCGCAAAGTAAATCAATATATTCATATTTTTCATTTTAAAACGTATATGCACATCAAATCTATTATTGTTTGTTGTTTTACATAGCCGTAGAGCAAAAAACATTTTTGAGTCAGTTCGTGAGCGAGCGATTATAAAAAATTTTACTTACGATGTATGAGGACTTCAAAGAATTATTAATAATTTTGTATAGAAGTTACTTTTTTATTACATCATCTTGCACTCTACGTAATTCTAAGGATTGTATATTATAGTGCGATAAAGTTTTAAGTTGTAATCCACTATTTCTACAGAAGTTTGTCAAACGATTCAAATTATCTTGCAAATCAATAAAATGTTGGAGGGACTTCATAGCAGTAAAAAATTTTGTGTTATGCGCATCTTATATTATATTCGAGCACTATTTTGGGACAACAAGACAAGTGCTGTGCCTATCGCTGTCTCAGTGAATCGAGTACAAACATGCAATTAAATTACATAAATGTTTGCTCCTAAGGAGAATTAAACCAACAACCCTTAGCTTTGAAGGCCGTCAATATGAACATTTTATAATACACTAGCTGCCCCCCGCGGCTTTGCCCGCAGTTTTACACCTAACGCGGAACCCTAGTTATGTTTCTGAAATAAAAGTAGCCTATGTTACTCCTTATAACATTAGCTATCTGTCAATGAAAGTCATGTTAAAATCGGTCCAGTCGTTTCAGAGATTAGTCGGTACAAACAGACAGACAGACAGAGAAAAATTTTAAAAACAGTTTTTTTTATACACCAGACTCTTCAATTTTATATATATATGTAAAGATTATATTACAGAAATATTCTATTATACATGGAAAGAAAGAAAGAAAGACATTCTTGCTTGTCTTTCATATTCATCATCTTTTCAAACGTAAACTTCAATTATATAACTATAATAATTGTGTAAGAAATGTCTTAGTATGCAAAACATATATAAAAGCGATTAAATAATTTCCTGAGTAATCTTGGATAAACCCTATTGTTGGTAACTAATGCAATACAATTGCAATAGAGATAACAAGTGGTGCATTAAGATGTTAACAATATCTGATTCACATTGATTATCATTCAGAGGTCTGTGGACGAGTGACGTAAACACTGGTTATTATATGATCTGAGATCTCGAGTTCGATTTCCGGACCTGTCAATATACTCCTAGAAAAATACTTTTTCTACATTGTTTCGGGTCTGGTTTGCTGGTACCTTCGTTGTTTCTGATTACATAACACAAGTGCTTTAGCTGCTTACTGTGGGATCAGAACAATGCTGTGATGTAGTCTCTATCTATGTATGTATCGCCGCGACTTGGATATGTAATGGAAAATCTAATTCATGATTACGCTATTCATTATCAAAAAATCAGTCGTAAACATATTTGTTACGTACTGACACATACATGTTTAGTTCAGTAAATTTGTCACATTTTTAAAAATCTAACACAGTTTCGTAATAAGATTCTTCTGACGGACAAGACACAAACGATACTATGTATCCTATGTTTTATATTGTATGGTAACTACATTGTATACCATTTTAAGAAATTAAGAAAATCATTTGGGAATTGCGTGAAGATATTTTTATATATATTTTTGTTGTTTATTATTGTTATAATTATATTCATATCTCAATTATCAGTACAGTATACAGTAGACTATTCTACTGTAGCGATAAATCGAAGATCAATGACCCGTCTCGCGAATAAATCTGACCTTTTCTTAGAAACGCCTCGCTAATATTTGAGAAGCTGTCCTTCGTGGGGTCGTCGGTGAAGCCGTGCACGAAGATGATCAGCTTCCGATTGGGCTCGAAGGCCCGCGCCTGGATGATCTCCTCCGCTGCTCTGCTGATGTTGTAGGTGACGTTGCTGGAGCTAAAACGACAAAATTTACATTTGTGCAGGTTCTTTGTCAAATGTAGCTTAATTGACCACTAGAGGACATTAATCTCCTATAAAGAGAATAAATAAATAAATATCTTAACGCAATTCCCAATACAGGGGTAGACAGAGGTCTAGGCTAGACAATTAAGTCCCTTCGACCCAACTTCCACAGAAGATATTTTCGGGACAACGTGACGGGTGGTGAGCCCGTCGCCATCTTTATGTCCAAGCCAACGATGTAATTCGTGCATATTTTTTTTTGAATAACTCATTGGTACGAGCCTGCCACCTGGGACTCGAACTCGGGTCTCTTGACTCGAAATTTCGACCACCCAACCACTCGGCTATCGTGACTTAAATCGTGGCTATCGTCCTATAAAGAGGATTCGCAGTAAACGCAACGCAAGAGGATTGGCGATGGCAATAGCTAAGATGCAGCAGCCTGTGTCTCTTGAACATGTACTTTTGGAGTTGCTTATCCTCCTGTCTATCGTTAGCCATATTTTTAAAAGTTTCCTTAGTCACCTCTCACGATAACCAAGGGAGTTAGAAGACGATAAATTTTGATGACAATACAATACGACACATGTAAAAGTCCACCGCAGGGAGTGGCCTTCCCCCTAAGGTAGTGTTTGAGAAATTACTACACATGGCAAAGCGGAGTGGCGACCACAAAACCAGACCACTTGCACTTTGGACACTGCCGATAAAATCTGCAGAATGTTGGTCTCGTATTCAAGATTTTTCGCCCCAGCTGTCGCTAGCCAGTTAAATTATTATGCCTTATCCCCTAGTCCCCTTTCGCAAAACCCATGGGAAGACAAAACCTTATAATATTAATACATGATACATATTTATATTTATATTCATATTCATATATATGAGTTCAAATGAATGTTATATATACCTTTGTACTGATTATGTACCTATCTACATTTTGTTGATTCTCCTCCCAGGGTTGACTGGAAGAGAATGCCACAAGGCATTAAGTTCGTCCCTTGTAACCATTGTATTAAGGTGTTTGCAAATATGGTGTTTATAAATATGGCAAATATGGGCTTAATATATAAATAAAAGGTGACGATCTACTCTAACCACTAACCTGGCATAAGGTTACTTACCGGGTTTTGAACAAGAACGTGAGAGCGTTCAGGTCTGGTTCCCGCACCCCCTCCAGCTGCTCGTACGCCACCCCAAACAACTTCTTCACATGAGCGCCTGCATCCAATTATTAACATGTTTGATTATGCTCTATCTTTGACAAAATATCTTCATGCAATTCCCAATTTAGGAGTTGACACAGGTCAAGAAAATTAAGTCTATTCGACTCACCTTCCACCGAAGACATTTTTAGGGACAACGCGACAGGTGAGCCTGCCACGGTCTTCATGTCCAAGTCAACGATATAGATCTTACATAAGTTTTTGAAAGAACCCATTTGTGGCCTTGATTATTGAACTTGGATCTCTTAACTGTCTTGACTCGAATTCCGATGACCCAACCACTATCGTGACTTTATTTGTGATTATGTCAATTAAATACAATATATACATTTCTAATGTTAGCTATGTAAATGAACATTGTAGACCTGACCTTTATGGCGGATAGATATAAATTTGTAGATGTAACAGGATTCCCCCACCCTTAGGTCCTTCCATATTCATCCATCCCTTTCCAAATTTTTTCTCCTCTTAAGTCACGAGTCACGCCGAGTGGTTACATGATCGAAATTCGAGGCAAGAGACCATAGTTCTTTCCCTCGGTGGAAGGCTCGTACCAATGGCTGTTTTCAAGACTTATGTATGATGGCTGGATTATCGTTAAAATGGACATAAATACGACGACAGTCGCACCAATCACGTGTCACTTTTTTAACATTTTCTCGATTGTGAATGTTTGCGATGCCTTCGTTGTTTTTGATTCCATAATAGTAGTGCTTAAGCTGCTTACTGTGATCAGAGCAATGGATGTGATGTTATCCGTATGTATGTAATTTTTTTTTATATATTTACTGGCTTTTCACTTACACTGAGTGGAACCAATGTATGCTATAGTTTCATCGATGGGTTGTTTTATAGGGACTATCTCCTTCTGGATGCTCTGGCCTATGGCCGTCAGGACATTGCCCTGTTCTTGCGCGGAGGCGTTCAGCAGCGCTACGTAGCCGACCAGCACTGACACGAAGTAGTTCAAGTTGAGCATGTTCTGGAGAGTACACCAAATACGTCAGTTCTGGTTAAAAAAAACAGACAGACAGACAGAGGTCTTGTCTAGACAATTAAGTCCCTTTGACCCACCTTCCACCGAAGATATTTTCGGGACAACGCGACAGGTGGTGAGCCCGTCGCCTTCTTTATGTCCGAGCCAACGATGTAAGTCGTATATAAGTTTTTTTGAAAAACCCATTGGTACGAGCCTGCTACTTGGGGATCGAACTCGGGTCCCTCGACTCGAAATTCCGACCACCAATCACTCAACTCACACTAATCACTCGGCTATCGTGTTAAAAAAACAACTTTAGGCTATTGCCAATACGGACAGAGATCTAGGTCTCTAGGAGAGACAGAGTTCTAGACAATTAAGTCTTTTCGAAATCGTACATTGGTACGAGCCTACCACCTGGGGATCGACCTCAGATCCCTTGACTCGAATTACGATCACCCAAACTCTCGGTTATCGTGACACTTTATATTTTTTAAACAAAATTTAAAATTATTTCTTTTATTTAAACTTAATAATTTTCTAAATAAAGTTATAAATAACACATCTTCGTATAACGTTATTCCTAATACTGGACTAATGGTGTTCTAGACAATTAAGTCCTTTTGACACACCTTTCTCTCTCTCTCTCTCACCTTAGCACATTAAAATATCTCCGCAAATATTTTAATGTGCTAAGGTGATAGGTGATGAGCCAGTCGCCATCTTCATATCCAAGCCAACAATGTAAATGGTACATAAGTGTTCAAAACACCAATGAGTACGAGTCTACGACCTGCGAATCGAACTCGGATCTCTTGACTCTAGTTCCGATCACCCTACCACTCGGCTATCGTGACTAATTTAAATATTTAAATTTTTTCCATTATTCCAAAATTCGTCGATGAATTCGTCAATGGCGCCGTGTTAATTTACGTATCGTCTTAATTACGATGGTACCATTATACATCGCATTTATTGCCTGAGTCAAGGCCCACGTGGCCCTTGGCCTTGATCTTATTTATTTCATAATTAAATGTTGTGACACACAAGATATACTGCCCACTAAATTAATGTGAAATTAAACGAAATTAAAAATTTATTTATTCTTTGATGTACATGATATATTCCTTGATATTCTTATACTGAAATTATATCTATCCACTGATATTATACAATATCCTTCTAATACTGATATAATATAATATCCTTGATATTATAAATTCACGTAGTGATTACATACTCATTCATATACTTCGATGTAAGTGAACATTTATCCATATTTTTCGGAAATTCATTAAGTGAAGTTAATGCAATTCCACTTAATAAAAGTCTGATTTCGTTTGAACAACCACGTTTCGTAATGAGAAATATCATGTCTTACCAAAAAATTGCTGAAGCCAGTGACGACCTGTAGACAATGACCTTAGTGAATTATAATAACAAAAAAGTTTATAGAATAAAGTTTTCGAAAATAGTCTTCTCGTCTAGAAAATGAAGTCTCGTCTAGATAATTGAGATAACGTGACAGATGATGATAGGTGGCAGGCCAATCTCCGTCTTAATGTCTAAATGTAATAAAACTCAGGCTAACGATACAATATATATAGAAAAATATTCATATTCATGGATGTACTTACTACGGCTGGAGTTCAAGCATTCATCACACTAATTTTTGCCCATAGTGAGATTCGAACCCGCAACCCTTAGCTTCGAATGTACCAACTAGGCTCGGCAGCTTGTCAGTCTAATTAGTCTTAATTTCTTATCGGTTTATAAGGTATAATTATGCTAAAATAAACAATACGGTTACATTCCATATTGCACTATAGTTACGGG
The DNA here is from genome assembly GCA_029286605.1 of Sericinus montela. NCBI lineage: Eukaryota > Metazoa > Arthropoda > Insecta > Lepidoptera > Papilionidae > Sericinus > Sericinus montela. The sequence goes on along the minus strand of JAGSMR010000024.1, from coordinate 998,560 downwards.
TACAGGCGAAGCGTCCACCTTAACGAAGAACTTTAATATAAGAAGGTCCCAGTTGTGCTGTCATCTCAGGACTTAAATGGAAAGTCGTCGTATAGGTAAGAATATGACCTTATTAACTTCTATGCTGAACTTCTATTCTACTGGGACGTTGGTGCAAAATAAAACGAAAAGTTGTTATTGAAAAAATTACTTCGCAACCCTCCGCATGCAAATATAAAAAGGTATATGTTACCTGGTCCGAAGAGAAGAAGAGCACCACCCTCCCTCCCACAGATGCATGCACTAATTCCACTGTATGCACCACCACCGAAAACGCGACACGTGTTTCGCCAAAACAAGGCATTCTCAAGCGAGTAGACTCTACGATGAGCGACCGCAGAGCGCTCTGCGGTTTGAGTGTAGTGGTGGTGGTGGTGCATACAGTGGAATTAGTGCATGCATCTGTGGGAGGGAGGGTGGTGCTCTTCTTCTCTTCGGACTAGGTAACATATACCTTTTTATATTTGCATGCGGAGGGTTGCGAAGTAATTTTTTCAATAACAACTTTACAATGAATTTCCGCAAAGTAACGCCTGAGTCAATTAACTATTAATTAACTAAAATAAAACGAGACAAAAAGAAAAACATAAAAACAGCAGCAAAAAAAGACAATCAAAAATGTATGATCAATCGAGAAAAGGAATAGGGAATTTTATGTAGCTTTTTTTTTTATAGGAAAAGGGAGGCAAACGAGCAGGTGGCTCACGTGATGGTAAGTGATTACCGCCGCCCATGAACACCCGCAATACCAGAGTGCCTCCGCAATGCCTCCCTTAGAGTGCCCCCCTCCCCTATAATTGGGGGAGGAGGGTGTGTGGGCCACCGGTTACCTGCACTCACCAGACGAAACGCAGAAGTTTGTTAGACTTCTACTTTACGCCGGTATTCTGTGAGGTCGTGGTACTTCCCCGGTGGAGCCGGCCCATTCATGCAACAACAAAAGTTGATGCGTGGCTCTACCACTGTTAATACGCTACGCCTTTTGTTTCATAATTTTGTCATTTCTACAAGTCGTTCTTAGAGACTTAGCTTCAGAGACAAGCGTGTTACGGTCTTAGAATTTACTAACCCCTTTCTTTCCGTGGGTGTTGGTTGAACGGGCAACTATCTCGAAAAATGCTACACCAAATATGTCTAACAGGTGACGGACAGCGTCTAAGTGTCTAAAAGTCTGGTCAATATTGCTGATTAACCTGCACTCATTGGAGGGTCTTATATCATGCAGATAAATAATAATTATAAATATTATATTTACGCCATTTCCATTACAAGGGTAGACAGAGGTCTAGGCAATTAAGTTGTTTCGACCCACCTTCCACCGAAGATATTTTGGGACAACGTGACAGGTGGAGAGCCCGTCGCCGTCTTAATGTCTTAGCCAACGATATAATTCGTACATAAATTTTTGAAAAGACCCGTTGATGCGAGCTTGCATTTCTTGGGATTGAACTCGGGACTCTTGAAACGTATTCCGATCACCCAATCACTAGACTGTCGTGACTTCAGAGGACTTTCATGCAGAGTTCTTCTATATGCCAGGTGTGTTAAGTAAGAGACTTAATAGGAGACGTAATCTCCCTCTCTCTTTACTCATTTTCATCTCTATAAGCGATGCACTTGGAGCTCTTACAGTTTACCTTGTAGTGTAAATCTAGTACATAATAGTTCATACTCCCTGACCATCATTTGAATCACTTACTGGTATAACATAGTGTCCGAACTGCGTTTATAAGTTCATAAAAGTTTTTTAAAACAAAAGGATGGTGCTAAAAACAGTGCAAAAACTGCATAGTGTGGTGAAAGCGTGCTTGCTATATTTAAGCTGGCTTTAGTGTAGAAATATCAGAGTATTTCCTTTTTAAAATTGTCTATGTATGTATGAATGTATATACAATAGCGCTATCTATTTCTCACGGAGCGGAAATCGCTCATCCTGATACTATTCTCTTTATACTAGGTAATTATACTTACTCGATAAGGGAGTACCTTACAGAGTTCAATGTTGACAATTTTATACGCAGTTTTGTCAAAAACTGAACGAAATTAAATATCGTTGACTCTACCAATATCTTTGGTCTGCATTTTAGTGGGTTCTAATGATTAATTTTGTATATAACTACAGTTATACACACATAGATAGATAGGGACAACATCACATACATTTCTCTGATCCCGAAGTAAGCAGCTTAAGCACTTGTAATATCGAATAAAAAACAACGAAGGTACCACAAACAGACCCGGGAAAATGTAGAAAAAGTGTTACTTTTTACATTGAATCGACCGGGAATTGAATCTGGGACCTCAGATCTGGCGACACCATGAAAACCGGTGAGTGCGCCACTCGTCACGGATGTCGTCTCCGTGTCATAAATCATAATATAATATATTATAATAATTTAATGACTTCATGTGTCTATTGCTCCTAGTCAATTTAGGGCTTATGACACATGAAGGGTATTCGGTATATGTGCAACATCAAACACACACACAATTTGACAGCACACATAACTCACGCCGCTGAATAGGTTTCTATAAGTCAAGTCGTAAACGTCTTCAGCGGGAGCGTCCATTTTGGCTGAAATAAAGAATTTGTCAAAATCCTCGATGATATATCTCGGTTCGCTTAAAATTATTACACAAGTACATATTAAGTTCTAGCTGTCTCCCACGGCTTTGCCCGCTGTTTAACACTTAATGCGGACCCCTAATTATTTTTCTAAATAAAAAGTAGCCTAAGTTATTCCTTATAACATCAGCTATCTGCCAGTGAAAGTCTCGTCAAAATCGGTCCAGCCATTTCTAATATTTGCCGGAACAAACAGACAGACAGACAGAGAGACAAAAATTTAAAAAAATGTTATTATGGTTTATGTGCCGTATGTATATTCACATACATGTAGTAATAACGGTAATTTCAATATTACAAACAGACACTCAATTTTATTTACATGTATAGATATGTATAAAAATACAACATATGTAGGTTTGTCGTCGCAAATCTCTAAATGTACTTGACAACTTGACATGTTGCATTTTAATCCAAAGTAAATTGTAATTGTAAATACTTTGGGTTCCGAAATTCCCCGGGGAAAGGAAAATATTTTTTTTTAAATACAGCATAAAAATTATATAAATTTTGCCATTCTAGAAAGTAACAGAAATTTGGTTATTGAAAAAGTTACTTCGCAATATTCCGCATGCAAATATAAAAAGGTAAAATATTTATATCACCGATACATAATAGGTACATCACATACATTGCTCTGATCTCGAAGTAACTAACTAAAGCACTTGTGTTATGAAATCGGAAACAATGAATGTACCACCAGACCCAAGAAAATGTACAAAAAGTGGTTTACTACTCCGGGAAGCGAACCCAGGCGACACCATGAAAACCGGTGTGTAGGCCACACGACCACTGAAGTCGCTATGAATGTCATAAAGAACAATCTTGAGCCACCTGTGAACCAATCACCGCAATATTGTGCAGGTCATCAGTACATGTTGGGGGTGTTTGTAACACTGTCTATTTTTAATAGCAGCCACTCAAGAAGTCCAATAGGAGTGAACTAATCTGACTCACAAAGTTAAGGTATCTTGAAACTTTATGTTTTGTCTTGCCTTTTGCATGGATTATACGCCTATACAATGGGTCTGATACAAAACCTCCCCTCCCTTCTTTTTTCTTCTCCTTCTCTTTTCCAATCCCTTTCTTAAGGTAGGGGCACCTACAGCCCCTCTGGTGATGTGATTGGACCTGACCTGTCACGTTGTCCCGAAAATATCTTCGGTGGAAGGTGCGACGAAGAGACTTAAATGTCTAGACTAGACTTCTGTCTACCCCTGTATTGGCAATTGCGTGAAGATATTTTATTTTATTTTCATTTATTTTACCATTATTATCATAACATGCTATCAAAAGTCGACAGCTGAACATAGGTCTCCCCCAAAGATAGGCCCTGGAACGGTGCTTTTCCATCTGCATCCATCGACTCCTGCAACATTGTGCAGGTCGTCGCTTCATCTTGTGGAGGATCGTCCTACACTGCGTTTGCATGGACAAAGTTGCCACTCAATAACCTTCTTTCCCAAGGGTTGTCAGTTCTAAGAGCTATGTGCCCATTCCATTTTACGAGCAAAATTACTTCAGCGTGCTGAACTGCTTCCAACCTTCATTCTGCTGCAGATGTCTTCGTTACGGATTCAAAAGGATCATTCTTACCTCCTCGCAATTTCCCATTTTGGGAAAGGCAGAGGTCTAAACAATGAAGTCCTTCTACCCACTTTCCATTGAAGCTTATTTGAGGTAAGGTTATATTCGCTTTTTTCATCTTCACGCATTTCTCAATACAGGAGTAGCCCTACCTACTATTCAGTATGTGCCTACGTCCTGGTGATCGAATACGGTCTCCCGACTTTAATTTCTATGACCTAGTCTCGAATTTCTATGACCCCACAATTATCGTGACTTTTTCTATATGATTACATGTATAGAATATGCTGTTACTTAGATGCATAAAATCCTATGTACGTATCTAAGTGACGAACCATTAGCGAAAGTAGTTAACCTCAATTTTTCAGGCCTTGATACAATTCCGTTTCCCTTATTTGATAAATTTCTTTACGATTCTCAATAAAAATAAACATACAATTAATTGATTGAGGCGCAATTAATAGATAAGGCTAAGAATACACTTAAGCCACTCGCAATCTGTCCACCGATGTGGTTTTATGTTTCACCGCGATAAGGGACAGTTAAACTTCACGCCATTCTCAATACAGGGGTAGACAGAGGTCTAAATAATTAACTCAATTTAAGACATCGTAACAGGTGATGAGCCCGTCACCGTCTGGGTGATGACGATACGATAAATTTGGTAGTGAATTTGGTGGTGACAATGGAGGTGATGGCAATTTTAAGTATCAGTTTTATTGAATATTATATCAGTATTAAAGTGTCACGATAGCCGAGTGGGTTGGGTGATCCGAATTTCGAGTCAGGAGACCCAATCCTCACATGCCAGGCTCGTACCAATGAGTTGTTCAAAAACTCATGTACGAATTATTTCGTTGCCTTGGACATTAAGACGGTGACGGGCTCACCACCTGTCACGTTGTCCCAAAAATATTTTCGGCGGAAGGTGGCTCGAAGCGATTAATTGTCTAAACCTCTGTCTACCCCTGTATTGGGAACGGCGTGAAGTGTTTATTTATTTTTAATATTAGTAGGATACACTTGAAACACTCCGCTCTGTCAGCAGAATCGATTGACAACTGTTACCACGTGTTAGGATAAAAAACTAGCTTAATGCGCACGAAAGTCGAGCGCTTAGTAGTTTTTATGGTTTAATTATTTCTTATTTAATAAATATTTAAATTTGTAATTTTCCACATTTTAACGCATTAATGCACTCATTTACCATCGCTCAATCATATTACACGCGTAATCACGCATAAAGTATACTATACATATATATTTATGCGTATTATATACATAAAGTATATAATACGCATAAAGTATTTATTTACCTTAAGACAAACATTACATTAACATGTAAGAAGTGTACGTAGTCACTATAACGTAGTGATTACATTCTCTTTGATAATCTCTATTGTCTATGATTGAAGAAGATTTATTTACTTGACATGATAGTCTATGATCTCCACACAAGGCGAGCCTGTATCGTGAGGACCATAGAGATTTAGAGTCAATTTTTATAATTGCCTTGTGCCTTGGGCGTCCTAAGGGGATTAAGGGAAATACCTAGGAAGTACTGTTGACTACCGACAGATGGCGGGAGAAACACCACGAAAATAGCCAAACCAAAATCAAGTAAAACGATGAGCCATTTGTTTTTTACTGAAATGTGTTTGTGGTACCTTCTCTGTTTCCGTTTCCATAACACGTACACAAGTCACGATAGCCGTGTGGTTGGGGTGAGCGGAATTCGAGTCAAGAGACGCCGAGTTCGATCCCCAGGTTGTAGGATCGGTTCCTACATATAAAACTTATGTATCATTTATATGATTGAACGTGACATATAAAGACGGCCAAAGCCTAACCACCTGCAACGTTGTCCCCATAAACCTATCAAGAGTCCCTCTGTACGAGGTTGCCACTTGAGAACCTTTCTTCCCTTTATATCATATATATTTAATTATGTTTTTTAATTAAATATATTATGTTTAAATACTTATTTTATTAATCCTACAAGGTCTAGAAGGTTTTTTGTTTTAAAATTAAGTGTGACCTATTATTTTTTATTCTTGGATTTGATTGTTAACATTAGTTTTAGAAATAAAATTTGCGATAAATAAATAAAATAAATATAAAATAAAATAAATATCTTCACGTAATTCCCAATACAGGGGTAGACAGAGGTCTAGTCTAGACATTTAAGTCCCTTCGACCCACCTTCCACCGAATTACTTAAATTTAAAAATTTTCGATAATTACTTAATAAAAACAAAATATAAAAGAATTTTAAACAAATTTCGAAATCATATAAACCATGTTGAGCTTATTATTATGAAATAAATAAAATATTTAGATAAAAATAAACAAGTGAAACGGGCGGTATTCAAACCCGCGACCGGACTGTAGGGACACTTGCAAACTGGAGCACAGTTGTGTATGTCGGGTCGGAATTTGCTAGTAGAACTACTCCTATAAGGAAATAGGATCTTTGATCTTACATATTATCTTACTTAATGGCTTTTAAAAGTCCTCTGCGAGACCTGAACTTCTCCCGTAAGGAGTATTTGCCACAGCTGGACTTCTCCTTTAAGATGAATTTGCCACAACCGCCACGCTTGGCAAGCGGATTGTCGATCGCAGTATCAAATACCGCGTATTTAGACGCTGCTGCCCGTCACTGTACTGCCTTCTTTATTTACCTAGACTTCATAATTTAAAAATACCAGAGCAACAATAGCTAAAGTCACGATAGCCAAAGTCACGATAGCCGAGTCAAGAAACCGGAGTTCTCCGGGTGGTAGGCTCGTACTAATGAGTTTTTTGTTTCTAAAACTTATGTACCTATAATATCGACATAAAGACGACGGGCTCACCACCTATCACGTTTTGACCTGAGACCTGATTTCGGTCCCCAGTAGTTAGGTGCACCAATGGGTTTTTTCAAGACATACAATTTTTATAGTTAGTTCGGACATAGACGGTGAAAGGTGGGTCGAAAGGATTTAATTGTCTAGACTTCTGTCTGGCCCAGTATTGAGAATAGCACGAAGATATATATTTATGGCTCTATTAATCGTCTCTTATGCCATACACAAGAAAGGGGGTATTAATTGTCACGCTGTTACTATAATGCAAGTGATGCATAAAAGACATTTTTTCCGACACTTCAGATTACAATCACAAATTACAGTAAAAGTTTACAACCAAAATTGATTCGACGAAAGTAAAATAAATAAATAAAAGGAAATCAATAAACAAAAGAAAAGTAGAGGGTATAATAACAATTCATGTTTTAACAATCGTAACTGATGAAGTTGCGGAAGGGACCGCCTCAGCATAAGCCGCGGGATAGCGACGCTGAGTTTCAATCGGCAATGATACCAAATACCATAATGCAAAAGGCAAATGATAACAGAGTTAAAACAAAAATCATTAAAAGACTCTTCACGCAATTCCCAACACTGAGGTAGACAGAGGTCTAGTCTAGACAATTAAGTCGCTTTCGATCCACCTTCCACCGAAGATAGTTTCGGGACAACGTGGCAGGTGGTGAGCCCGTCTGTATGCCCAAGCCAACGATATGATAACGATATAACACGTACAGAAGTTTCTGAAAAACCCATTGGTAAGAGCCTGCCATCTGTGAATCGAACTCGGGTCCCTTAATTCGAAATTCCGACCACCCAACCACTCGGCTATCGTGACTCTAAATTTTAATATTAATGATAATATATTAAATATATCAAACCATTGATGAAGCATTTGAAGATAAACACAATTTTAAATTTCTCAATGATTTTCAAATGCAGTCATTACAAATATGCAAAGTTAGAATGATATAAATTTTCAAGTGGAAAAAAATCCACACAGTAAAAATACAATAGGCTCTCTGATTATCCTAGTAAAAAGTACAGAACGGTCAAGATTGTCTGTCAAATCAAATCAAATTATTTATTCATCGAAATAAGAATCTACATTCGTTCATCGATAGTCACATTTTTTTTACAAAATTTAAAACAATTTAAAATAATGTAAAGTCCTCAAAGATACTTACAGACGTTGCATGGTCGTATTTAGAACATATTATAATGAAATAAATAATAAATAAATAAATACATAGGTAAGGACAATATCACTTATATTACGGAATCAAAAATACCGAAGATAACACTCAGAGAAACACTCACTAGAAAAAGTGTTTTCTGCATTGATCCAATCGGGTATCGAACCCAGGAACTCAGGGCTGTCGACACCATAAAAAACAGTGCGTAGGCCACGTGTCCACGGAGGTCATCATGTATCGTTTCTTAATGAGGTTCCTCCATCTGAGCAGAAACAGGCGATAGAGGCTCCGTAGGATTCCTTTCTTTTGGTCATTTTTGTCTTACATTTGAACAATCCCTCTGAACTGTATACTCATGAGATATGAATTAATAAAACTACTTACGCGTGTAAAGATATCCAAAAAAAGTGACGTTGTAACTTTGATAGTAAATTAACTAAAATTCGCGTGTTATTTCACTGTACGATGTTTGATTAAGTTAGAATACGTTTAAGTTCAAGTTAAATCCGACGTACTTAACGAAGGCATTTAGAAGAACAGCGTCTTTTTCTGCCAAACGCCGTGTTTACACTGGCGCCGCGATCTGCAATTCTTCATTTATGTGCCATTTTGCGGATTATCAGCCTATAAGGACAATTGTCTGATACTAAATAATTTATTCTTTGATATAGGAAATGTGTAGTTCAGATATCACTTGTTAAATTATCTATTTTACTTTAAATGGAAGGAATAGACGAAAGAAACTAGGTATCGTTTTTTTAGTATTCTTTTTAATTATCATCACAATCGTAACGGCCTGTAAAATTACACTGCAGGATATAGGTTTCTTCCGAATGCGAGGCTTTAACGTGCTATGAATTTAAAAAAAAATATCTTAACGCCATTCCCAATACAGGAGTACACAGAGGTCTAGACAGTTAAGTCCTTTTGACCCACCTTCCACCGAAGCCATTTTTGGGGCAACGTGACAAGTGGTGAGCCCGTCGCAGTTTTTATGTTAAAGCCAAAAATATAATTCGTACTTAAGAAAAAAGGCATTGGTGGAACACGGGTCTCTTGACTCGAATCTCGATTACCCAACCACTCGGCTATCGTGACTTTTATGAAATCAATTTTAGTGCACTTATGCAATTATCAAAAGCCTGAAGATTTAGGGTGCGTACTGCGAAACATAACGGTGAAGATTCGAGCCCACCATTCGATTGTTGTCGTAAACCACTCCAGACACAAGCATTGCAGTTTAGTCGAAGTTGTTAGTTATTTGGCGTTGCTTGTATTATTAAAAAGAATATATGTTTAATTAGCTGTCAGTTTCCATAATCATTTCCATGAACGACACTCACAGGAAGAAATTCGTACGGAAATATACACGTGCCGCCCTCGCCATGTTCTTCGTCATCACCAGAGCACCACGGCCCCCATGTCGAGCCTGGCTCAGGCGCGCAGTGCGAGGAAGGGTGCGACCATCCATCCCACTCAGCCCGATGAAGGACAGACAGGTCCGAAACTAGTTGGCCCCTAAACCGATTGTTTAGACGTGAGTTGAGCAGTGTTTAATTATGTAATTAATAATGTCTCTTAAAATTAATTAATTTAATATACCATGACGTTTTTAAATAGACAATAGACATTTTAGTGATAGTAACCTTCGCAAGTTGTCTTTGCCTAATGGTCTGTCTAATTATAGGCCTCTTCCATACTCTGCTGTAATCGCCATAACACACCTTTCTCCTTACACGCTACGGCCAGTCGCTGATCTTTTAAGACAATTAAATTTTTTATATTTAATTTAAGCTTGTTTGAAGTTTTTATGAATGCCAAAGATTAAACCAGTTCGCAAAAACAGATCCTTGACAGAGAAGAATCGGGCAAAAACTCTATGGTATATTCGGTTCTCTTTGGGTTCTGCTATATTATTCAAAAGTACTTTTAATAGCAACGCTTTATCAAGTCTACATTGTCTCGAGTTTGGGTATTTCTGGTACCTTCGTTATTTCCGACGCCATAACACAAGAGCTATGACATTCGAGCAATGTAACTTTTTTTACACCACGGAGTAGAAAAGCTCAAAAGGAAGAATTACAAAAAGCAACACTAAAAATGGTCTCTTCCAGGTAACCTTTAGATGGATAGGAACTTAAATATGATATTGAGATGGAAGTGTACACGAAAAGGACGGAAAACAGAACATGAGATAACTAAAATTGGAAAATATATTCATATAAATAAAATATATCCTCCACATAATATATATCCACTTATGTAAATATATACAAATATAACAATATAAATTTTCATATTTATGAGTATAAAGTGAACTAAATGTTCAAAAGTTATAAACTCTTCAATACAAAAAATTATTGCAGTTAGTAATAGCTACGACGAAGTTGTTAATGATGAAAGATAGTATTCAGCAACCGGGGATTTAAAAATGGGCTGGGATTTGGCATGTCGGATATCGATAGGAAGAGCATTCCACAGTCTGGCAGCCTGTAGTTCAAAGTTACTGTAATAAGCTGTGGAATGAACTGGAGTTTTTATTTAAAGGGTTTCAGACGAGCTTAAGGATTGAGCATTGGAGAGATGTAGTAACTCGAATCGTTCTTTGAGATACCATCTATCTTAAGAAGCAGGGTAAAAGAGGATGTTGTAGAGAAGGGCAAGGATGTGTGACTTCTGGCGTAGGTGAATGGGCAACCACTTGAGCCTATTGCGATATTCAGAAACGTGATCATATTTGCGAAGTCCAAATATGAACCGAATAGAGAAATTTTGATGCCGTTCAAGCTTGTTAAAATGGTTTTCGGTTAAATCGGGAGATATCCCGTTCTGATAAGACTGCTAAGATGTCAGCGTAGTTGGGAATAGAAAGTAATATATAGATGTATGTATTTATTCATTAACGTGGGTGAAACCATAGCCGAGTCACGATATAGAGTCATAGAGTCACGATAACCGAGTGGTTGGGTGGTCTGAATTTCGAGTCAAGAGACCCGAGTTCCATCCCCAGATGGCAGGTTTTTTCATAAAACTTATGTACGAATTTATCGTTGGCTTGGACATTTAGGCGGCGACGGGCTCACCACCTGTCACGTTGTCCCGAAAATATCTTCGGTGGAAGGTGGGTCGAAAAAACTTAATTGTCGAGACCTTTGTATACCCCTGTATTGAGAATTGCGTGAAGATATTTATTTATTTTATTTTATTTAACGCGGGTGAAACCGTGAGCCACAGCTAACTAAAATGTTGTCTCATAACGTTTCCTCGAGACATCCGTTTCACATCCGGTACAACATAATCTAATGTACTTACAGTCTTTCTTAACATCTTGCTGCCCTTAAATCTTACATGTCAAGGCGAACGGACAACTTTGTTGACGTTTATTAATTTATAATGTTTACGACAAGCGAAGTAACCAAACTTCCTAGATATTATACAAACAGTAACTGTTGAACGTAAAGTCACGATAGCCGAGTGGTTGGGTGGTCGGAATTTCGAGTCGAAAGACCTGAGTTCGATCCCTAGATGGCAGGCTCGTACCAATGAGTTTTTCAAAAACTTATGTATAAAATATATCGTTGGCTTGGACATAAAGAGGGCGACGGGCTCACCACCTGTCACGTTGTCCCGAAAATATCGCCGATGGAAGGTGGGTCGAAGGGACTTAATCGTCTAGACTACTACTAAGATATACTACGTAAGATATTTATTTATTATTATTTAAAAAAACGTGGTAATACTAGCTTGAAACAAATTGTCTATGAAAAAATAACCGTCCGGAAAGAGAAGTTCGCAACGAAATGGCGGACTCCTTTTCTTATTGGATCTTCTTAATTTCGGTCTAGTATCTCTCAAAATACTCATACCGCTATTTATTACAATTTTTTATTACAATTGTTGTCACTACTTATTATAATGACAAAATACATTTTTTGTTTTAATGATAATAAAATATTTACAGTTTTACTACTAAATTATAAGATTATTTATTATTATTAGATATTTTTCATTATTAAGGTAAGATAGTAGCATAGAATATAGTATAGCTTTTCTCCTAATTATATACTAATATTTTACTTATAATATAAATTTAGTTTGAAGATCATAATTAATAAAATATATAAGTAATTGCTGTGCCCTATCCGGGTTCACGTTGTTACCTGTTATTTTAAGAACCTGTACACACGTTCTGTCATAGGTATTATGAGTATTGAATATAGGTAGCGATTACTATTTCTAAGGCTTTTCCCACAGTCGCCTCTTACGACACCCACGGGTAAGTGAGAGGGTGGCACATTCTTATGTCGTGACCGCACTACAATTTACGTATACTCATATTGTTTTATTTCTTAGAAGTGCATGAAGCGTGATCTGTTTAAACTGGATCTGAGATCACAGTAATCTAATACGTTGATCGAAACCGGCGATTAAAAAGTAACCCAGACGTCATCGCCGATGACGAGCACTGAATATTCATTTTAATCTAGCTAATATTAAACTATAATGATAAACTTCACGCTATTCATCACACAAACATTTGCTCCCAGCCGGATTCGTATCCGCAAACCATACCTACAAAGGCAGGATCTATCAAATAGGCTATCGGTTAATTTTGACATTGATATCTTTATCCCTATTCCTTCATCGCTATTCCCAATACTGGGGCAGACAAAGGTCTAGTATCAATTAAGTCCTTTCGACCCACCTTACACCGAAGATATTTTTGGGACATCATGACAGGTGGTGAGCCCATCGTCGTCTTTATGACATCATGACAGGTGGTGAGCCCATCGTCGTCTTTATGACATCATGACAGGTGGTGAGCCCATCGTCGTCTTTATGACATCATGACAGGTGGTGAGCCCATCGTCGTCTTTATGACATCATGACAGGTGGTGAGCCCATCGTCGTCTTTATGACATCAAGGACAGGTGGTGAGCCCATCGTCGTCTTTTATGACATCATGACAGGTGGTGAGCCCATCGTCGTCTTTATGACATCATGACAGGTGGTGAGCCCATCGTCGTCTCTTTATGACATCGCGACAGGTGGTGGAGCCCATCGTCGTCTTTATGACATCATGACAGGTGGTGAGCCCATCGTCGTCTTTGGCGACATCATGACAGGTGGTGAGCCCATCGTCGTCTTTATGTCATCATGACAGGTGGTGAGCCCATCGTCGTCTTTTATGACATCAGCGACAGGTGGTGAGCCCATCGTCGTCTTTGGCGACATCATGACAGGTGGTGAGCCCATCGTCGTCTTTAAGGACATCATGACAGGTGGTGAGCCCATCGTCGTCTTTATGACATCATGACAGGTGGTGAGCCCATCGTCGTCTTTGGCGACATCATGACAGGTGGTGAGCCATCGTCGTCTTTATGTCATCATGACAGGTGGTGAGCTCCATCGTCGTCTTTGGCGACATCATGACAGGTGGTGAGCCCGTCGTCGTCTTTATGACATCATGACAGGTGGTGAGCTCCATCGTCGTCTTTGGCGACATCATGACAGGTGGTGAGCCCATCGTCGTCTTTGGCGACATCATGACAGGTGGTGAGCCCATCGTCGTCTTTGGCGACATCATGACAGGTGGTGAGCCCATCGTCGTCTTTATGACATCATGACAGGTAGAGCCCATCGTCGTCTTTATGACATCATGACAGGTGGTGAGCCCATCGTCGTCTTTATGACATCAAGGACAGGTGGTGAGCCCATCGTCGTCTTTATGACATCATGACAGGTGGTGAGCCCATCGTCGCCCTTATGACATCATGACAGGTGGTGAGCCCATCGTCGTCTTCATGACATCATGACAGGTGGTGGTTTCATCGTCGTCTTTATGACATCATGACAGGTGGTGAGCCCATCGTCGTCTTTATGACATCAGCGACAGGTGGTGGTTTCATCGTCGTCTTTATGACATCGCGACAGGTGGTGGTTTCATCGTCGTCTTTGGCGACATCATGACAGGTGGTGGAGCCCATCGTCGTCTTTGGCGACATCATGACAGGTGTGGTGAGCCCATCGTCGTCTTTATGACATCATGACAGGTAGAGCCCATCGTCGTCTTTATGACATCATGACAGGTGGTGGAGCCCATCGTCGCCTTTATGACATCATGACAGGTGGTGAGCCCATCGTCGCCTTTATGACATCGCGACAGGTGGTGAGCCCATCGTCGTCTTTGTGACATCATGACAGTGGTGAGCCCATCGTCGTCTCTTTATGACATCAAGGACAGGTGGTGAGCCCATCGTCGTCTTTATGACATCAAGGACAGGTGGTGAGCCCATCGTCGTCTTTATGACATCATGACAGGTGGTGAGCCCATCGTCGTCTTTAAGGACATCATGACAGGTGGTGGAGCCCATCGTCGTCTTTATGACATCAAGGACAGGTGGTGAGCCCATCGTCGTCTTTATGACATCATGATGGTGGTGAGCCCATCGTCGTCTTTATGACATCAGCGACAGGTGGTGAGCCCATCGTCGTCTTTATGACATCATGACAGGTGGTGAGCCCATCGTCGTCTTTATGACATCATGACAGGTGGTGGTGAGCCCATCGTCGTTCCTTATGACATCATGACAGGTGGTGAGCCCGTCGTCGTCTTTATGACATCATGACAGGTGGTGAGCCCATCGTCGTCTTTATGACATCATGACAGGTGGTGAGCCCATCGTCGTTCTTATGACATCATGACAGGTGGTGAGCCCATCGTCGTCTTTATGACATCATGACAGGTGGTGAGCCCATCGTCGTCTTTAAGGACATCATGACAGGTGGTGAGCCCATCGTCGTCTTTATGACATCAAGGACAGGTGGTGGAGCCCATCGTCGTCTTTATGACATCATGACAGGTGGTGGAGCCCATCGTCGTCTTTATGACATCGCGACAGGTGGTGGTGAGCCCATCGTCGTTCCTTATGACATCATGACAGGTGGTGAGCCCATCGTCGTCTTTATGACATCATCATGACAGGTGTGGTGAGCCCATCGTCGTCTTTATGACATCATGACAGGTGAGCCCATCGTCGTCTTTTATGACATCATGACAGGTGGTGAGCCCATCGTCGTCTTTATGACATCATGACAGGTGGTGAGCTCCATCGTCGTCTTTATGACATCGCTGACAGGTGGTGAGCCCATCGTCGTCTTTATGACATCATGACAGGTGGTGGTGAGCCCATCGTCGTTCTTTATGACATCGCGACAGGTGGTGAGCCCATCGTCGTCTTTATGACATCAGCGACAGGTGGTGAGCCCATCGTCGTCTTTGGCGACATCATGACAGGTGGTGAGCCCATCGTCGTCTTTTATGACATCATGACAGGTGGTGAGCCCATCGTCGTCTTTATGACATCATGACAGGTGGTGAGCCCATCGTCGTCTTTATGACATCATGACAGGTGGTGAGCCCATCGTCGTCTTTGGCGACATCATGACAGGTGGTGAGCCCATCGTCGTCTTTGGCGACATCATGACAGGTGGTGAGCCCATCGTCGTCTTTGGCGACATCATGACAGTGGTGAGCCCATCGTCGTCTCTTTATGACATCATGACAGGTGGTGAGCCCATCGTCGTCTTTATGACATCATGACAGGTGGTGAGCCCGTCGTCGTCTTTATGACATCATGACAGGTGGTGAGCCCGTCGTCGTCTTTATGACATCATGACAGGTGGTGAGCCCGTCGTCGTCTTTATGACATCATGACAGGTGGTGGAGCCCATCGTCGTCTTTAAGGACATCATGACAGGTGGTGAGCCCGTCGTCGTCTTTATGACATCATGACAGGTGGTGAGCCCGTCGTCGTCTTTATGACATCATGACAGGTGGTGAGCCCGTCGTCGTCTTTATGACATCATGACAGGTGGTGAGCCCGTCGTCGTCTTTATGTCATTGACATTGATGCAAGCGGTGAACTATCACCATCATTGTGGTTTTTTAATTTCAGATTTTTGTGTAGTTTTTCCTGTAACTGAGCAAGGTTTAGGATTAAAAAAAGATAATTATATAACTTAATTAATGCTACCTTGTAGATATTAAAATGAAGGAAATAAAATTAGAGAGATTAAGATATCTGTCCTTCTTTCATTGGTAGGTTCATATATAATAGGCATCTAAGGAAAAAGCCTTGAAAGTGGCAATCAAGTTTAATGATACATACATACATAAATAGGGACAACATCACATATATTTATTTATTTATTTATGCTTTATTGTTTACACCTTATTTAAAAATATGTAACAATAGGCGGACTTAATGCCATATGGCATTCTCTACCAGTCAACCTTACTTGATGAGGAAAAAAATTATTATATTGCTCTGATCCAAAAGTAAGTAGCTGAAGCAGTAGTATGGAATCAGAAACAACAAGAGAATGTGTAGAAAAAATATTATCTATTTTAACCCGACCTAGAATCGAACCCAGAACCTCAGAGCGAGCAGCACCATGAAAACCGGTGTGTGCGCCACTAGTCCAATGAGGTCGTCAATTTCAAAACGGACCAGACACCTCGCTTGGACTTAACTTAGAACTTGCTGCCCTTCATCTGTCCACTAATTTCGGTCTGGCTTGGATAGCAATATATGGTTATAGCGCCATCTGTCGATGTGTAGTTGCACAACTCATAGATTCTACCTGCAAAGGATATTGTTATGAAGATTCCATATTCACGTTTTTTAACGTCACACATTTATGCAGATCCTAATGAGAAACATTTTCATTCATTATTACGGAATCAACTTATTGATATTCCAGATTATGTGAGTCACTGCCGGACCATTTACGTTTGCGGGGTGTGATCCGAATAGTAAAGCGTTGACTTTGTAGCAAGATATTTTTTTTTTAAGAAACATGATAATAAAACATTATACTGTAAGACGTAAGACGGGTTTTCTCGGAATAATTCTTGGTATCCCCATACAATATATTAACATAACTTGCCAGTGAAGTTGGCTGTACTGCATATGGTTTAAGGAAAATAATGAGTCTGGCTTATCGAGAAACGTCTAGAATATTTACTTGCATATATTCAAATATCATTCATGATAGGGTAGCTTAAGTGCGTGCGTGCGTGCGTGCGTGCGTGCGTGCGTGCGTGCGTGCGTGTGTGTGTGTGTGTGTGTGTGTGTGTGTGTGTGTGTGTGTGTGTGTGTGTGTGTGTGTGTGTGTGTGAGAAAGAGAGAGAGAGAGAGAGAGATATTTATTCGCTAAAACAATACGCATCCCATAAATTTCAAAATGAATGAAACAATGAATAAGCAAATAAAACCAATTTAAGCGTCAATAGCCTAATGGTTTAGGTTGCGGACTACGAAACATGTCATCGCAAGTTCGAGCCCGCCAAACGACTATTATCACGAACCACTCCAGACACAAGCATTGCAGCTTACTTGGAGTGGTTAACAGGTATACTACTATTGTCATTTGCCGTTGCTATTATTCCTTTAAAAAAAAACGTTTGTATCAGCGAAAGGGTTAAGATCAACGTCATGCTCCAGGGTGACATACAGGGCTGGTAATTCTACCACAACCAACACAGATCCTCACGATCAGCTGCAACAAGGGATGTTTCTATCAATTTAAAAATATTGAAAGGAACAATAGTTCTGATAGAGAAAACATTAATTATAAAATACTACTGTATATATCTTTGGGATAACGTGACAGACACAACCCAACGATATAATATACACAGTACATAAGATACATGGTACATACGATTTTTTTTTTCTGAAAAAAACCATTGGTACGAGCCTATCACCAGGTCCCTGGAGTCCCTATTCGATTTAGAAAATCGTTCCCATAGATTGCTTATACATGTAATATCAATTATTTTCAATGATAAATAGGCGAACATTTTATACCAACCACTTTTTCTGCAATTTCTCAGGTCTGTGGGGTCTTTCATTGTTTCTGATTTCGTGACACAAGTGCTTAAGCTACTTACATTGGGATCAGAACAATGGATGTGATGTTGTCCCTTTAGATGTATGTACTTATTATTATTATTCATTTATATGTATCAGAGGCCTGGATGTCTACCTCATCGATGTACTTAGTTCTTGTAAAATCTATACATTATTCCAAGAGCCTGACATGTAGAGCGCAGCGACATGGGAGGCGCAAAATATATAGCACTATCTTTTTTTACGTTTTTGAAACACTGTCAATTGACAACGCAGAGACAACAAGCTGGCAGACTCCTACTGCTGTGACCCTTCTCATTGCGATTGCTCAAACAATTTTGGTCTGCTGATGCATTCCATACAGTTTTTTAAAATCTTGAAAATAATAAATTAATACTACGACAGTCAGAACCCAGTCAGCTCCTTCGATTTTTTGTTTTTACAGGAAGATATCTTCACGTCATTCCCAACACAGGGGTCGACAAAAGTCCAGGCGATCAAGTCCCTTCAACCATTCCATCGAAGACATTTTGGGGACAACGTGTCAGATGGTGGACTACGCCGTGTATATGTCCATGTCAACGATACAATTCGTAAATAAGTTTAAAAAAATTGATTTCAGCCTTGGGGATCGAATTCTGGTCTCTTGACTCGAATTCCGATCACACAACCACTCGGCTATCGTTTTTGACGCGGCCCTTGTTGTTCCTTTTAGTATACATCAAGCTATCAACAACGCTGCAGGTATGCTGACTATATCTATTGAGCCTGACGGCGACTAAATGTCCAAGCCAACGAGACAATTCGTACATAAGTATAAAAAAAACTCATTGGAGCCTTCCTGTTAGGGATTGAATTCGCGTGTCTTATTTCAAACTCTTATCAATTTGCATATCGCGATTTTGTGTCAAAATATTTTAAAAGTTACTACATATAATAACAAAAGAAAAACACCTTTGGCATAATATGTTTATTGTTTATTATTCAAAATCATTTTATTAAACTTTGCACCGCGACAATAATTACAGTTATATCCATATATAACAATACAGAATATATTTAACAACGTTTTATATAACGCAACATGTATTTGTATAAGTACTTAATTAATCTTAAAATGGCACTATATTTTTATTTTTTTAATCTATAATAAACATCATACGATCGAATTCGGGTCTCCTGACTCGAAATTCCGATCACCCAACCACGTGCCTATCGTGGCTTACGAGCAATAAATATTCTTATAACAAAACTATTCTGTTCAATTAAATGTTGTAAATAATTTTATAACTCTAAGGCTCGATTCGCCCAAACTAGAATAAAGTTTTATCTAAGAATAAATAGCTGGTTATACCGGAGTAAACAACATTATATTACTTATCCAGGAACAAGCTTAATATTCGAGAATATATTTTACCGCCGATTTCTGCCGTATAGCGTAGATGTACTGGTATAATTCCAACATGGCGGACAATGATCAGCTGACAACATGTGTGACTGACGTGACGCGATGTTAGACATTACAGATAATGCGACCAAATTATGTTGGCATCTTAATTCGAGTCGTTACACCTAAAGTGTCCACATGCCACTTTTGTCGTATTAAACTTTCAAAGCTATGAATAATGAAATAAATAGTTAATGAATCTCGTAATGGCTTAGATTTCTGTAGTAAAATGAATGCAAAGTTATCTTGAACATAACAAAATAATCTTGAACATAACACTTTAAATAATACGCTGGTATCTCGGAAACTAATCGAGTCATTAGGTCGATATTTATTTCATTTATGTATTTATGTCTATTCTATGTTTATCTACACAGATCATCCACCTGTATGATTCCATTGCTCAAAACGACTATTCAATAATTCAAATGCCGAGGGCGGGATCCGAATCCGCGACTGCCGTCATGCTCTCACGTAGTAATGCTCTCACACTCGGGACAAATTTGTGGTTTTACGTATTTTAAGATGAGAATCCTGAAAAAAGAAATAAGAATATGACAACAATGTGAACTATTGGATCTAAAACTATTCCAAAAGATAGAAATACCATGTAAATTCTTATTATTTTTAAAAGTTAAAGTCCACTGCAGGTCATAGGCCTCTCCCATAGGGAGGATTTTGATAACGTTTGGCAAGCGGATTGGCGATCGCAGTACCAGATCACTCGCACCTCAGATGCTGCTGTCCATCTTTGATCTGATATTTTGAGAGATGTTTGTCCCGCCATCTATCGGTTACCATAACGATATTGAAGGCTGTTTCCCTAAATTGCCTCTTACGTTACTCGGTAGCCACTCGGCTAACAGACAATATACAATACAACAATATGCAGGACAATACATAGGATACAGTCACTGAAGTATTAGTACTAATATTACATGACTATGTTATGACCCGCAATGAGAACTACATCCGAAACAAAAGTAAGCCTTAATAAAAATATAATAAATAAATAAATATCTTCACGTCATTCCCAACACAGGGGTCGACAAAGTCCAGGCGATCAAGTCCTTCAACCATTCCATCGAAGACATTTTGGGGACAACGTGTCAGATGGTGGACTACGCCGTGTATATGTCCATGTAAACGATACAATTCGTAAATAAGTTTAAAAATTGATTTCAGCCTTGGGGATCGAATTCTGGTCTCTTGACTCGAAATTCCGATCACCCAACCACGTGCCTATCGTGGCTTACGAGCAATATATATTCTTATAACAAAACTATTCTGTTCAATTAAATGTTGTAAATAATTTTATAACTCTAAGGCTCGATTCGCCCAAACTAGAATAAAGTTTTATCTAAGAATAAATAGCTGGTTATACCGGAGTAAACAACATTATATTACTTATCCAGGAACAAGCTTATTATTCGAGAATATATTTTACCGCCGATTTCTGCCGTATAGCGTAGATGTATAGGTATAATTCCAACATGGCGGACAATGATCAGCTGACAACATGTGTGACTGACGTGACGCGATGTTAGCCATTACAGATAATGCGACCAAATTATGTTGGCATCTTAATTCGAGTCGTTACACCTAAAGTGTCCATATGCCACTTTTTGTCGTATTAAACTTCCAAAGCTATGAATAATGAAATAAATAGTTAATGAATCTCGTAATGGCTTAGATTTCTGTAGTAAAATGAATGCAAAGTTATCTTGAACATAACAAAATAATCTTGAACATAACACTTTAAATAATACGCTGGTATCTCGGAAACTAATCGAGTCATTAGGTCGATATTTATTTCATTTATGTATTTATGTCTATTCTATGTTTATCTACACAGATCATCCACCTGTATGATTCCATTGCTCAAAACGACTATTCAATAATTCAAATGCCGAGGGCGGATCCGAATCCGCGACTGCCGTCATGCTCTCACGTAGTAATGCTCTCACACTCGGGACAAATTTGTGGTTTTACCTATTTTAAGATGAGAATCCTGAAAAAGAAATAAGAATATGACAACAATGTGAACTATTGGATCTAAAACTATTCCAAAAGATAGAAATATTCAGGAATGAATCATATAAATTCTTATTATTTTTAAAAGTTAAAGTCCACTGCAGGACATAGGCCTCTCCCATAGGGAGGATTTTTGATAACGTTTGGCAAGCGGATTGGCGATCGCAGTACCAGATCACTCGCACCACAGATGCTGCTGTCCATCTTTGATCTGATATTTTGAGAGATGTTTATCCCGCCATCTATCGGTTACCGTAACGATATTGAAGGCTGTTTCCCTAAGTTGCCTCTTACGTTACTCGGTAGCCTCTCGGCTAACAGACAATATACAGTACAACAATGTACAGGACAATACACAGGATCCAGACACTGAAGTATTACACGACTATGTTATGACCCGGAATGAGAACTACATCCGAAACTAAAGTAAGCCTTTATAAAAATAAAACAAATAATAAATAAATAAATATCTTCACGCTATTCTAGTCTAGTCTAGACAATTAAGTCCATTCGACCCGCCTTTCACCGATCATATTTTAAGGAACACATGACAGGTGGTGATCCCGTCGCCGTCTCTATGTCCAAGCCAACGGTATAATTCGCACATAAGTTTTTGAAAGATCCATTGGTACGTGCCTGTCGCCTGGGGATCGAACCAATTGGGTCTCTTCACTCGCAATTCCGACAACCACTCGGCTATCGTGACTTTTTTTTATTTAAAAATAATCAAATAATAATAATTGATATTAAATTGGTGGTTGGCAGAACACAGGTGGTTTTTATAGAATATACTACTCTTGTTTCAGCTCCGTACTGGCAAAAAACTTCATTAAACTTGTTGGGTTCACCAAATAATGAAACTCCAAACGTGTATATTTCAAATACCAATGTTATAATTTACATTACGCTGCTAATAGATTTTACAAAGATCAAATCATAGTGCGTTGTAATTATGAAACTACCATCTAGCGATAAGAAATCATACAAAATAAAATTATATACATAAACTAATCTACTAAAGCGTACTACATTACATATACAAATAAAACTAATAGCTACGTATCATACATCTCGGCTTCGTTCGAGGCACGGACAAAGATCACGCTTCTCTTGCGCCTCCTCTAGTCTTTCACCTGTTACTTCTTCCGACCTGTCTGTCTGTGTCCTGCCTGTCTGCTAGCTGTGCGTGTCAGACGAGCGGCGCGGGCAGCTGCTCGGCGCGCAGCTGGCGCAGCGTGCGGCGGCAGGACAGGCGGCGCGCGCCCAGCCGCCGCCAGCCCGGCACGCGCGCCACAACCACCGGCGCCTCCCGCCTGCGCACACATGCTTTAAACGCTGGAGCTACTGCCCCGACAAGAGGTGAACAAGGTAATGAGTGAAAAGCGACATGTTCTGATGTAATGTCTCACCTATAATATTTATTTATTATATTTATGTATTAGGATCTATTGCGTATAAATTTAATAATATTTTATTCATTTAATTTTATGTATTTTTATTTTTATATACATAAAATCCCAACCACACGAGAAAATACAACAAATAATACATAATCAGTCAGGATAAATAGGCCATTACTTGGAGTGGTTAACAGGTATACTAGTATTTGGCGTTGCTATTATTCCTTTTAAAAAAACGTTACTATCAGCGAAAGGGTTAAGATCAGCGTCAAGCTCCAGGGCGACATACAGGACAGTACAAAAGTTTTTTTTTTTGAACAAACCCATTGGTACGTGCCTGTCGCCTGGGGATCGAACGAATCGGGTCTTTTGACTCGCAATTCCGACAACCACTCGGCTATCGTGACTTTTTTTTATTAAAAATAATAATCATTGAAATTAAATTGGTGGTTGGCAGAACACAGGTGGTTTTGATAGAATATACAACCCTTGTTTCTGCTCCGTACTGGCAAAAAACTTCACTAAACTTATTGGATTCACCAAATAATGAAACTCCAAACGTGTATATTTCAAATACCAATGTTATAATTTACATTACGCTGCTAATAGATTTTACAAAGATCAAATCATAGTGCGTTGTAATTATGAAACTACCATCTAGCGATAAGAAATCTTACAAAATAAAATAAATAATAAATAAATAAATATCTTCACGCTATTCCCAATATAGGGGTAGACAGAGTCTAGACAATTAAGTCCATTCGACCCGCCTTTCATCGAACATATTTTCGGGACAACGTGACAGGTGGTGAGCCCGTCGCCGTCTTTATGTCCAAGCTAACAATATTATTCGTACATAAGTATAAAAAACTCATTGGAGCCTTCCTGTTAGGGATTGAATTCGCGTGTCTTATTTCAAACTCTTATCAATTTGCATATCGCGATTTTGTGTCAAAATATTTTAAAAGTTAAAGTCCACTGCAGGACATAGGCCTCCCATAGGGAGGATTTTTGATAACGTTTGGCAAGCGGATTGGCGATCGCAGTACCAGATCACTCGCACCTCAGATGCTGCTGTCCATCTTTGATCTGATATTTTGAGAGATGTTTGTCCCGCCATCTATCGGTTACCATAACGATATTGAAAGCTGTTTCCCTAAATTGCCTCTTACGTTACTCGGTAGCCACTCGGCTAACAGACAATATACAATACAACAATATGCAGGACAATACATAGGATACAGTCACTGAAGTATTAGTACTAATATTACATGACTATGTTATGACCCGCAATGAGAACTACATCCGAAACAAAAGTAAGCCTTAATAAAAATATAATAAATAAATAAATATCTTCACGCTATTCCCAATATAGGGGTAGACAGAGTCTAGACAATTAAGTCCATTCGACCCGCCTTTCATCGAACATATTTTCGGGACAACGTGACAGGTGGTGAGCCCGTCGCCGTCTTTATGTCCAAGCTAACAATATTATTCGTACATAAGTTTTTGAAAGACCCATTGGTACGAGCCTATCACCAGGTCCCTGGAGTCCCTATTCGATTTAGAAAATCGTTCCCATAGATTGCTTATACATATTATATCAATTATTTTCAATGATAAATAGGCGAAGATTTTATACCAACCACTTTTTCTGCAATTTCTCAGGTCTGTGGGGTCCTTCATTGTTTCTGATTCCGTGACACAAGTGCTTAAGCTACTTACATTGGGATCAGAACAATAGATGTGATGTTGTCCCTTTAGATGTATGTACTTATTATTATTATTCATTTATATGTCAGTTATATGTCAGAGGCCTGGATGTCTACCTCATCGATGTACTTAGTTCTTGTAAAATCTATACATTATTCCAAGAGCCTGACATGTAGAGCGCAGCGACATGGGAGGCGCAAAATATATAGCACTATCTTTTTTTACGTTTTTGAAACACTGTCAATTGACAACGCAGAGACAACAAGCTGGCAGACTCCTACTGCTGTGACCCTTCTCATTGCGATTGCTCAAACAATTTTGGTCTGCTGATGCATTCCATACAGTTTTTTAAAATCTTGAAAATAATAAATTAATACTACGACAGTCAGAACCCAGTCATCTCCTTCGATTTTTGTTTTACAGGAAGATATCTTCACGTCATTCCCAACACAGGGGTCGACAAAAGTCCAGGCGATCAAGTCCTTCAACCATTCCATCGAAGACATTTTGGGGACAACGTGTCAGATGGTGGACTACGCCGTGTATATGTCCATGTCAACGATACAATTCGTAAATAAGTTTAAAAATTGATTTCAGCCTTGGGGATCGAATTCTTGTCTCTTGACTCGAATTCCGATCACACAACCACTGGCTATCGTTTTTGACGCGGCCCTTGTTGTTCCTTTTCGTATACATATCGCTATCAACAACGCTGCAGGTGTGCTGACTATATCTATTGAGCCTGACGGCGACTAAATGTCCAAGCCAACGAGACAATTCGTACATAAGTATAAAAACTCATTGAGCCTTCCTGTTAGGGATTGAATTCATGTGCCTTATTTCAAACTCTTATCAATTTGCATATCGCGATTTTGTGTCAAAATATTTTAAAAGTTACTACATATAATAACAAAAGAAAAACACCTTTGGCATAATATGTCTATTGTTTATTATTCAAAATCATTTTATTAAACTTTGCACCGCGACAATAATTACAGTTATATCCATATATAACAATACAGAATATATTTAACAACGTTTTATATAACGCAACATGTATTTGTATAAGTACTTAATTAATCTTAAAATGGCACTATATTTTTCTTTTTTTAATCTATAATAAACATCATACGATCGAATTCGGGTCTCCTGACTCGAAATTCCGATCACCCAACCACGTGCCTATCGTGGCTTACGAGCAATATATATTCTTATAACAAAACTATTCTGTTCAATTAAATGTTGTAAATAATTTTATAACTCTAAGGCTCGATTCGCCCAAACTAGAATAAAGTTTTATCTAAGAATAAATAGCTGGTTATACCGGAGTAAACAACATTATATTACTTATCCAGGAACAAGCTTAATATTCGAGAATATATTTTACCGCCGATTTCGCCGTATAGCGTAGATGTACTGGTATAATTCCAACATGGCGGACAATGATCAGCTGACAACATGTGTGACTGACGTGACGCGATGTTAGACATTACAGATAATGCGACCAAATTATGTTGGCATCTTAATTCGAGTCGTTACACCTAAAGTGTCCACATGCCACTTTTTGTCGTATTAAACTTTCAAAGCTATGAATAATGAAATAAATAGTTAATGAATCGCCTAATGGCTTAGATTTCTGTAGTAAAATGAATGCAAAGTTATCTTGAACATAACAAAATAATCTTGAACATAACACTTTAAATAATACGCTGGTATCTCGGAAACTAATCGAGTCATTAGGTCGATATTTATTTCATTTATGTATTTATGTCTATTCTATGTTTATCTACACAGATCATACACCTGTATGATTCCATTGCTCAAAACGACTATTCAATAATTCAAATGCCGAGGGCGGATCCGAATCCGCGACTGCCGTCATGCTCTCACGTAGTAATGCTCTCACACTCGGGACAAATTTGTGGTTTTACCTATTTTAAGATGAGAATCCTGAAAAAGAAATAAGAATATGACAACAATGTGAACTATTGGATCTAAAACTATTCCAAAAGATAGAAATATTCAGGAATGAATCATATAAATTCTTATTATTTTTAAAAGTTACTACATATAATAACAAAAGAAAAACACCTTTGGCATAATATGTTTATTGTTTATTATTCAAAATCATTTTATTAAACTTTGCACCGCGACAATAATTACAGTTATATCCATATATAACAATACAGAATATATTTAACAACGTTTTATACAACGCAACTTGTATTTGTATAAGTACTTAATTAATCTTAAAATGGCACTATATTTTTCTTTTTTTAATCTATAATAAACATCATACGATCGAATTCGGGTCTCCTGACTCGAAATTCCGATCACCCAACCACGTGCCTATCGTGGCTTACGCGCAATATATATTCTTGTAACAAAACTATTCTGTTCAATTAAATGTTGTAAATAATTTTATAACTCTAAGGCTCGATTCGCCCAAACTAGAATAAAGTTTTATCTAAGAATAAATAGCTGGTTATACCGGAGTAAAAAACATTATATTACTTATCCAGGAACAAGCTTAATATTCGAGAATATATTTTACCGCCGATTTCGCCGTATAGCGTAGATGTACTGGTATAATTCCAACATGGCGGACAATGATCAGCTGACAACATGTGTGACTGACGTGACGCGATGTTAGACATTACAGATAATGCGACCAAATTATGTTGGCATCTTAATTCGAGTCGTTACACCTAAAGTGTCCACATGCCACTTTTTGTCGTATTAAACTTTCAAAGCTATGAATAATGAAATAAATAGTTAATGAATCGCCTAATGGCTTAGATTTCTGTAGTAAAATGAATGCAAAGTTATCTTGAACATAACAAAATAATCTTGAACATAACACTTTAAATAATACGCTGGTATCTCGGAAACTAATCGAGTCATTAGGTCGATATTCATTTCATTTATGTATTTATGTCTATTCTATGTTTATCTACACAGATCATCCACCTGTATGATTCCATTGCTCAAAACGACTATTCAATAATTCAAATGCCGAGGGCGGATCCGAATCCGCGACTGCCGTCATGCTCTCACGTAGTAATGCTCTCACACTCGGGACAAATTTGTGGTTTTACCTATTTTAAGATGAGAATCCTGAAAAAGAAATAAGAATATGACAACAATGTGAACTATTGGATCTAAAACTATTCCAAAAGATAGAAATATTCAGGAATGAATCATATAAATTCTTATTATTTTTAAAAGTTAAAGTCCACTGCAGGTCATAGGCCTCTCCCATAGGGAGGATTTTTGATAACGTTTGGCAAGCGGATTGGCGATCGCAGTACCAGATCACTCGCACCTCAGATGCTGCTGTCCATCTTTGATCTGATATTTTGAGAGATGTTTGTCCCGCCATCTATCGGTTACCATAACGATATTGAAGGCTGTTTCCCTAAATTGCCTCTTACGTTACTCGGTAGCCACTCGGCTAACAGACAATATACAATACAACAATATGCAGGACAATACATAGGATACAGTCACTGAAGTATTAGTACTAATATTACATGACTATGTTATGACCCGCAATGAGAACTACATCCGAAACAAAAGTAAGCCTTAATAAAAATATAATAAATAAATAAATATCTTCACGCTATTCCCAATATAGGGTAGACAGAGTCTAGACAATTAAGTCCATTCGACCCGCCTTTCATCGAACATATTTTCGGGACAACGTGACAGGTGGTGAGCCCGTCGCCGTCTTTATGTCCAAGCTAACAATATTATTCGTACATAAGTTTTTGAAAGACCCATTGGTACGTGCCTGTCGCCTGGGGATCGAACGAATCGGGTCTTTTGACTCGCAATTCCGACAACCACTCGGCTATCGTGACTTTTTTTTATTAAAAATAATAATCATTGATATTAAATTGGTGGTTGGCAGAACACAGGTGGTTTTTATAGAATATACTACTCTTGTTTCAGCTCCGTACTGGCAAAAAACTTCATTAAACTTGTTGGGTTCACCAAATAATGAAACTCCAAACGTGTATATTTCAAATACCAATGTTATAATTTACATTACGCTGCTAATAGATTTTACAAAGATCAAATCATAGTGCGTTGTAATTATGAAACTACCATCTAGCGATAAGAAATCATACAAAATAAAATTATATACATAAACTAATCTACTAAAGCGTACTACATTACATATACAAATAAAACTAATAGCTACGTATCATACATCTCGGCTTCGTTCGAGGCACGGACAAAGATCACGCTTCTCTTGCGCCTCCTCTAGTCTTTCACCTGTTACTTCTTCCGACCTGTCTGTCTGTGTCCTGCCTGTCTGCTAGCTGTGCGTGTCAGACGAGCGGCGCGGGCAGCCGCTCGGCGCGCAGCTGGCGCAGCGTGCGGCGGCAGGACAGGCGGCGCGCGCCCAGCCGCCGCCAGCCCGGCACGCGCGCCACAACCACCGGCGCCTCCCGCCTGCGCACACATGCTTTAAACGCTGGAGCTACTGCCCCGACAAGAGGTGAAAGCGTGTCGAGTAGTGCAACATGTTCTGATGTCATGTCTCACTCTTAATATTTATTTATTATATTTATGTATTAGGATCTATTGCGTATAAATTTAATAATATTTTATTCATTTAATTTTATGTATTTTTATTTTTATATACATAAAATCCCAACCACACGAGAAAATACAACAAATAATACATAATCAGTCAGGATAAATAGGCCATTACTTGGAGTGGTTAACAGGTATACTAGTATTTGGCGTTGCTATTATTCCTTTTAAAAAAACGTTACTATCAGCGAAATGGTTAAGATCAGCGTCAAGCTCCAGGGCGACATACAGGACAGTACAAAAGTTTTTTTTTTTTTGTTTTGAAAAAAACCATTGGTACGAGCCTATCACCAGGTCCCTGGAGTCCCTATTCGATTTAGAAAATCGTTCCCATAGATTGCTTATACATGTAATATCAATTATTTTCAATGATAAATAGGCGAACATTTTATACCAACCACTTTTTCTGCAATTTCTCAGGTCTGTGGGGTCTTTCATTGTTTCTGATTTCGTGACACAAGTGCTTAAGCTACTTACATTGGGATCAGAACAATGGATGTGATGTTGTCCCTTTAGATGTATGTACTTATTATTATTATTCATTTATATGTATCAGAGGCCTGGATGTCTACCTCATCGATGTACTTAGTTCTTGTAAAATCTATACATTATTCCAAGAGCCTGACATGTAGAGCGCAGCGACATGGGAGGCGCAAAATATATAGCACTATCTTTTTTTACGTTTTTGAAACACTGTCAATTGACAACGCAGAGACAACAAGCTGGCAGACTCCTACTGCTGTGATCTTTCTCATTGCGATTGCTCAAACAATTTTGGTCTGCTGATGCATTCCATACAGTTTTTTAAAATCTTGAAAATAATAAATTAATACTACGACAGTCAGAACCCAATCAGCTCCTTCGATTTTTTGTTTTTACAGGAAGATATCTTCACGTCATTCCCAACACAGGGGTCGACAAAAGTCCAGGCGATCAAGTCCCTTCAACCATTCCATCGAAGACATTTTGGGGACAACGTGTCAGATGGTGGACTACGCCGTGTATATGTCCATGTCAACGATACAATTCGTAAATAAGTTTAAAAAAATTGATTTCACCCTTGGGGATCGAATTCTGGTCTCTTGACTCGAATTCCGATCACACAACCACTCGGCTATCGTTTTTGACGCGGCCCTTGTTGTTCCTTTTCGTATACATATCGCTATCAACAACGCTGCAGGTATGCTGACTATATCTATTGAGCCTGACGGCGACTAAATGTCCAAGCCAACGAGACAATTCGTACATAAGTATAAAAAAAACTCATTGGAGCCTTCCTGTTAGGGATTGAACTCGCGTGTCTTATTTCAAACTCTTATCAATTTGCATATCGCGATTTTGTGTCAAAATATTTTAAAAGTTACTACATATAATAACAAAAGAAAAACACCTTTGGCATAATATGTTTATTGTTTATTATTCAAAATCATTTTATTAAACTTTGCACCACGACAATAATTACAGTTATATCCATTGATAACAATACAGAATATATTTAACAACGTTTTATAAAACGCAACATGTATTTGTATAAGTACTTAATTAATCTTAAAATGGCACTATATTTTTCTTTTTTAATCTATAATAAACATCATACGATCGAATTCTGGTCTCTTGACTCGAATTCCGATCACCCAACCACGTGCCTATCGTGGCTTACGAGCAATAAATATTCTTATAACAAAACTATTCTGTTCAATTAAATGTTGTAAATAATTTTATAACTCTAAGGCTCGATTCGCCCAAACTAGAATAAAGTTTTATCTAAGAATAAATAGCTGGTTATACCAGAGTAAACAACATTGTATTACTTATCCAGGAACAAGCTTAATATTCGAGAATATATTTTACCGCCGATTTCTGCCGCATAGCGTAGATGTACTGGTATAATTCCAACATGGCGGACAATGATCAGCTGACAACATGTGTGACTGACGTGACGCGATGTTAGACATTACAGATAATGCGACCAAATTATGTTGGCATCTTAATTCGAGTCGTTACACCTAAAGTGTCCACATGCCACTTTTTATCGTATTAAACTTCCAAAGCTATGAATAATGAAATAAATAGTCAATGAATCGCCTAATGGCTTAGATTTCTGTAGTAAAATGAATGCAAAGTTATCTTGAACATAACAAAATAATCTTGAACATAACACTTTAAATAATACGCTGGTATCTCGGAAACTAATCGAGTCATTAGGTCGATATTTATTTCATTTATGTATTTATGTCTATTCTATGTTTATCTACACAGATCATCCACCTGTATGATTCCATTGCTCAAAACGACTATTCAATAATTCAAATGCCGAGGGCGGGATCCGAATCCGCGACTGCCGTCATGCTCTCACACTCGGGACAAATTTGTGGTTTTACGTATTTTAAGATGAGAATCCTGAAAAAAGAAATAAGAATATGACAACAATGTGAACTATTGGATCTAAAACTATTCCAAAAGATAGAAATACTCAAGAATGAACCATGTAAATTCTTATTATTTTTAAAAGTTAAAGTCCACTGCAGGACATAGGCCTCTCCCATAGGGAGGATTTTTGATAACGTTTGGCAAGCGGATTGGCGATCGCAGTACCAGATCACTCGCACCTCAGATGCTGCTGTCCATCTTTGATCTGATATTTTGAGAGATGTTTGTCCCGCCATCTATCGGTTACCATAACGATATTGAAAGCTGTTTCCCTAAATTGCCTCTTACGTTACTCGGTAGCCACTCGGCTAACAGACAATATACAATACAACAATATGCAGGACAATACATAGGATACAGTCACTGAAGTATTAGTACTAATATTACATGACTATGTTATGACCCGCAATGAGAACTACATCCGAAACAAAAGTAAGCCTTAATAAAAATAAAATAAATAATAAATAAATAAATATCTTCACGCTATTCCCAATATAGGGGTAGACAGAGTCTAGACAATTAAGTCCATTCGACCCGCCTTTCATCGAACATATTTTCGGGACAACGTGACAGGTGGTGAGCCCGTCGCCGTCTTTATGTCCAAGCTAACAATATTATTCGTACATAAGTTTTTGAAAGACCCATTGGTACGTGCCTGTCGCCTGGGGATCGAACGAATCGGGTCTTTTGACTCGCAATTCCGACAACCACTCGGCTATCGTGACTTTTTTTTATTAAAAATAATAATCATTGATATTAAATTGGTGGTTGGCAGAACACAGGTGGTTTTTATAGAATATACTACTCTTGTTTCAGCTCCGTACTGGCAAAAACTTCATTAAACTTGTTGGGTTCACCAAATAATGAAACTCCAAACGTGTATATTTCAAATACCAATGTTATAATTTACATTACGCTGCTAATAGATTTTACAAAGATCAAATCATAGTGCGTTGTAATTATGAAACTACCATCTAGCGATAAGAAATCATACAAAATAAAATTATATACATAAACTAATCTACTAAAGCGTACTACATTACATATACAAATAAAACTAATAGCTACGTATCATACATCTCGGCTTCGTTCGAGGCACGGACAAAGATCACGCTTCTCTTGCGCCTCCTCTAGTCTTTCACCTGTTACTTCTTCCGACCTGTCTGTCTGTGTCCTGCCTGTCTGCTAGCTGTGCGTGTCAGACGAGCGGCGCGGGCAGCCGCTCGGCGCGCAGCTGGCGCAGCGTGCGGCGGCAGGACAGGCGGCGCGCGCCCAGCCGCCGCCAGCCCGGCACGCGCGCCACAACCACCGGCGCCTCCCGCCTGCGCACACATGCTTTAAACGCTGGAGCTACTGCCCCGACAAGAGGTGAATGCGTGTCGAGTAGTGCAACATGTTCTGATGTAATGTCTCACTCTTAATATTTATTTATTATATTTATGTATTAGGATCTATTGCGTAGAAATTTCATAATATTTTATTCATTTAATTTTATGTATTTTTATTTTTATATACATAAAATCCCAACCACACGAGAAAATATAACAAATACTACATAATCAGTCAGGATAAATAGGCCAAACGACTATTATCACGAACCACTCCAGACACAAGCATTGCAGCTTACTTGGAGTGGTTAACAGGTATACTAGTATTTGGCGTTGCTATTATTCCTTTTAAAAAAACGTTACTATCAGCGAAAGGGTTAAGATCAGCGTCAAGCTCCAGGGCGACATACAGGACAGTACAAAAGTTTTTTTTTTTTTTTGTTTTGAAAAAAACCATTGGTACGAGCCTATCACCAGGTCCCTGGAGTCCCTATTCGATTTAGAAAATCGTTCCCATAGATTGCTTATACATATAATATAAATTATTTTCAATGATAAATAGGCGAAAATTTTATACCAACCACTTTTTCTGCAATTTCTCAGGTCTGTGGGGTCCTTCATTGTTTCTGATTTCGTGACACAAGTGCTTAAGCTACTTACATTGGGATCAGAACAATGGATGTGATGTTGTCCCTTTAGATGTATGTACTTATTATTATTATTCATTTATATGTATCAGAGGCCTGGATGTCTACCTCATCGATGTACTTAGTTCTTGTAAAATCTATACATTATTCCAAGAGCCTGACATGTAGAGCGCAGCGACATGGGAGGCGCAAAATATATAGCACTATCTTTTTTTACGTTTTTGAAACACTGTCAATTGACAACGCAGAGACAACAAGCTGGCAGACTCCTGCTGCTGTGACCCTTCTCATTGCGATTGCTCAAACAATTTTGGTCTGCTGATGCATTCCATACAGTTTGTTAAAATCTTGAAAATAATAAATTAATACTACGACAGTCAGAACCCAGTCATCTCCTTCGATTTTTTGTTTTTACAGGAAGATATCTTCACGTCATTCCCAACACAGGGGTCGACAAAAGTCCAGGCGATCAAGTCCCTTCAACCATTCCATCGAAGACATTTTGGGGACAACGTGTCAGATGGTGGACTACGCCGTGTATATGTCCATGTAAACGATACAATTCGTAAATAAGTTTAAAAAAATTGATTTCAGCCTTGGGGATCGAATTCTTGTCTCTTGACTCGAATTCCGGTCACACAACCACTCGGCTATCGTTTTTGACGC
Source organism: Sericinus montela (assembly GCA_029286605.1). NCBI lineage: Eukaryota > Metazoa > Arthropoda > Insecta > Lepidoptera > Papilionidae > Sericinus > Sericinus montela. The sequence continues at coordinate 964,073 of JAGSMR010000024.1, read as the reverse complement.
GGCCCTTGTTGTTCCTTTTCGTATACATATCGCTATCAACAACGCTGCAGGTGTGCTGACTATATCTATTGAGCCTGACGGCGACTAAATGTCCAAGCCAACGAGACAATTCGTACATAAGTATAAAAAAACTCATTGGAGCCTTCCTGTTAGGGATTGAATTCGCGTGCCTTATTTCAAACTCTTATCAATTTGCATATCGCGATTTTGTGTCAAAATATTTTAAAAGTTACTACATATAATAACAAAAGAAAAACACCTTTGGCATAATATGTCTATTGTTTATTATTCAAAATCATTTTATTAAACTTTGCACCGCGACAATAATTACAGTTATATCCATATATAACAATACAGAATATATTTAACAACGTTTTATATAACGCAACATGTATTTGTATAAGTACTTAATTAATCTTAAAATGGCACTATATTTTTCTTTTTTAATCTATAATAATATGATGTTTATTATACACAACCACCGGCGCCTCCCGCCTGCGCACACATGCTTTAAACGCTGGAGCTACTGCCCCGACAAGAGGTGAAATGCGTGTCGAGTAGTGCGACATGTTCTGATGTAATGTCTCACTCATAATATTTATTTATTATATTTATGTATTAGGATCTATTGCGTATATATTTAATAATATTTTATTCATTTAATTTTATGTATTTTTATTCTTATATATATAAAATCCCAACCACACGAGAAAATATAACAAATACTACATAATCAGTCAGGATAAATAGGCCAAACGACTATTATCACGAACCACTCCAGACACAAGCATTGCAGCTTACTTGGAGTGGTTAACAGGTATACTAGTATTTGGCGTTGCTATTATTCCTTTTAAAAAAAACGTTACTATCAGCGAAAGGGTTAAGATCAGCTTCAAGCTCCAGGGCGACATACAGGACAGTACAAAAGTTTTTTTTTTTTTTTGTTTTGAAAAAAACCATTGGTACGAGCCTATCACCAGGTCCCTGGAGTCCCTATTCGATTTAGAAAATCGTTCCCATAGATTGCTTATACATATAATATAAATTATTTTCAATGATAAATAGGCGAAAATTTTATACCAACCACTTTTTCTGCAATTTCTCAGGTCTGTGGGGTCCTTCATTGTTTCTGATTTCGTGACACAAGTGCTTAAGCTACTTACATTGGGATCAGAACAATGGATGTGATGTTGTCCCTTTAGATGTATGTACTTATTATTATTATTCATTTATATGTATCAGAGGCCTGGATGTCTACCTCATCGATGTACTTAGTTCTTGTAAAATCTATACATTATTCCAAGAGCCTGACATGTAGAGCGCAGCGACATGGGAGGCGCAAAATATATAGCACTATCTTTTTTTACGTTTTTGAAACACTGTCAATTGACAACGCAGAGACAACAAGCTGGCAGACTCCTGCTGCTGTGACCCTTCTCATTGCGATTGCTCAAACAATTTTGGTCTGCTGATGCATTCCATACAGTTTGTTAAAATCTTGAAAATAATAAATTAATACTACGACAGTCAGAACCCAGTCATCTCCTTCGATTTTTTGTTTTTACAGGAAGATATCTTCACGTCATTCCCAACACAGGGGTCGACAAAAGTCCAGGCGATCAAGTCCCTTCAACCATTCCATCGAAGACATTTTGGGGACAACGTGTCAGATGGTGGACTACGCCGTGTATATGTCCATGTAAACGATACAATTCGTAAATAAGTTTAAAAAAATTGATTTCAGCCTTGGGGATCGAATTCTTGTCTCTTGACTCGAATTCCGGTCACACAACCACTCGGCTATCGTTTTTGACGCGGCCCTTGTTGTTCCTTTTCGTATACATATCGCTATCAACAACGCTGCAGGTGTGCTGACTATATCTATTGAGCCTGACGGCGACTAAATGTCCAAGCCAACGAGACAATTCGTACATAAGTATAAAAAAAAACTCATTGGAGCCTTCCTGTTAGGGATTGAATTCGCGTGTCTTATTTCAAACTCTTATCAATTTGCATATCGCGATTTTGTGTCAAAATATTTTAAAAGTTACTACATATAATAACAAAAGAAAAACACCTTTAATATGTTTATTGTTTATTATTCAAAATCATTTTATTAAACTTTGCACCGCGACAATAATTACAGTTATATCCATATATAACAATACAGAATATATTCAACAACGTTTTATATAACGCAACATGTATTTGTATAAGTACTTAATTAATCTTAAAATGGCACTATATTTTTCTTTTTTTAATCTATAATAAACATCATACGATCGAATTCGGGTCTCCTGACTCGAAATTCCGATCACCCAACCACGTGCCTATCGTGGCTTACGAGCAATATATATTCTTATAACAAAACTATTCTGTTCAATTAAATGTTGTAAATAATTTTATAACTCTAAGGCTCGATTCGCCCAAACTAGAATAAAGTTTTATCTAAGAATAAATAGCTGGTTATACCGGAGTAAACAACATTATATTACTTATCCAGGAACAAGCTTAATATTCGAGAATATATTTTACCGCCGATTTCTGCCGTATAGCGTAGATGTACTGGTATAATTCCAACATGGCGGACAATGATCAGCTGACAACATGTGTGACTGACGTGACGCGATGTTAGACATTACAGATAATGCGACCAAATTATGTTGGCATCTTAATTCGAGTCGTTACACCTAAAGTGTCCACATGCCACTTTTTGTCGTATTAAACTTTCAAAGCTATGAATAATGAAATAAATAGTTAATGAATCGCCTAATGGCTTAGATTTCTGTAGTAAAATGAATGCAAAGTTATCTTGAACATAACAAAATAATCTTGAACATAACACTTTAAATAATACGCTGGTATCTCGGAAACTAATCGAGTCATTAGGTCGATATTTATTTCATTTATGTATTTATGTCTATTCTATGTTTATCTACACAGATCTACACAGATACTGTATGATTCCATTGCTCAAAACGACTATTCAATAATTCAAATGCCGAGGGCGGGATCCGAATCCGCGACTGCCGTCATGCTCTCACGTAGTAATGCTCTCACACTCGGGACAAATTTGTGGTTTTACGTATTTTAAGATGAGAATCCTGAAAAAAGAAATAAGAATATGACAACAATGTGAACTATTGGATCTAAAACTATTCCAAAAGATAGAAATACCATGTAAATTCTTATTATTTTTAAAAGTTAAAGTCCACTGCAGGTCATAGGCCTCTCCCATAGAGGGGATTTTTTATAACGTTTGGCAAGCGGATTGGCGATCGCAGTACCAGATCACTCGCACCTCAGATGCTGCTGTCCATCTTTGATCTGATATTTTGAGAGATGTTTGTCCCGCCATCTATCGGTTACCATAACGATATTGAAGGCTGTTTCCCTAAATTGCCTCTTACGTTACTCGGTAGCCACTCGGCTAACAGACAATATACAATACAACAATATGCAGGACAATACATAGGATACAGTCACTGAAGTATTAGTACTAATATTACATGACTATGTTATGACCCGCAATGAGAACTACATCCGAAACAAAAGTAAGCCTTAATAAAAATATAATAAATAAATAAATATCTTCACGCTATTCCCAATATAGGGGTAGACAGAGTCTAGACAATTAAGTCCATTCGACCCGCCTTTCATCGAACATATTTTCGGGACAACGTGACAGGTGGTGAGCCCGTCGCCGTCTTTATGTCCAAGCCAACAATATTATTCGTACATAAGTTTTGAAAGACCCATTGGTACGTGCCTGTCGCCTGGGGATCGAACGAATCGGGTCTTTTGACTCGCAATTCCGACAACCACTCGGTTATCGTGACTTTTTTATTAAAAATAATAATCATTGATATTAAATTGGTGGTTGGCAGAACACAGGTGGTTTTTATAGAATATACTACTCTTGTTTCAGCTCCGTACTGGCAAAAACTTCATTAAACTTGTTGGGTTCACCAAATAATGAAACTCAAACGTGTATATTTCAAATACCAATGTTATAATTTACATTACGCTGCTAATAGATTTTACAAAGATCAAATCATAGTGCGTTGTAATTATGAAACTACCATCTAGCGATAAGAAATCATACAAAATAAAATTATATACATAAACTAATCTACTAAAGCGTACTACATTACATATACAAATAAAACTAATAGCTACGTATCATACATCTCGGCTTCGTTCGAGGCACGGACAAAGATCACGCTTCTCTTGCGCCTCCTCTAGTCTTTCACCTGTTACTTCTTCCGACCTGTCTGTCTGTGTCCTGCCTGTCTGCTAGCTGTGCGTGTCAGACGAGCGGCGCGGGCAGCCGCTCGGCGCGCAGCTGGCGCAGCGTGCGGCGGCAGGACAGGCGGCGCGCGCCCAGCCGCCGCCAGCCCGGCACGCGCGCCACAACCACCGGCGCCTCCCGCCTGCGCACACATGCTTTAAACGCTGGAGCTACTGCCCCGACAAGAGGTGAAAGCGTGTCGAGTAGTGCAACATGTTCTGATGTCATGTCTCACTCTTAATATTTATTTATTATATTTATGTATTAGGATCTATTGCGTAGAAATTTCATAATATTTTATTCATTTAATTTTATGTATTTTTATTTTTATATACATAAAATCCCAACCACACGAGAAAATATAACAAATACTACAAATAATATACATTATTGTACAACAAAGAAGAAACCAACGACATAATTCGTACTTAAATTTTTGAAAAACCCTTTGATACTACCACCTGAGGATCGAACTCGACTCGAAATTCCGACTACCCAACCACTTCAGCAAGCTTTTCTGCTGAATTTTGATTCGTTATTTTTCCTGAGATCGTTTACCCGGCGTCTGCGACCAATTTCGTTTACACGAAGAGTTTCTCAGCCGTCTCACGCTGACTGGAAGAAAGACTGGAAATGAGCACCTAAAGAAGATGTGGTGCTCACGCTCTCCCATCCACACTCGCTTAAGCGCTCGCTCTTGCTCCCGCACACGCTAAAGTGCTCGCTCTCCCATCCACACTCGCTTAAGCGCTCGCTCTCCCATCCACACTCGCTTAAGCGCTCGCTCTCCCATCCACTCGGCTATCGTGACTCCACCCTTCCACTCGGCTATCGTGACTCCACCCTTCCACTCGGCTATCGTGACTCCACCCTTCCACTCGGCTATCGTGACTCCACCCTTCCACTCGGCTATCGTGACTCCACCCTTCCACTCGGCTATCGTGACTCCACCCTTCCACTCGGCTATCGTGACTCCACCCTTCCACTCGGCTATCGTGACTCCACCCTTCCACTCGGCTATCGTGACTCCACCCTTCCACTCGGCTATCGTGACTCCACCCTTCCACTCGGCTATCGTGACTCCACCCTTCCACTCGGCTATCGTGACTCCACCCTTCCACTCGGCTATCGTGACTCCACCCTTCCACTCGGCTATCGTGACTCCACCCTTCCACTCGGCTATCGTGACTCCACCCTTCCACTCGGCTATCGTGACTCCACCCTTCCACTCGGCTATCGTGACTCCACCCTTCCACTCGGCTATCGTGACTCCACCCTTCCACTCGGCTATCGTGACTCCACCCTTCCACTCGGCTATCGTGACTCCACCCTTCCACTCGGCTATCGTGACTCCACCCTTCCACTCGGCTATCGTGACTCCACCCTTCCACTCGGCTATCGTGACTCCACCCTTCCACTCGGCTATCGTGACTCCACCCTTCCACTCGGCTATCGTGACTCCACCCTTCCACTCGGCTATCGTGACTCCACCCTTCCACTCGGCTATCGTGACTCCACCCTTCCACTCGGCTATCGTGACTTTTTTTATTTAAAATAATCAAATAATAATAATTGATATTAAATTGGTGGTTGGCAGAACACAGGTGGTTTTATAGAATATACTACTCTTGTTTCAGCTCCGTACTGGCAAAAACTTCATTAAACTTGTTGGGTTCACCAAATAATGAAACTCCAAACGTGTATATTTCAAATACCAATGTTATAATTTACATTACGCTGCTAATAGATTTTACAAAGATCAAATCATAGTGCGTTGTAATTATGAAACTACCATCTAGCGATAAGAAATCATACAAAATAAAATTATATACATAAAATCCCAACCACACGAGAAAATATAATAAATAAATAAATATCTTCACGCTATTCCCAATATAGGGGTAGACAGAGTCTAGACAATTAAGTCACCGAAGATATTTTCGGGACAACGTGACAGGTGGTGAGCCCGTCGCCGTCTTTATGTCCAAGCCAACGATATGAAGTACACAGGTTTTGCAAAACCTATTGGTACTGCCACCTGGGGATCGAACTCGGGTCTTTCAGCTCGAAATTCCGACTACCCAACCACTTCAGCAAGCTTTTCTGCTGAATTTTGATTCGTTATTTTTCCTGAGATCGTTTACCCGGCGTCTGCGACCAATTTCGTTTACACGAAGAGTTTCTCAGCCGTCTCACGCTGACTGGAAGAAAGACTGGAAATGAGCACCTAAAGAAGATGTGGTGCTCCACGCTGCAGCGCCACAGCTTCTTGCAGCCGCGCGCGGCGGGCAGCAGGAACGACACGCTCGCCGCGGCAGCCTCGCCGCCGCCCGGCCGCAGCCGCAGCGTGAACGTGCGCCGTCTGTAGCTGATCTTACTGATCTTGCTCCAGGGGAAGCGGTTAAGCGGGACACTGAGAGAGACGAGAATTGTCTTTTTGCTAAATCTCTATATACATACATTTACTGCATAACGGACTATAAATGTACAGAAAGAAAGAAAGAAAGGAAGGAATGAAGGAAGGAAGGAAGAAAGCACTTTTAGCACTTAAAATTAAATATAAAAGTGAAAAAAAAAACTGAAATATATACTAATTAAAATAAAATACGATGGCCATTTTGCCAAGTGCAATGTGCCAAAATAAGAGAGCCACTCTTGCTGGGATAAAACCTTCGCTGAAACAACCTGATTTTCAGTGGCCCCTCATAATACATAAATATACATAATATACAATTGCGAGTTCTTTGTGTGGTCTCCAAATAACTGCACCTCAGATATTACTGTCTGTCGCCGGTCTGCTCAATTATAGTTTAGTAAAGAAGACATAAGAAGCTCTACGAGCGGATGCAGAAAAAATTCTAACGAATAAACAAATAAGATCTTTTAAAGGTATAACTAGTGGTGTTCCTCAAGGAAGTGTTTTAGGACCACTTCTGTTCATTATTTATATAAACGATCTCTTCCCTTAACGGTGAATTGTGAACGGATATTATTTGCTGACGACATCACATTGATAGTTAAAAATGAAGATCATTAAACTCTAGTACGGTCTAGTATCTAGTACGGTCACCATCATCTCACGAAGTTTCTAAAAAAAAATTAAATATCTTCACGCCATTCCCAATACAGGGGTAGACAGAGGTCTACCCCTGTATTGGGAATGGCGAGACAATTAAGTCACCGAAGATATTTTCGGGACTACGTGACAGGTGGTGAGCCCGTCGCCGTCTTTATGTCCAAGCCAACGATATGAAGTACACAGGTTTTGCAAAAACCTATTGGTACTGCGAACCTGGGGATCGAACTCGGGTCTTTCAGCTCGAAATTCCGACCACCCATCCACTCGGCTATCGTGACTCCACCCTTCCACTCGGCTATCGTGACTCACAAAGTTTCGATTGTGAAATGTCTTTAACGTAATATTTATACACAGATGATAATGATTGTAAGGATGGTTTTAACATTGGGCCCTAGATGCCGCTGCATGTTGTTTACATCGCGATGTTGTTTGACTGTTATGTAATTCATATATAAGCCACTTGAGATATTGTAAATGTTGCTTCTTGCTCGTCTAATAATAAAAATTCAGTGCGGCTAGAGTAACCGGTTATTCCTTCTCGCATACCGAATGGCCCATTGTACCTCTAGTTTACATTTGGTCCTTCGAGCCGGATACTATCTGACACCTTACACGCTGATCTCTTTGTCTTTGTAAGTTAGTGAAAGGGAACTGAATACATGCGCCGCCCCCCGGTCGGACCTGTCCCGCAGCACGGCGAGCCCGCGCGCGCTGACGGCCAGCGCTATGTCCGCGCCCGCGCCGTCCCGCGCGGCGTGCAGCTGCGCCCCGTAAAGCGGCAACTTCTTGGCATTCTCCAGGTAGTTCAGCTCCGCCTCCGCCGGACTCTGACCCCTGGAATTGTGCACTTACCTACGTAAAGCGTTACAACTTGTCCGGTGTTATAAAGCGTAAGTTAGCGAGAGTAATTTGTGTTCGAGAGTAGTTTGGACAATTTAAGTAGGTATAGACAATTTAAGCAGGTTACAGCAATAAACCATCAGCACACAACACGCACCAGCTTAAGTGCTCACTCCCGCACCCGCACACGCTTAATCGCTCGCTCTCCCATCGGCAAACACTAAAGTGTTCGCTCTCCCATCCGCACACGCTAAAGTGCTAGCTCTCCCATCCGCACACGCTAAAGTTCTCGCTCTCCCATCCGCACACGCTAAAGTGCTCGCTCTCCCATCCGCACACGCTAAAGTTCTCGCGCTCCCATCCGCACACGCTAAAGTGCTCGCTCTCCCATCCGCACACGCTAAAGTGCTCGCTCTCCCACCCGCACACGCTAAAGTGCTCGCTTTCCCATCCGCACACGCTTAAGCGCTCGCTCTCCCATCAGCGCACTCTAAAGTGCTCGCTCTCCCATCCGCACACGCTTAATCGCTCGCTCCCGCATCCGAACACGCTAAAGTTCTCGCTCTCCCACCCGCACACGCTAAAGTGCTCGCTCTCCCATCCACACTCGCTTAAGCGCTCGCTCTTGCTCCCGCACACGCTAAAGTGCCTGCCTCCATCCACACTCGGCAAGCGCTCGCTCTCCCATCCGCACACGCTAAGCGCTCGCTCTCCCATCCACACTCAGCAAGCGCTCGCTCTTGCTCCCGCACACGCCAAAGTGCCTGCCTCCCATCCACACTCGCTTAAGCGCCTGCCTGCTCCCGCACACGCCAAAGTGCCTGCCTCCCATCCGCACGCTTAAGTGCTCGCCTCCCATCCACACTCGCTTAAGCGCCTGCTCTTGCTCCCGCACACGCTAAAGTGCTCGCTCTCCATCCACACTCGCTTAAGCGCCTGCCTGCTCCCGCACACGCCAAGTGCTCGCTCTCCCATCCACACTCGCTTAAGCGCCTGCTCTTGCTCCTGCACACGCCAAAGTGCCTGCCTCCCATCCACACTCGCTTGCTGCCTGCCTGCTCCCGCACACGCCAAAGCGCCTGCTCTTGCTCCCGCACACGCCAGTGCTCGCTCTCCATCCACACTCGCTTAAGAGCTCGCTTTTGCTCCCGCACACGCTTAAGTGCTCGCTCTCCATCCGCACGCTAAAGTGCTCGCCTCCCATCCGCACACGCCAAAGTGCCTGCTCTCCCATCCACCTCGCTTAAGCGCTCGCTCTGCTCCTGCACACGCTTAAGCGCTCGCCTTGCTCCCGCACAAGCCAAAGTCTCGCTCTCCCATCCGCACACGCCAGTGCCTGCCTCCCATCCGCACACACGCTAAAGTGCCTGCCTCCATCCACACTGCTTGCTGCCTGCCTTGCTCCCGCACACGCCAAAGTGCTCGCCTCCCATCCGCACACGCCAGTGCTCGCCTCCCATCCACACTCGCTTAAGCGCCTGCTCTTGCTCCTGCACACGCCAAAGCGCCTGCCTCCCACCACACACGCTTAAGCGCCTGCCTGCTCCCGCACACGCCAAAGTGCTCGCCTCCCATCCACATTCTCGCTTAAGCGCCTGCTCTGCTCCCGCACACGCCAAAGTGCTCGCCTCCCATCCACACTCGCTTAAGCGCCTGCTCTTGCTCCTGCACACGCCAAAGTGCCTGCCTCCCATCCACATTCTCGCTTAAGCGCTCGCCTGCTCCCGCACACGCCAGCGCTCGCTCTCCCATCCACACACTCGCTTAAGAGCTCGCTTTTGCTCCCGCACAAGCCAAAGTCTCGCCTCCCATCCGCACACGCCAAAGTGCTCGCTCTCCCATCCACACTCGCTTAAGCGCCTGCCTTGCTCCCGCACACGCCAAAGCGCTCGCTCTGCTCCCGCACAAGCTAAAGTCTCGCTCTCCCATCCGCACACGCCAGTGCCTGCCTCCCATCCACACCGCTTAAGCGCTCGCCTGCTCCCGCACAAGCCAAAGTCTCGCTCTCCCATCCGTACACGCTAAAGTGCTCGCTCTTGCTCCCGCACGCCAAAGTGCCTGCCTCCCATCCGCACACGCTAAGCGCTCGCTCTGCTCCTGCACACGCCAAAGTGCCTGCTCTCCCATCCACACTCGCTTGCTGCCTGCCTGCTCCCGCACACGCCAAAGTGCCTGCCTCCCATCCGCACACGCTTAAGCGCTCGCCTGCTCCCGCACACGCTAAAGTGCTCGCTCTCCCATCCACACTGCTTAAGCGCTCGCTCTTGCTCCCGCACACGCTTAAGCGCTCGCTCTTGCTCCGCACAAGCTAAAGTCTCGCCTCCCATCCGCACACGCCAAAGCGCCTGCCTCCCACCACACACGCTTAAGCGCCTGCTCTTGCTCCCGCACACGCCAAAGTGCTCGCTCTCCCATCCACACCGCTTAAGCGCTCGTTCTTGCTCCTGCACACGCTAAAGTGCTCGCTCTCCCATCCGCACACGCTAAGTGCTCGCTCCATCCACACTCAGCAAGCGCTCGCTCTTGCTCCTGCACACGCCAAAGTGCCTGCCTCCCATCCACACTCGCTTAAGCGCTCGCTCTTGCTCCCGCACACGCCATGCTCGCCTCCCATCCACACTCGCTTGCTGCCTGCTCTTGCTCCCGCACACGCTAAGCGCTCGCTCTCCCATCCACACCTCGCTTAAGCGCTCGCTCTGCTCCCGCACACGCTAAAGTGCTCGCTCTCCATCCACACTCGCTTAAGCGCTCGCTCTGCTCCCGCACAAGCTAAAGTCTCGCTCTCCCATCCGCACGCCAAAGTGCTCGCTCTCCCATCCGCACACGCTAAGCGCTCGCTCTGCTCCTGCACACGCCAAAGCGCCTGCCTCCCATCCACACCGCTTAAGCGCTCGCTCTTGCTCCTGCACACGCCAAAGCGCTCGCTCTTGCTCCCGCACACGCTAAAGTGCTCGCTCTCCCATCCGCACACGCCAAAGCGCTCGCTCTTGCTCCCGCACACGCCAGCGCTCGCTCTCCCATCCACATTCTCGCTTAAGCGCTCGCTCTTGCTCCCGCACACGCCAAAGTGCTCGCCTCCCATCCACACTGCTTAAGCGCTCGCTCTTGCTCCCGCACAAGCTAAAGTCTCGCTCTCCCATCCACATTCTCGCTTAAGCGCTCGCCTTGCTCCCGCACACGCTTAAGTGCTCGCTCTCCCATCCACACCGCTTAAGCGCCTGCTCTGCTCCCGCACACGCCAAAGTGCTCGCTCTCCCATCCACACTGCTTAAGCGCTCGCTCTGCTCCCGCACACGCTAAAGTGCTCGCCTCCATCCGCACACGCCAAAGTGCTCGCTCTCCATCCACACTCGCTTAAGCGCTCGCTCTTGCCCCGCACACGCCAGCGCTCGCTCTCCCATCCGCACACGCTTAAGCGCTCGCTGGTCTTACTCCCGCACAAGCTAAAGTCTCGCTCTCCCATCCGTACACGCTAAAGTGCTCGCTCTCCCATCCACACTCGCTTAAGCGCTCGCTCTTGCTCCCGCACACGCTAAAGTGCTCGCTCTCCCATCCACACTCGCTTAAGCGCTCGCTCTTGCTCCCGCACACGCTAAAGTGCTCGCTCTCCCATCCACACTCGCTTAAGCGCTCGCTCTTGCTCCCGCACACGCTAAAGTGCTCGCTCTCCCATCCACACTCGCTTAAGCGCTCGCCTTGCTCCCGCACGCTAAAGTGCTCGCTCTCCCATCCACACTCAGCAAGCGCTCGCTCTTGCTCCGCACACGCTAAAGCGCTCGCTCTCCCATCCGCACACGCCAAAGTGCTCGCCTCCCATCCACACCGCTTAAGCGCTCGCTCTCCATCCACACTCGGCAAGCGCTCGCTCTTGCTCCCGCACAAGCTAAAGTCTCGCCTCCCATCCGCACACGCTAAGTGCTCGCTCTCCCATCCGCACACGCTAAGCGCTCGCTCTCCCATCCACACTCAGCAAGCGCTCGCTCTTGCTCCCGCACACGCTAAGTGCTCGCTCTCCATCCACACTCGGCAAGCGCTCGCTCTTGCTCCCGCACACGCCAAAGTGCTCGCTCTCCCATCCGCACACGCTTAAGCGCTCGTTCTGCTCCCCGCACGCTAAAGTGCTCGCCTCCATCCACACTCAGCAAGCGCTCGCTCTTGCTCCCGCACGCTAAAGCGCTCGCTCTGCTCCCGCACACGCCAGTGCTCGCCTCCATCCACACTCAGCAAGCGCTCGCTCTTGCTCCGCACAAGCTAAAGTCTCGCTCTCCCATCCGCACGCTAAAGTGCTCGCTCTCCCATCCACACCTCGCTTAAGCGCTCGCTCTTGCTCCCGCACACGCTAAAGTGCTCGCTCTCCCATCCACACTCGCTTAAGCGCTCGCTCTTGCTCCCGCACAAGCTAAAGTCTCGCTCTCCCATCCGCACACGCTAAAGTGCTCGCTCTCCATCCACACTCAGCAAGCGCTCGTTCTTGCTCCCGCACGCTAAAGCGCTCGCTCTGCTCCCGCACACGCCAGTGCCTGCCTCCCATCCACACTCGGCAAGCGCTCGCTCTTGCTCCCGCACACGCTAAGTGCTCGCTCTCCCATCCACACTCGCTTAAGCGCTCGCTCTTGCTCCCGCACACGCTTAAGTGCTCGCTCTCCATCCGCACACGCCAAAGCGCTCGCTCTTGCTCCCGCACACGCCAAAGTGCTCGCTCTCCCATCCGCACACGCCAGTGCTCGCTCTCCATCCACACTCAGCAAGCGCTCGCTCTTGCTCCCGCACGCTAAAGTGCTCGCTCTCCCATCCACACTCGGCAAGCGCTCGCTCTTGCTCCCGCACACGCTAAAGTTCTCGCTCTCCCATCCGCACACGCTAAAGTGCTCGCTCTCCCATCCACACTCGCTTAAGCGCTCGCTCTTGCTCCCGCACACGCTAAAGTGCTCGCTCTCCCATCCACACTCGCTTAAGCGCTCGCTCTTGCTCCCGCACAAGCTAAAGTCTCGCTCTCCCATCCGCACACGCTAAAGTGCTCGCTCTCCCATCCACACTCGCTTAAGCGCTCGCTCTTGCTCCCGCACACGCTAAAGCGCTCGCTCTCCCATCCACACACGGCAAGCGCTCGCTCTTGCTCCCGCACACGCCAAAGTGCTCGCCTCCCATCCGCACACGCCAAAGTGCCTGCCTCCCATCCACACTGCTTGCTGCCTGCTCTTGCTCCCGCACACGCTTAAGTGCTCGCTCTCCCATCCACACTGCTTGCTGCCTGCTCTTGCTCCCGCACAAGCCAAAGTCTCGCTCTCCCATCCGCACACGCCAAAGTGCTCGCTCTCCCATCCACACCGCTTAAGCGCTCGCTCTCCCATCCACACTGCTTGCTGCCTGCTCTTGCTCCCGCACACGCTTAAGTGCTCGCTCTCCCATCCACACTCGCTTAAGCGCTCGCTCTTGCTCCCGCACACGCTAAAGTGCTCGCTCTCCCATCCGCACACGCTTAAGTGCTCTCCCATCCGATAATTCCTAACTGAAAAGTCATGAATGTCAAATTGTCACTTGCAAAAGGGATAATACATGGCGCAGATGCCAAAGCAAGGCATAAGTAAAAGAAAAGAGAATACAGGCAGGTGGCACGGAGGTAAGAGCGTTGCCACGGATCGGCAGTGGTCACGGGTTCGAAACCAACCCGTGTCAGTTGAAATTTTAAAAACATTTTTTCTCTTTAACTTAATCACGTAAATATGCAGTATATTCTTTAAAAATTAATAAAATTTCGTAATCCTGTTTAAAAATCTCAGACAAAGATAACAAGTCACTCACTTATGTTTCCTATAAAGCTCGTCCACTTTCTTCTCCAAGTCTTCAGTGAGGACCTGCAGAGGGACAGCTCTGTGGGAGGAGAGGAGAGCGCCGGAGACTCTCCTCTCCCTGTCTCCCAGCTCCGCTTGCAGCACGTAGGACGCTAAGAGAGCGTGGGTTATTAGCGAACACGTCAAGCGACCTGAAATGTACAAGTATGAAGTAAATTATTACATTACTATTGCACTAAAAATCGTTATCACCAGGAATAAACAAACAAGGATAAAGAGTATGCCCGGATCCTCTTACGTATCCCAAGATAACAACATAAGAAGGTACAAGGAGCAGACGGAAATCAGTACACCATGAGGGCACTAATCGATTAGGGTTCACAAATATCAATTAGTGAAAGTGGAGCGCAAATGTTAGGTCTAAAGCGACAACAACGCAAAGGCAGCGTAAAACGCTTCCTATAGAGAAATTGTTTGGTTCTGTCGTGAACCGAACAACTATATTTGTACTTAATTTATACCAAAAGGTTGTAGCGGATGATGGGGTGCAGGAAAAGGGTAGCTACCCGCCAGGAGAGGTCCTCCCCAGGCCACGAACACCCGACCTGGCGGGTAGCTATCCTTTTCCTCGACCACTACAATGGTGACCCCGACGTGATCTCACCGCCAACCGACGGTGACCACTGAAGAACAATGCAGCGAGCTTCTCCATCAACATCAACGTCAACGCAGTCACATAACTGGACTACTGTCTGCACAACGCGTGCTTCCTAGTCCCGTCGGCCACTGAGGATCATAACATCTTACGACATGAGGATCATAACACCTTTTGCATCTACATACAAAATGGAACCTTGATTTCTGTAGGGATGGTGTTCGTTGGTCAGCGGAGCTGATCTGGATTTTCGTTCTCGAATGAATATTCTTTCGCTCGTGAGGCCTTTATCCACATGACCACAAAACCAGATCAAACAGTAATAAAAATAATTACATTAACAGTTCTATATTCTATATATAATGAATTTTACAAGTGGTAGAGCCACGCATCAGCTTTAAGGCTCTGAGGCAACGCATCTGCTATGCCTCTGGTATTGCAGGTGTTCATGGGCGGCGGTAATCACTTACCAGCACGTGAGCCACCTGCTCGTTTGCCTCCCTTTTCCTATAAAAAATGGTATGTTCTCTACGCCATTGACCGTGTTTATCTACCTTCAACCAAGTCCCGTCGCACCGCCAAGCACAGCTGATACCTAGTGTTGTCCTCCAACAGTTCCGAGGGCTCCGGCGGGTAGAATTTCACAACGAAGCGTACGTCCCAGGGTTCGTCTGGAGAATTAACACGATTTTCAATAGCAATAATAATAATCTGATAGAGGTAATTTCTTGACGAGCTCCGTGGACGAGTGGCGTGTACACTTAATTGCACAACTATGTTTACACATCCATAAAGGCCTGTAAAGTCCTCTGCAGAATTTAGACATCACCTAAAATTGAAATTTGAGAAAAATATTAGGAAGATAGAGGTCCGGACAATTAAGTCCTTCGAGCCCACCTTTCAACTTAGAAATTTTTTGGGACATGTGAGTTTGACTAAGTCACGATAGCCGAGTTGTTGGGTGGTCGGAATTTCGAGTCGAGAGACCCGAGTTCGATCCCCAGGTGGCTGTACCAATGAGTTTTTCAAAAACTTATGTACGAATTTCATCGTTGGCTTGGACATAAAGGCGGCGACGGGCTCACGACCTGTCACGTTGTCCCGAAAATATCTTCGGTGGAAGGTGGGGCAAAGGGACGTAATTGTCTAGACTTGACCTCTGTCTACCCCTGTATTGGGAATTGCGTGAGTTTGGGTGAACGAGGGAACAGTTTGTGAGCCTGTCGCCATTTTTATGTTCAAGCCTAAAATATAAATAATTTAGGGAAAACACGGGCTACAAACGTACTTCCTGGTATCAAACTCGAGTCTCTTGACTCGAATTCAGATCACCCAACCTCTAGATTATCGTGGCACATAATACAATTTAAAAAATAAATAATTGCTGTAGTTAAATTAGAAACTCATTATTGACAGATAATTCTTCTTCATCTTCTCTACAGCCTATCAAGAGTCCACTGCTGAACGAAAGCTTTCAAAAACGAACGGTCCCTAGCCTCATGCAGCCATCGACTTATGATGACTAATATTGACACATGTTTATTTATAATTATGAATGAATTTGATACATTAATTACATGTCACTCACTCCTGAATGTCTTGGACAGTCTGCGTCCCAAATCCACCCAGGCGCGCGGGTCCCCGCGCTGGGCGTACAACAGTCCGAAGAAATCCTTCTCTCTGATATCTAAATTGTCACAGACAGTGTCCAGGAGATCTGATCCTCTTGCTTTGCGCTGAAAACAAAAAACCCCAAGGTTATTTTGAACTTTTAATCAAATTTTGTATATTTATGTGCGTAGGCTGTAGTAAAAAATATCTTTACAAATAAATACATATATAGATAGGGACAATATCCCATACATTGCTCCGATCCCAATGTTATTTGAAACGTATATTTTGGTTACGTTAACAACGAAGGCGCCTCCTCCTCGAGATGGCGACACCTTGTTGACACCAACGAATGTTTACGCCACTCATCCACGGAGGTCGTCAAATATTTTCGGAGGTCGTTAAATAATTCATAAATAAGTTTTTGGAAAAACCATTGGTTGGACCTGGGGATCAAACTCGGGTTTCTTGACCCGAATATTGTTCACTCAAACACTCGGCTATCGTGACTGTATAATATAATAATAATACTACAGGATGTAGTATATCCAAAATAGGTGTCGGTGAAATGTGGGACTTCATTGTATAGACCTCTGCCTACCACCATATGGTAAATTGCGTGAAGAATACAAAAAAAAAGATGAAAAGCAGGCTAACAGTCGACCTAATGGTACTTCTAGCTACTGTAGTACAAAAATAAAATAAATAAATATCTTCAATATAGGGGTAGACAGAGGTCTAGTCTAGATAGTTAAGTCCCTTTGACCCACCTTCCACCGAAGATATTTTCGGGACAACGTGACAGGTGGTGAGCCCGTCGCCGTCTTTATCTCCAAGCCAACGATATAATTCGTACATAAGTTTTTGAAAAACCCATTGTTACGGACCAACTCGCGTCTCTTGACTCGAAAATCCGACCACCCTTCCACTCGGTTATCGTGACTTCTTGAGTTAGTAATGTTTATATTACGTGTTTTAACGTGTTTTTAACGTGACGTAACGGTGTAGGAATATTACTACTCACTTTCTTCCCGTGGGTGTCGTAATAGGCGACTAAGGGAAACAGTCCAGAATATCGTTGTGGCAACCGATAGATGGCGTGGTAACAATCTCTAAAAATATCAGACCAAAATAATCATCGGTAAATATTCCGCCATAAATCAGTGTCCAGGTTATTTGACCTATTTAATACTTCCCCTTATACATATAAATAAATGGACAGATCCGGATCCAAGTCGTATCGGTCCGGAAAAACCGCTGACGTTTTTTGTATGTATGATTTTGATACATAAATACATAGATAGGGATAAAAACTATCGCATACATTGCTCCGTTTCTAAAGTAAACAGCTTAAGCACTTGTTAATGGTATTTTTTTATAGAAAAAGGAGGCAAACGAGCAGGTGGCTCACGTGATGGTAAGTGATTACCGCCGCCCATGAACACCCGTAATACCAGAGGCTTAGCAGATGCGTTGCCTCCCTTAGAGTGCCCCCTCTGTGGGTTACCTGCACTCACCAGACGAAACGCAGAAGTTTGTTAGACTTCTAATTCACGCCGGTATTCTGTGAGGTCGTGGTACTTCCCCGGTCGAGCCGGCCCATTCATGCAACAACAAAAGCTGATGCGTGGCTCTACCACTGTTTAAAAGTAGGTAGGTACTGTTTTAAAGGTATCAGAAAGAAAGGAAAATACCACAAACACCCACATCCGAGAAAATACAAATAAGTGGTTTTCTATATTGACCCATTCAGAATTGACTCTGAGAGAACAACATGAAAACCGGTGTTGTACGCCACTCGTCCCCGGTGTCGTAATTCTGAACAATATCGTAGATATGCCTTCTTTACTTACGTCCATATCAACGGTGATATGCTCTCCATCTAGCAGCTCTACTCGAACCCTCCTGGTGGCACTCCGACGCGACTCCATGCCCTCCTCTGAAGCGGACCCAGCCAGCCGACGGAGGCTCTCGCGCATTATAGAACCTACAAAAAAAATTATACAATAAATGTATTTATTTATACACTCTATTGCACACACCATAACAAAAATGTCATGAAATACATCTAAAAATATTATATAAAATGGTTGTACTAAGGGCGACCTTGTCGTTATGCTATACTTAGCATTAACATCTCCGCGCCATTTCCAATACAGGGGTAGACAGAGGCTTAGACAATTAAGTGGTTTCGACCCACCTTCCATCGTAGATAATTTCCGGGACAACGCGACGCGATGGTGAGCAATTCGCTGTCTTTATGCCCAAGCCAACGATACAAATCGTACATAATGTTTTACTACAACAATATGTACAATTTGTCTAGATTTAAGACGTTGATACGTTTAGTCTTATAAAAAAGGTAAGGATCTCATCGCAGACATCTTATTTGAAACAACGTGACTGGTGTGAGCCTGGCGCCGTCATTGTTACTAGCCCTGGGAATCGAAGTAGGCTCTCTTAACTGGAATATCGATTACCCAACCACTCGGCTATCGTGATTAGTTATATTTAACATAAAAGTTATTATTATCTCGTTCCTTGAAGAGATCTAATCTAGACTATACCTTACAGTCTAGTGTAGTAGTCAGGATAGCCAATTGGTTGAGTGATCCGAATTCGAACCTAGAGACCCGAGTCCGATCCCCAGGTGGTAGGCTCGTGCTAATGAGTTTTTAAAACTTATTTAAGATTTATGTCGACATAAAGACGGCGCCAGGCTCAACACCCGTCACGTTGTTTAAAAAAAAATCTCATCTTCAATGAAAGATAGGTCGAAAGTAATTAATTTTCTGAACGAATTGGCCATAATTTCGTATTTCAATTAGTATTTTTCGTTCCTAGATAGATGATCGTGACTCACGAGTCACGATAGCCGAGTGGTTGGATGGTCGGAATTGCAAGTCAAGAGACCCGAGTTCGATCCCCAGGTGGCAGGCTCGTACCAATGGGTTTTTCTAAGACTTATGTACGAATTATATCGTTGGCTTGGACATAAAGACGGCGACGGGCTCACCACCTGTCACGTTGTCCCGAAAATATCTTCGGTGGAAGGTGGGTAAAAGGGACTTAATTATCTAGACTATTATATTACGTCTCTCTACCCCTGTATTAGGAATTACGTGATATTTATTTATTTTTATTTAGATAGAATTCATTTATAACAGAAGCAAACATAAATCTTTATTCTAAATGTCATGACGACCTCCGTTGATGAGTAGCACCCACGCCGATTTTCATTGCGTCGCCAAACCTGTGGATTAATATAGAAAACACTTTTCCTATATTTTCACAAGTCTGGCAGTTTTTGGTATCTTCGTTGTTTAATACAAGTGATTTAGTATCTTTGAGTTCAAGGCAATGTATGTGATATTGTCCTATATATACATTATGTATTATGTATCAAAAATCATATCATCCATAACATAAGTGCTATAGGTACTTACTTTGAGATCAGAAATCAGAGGGATCAGACCCGCCACTTTACTTTTTATAAGGCTCCATGTATCAATGTCTTAAATCTAGACAAATATGTTAAATAGGGGCAATGGCCTTAAGATGGAACTTATGGTCATTGTTTGGAAAGGAAGTCACGCGTCATCGGTTCAACAACGGTGACCCATCGTTATGCTCCGACAAGTTCTATTAACTTGTAATTTAACTGCTACTGCAAAGTTAATCTCATTCTATTTAAAGATGTTAACTGAATTTCACTATACTAGCGAACCGCATGGGCTTGGGACATGTACAATTTAAAAATAGATACTTTATATATTTATTTAACTTCATATACATGAAAGTGTTGAATATCGTTATGCCAACCGATAGATGGCGGGATAACCATTTCTAAAAATATTAGACCAAAATTATCAGACCGAAAATGGGCAGCAGCGTCTGCCCATTTTCGAGTGCGAGTGGTCTGATACTGCGATCGCCAATGCGCTTGCCAAGCGTTGCGATTATGGCAAATCCTCCCTATGGGAGAGGCCAATGTCCTGCAGTGGACTTTAACAGGCCGATATGTATGTATGTATGTATGTGTCCATGAAAGTGTATATGGGCGAACTTAATTCCAGAGGCATTTTCCACCTGGTAACCTTTAGGTGATGCAGAGATGAAAAGAAGTAGGTGTAATAAATGTGGGAAGATAAAAAAATATACAATATGCAAATACTACGCAGATACATACTAAACACATACATACTTACACATATATAAAATTTATATTATGTAGAATTGTGGTGCCTTCGTTGTTTCCAATTCCCATACCTCAAGTGCATTGTGCATTTAGCTCTTACATTGGGGTCGGAGCAATGTATGTGATGTTGTCTCTATCTATATATGTATTTATTATTATTATTATATTATACACCGCCGTGGGAGATTGGTGTACACCGGTTTTCAGTGTCTCCAGCCCTGAAGTTCCCGCGTGCGTACGGTTCCCGGTCGGGTCAATGTAGAAAAGCGTTTTTCGACATTTTCATGGGTCTGGTCGTTTGTAGTGCCTTCGTTGTTTCTGCTTCTATACCACAAATGCTTAACTTGCATACTTTGTGATCAGAGCACGTATGTCTATGTTTGTATGTAATTTATGGCATCAATACGCTAATGATTAAGAGTGCGGACTTTGAAACATAAAGTCGTAGGTTCGGACCCGCCATTCGACTAGTGTCGTGAACCACTCCTGACACAAGCATAGCAGCTCAGTTGGAGTGCTTAACAGGAATTCAAGTCAAGTTTCTAAAATAAATTATTAAGTATTAGTCACGATAGCTGAGTGGTTGGGTGATCGGAATTCGAGCTCAAAGACCCGAGTTCAATGATTTTTCAGAACCAAAAAATGTCTTCGGTGAAAGGTGGGCCGAATGTACTTAATTGTCTACCCAAGTATTGGAAACAGCGTGAGGATATTATTAATTTGGCATTACCAGTATTCTTTACAAAAATCAATCTTGACAGCATACCAAAATTGTTCTGAATTTTTATTTATTTTATAACAAAACCCCCAACATGGGGAACATTATTTAAAAAAAACAATAAAAATGCATCATAAAGCTGTAGATGGCGTTATCATATTGTGTTAGTTATGTATAGTTGTATACATAGAGTCAGATGTTACCAGAATTCCTGAAAGATTACGCCAATATCCCTAAGACGCGTAAGAACAAAGAGTTAATACGGTACGACAGAGGTCGCGGGTTTGAATTTCGCCCGTGTCAGTTGATTTTTTTATATCTTCACGCAATTCCCCATACTGGAATAAGTAGAGCTCCACTGAAGCTTTTTGGGATAACGTGACAGGTGGTAAGCTCGTCATCGTCTTAATATCCAAGCTAATGATGCAATATATTTTACATACCTATATAATAACCTAGACAAATATTTATAAGTCACGATAGCCGAGTTGTTGGGTGGTCGGAATTTCGAGTCGAGAGACCCGAGTTCGATCCCCAGATGGCAGTACCAATGAGTTTTTCAAAAACTTATGTACGAATTTCATCGTTGGCTTAGACATAAAGACGGCGACGGGCTAACCACCTGTCACGTTGTCCCGAAAATATCTTCGGTGGAAGGTGGGTCATAAGGACTTAATTGTCTAGACTTGACCTCTGTCTACCCCTGTATTGGGAATTGCGTGAAGATATTTATTTATTTATTTTACAAATATTTATAATTAATATAACGTCCATGACTCGATAGGAAACATTCATAAATATTGTCCTTAGCAGGATACGAACCCGCAACCCACAGCCTCTAAGACACTATCGGGCCGTCTTTTTTTAAACATCTCATCAATCTAATAACAAAAGTCAAAACATGACTTACATGTTTTGCACCTCAATAAAAACAAATTGTCTATTACGAAAACGATAAAATTCGGCAATTCCTCGCAAATGGAATGGACAAGTGGTCCGTATGTTCAGTAGTTCGGATGATGGTTTACGTGTTGGCACGGTGCCGAGGCCGGGACAGGAGTGCCGAATTACGACCGGCTCTCGCGCGCACCTCGTGGAACAGAAGCAATCAGTTTATTGAAGGTTTTTGGAGATCTTGCTCTGAATTTAAAGGCCGTGGTTTCTTGGTGTTCTTATAGATAGTTTATTTTTCGAGAATATTAAAAAAAATAATTAAGTAATTAAGTAAATAAATAAATATCTTCACGCAATTCCCAATACAGAGGTAGACAGAGGTCTAGTCTATACAATTAAGTCCCTTCGACTACCCACTTTCCTCAGAAGATATTTTCGGGACAACGTGCCGAACCGAGTTTAATCCCAAGGTGGTACGCTCGTACCAAAAATTTACGACACGTTATCCCAAAAAAACTCTTCGTTGAAAGACGGTTCTAAGACCTTAGAAAAAAGACTTAATTCGCTAGACGTCTGTCTACTCCAGTATGGGAATGATCTAAATATATTTTTTATTGAATTGTATATCTTTGTATTACCAACATATAGATCACTGTTGTTTCAAACGGGTCGAGAATGTTTTAACAATAGTAATGCAAAATCGCCAATTTAATGGCCTGCGCTGGCACTGATTTTATCGCGGATGTAACTCTTTAAAGCGCTGAGTTATTTTAGCTAAACATTATACTAGCTACTCACAGTTTATTGCCAACCTATTTACAAATTTAAGTACCTACGAGTCAATTTGTATATATATACCGGCAATATAATAGCCTAATGGTTTAGGGTGCGGACTGCGAAACATGACGTCGCAGGTTCGGGTCCCGTCATTCGACTATTGACGTAAACCACCTACTGACATTGCATTGCAGCTTAATTGGAGTGGTTAACAGGAATACTAGTAATGTTATTCGGCATGCTAGTATTCTTTAAAAAAAAAAAAGAAAAAAAAATTGTAGTGCTAATAAAGAAAGGAAGAAAAACATTTATTCACGGTCTAATCACAATAGATACAATACAAAGCAAAAAAAATGGAATTACACAGAAAATAAAAATATACGTATTACTATCTAAATATGCTTGCTTACGTAAAAGCCTATGAAAGTTCAGTTCAGGACGTAGGCCTCTCTTTTGAGGAGGATTTTCCACAATCGCCACACTTGGCGTTCTCAGTACCAGATACCTCGTTGATGGCCTCCGCTGGTATTTTCCGTGATGGCTATCCCGCCATCTATCGCAATTCTTTCTTGCAATTTACAAAGCTTAACCCTAAGTCGCCTCTTACGACATCATTAAAAGGAAGTAGTATTATTCCGACGTACACGCTGGATTCCAATGTACCATCAGCTCAGAGGTCCCGGCTTGGATTCCCTGACTGGTTTTTGTAGGAAAACCACTTTTTCAAGGTTAACATGGATCTGTTTTTTGTTTCTATCTTACATACCATTCATATATTTGGTTTAGATATATTGGTTTTGGTTGATGGACGGTGACTCCCAAACCAATATATCTAAACCAAATATATGAATCTTATGTAAGATAGAAACAAAAAGCAGAAAAAATGATTTGTCAACCTTGAAAAAGTGATTTTCCTACAAAAACCAGTCAGGGAATACTCCAAATGACCTCTGGTGAAACGTGCACACAACCATTATACGTAACCAAATTACTTATATCTCTACGTAAATGCAAATTTAAATAAAATAAATATCTACATGCAATTCCCAGTACAGGGGTAGACAGAAGTCTAGTCTAGACAATTAAGTCCCTTTGACCCACCTTCCACCGAAGATAATTTTGGAACTACGTGACAGGTGGTGAGCCCGTCGCCGTCTTTATGTCTAAGCCAACGATGAAATTCGTACATAAGTTTTTGAAAAACTCATTGGTACTGCCATCTGGGGATCGAACTCGGGTCTCTCGACTCGAAATTCCGACCACCCAACAACTCGGCTATCGTGACTTATAAATATTTGTCGAGGTTATTATATAGGTATGTAAAATATATTGCATCATTAGCTTGGATATTAAGACGATGACGAGCTTACCACCTGTCACGTTATCCCAAAAAGCTTCAGTGGAGCTCTACTTATTCCAGTATGGGGAATTGCGTGAAGATATAAAAAAATCAACTGACACGGGCGAAATTCAAACCCGCGACCTCTGTCGTACCGTATTAACTCTTTGTTCTTACGCGTCTTAGGGATATTGGCGTAATCTTTCAGGAATTCTGGTAACACAGGTGGTGAGTCCGTCGCCGTCTTAATGTCGAACCCAACGATATAATTCGAACATAAGTTTTAAAACCCATTGGTACGCGCCAGCCCCTTGGGTATCGAACTCGGGTCTCTTGACTCAAATTCCGACCACCCAACCACTCGGCTATCGTGAATTTCCGCCCCTATCGTCCCTATGTATGTATGTATTTATTACAGCTTACATAGCCCGTGAAAGTTCAGCGCATACAGTTTTTCAGGCGACGTGTCAAGTAGGGAATATGGCAACTTACTTTAATGAGAGACTCATGTCTCACTGCGGACTTTCCGAAGGGGGAATATGAATGTTTTTACTTGAATTATGGATGTTTATTATATATGGATAGTGTAATTTTTGTTTATTTTAAAGCATGTTATTATGAACTTTTTGTTATTAAATTAAAGAAAAATATTTTTAAAATTTCTACAGACACGGGCGGGATTAGAATGCGCGACCTATACCGTACCGTGGCAACGCTCTAAAGATAAAGAAAGAGGCTTAAAATTTCAACTGATGCGTGCAGGACACGGTGGTTCAGAGGTAAAAGAGCGTTACCACGAATCGTTGCGTTCAAGTCCCGAGGCTTTCAGTTAAAATAAAAAAAAATCTCTTTAATTTAATATGTATGAATATTTATACAAATAACCTTAACATTTTTCATCCTTCTGCACTTTAAATTCATGATCCCGAGGAAACGAGGTAGAAAGAAGGCAGTAAGTACCTTCTGTCTATCTCGTTTCCTTACCTTTTTTCTTTGAATAAACAATAAATAAGCTCAAAACACGTGTGTTAAGAAATAATGGGAATCAAACCGTACCTCAGAGATATAACCGCAGAGTTTGCGATAACATGGAAATCAGTGCATGCGCTCGTCCACGGAAGTCGATCAGTTATTCCAATCAATCAATTAATTTTCTTCGCGTATATTTTACATATAGTTGAAATAGACAAAACTTTACTGCATAACTAATAATACAGTGCTCCTTCGTACGTCTGTCCATCGCATACTAACGCGGAAGCTCCTTCATTAGCATACCAATTATTCCGTTTTAATTATTCTGTTTCCAAATTCAGATGCTTTGAACCGAGGACTGTTCGTTGCACCGCATGATAAATTAAACGATTGTCTTTAAATTAACCGAAGCCGAAGCGTGGTAGCGTAGTGGTTACGATTGGATATATCCGCGAGCGACTCAGGTTCGTTCCCGAATTTGGCAAGACAATTATTTTTATATATTTACGCAATTTCCCATACTGGTGTAGGAGGTCTGGACAATTAAGTTTTTGGACCCACTTTTCACTGTAACTCATTTGGGGTACCGTAAAAGGTAAAGCTCACCACCTCTCTGTCGCCACGTCTCAATGTCCAATCTTCAGTACAATAAATTTACATATAAAAAAAACAATACATATAAAAAATCAATATAAATATCTTCACGCAATTCCCAATACAGGGGTAGACAGAGGTCTAGTCTAGACAATAAAGTCCCTTTGACCCACCTTCCACCGAAGATATTTTCGGGACAACGTAACAGGTGGTGAGCCCGTCGCCGTCTTTATGTCTTATGTCTTTATGCCAACGATGTAATTCGTACATAAGTTTTGGAAAAACTCATTGGTATTGCCACCTGGGGATCGAACTCTGGTCTCTTGACTCGAAATTCCGACCACCGACTTTTTCAAAAAGAGCTCGAGCTAGAAGAGCTAGAGCTCTTTCGACCCCTGTTTTGGGAATTGCGTGAAGATATTTATTTATTTATTATTTAATTATAAATTTCTTAATAGTAAATTTAACATAATATTAATTTTTTGTTTATTTTAAAGCATGTTATGATGAACTTTTTGTTATTAAATTAAAGAAAATATTTTTAAAATTTCTACAGACACGGGCGGGATTAGAATGCGCGACCTATACCGTACCGTGGCAACGCTCTAAAGATAAAGAAAGAGGCTTAAAATTTCAACTGATGCGTGCAGGACACGGTGGTTCAGAGGTAAAAGAGCGTTACCACGAATCGTTGCGTTCAAGTCCCGAGGCTTTCAGTTAAAATAAAAAAAAATCTCTTTAATTTAATATGTATGAATATTTATACAAATAACCTTAACATTTTTCATCCTTCTGCACTTTAAATTCATGATCCCGAGGAAACGAGGTAGAAAGAAGGCAGTAAGTACCTTCTGTCTATCTCGTTTCCTTACCTTTTTTCTTTGAATAAACAATAAATAAGCTCAAAACACGTGTGTTAAGAAATAATGGGAATCAAACCGTACCTCAGAGATATAACCGCAGAGTTTGCGATAACATGGAAATCAGTGCATGCGCTCGTCCACGGAAGTCGATCAGTTATTCCAATCAATCAATTAATTTTCTTCGCGTATATTTTACATATAGTTGAAATAGACAAAACTTTACTGCATAACTAATAATACAGTGCTCCTTCGTACGTCTGTCCATCGCATACTAACGCGGAAGCTCCTTCATTAGCATATCAATTATTCCGTTTTAATTATTCTGTTTCCAAATTCAGATGCTTTGAACCGAGGACAGTTCGTTGTGCCGCATGATAAATTAAACGATTGCCTTTAAATTAACCGAAGCCGAAGCGTGGTAGCGTAGTGGTTACGATTGGATATATCCGCGAGCGACTCAGGTTCGTTCCCGAATTTGGCAAGACAATTATTTTTATATATTTACGCAATTTCCATACTGGTGTAGGAGGTCTGGACAATTAAGTCTTTTGGACCCACTTTTCACTGTAACTCATTTGGGGTACCGTAAAAGGTAAGCTCACCACCTCTCTGTCGCCACGTCTTAATGATCAAGTTTACGGTACAATAAATTTACATATAAAAACAACACATATAAAACAATATAAATATATTCACGCAAATCCCAATACAGGGGTAGACAGAGGTCTCGTTCAGGACAATTAAGTCCCTTTAACCCACCTTCCACAGAAGATATTTTCGGGACAACATAACAGGTGGTGAGCCCGTCGCCGTCTTTATGTCTTATGTCTTTATGCCAACGATGTAATTCGTACATAAGTTTTGAAAACTCATTGGTATTGCCACCTGGGGATCGAACTCGGGTGTCTTGACTCGAAATTCCGACCACCCAACCACTTGGCTATCGTGACTTTTTCAAAAAGAGCTCGTGCTAGAAGACCTAGAGCTCTTTCGACCCCTGTTTTGGGAATTGCGTGAAGATATTTATTTATTTATTTATTATTTAATTATAAATTTCTGAATAGTAAATTTAACATAATATTAATTTTGCTTAACTAGTTACGATTTAAGTGAAATTACAATAAACTTACACATTGTTAGCGGAGTCAAATTCTCACACGTTATTGATGTCTACTTTTGAAGTTAATACTTTTACACGCTTTATATTGGCTTCACTTCACATGTATGTATGTATGTTTGTAACTGACTTTTGGGCGCGATTTTGACCCCACTTTAAACGGCCAGATTTCGTTCAAACTTTGTATACTTATCGAGGACCGATGACAATACACTAATATGATAAAAAAAAACTAAAAAGTAAAAAATAAATAAAAGTTTAAAAAAAAACAAGTACACGTTTTTTTATAGAAACCGAAAAATAGAAAATAAATTTTAATAAATTTAAAATTAAGAATAGCGTTAAAATTTCATTAAATATAAATTAATAATATTGTGAATAAAAAAAAAAAAACAACACATATAAAACAATATAAATATATTCACGCAAATCCCAATACAGGGTAGACAGAGGTCTAGTCTATACAATTAAGTCCCTTCGACTACCCACTTTCCTCAGAAGATATTTTCGGGACAACGTGCCGAACTGAGTTTAATCCCAAGGTGGTACGCCTGTATCAAAAAATTTACGACACGTTATCCCAAAAACTCTTCGTTGAAAGACGGTTCTAAGACCTTAGAAAAAGACTTAATTCGCTAGACGTCTGTCTACCCCAGTATGGGAATGATCTAAATATATTTTTATTGAATTGTATATCTTGTATTACCAACATATAGATCACTGTTGTTTCAAACGGTTCGAGAATGTTTTAACAATAGTAATGCAAAATCGCCAATTTAATGGCCTGCGCTGGCACTGATTTTATCGCGGATGTAACTCTTTAAAGCGCTGAGTTATTTTAGCTAAACATTATACTAGTTACTCACAGTTTATTGCCAACCTATTTACAAATTTAAGTACCTACGAGTCAATTTGTATATATATAGCGGCAATATAATAGCCTAATGGTTTAGGGTGCGGACTGGTGAAACATGACGTCGCAGGTTCGGGTCCCGTCATTCGACTATTGACGTAAACCACCTACTGACATTGCATTGCAGCTTAATTGGAGTGGTTAACAGGAATACTAGTAATGTTATTCGGCATGCTAGTATTCTTTAAAAAAAAAAAAGAAAAAAAAATTGTAGTGCTAATAAAGAAAGGAAGAAAAACATTTATTCACGGTCTAATCACAATAGATACAATACAAAGCAAAAAAAAAAAAAAATGGAATTACACAGAAAATAAAATATACGTATTACTATCTAAATATGCTTGCTTACGTAAAAGCCTATGAAAGTTCAGTTCAGGACGTAGGCCTCTTTGAGGAGGATTTTCCACAATCGCCACACTTGGCGATCTCAGTACCAGATACCTCGTTGATGGCCTCCGCTGGTATTTTCCGTGATGGTTATCCCGCCATCTATCGCAATTCTTTTCTTGCAATTTACAAAGCTTAACCCTAAGTCGCCTCTACGACATCATTAAAAGGAAGTAGTATTATTCCGACGTACACGCTGGATTCCAATGTACCATCAGCTCAGAGGTCCTGGTTGATTCTCTGACTGAGTTTTAGAAACCACTTTTCAAGGTTAACATGGATTCAGCTTGTTTCTATCTTTATTCGAGTTTGGTTTAGACATACTGGTTTTGGCTGATGGACGGTGACCCCAAACCAATATATCTAAACCAAATATATGAATATTATGTAAGATAGAAACAAAAGCAGAA
Source organism: Sericinus montela (assembly GCA_029286605.1). Classification (NCBI taxonomy): domain Eukaryota; kingdom Metazoa; phylum Arthropoda; class Insecta; order Lepidoptera; family Papilionidae; genus Sericinus; species Sericinus montela. The sequence goes on along the minus strand of JAGSMR010000024.1, from coordinate 934,623 downwards.
AAAATGATTTGTCAACCTTGAAAAGTGATTTTCCTACAAAACCAGTCAGGGAATACTCCAAATGACCTCTGGTGAAACGTGCACAACCATTATACGTAACCAAATTACTTATGTCTCTACGTAAATGCAAATTTAAATAAAATAAATATCTACATGCAATTCCCAGTACAGGGGTAGACAGAAGTCTAGTCTAGACAATTAAGTCCCTTCGACTACCCACTTTCCTCAGAAGATATTTTCGGGACAACATAACAGGTGGTGAGCCCGTCGCCGTCTTTATGTCTTATGTCTTTATGCCAACGATGTAATTCGTACATAAGTTTTGGAAAAACTCATTGGTATTGCCACCTGGGGATCGAACTCGGGTCTCTTGACTCGAAATTCCGACCACCGACTTTTTCAAAAAGAGCTCGAGCTAGAAGAGCTAGAGCTCTTTCGACCCCTGTTTTGGGAATTGCGTGAAGATATTTATTTATTTATTTATTATTTAATTATAAATTTCTGAATAGTAAATTTAACATAATATTAATTTTTGCTTAACTAGTTACGATTTAAGTGAAATTACAACAAACTTACACATTGTTAGCGGAGTCAAATTCTCACACGTTATTGGATGTCTACTTTTGTTAATACTACTTAAGTTAATACTTTTACACGCTTTATATTAGCTTCACTTCACATGTATGTATGTTTGTAACCGACTTCTTTGGGCGCGATTTTGACCCACTTTAAACGGCCAGATTTCGTTCAAACTTTGTATACTTATCGAGGACCGATGACAATACACTAATATGATAAAAAAAAAAAATCTCTTTAATTTAATATGTATGAATATTTATACAAATAACCTTAACATTTTTCATCCTTCTGCACTTTAAATTATGATCCCGAGGAAAGGAGATAGACAGAAGGCAGTAAGTACCTTCTGTCTATCACGTTTCCTTACCTTTTTCTTTAAAAAAAAAAAAAAAAAAATGGAATTACACAGAAAATAAAATATACGTATTACTATCTAAATATGCTTGCTTACGTAAAAGCCTATGAAAGTTCAGTTCAGGACGTAGGCCTCTTTGAGGAGGATTTTCCACAATCGCCACACTTGGCGATCTCAGTACCAGATACCTCGTTGATGGCCTCCGCTGGTATTTTCCGTGATGGTTATCCCGCCATCTATCGCAATTTTCTTGCAATTTACAAAGCTTAACCCTAAGTCGCCTCTACGACATCATTAAAAGGAAGTAGTATTATTCCGACGTACACGCTGGATTCCAATGTACCATCAGCTCAGAGGTCCTGATTTCGACTGAGTTAGAAAATTCACTTTTCAAGGTTAACATGGATTCAGCTTGTTTCTATCTTACATAATATTTCAGGAGTTTTGGTTTAGATATATTGGTTTTGCTGATGGACGGTGACCCCAAACCAATATATCTAAACCAAATATATGAATCTTATGTAAGATAGAAACAAAAGCAGAAAAAATGATTTGTCAACCTTGAAAAGTGATTTTCCCACAAAACCAGTCAGGGAATACTCCAAATGACCTCTGGTGAAACGTGCACACAACCATTATACGTAACCAAATTACTTATGTCTCTACGTAAATGCAAATTTAAATAAAATAAATATCTACATGCAATTCCCAGTACAGGGGTAGACAGAAGTCTAGTCTAGACAATTAAGTCCCTTTGACCCACCTTCCACCGAAGATAATTTTGGAACTACGTGACAGGTGGTGAGTCCGTCGCCGTCTTAATGTCGAACCCAACGATATAATTCGAACATAAGTTTTAAAAACCCATTGGTACGCGCCAGCCCCTGGGTATCGAACTGGGTCTCTTGACTCAAATTCCGACCACCCAACAACTCGGCTATCGTGACTTATAAATATTTGTCGAGGTTATTATATAGGTATGTAAAATATATTGCATCATTAGCTTGGATATTAAGACGATGACGAGCTTACCACCCGTCACGTTATCCCAAAAGCTTCAGTGGAGCTCTACTTATTCCAGTATGGGGAATTGCGTGAAGATATAAAAATCAACTGACACGGGCGAAATTCAAACCCGCGACCTCTGTCGTACCGTATTAACTCTTTGTTCTTACGCGTCTTAGGATATTGGCGTAATCTTTCAGGAATTCTGGTAACACAGGTGGTGAGTCCGTCGCCGTCTTAATGTCGAACCCAACGATATAATTCGAACATAAGTTTTAAAAACCCATTGGTACGCGCCAGCCCCTGGGTATCGAACTGGGTCTCTTGACTCAAATTCCGACCACCCAACCACTGGCTATCGTGACTTATAAATATTTGTCGAGGTTATTATATAGGTATGTAAAATATATTGCATCATTAGCTTGGATATTAAGACGATGACGAGCTTACCACCTGTCACGTTATCCCAAAAAGCTTCAGTGGAGCTCTACTTATTCCAGTATGGGGAATTGCGTGAAGATATAAAAATCAACTGACACGGGCGAAATTCAAACCCGCGACCTCTGTCGTACCGTATTAACTCTTTGTTCTTACGCGTCTTAGGGATATTGGCGTAATCTTTCAGGAATTCTGGTAACACAGGTGGTGAGTCCGTCGCCGTCTTAATGTCGAACCCAACGATATAATTCGAACATAAGTTTTAAAAACTCATTGGTACTGCCATCTGGGGATCGAACTCGGGTCTCGACTCGAAATTCCGACCACCCAACAACTCGGCTATCGTGACTTATAAATATTTGTCGAGGTTATTATATAGGTATGTAAAATATATTGCATCATTAGCTTGGATATTAAGACGATGACGAGCTTACCACCTGTCACGTTATCCCAAAAAGCTTCAGTGGAGCTCTACTTATTCCAGTATGGGGAATTGCGTGAAGATATAAAAAAATCAACTGACACGGGCGAAATTCAAACCCGCGACCTCTGTCGTACCGTATTAACTCTTTGTTCTTACGCGTCTTAGGGATATTGGCGTAATCTTTCAGGAATTCTGGTAACACAGGTGGTGAGTCCGTCGCCGTCTTAATGTCGAACCCAACGATATAATTCGAACATAAGTTTTAAAAACCCATTGGTACGCGCCAGCCCCTGGGTATCGAACTGGGTCTCTTGACTCAAATTCCGACCACCCAACCACTGGCTATCGTGACTTATAAATATTTGTCGAGGTTATTATATAGGTATGTAAAATATATTGCATCATTAGCTTGATATTAAGACGATGACGAGCTTACCACCCGTCACGTTATCCCAAAAGCTTCAGTGGAGCTCTACTTATTCCAGTATGGGGAATTGCGTGAAGATATAAAAATCAACTGACACGGGCGAAATTCAAACCCGCGACCTCTGTCGTACCGTATTAACTCTTTGTTCTTACGCGTCTTAGGGATATTGGCGTAATCTTTCAGGAATTCTGGTAACACAGGTGGTGAGTCCGTCGCCGTCTTTATGTCTAAGCCAACGATGAAATTCGTACATAAGTTTTTGAAAAACTCATTGGTACTGCCATCTGGGGATCGAACTCGGGTCTCGACTCGAAATCTGACCACCCAACAACTCGGCTATCGTGACTTATAAATATTTGTCGAGGTTATTATATAGGTATGTAAAATATATTGCATCATTAGCTTGATATTAAGACGATGACGAGCTTACCACCCGTCACGTTATCCCAAAAGCTTCAGTGGAGCTCTACTTATTCCAGTATGGGGAATTGCGTGAAGATATAAAAATCAACTGACACGGGCGAAATTCAAACCCGCGACCTCTGTCGTACCGTATTAACTCTTTGTTCTTACGCGTCTTAGGGATATTGGCGTAATCTTTCAGGAATTCTGGTAACACAGGTGGTGAGTCCGTCGCCGTCTTAATGTCGAACCCAACGATATAATTCGAACATAAGTTTTAAAAACCCATTGGTACGCGCCAGCCCCTGGGTATCGAACTGGGTCTCTTGACTCAAATTCCGACCACCCAACCACTGGCTATCGTGACTTATAAATATTTGTCGAGGTTATTATATAGGTATGTAAAATATATTGCATCATTAGCTTGATATTAAGACGATGACGAGCTTACCACCCGTCACGTTATCCCAAAAGCTTCAGTGGAGCTCTACTTATTCCAGTATGGGGAATTGCGTGAAGATATAAAAATCAACTGACACGGGCGAAATTCAAACCCGCGACCTCTGTCGTACCGTATTAACTCTTTGTTCTTACGCGTCTTAGGGATATTGGCGTAATCTTTCAGGAATTCTGGTAACACAGGTGGTGAGTCCGTCGCCGTCTTAATGTCGAACCCAACGATATAATTCGAACATAAGTTTTAAAAACCCATTGGTACGCGCCAGCCCCCTGGGTATCGAACTCGGGTCTCTTGACTCAAATTCCGACCACCCAACCACTCGGCTATCGTGAATTTCCGCCCCTATCGTCCCTATGTATGTATGTATTTATTACAGCTTACATAGCCCGTGAAAGTTCAGCGCATACAGTTTTTCAGGCGACGTGTCAAGTAGGGAATATGGCAATTTACTTTAATGAGAGACTCATGTCTCACTGCGGACTTTCCGGAGGGGGAATATGAATGTTTTTACTTGAATTATGGATGTTTATTATATATGGATAGTGTAATTTTTGTTTATTTTAAAGCATGTTATTATGAACTTTTTGTTATTAAATTAAAGAAAAATATTTTTAAAATTTCTACAGACACGGGCGGGATTAGAATGCGCGACCTATACCGTACCGTGGCAACGCTCTAAAGATAAAGAAAGAGGCTTAAAATTTCAACTGATGCGTGCAGGACACGGTGGTTCAGAGGTAAAAGAGCGTTACCACGAATCGTTGCGTTCAAGTCCCGAGGCTTTCAGTTAAAATAAAAAAAAAAAAACAAAAGGTAACGTTAACGCGTTTTCATTCTACTGACCATTAACATTGGACTTTGAAGTTAATACTTTTACACGCTTTATATTGGCTTCACTTCACATGTATGTATGTATGTATGTATGTATGTATGTATGTATGTATGTTTGTAACTGACTTTGGGCGCGATTTTGACCCCACTTTAAACGGCCAGATTTCGTTCAAACTTTGTATACTTATCGAGGACCGATGACAATACACTAATTTGATAAAAAAAAAAAATCTCTTTAATTTAATATGTATGAATATTTATACAAATAACCTTAACATTTTTCATCCTTCTGCACTTTAAATTATGATCCTGAGGGAGATAGACAGAAGGCAGTAAGTACCTTCTGTCTATCTCGTTTCCTTACCTTTTTCTTTGAATAAACAATAAATAAGCTCAAACACGTGTGTTAAGAAATAATGGGAATCAAACCGTACCTCAGAGATATAACCGCAGAGTTTGCGATAACATGGAAATCAGTGCATGCGCTCGTCCACGGAAGTCGATCAGTTATTCCAATCAATCAATTAATTTTCTTCGCGTATATTTTACATATAGTTGAAATAGACAAACTTTACTGCATAACTAATAATACAGTGCTCCTTCGTACGTCTGTCCATCGCATACAAACGCGGAAGCTCCTTCATTAGCATACCAATTATTCCGTTTTAATTATTCTGTTTCCAAATTCAGATGCTTTGAACTGAGGACAGTTCGTTGTGCCGCATGATAAATTAAACGATTGTCTTTAAATTAACCGAAGCCGAAGCGTGGTAGCGTAGTGGTTACGATTGGATATATCCATGAGCGACTCAGGTTCGTTCCCGAATTTGGCAAGACAATTATTTTTATATATTTACGCAATTTCCCATACTGGTGTAGGAGGTCTGGACAATTAAGTTTTTGGACCCACTTTTCACTGTAACTCATTTGGGGTACCGTAAAAGGTAAAGCTCACCACCTCTCTGTCGCCACGTCTTAATGATCGTTTACGGTACAATAAATTTACATATAAAAAAAACAATACATATAAAAAATCAATATAAATATCTTCACGCAATTCCCAATACAGGGGTAGACAGAGGTCTAGTCTAGACAATAAAGTCCCTTTGACCCACCTTCCACAGAAGATATTTTCGGGACAACATAACAGGTGGTGAGCCCGTCGCCGTCTTTATGTCTTATGTCTTATGCCAACGATGTAATTGTACATAAGTTTTTGAAAACTCATTGGTATTGCCACCTGGGGATCGAACTCGGGTGTCTTGACTCGAAATTCCGGACCACCCAACCACTTGGCTATCGTGACTTTTTCAAAAGAGCTCAAAGTTAGAAGACCTAGAGCTCTGTCGACCCCAGTATTGGGAATTGCGTGAAGATATTTATTATTTATTATTTAATTATAAATTTCTTAATAGTAAATTTAACATAATATTAATTTTTGCTTAACTAGTACGATTTAAGTGAAATTACAATAAACTTACACATTGTTAGCGGAGTCAAATTCTCACACGTTATTGGATGTCTACTTTGAAGTTAATACTTTTACACGCTTTATATTGGCTTCACTTCACATGTATGTATGTTTGTAACTGACTTCTTTGGGCGCGATTTTGACCCCACTTTAAACGGCCAGATTTCGTTCAAACTTTGTATACTTATCGAGGACCGATGACAATACACTAATTTGATAAAAAAAAAAAAACAAAAGGTAACGTTAACGCGTTTTCATTCTACTGACCATTAACATTGACTGTGAATGGAGTTAAACGTTTTGAATTAAAATTAATTATTATTTAATTATAAATTTCTTAATAGTAAATTTAACATAATATTAATTTTTGCTTAACTAGTACGATTTAAGGAAATTACAATAAACTTACACATTGTTAGCGGAGTCAAATTCTCACACGTTATTGGATGTCTACTTTGAAGTTAATACTTTTACACGCTTTATATTGGCTTCACTTCACATGTATGTATGTTTGTAACTGACTTTGGGCGCGATTTTGACTTCCACTTTAAATTATGATCTCGAGGGAACGAGGTAGAAAGAAGGCAGTAAGTACCTTCTGTCTATCTCGTTTCCTTACCTTTTTCTTTGAATAAACACAATAAGCTCAAACACGTGTGTTAAGAAATAATGGGAATCAAACCGTATTCTTTAGATAACTGCAGAGTTTGCGATAACATGGAAATCAGCATGCGTCGTCCACGGAAGTCGATCAGTTATTCCAATCAATCAATTAATTTTCTTCGCGTATATTTTACATATAGTTGAAATAGACAAAACTTTACTGCATAACTAATACAGTGCTCCTTCGTACGTCTGTCCATCGCATACAAACGCGGAAGCTCCTTCATTAGCATACCAATTATTCCGTTTTAATTATTCTGTTTTAATTATTCTGTTTCCAAATTCAGATGCTTTGAACCGAGGACAGTTCGTTGTGCCGCATGATAAATTAAACGATTGCCTTTAAATTAACCGAAGCCGAAGCGTGGTAGCGTAGTGGTTACGATTGGATATATCCGCGAGCGACTCAGGTTCGTTCCCGAATTTGGCAAGACAATTATTTTTATATATTTACGCAATTTCCCATACTGGTGTAGGAGGTCTGGACAATTAAGTTTTTGGACCCACTTTTCACTGTAACTCATTTGGGGTACCGTAAAAGGTAAAGCTCACCACCTCTCTGTCGCCACGTCTCAATGTCCAATCTTCAGTACAATAAATTTACATATAAAAACAATATAAATATATTCACGCAAATCCCAATACAGGGGTAGACAGAGGTCTCGTCTAGACAATTAAGTCCCTTTAACCCACCTTCCACAGAAGATATTTTCGGGACAACGTGACAGGTGGCGTGAAAGCTGACGATATAAATCGCACTTATGTTTTTGACGACGAGCCTACCACCTAGAGTTTGAACTCGGGACTCTTGACTCGAATTATTAAAGTTGTTAATGAATGAAATGTATGTCATTTGACATTATTATTATGTTTAGTTAAGATGGGCTTCTTTAGCAGACAGCACACTTAACCTAAGAATCAGCAGTTAATCCCCAGTAGTAAAGAATTAGTAGTATTGGCAGAGAATTAACAATCAGATGATGTAGCTATTGCTACATCATCGGATTGCTTTTATTAGCACTCATGTACATACATACAGGCACGGGCAATATCACATACGTTACTCTAATCCCAAAGTACCCACTTGTATTATGGAAACAGAATCAGAATCCCAGTATTGGGAATTGCGTGAAGATATTTATTTTATTCACACTATTATTAATTTATATTTATTGAAATTTTTAACGCTATTCTTAATTTTTTTTGTTCTAAATTAAAATTTATTAAAATTTGTTTTCTATTTTTTAGTTCGATTTTCTATAAAAAACGTGTATTTTAGTTTTTTTAACCATTATTTATTGCCTTTTATGCACATTGACAGCAGATAAATATAGTATTAAAGAGAGATGTGCGACCGGTGCGCGCGCGTTCATGTTTAAGTGTATACTACAAACTACTACAGAAACAAATTTTCTTTAATGGGATAACAAACAAATCAACTGCGCGTGGGACACGATGGCACGGAGGTAAGAGCGTTGACACGGTACGGCAGCGGTCGGGGTTTCGAATCTCGCCCGTGTCTAATTATTATTTAATTTCTCATTAATTTAATATACTGTGTTTCACTAATTATTGAATCATTTACATAGATATATATCTCCTCGCATTATCTTCCACAAGGTAGCCATAGAGAACAAATCGCCTAGTATTACAGATTATCAGATTATTTTTTTCAGATTTCAGATGCTTTTCACCTCTATTAGATTCACTTTCTTCGTCCATGAAGGGTCGAAATTGTTACTCATTCATATCTCTAAATGACCTGCTTGTAAGAAAAACGAAGTAAAATCGGTTATGTTTCAACGTCGGTACAATTTTGAATCCTTAACGAATTTCAAAATCCAGTCTAAATCACATTCGGTGCATCACTAGTTTATAATCATTTTAGGAATCATTTTTTTATTAATGAAAATAACTTCTCGATAAACTAATATCGTCGTTCTGTAACCGGCCAGGTATAACGTCATCATCCGAATGCGCTATTTACGAAACAATTTAAAAAAAAAAACAAAAGGTAACGTTAACGCGTTTTCATTCTACTGACCATTAACATTGGACTGTGAATGGAGTTAAACGTTTTGAATTAAAATTAATTATTCCTTTATTTTACATAATCTGTTAGTGATGATCTTATAACTAACATATTACAGACGGCGACGGGCTCACCATCTGTCTCGTTATCCCGAAAATATGGATGGGTGGAAGGTGGGTTGAAGGGTCTTCATTATTTAGACGAGACCTCTGTGTAGCCCAGTATTGGGAATTGCGTGAATATTGACTAGTTGGTATTCTGTATGAATGCTGTTCTGTATTCTGAGATAGCGGCGTTTGGAACTGGAACTCAATGTACGTCACATTGAGTTCCAAAATCGCTCCGCTACACGCTCCGCTGTTCCAAAACCGCGGCCTTAGTGTGATAGATGTGAAATTGAATTTAAATATTTATACTCAATCTTCACCAAACGTGTAACAGTACAATAAATAAAGTTAAAACAAACATTAAACGCAAAACAATCAAACTGAGCGTCTACAGATTACTCGACGAAATCAAGATGAGGTTGTTTAACAGTGTGTTTAACTAAATCAAAACGTTGTGTTTTTCTTAAACCAATTTCAAAAAAGAAGAAAAAATATCTTCACGTCATTCCCAATACACAGGTCTAGACAATTTTTAGTCCTTTCGACCCATATTCCACCGAAAACGTTTTTTGGAACAACGTGACAGGTGGCGTGAAAGCTGACGATATAAATCGCACTTATGTTTTTGACGACGAGCCTACCACCTAGAGATTGAACTCGGGACTCTTTGACTCGAATTATTAAAGTTGTTATTGAAAAAGTTGCTTCGCAACATTCCGCATGCAAATATAAAAAAGTATATGTTACCTGGTCCGAAGAGAAGAAGAGCACCACCCCCTCCCCCCCACAGGTGCGTGCACTAATTCAAACCACCACCACTACACTCAAACCAGGTAACATATACCACCAACGAAAACGCGATACGCCAAAGCAGAGTCTCTCTGCGGTCGCTCATCGTAGAGTCTACTCTCTCGATAATAACAACTTTACAATGAATTTCCGCAAAGTAACGCCTGAGTCAATTAACTATCGAAAAAACTATCGACCCTACTCGGCTAACGGGATTGTTACTTATTAATTTGAATGAAATATTCTAATAAGAACTACTTACTGATTGAATGAATTTAATGAATGAAATGTATGTCATTTGACATTATTATTATGTTTAGTTAAGATGGGCTTCTTTAGCAGACAGCACACTTAACCAAAGAATCAGCAGTTAATCCCCAGTAGTAAAGAATTAGTAGTATTGGCAGAGAATTAACAATCAGATGATGTAGCTATTGCTACATCATCTGATTGCTTTTATTAGCACTCATGTACATACATACAGGCACGGGCAATATCACATACGTTACCTAATCCCAAAGTACCCACTTGTATTATGGAAACAGAATCAGAATCCCAGTATTGGGAATTGCGTGGATATTGACTAGTTGGTATTCTGTATGAATGCTGTTCTGTATTCTGAGATAGCGGCGTTTGGAAGCTGAACTCAATGTACGTCACATTGAGTTCCAAAATCGCTCCGCTACACGCTCCGCTGTTCCAAAACCGCGGCCTTAGTGTGATAGATGTGAAATTGAATTTAAATATTTATACTCAATCTTCACCAAACGTGTAACAGTACAATAAATAAAGTTAAAACAAACATTAAACGCAAAACAATCAAACTGAGCGTCTACAGATTACTCGACGAAATCAAGATGAGGTTGTTTAACAGTGTGTTTAACTAAATCAAAACGTTGTGTTTTTCTTAAACCAATTTCAAAAAAGAAGAAAAAATATCTTCACGTCATTCCCAATACACAGGTCTAGACAATTTTTAGTCCTTTCGACCCATATTCCACCGAAAACGTTTTTTGGAACAACGTGACAGGTGGCGTGAAAGCTGACGATATAAATCGCACTTATGTTTTTGACGACGAGCCTACCACCTAGAGATTGAACTCGGGACTCTTGACTCGAATTATTAAAGTTGTTATTGAAAAAGTTGCTTCGCAACATTCCGCATGTAAATATAAAAAAGTATATGTTACCTGGTCCGAAGAGAAGAAGAGCACCACCCTCCCCCCCACAGGTGCGTGCACTAATTCAAACCACCACCACTACACTCAAACCAGGTAACATATACCACCAACGAAAACGCGATACGCCAAAGCAGAGTCTCTCTGCGGTCGCTCATCGTAGAGTCTACTCTCTCGATAATAACAACTTTACAATGAATTTCCGCAAAGTAACGCCTGAGTCAATTAACTATCGAATTATTACCCTACTGGCTAACGGGATTGTTACTTATTAATTTGAATGAAATATTCTAATAAGAACTACTTACTGATTGAATGAATTTAATGAATGAAATGTATGTCATTTGACATTATTATTATGTTTAGTTAAGATGGGCTTTAGCAGACAGCACACTTAACCTAAGAATCAGCAGTTAATCCCCAGTAGTAAAGAATTAGTAGTATTGGCAGAGAATTAATAATCAGATGATGTATCTATTGCTACATCATCGGATTGCTTTTATTAGCACTCATGTACATACATACAGGCACGGGCAATATCACATACGTTACCTAATCCCAAAGTACCCACTTGTATTATGGAAACAGAATCAGAATCCCAGTATTGGGAATGGTGTGATGACATTTAAATGTTTATTTAAAAATTAATAAGATATGAGTTTAGCTAAGAAAGTTACTTGGAGTTCTCTTTGAAGGCTGGATTCAATTTTTTTTAAATGTTTAAAAGTAAAAATATATCTTCACGCCTTTCCCAATACAGGGGTAGACAGGCCTCGACAATTAAGTCTTTTCGACCCACCTTCCACCGAAGACATTTTTGGGACCACGTGTCAGGAGGTGACTCCGTCGCTGTCTATGTCCAAGCCAACGAAATAAATTTTATTGCGATTCCGTATACGTCACAAGAGGCGGACTTAATGCCTATAGGCATTCCCTTCCAGTCAACCTGTCAACCAGTCAATATGGCGAAATTTTTGATAGGTGCAATATAGTTTAGGACAAATCGGAAATATAATAATAAATCGTACATAATTTTTGATTTTTTTTTTTTGAACAACGTGACAGGTGGCGTGAAAGCTGACGATATAAATCGCACTTATGTTTTTGACGACGAGCCTACCACCTAGAGATTGAACTCGGGACTCTTGACTCGAATTATTAAAGTTGTTATTGAAAAAGTTGCTTCGCAACATTCCGCATGTAAATATAAAAAAGTATATGTTACCTGGTCCGAAGAGAAGAAGAGCACCACCCTCCCCCCCACAGGTGCGTGCACTAATTCAAACCACCACCACTACACTCAAACCAGGTAACATATACCACCAACGAAAACGCGATACGCCAAAGCAGAGTCTCTCTGCGGTCGCTCATCGTAGAGTCTACTCTCTCGATAATAACAACTTTACAATGAATTTCCGCAAAGTAACGCCTGAGTCAATTAACTATCGAATTATTACCCTACTCGGCTAACGGGATTGTTACTTATTAATTTGAATGAAATATTCTAATAAGAACTACTTACTGATTGAATGAATTTAATGAATGAAATGTATGTCATTTGACATTATTATTATGTTTAGTTAAGATGGGCTTCTTTAGCAGACAGCACACTTAACCTAAGAATCAGCAGTTAATCCCCAGTAGTAAAGAATTAGTAGTATTGGCAGAGAATTAACAATCAGATGATGTATCTATTGCTACATCATCGGATTGCTTTTATTAGCACTCATGTACATACATACAGGCACGGGCAATATCACATACGTTACTCTAATCCCAAAGTACCCACTTGTATTATGGAAACAGAATCAGAATCCCAGTATTGGGAATGGTGTGATGACATTTAAATGTTTATTTAAAAATTAATAAGATATGAGTTTAGCTAAGAAAGTTACTTGGAGTTCTCTTTGAAGGCTGGATTCAATTTTTTTTAAATGTTTAAAAGTAAAAATATATCTTCACGCCTTTCCCAATACAGGGGTAGACAGGCCTCGACAATTAAGTCTTTTCGACCCACCTTCCACCGAAGATATTTTCGGGACAACGTGACAGGTGGTGAGCCCGTCGCTTATGACCAAGCTAACGATATAATTCGTACATAAGTCTTTGGAAAACCCATTGGTACTAGCCTGCCACCTGGGGATCGAACTCGGGTCTCTTGACTCGAAATTCCGACCACCCAACCACTCGGCTATCGTGACTCTATCTCTAAGGATTATATGTCATAAATACCTCGCTTGGTAAGCGAGTTGAAGATCGCAGTACAAGACATCTCACACCTTAGATGCTGATTCCTATCGAGTACAATCATCTTTCAGCCGCCATTATAATATTAAAGGCTTTCCTTTTAACGCCTTTTACGCCGACTTGAAGAAAGGGGGTGGTATATTCTTACGTCATAACCGCAAGGCTTTACAAGGGTAAAATTTAAATGATGACAGAAATGAAAAAAAAAAAACAACATGTTTTTGATTTATGACCTTTGCCAGTTAAAAAAAAGTTTGACATTTGCGAAGGCGGGAATTAAGTGTGCGACGCCTTATGATTGTCTGTATTTAAAGAGTGATATTATGAAGCTTATAGATTTGTAAATAACGTAACTACGTATAACTAAGTGATATAGCTTCTCAAGAATAGCATTCCAGTAACGTTAAACCGATGGACGTGCAATATTTCTTGGAAGTATACATACAAATATAGATAGGGAGATATATTTCTATATATACATATAGATAGGGAGAACATTATATACATTGCTACATCACAGTGTAGATGAGGCACTTGTGTTATAGAATCGACAACAGCAAACTTATCACAAACACCCAGACAATGCAAACAAGTGGTTTTCTAGGTTGACCTGTTCAGGAATTGAACCCGGGAGTTCATAGCTTGACGTGAATTTCGTTTTCTTGAAAAATTCCGTATGTAAGTGTTAAGTAGTCAAAATATTTTGTAAGTCCTCACTGTTCGTCTTACACTGCGTTTGCCTTGTATAAACGAGGTTGCCATTTGAATAACTTTACATACATAAATAAATATCTTCACGCAATTCCCAATACAGGGGTAGACAGAGGTCTAGTCCAGACGATTAAGTTCCTTTGACCCACCTACCACCTAGAGTTTGAACTCGGGACTCTTTGACTCGAATTATTAAAGTTGTTATTGAAAAAGTTGCTTCGCAACATTCCGCATGCAAATATAAAAAAGTATATGTTACCTGGTCCGAAGAGAAGAAGAGCACCACCCTCCCCCACAGGTGCGTGCACTAATTCAAACCACCACCACTACACTCAAACCAGGTAACATATACCACCAACGAAAACGCGATACGCCAAAGCAGAGTCTCTCTGCGGTCGCTCATCGTAGAGTCTACTCTCTCGATAATAACAACTTTACAATGAATTTCCGCAAAGTAACGCCTGAGTCAATTAACTATCGAATTATTACCCTACTCGGCTAACGGGATTGTTACTTATTAATTTGAATGAAATATTCTAATAAGAACTACTTACTGATTGAATGAATTTAATGAATGAAATGTATGTCATTTGACATTATTATTATGTTTAGTTAAGATGGGCTTTAGCAGACAGCACACTTAACCTAAGAATCAGCAGTTAATCCCCAGTAGTAAAGAATTAGTAGTATTGGCAGAGAATTAACAATCAGATGATGTAGCTATTGCTACATCATCTGATTGCTTTTATTAGCACTCATGTACATACATACAGGCACAGGCAATATCACATACGTTACTCTAATCCCAAAGTACCCACTTGTATTATGGAAACAGAATCAGAATCCCAGTATTGGGAATGGTGTGATGACATTTAAATGTTTAAAAGTAAAAATATATCTTCACGCCTTTCCCAATACAGGGGTAGACAGGCCTCGACAATTAAGTCTTTTCGATCCACCTTCCACCGAAGACATTTTTGGGACCACGTGTCAGGAGGTGACTCCGTCGCTGTCTATGTCCAAGCCAACGAAATAAATTTTATTGCGATTCCGTATAGGTCACAAGAGGCGGACTTAATGCCTATAGGCATTCCCTTCCAGTCAACCTGTCAACCAGTCAATATGGCGAAATTTTTGATAGGTGCAATATAGTTTAGGACAAATCGGAAATATAATAATAAATCGTACATAATTTTTGATTTTTTTTTTGAAATAAACACTTATGTGCAGCCTGCGAGAGAAAGAGATAGTAAACTATATACTGTGATGAATATGAAATAATGATTTCCGTGGGGAATCAGTGTACACACTAGTTTTTAAAGTGTAAAGCTTAAAATCTGTAAAGCTCTGAAAAAGGGTTCAATGTAGTAAACCACTTTTTCTACATAATCTGGGGTGTTTTTATTTCTCAATTCTGATTTCTTTATATATTATATAAGTCTTAAAGGCAAGCTCGACCGGAGAAGTACCACAAAAGCCACGAACTCACAGAATAGCGGCGTAAAGTAGAAGATTAACAAACTTCTGCGTTTCGTCTGGTGAGTGCAGGTAACCGGAGGCCCACACCTTTCTCAAAGGCCGGCAACGCATCTGCTGTTCCTCCGGTATTGCAGATGTTCATGGGCGGCGGTAATCACTTACCATTACGTGTGCCACCTGCTCGTTTACCTCCCTCTTCTATAAAAAAAAAGTGTTAGGTATAAGTCACGATAGCCGAGTGGACGAAATTTCGAGTCAAGAGACCGAAGTTCGATCCCCAGGGGGCAGGTCCGTACCAATGTGTTTTTCAACGACTTATGTACGAATTGTATCGTCGGTTTGGACATAAAAACGGCGACGGGCTCACCACTTGCCACGTTGTCCCGAAAATATCTTCGGTGGAAGGTGGGTCGAAGGAACTTAATTGTCTGGACTAGACCTTTGTCTACCCCTGTTTTGGGAAGTGCGTGAAGATATTTATTTAAGTATTAGGTAGTATGTCATCGGTGAAAGGTGGAACGAAAGGACTTAATTGTCTAGATGTCTGTCTACCACTGTATTAGGAATGGAGTAAAAATATTTTTTTAGATGGACTACGCACTTGCTCCCGCGACCTTCCTGATATTGCGACTATTCTTGGGATCCGGTAGTCCATTACCGTCCGTGAACCGATTGTTTGTGCCCCATGTTTCCTCATAAAAAAGTAAATCGTGCTACATTTTATTTATTAAAGTTTCCTCGGGGGCTAAATTTTAAAAGGAATAAGCATCTTCAAAACTTCTGTGTGTGAGTTCATGGATCACTCTGGAATGTGGTTTCGACTGGACCTATATTAATTCGTCCTTTGATTCTTGGCTTATATTTTGCTGGATTCATTCATTTGTAATTCATGTAAATAAGGTGCATTTTCGAATGGCATTTTCGGGTGCACGAAGTTAAAAATAAGGTTAAAAAAATAAGGTGATTTAGTTTTAATTAAATGAGGCTTCTTATTTAATTTTACCGTCAATCTAGCGGCATTGTAAGAATATTTTTATACAATATGATATTTATAACGATAACAGAGTGGTTGGGTAGTCGGAATGTCGAGTCAAGAGACCCGAGTTCGATCCCCAGTTGGCTCGAACCAATGGGTTTTTTCAAAACTTATGTACGAATTTATTATTTTCTTGGACATTGAAACGGTGACGGGCTCGCCACCTCTCACGTTGTCCAAAATATCTTCGGTGGAGGGTGGGTCGAAGGAACTTAATTGTCTAGACTAGACCTCTGTCTACCACTGTATTGGAAATTGCGTGAAGGTATTTATTTATTTATTATTTATAATTATATGAATGTAAATAGGTAGCAATATCATCTCATACATTGCTTCGATGAAAACAAGTAGCTAAAGCACTTGTGTTATAGAATCGACAACAGCAAACTTATCACAAACACCCAGACAATGCAAACAAGTGGTTTTCTAGGTTGACCCGTTCAGGAATTGAACCCGGGAGTTCATAGCTTGGACGTGAATTTCGTTTTCTTGAAAAATTCCGTATGTAAGTGTTAAGTAGTCAAAATATTTTGTAAGTCCTCACTCGTCTTCGTCTTACACTGCGTTTGCCTTGTATAAACGAGGTTGCCATTTGAATAACTTTTACATACATAAATAAATATCTTCACGCAATTCCCAATACAGGGGTAGACAGAGGTCTAGTCCAGACGATTAAGTTCCTTTGACCCACCTTCCACCGAAGATATTTTCGGGACAACGTGACAGGTGGTGAGCCCGTCGCTTATGACCAAGCTAACGATATAATTCGTACATAAGTCTTTGGAAAACCCATTGGTACTAGCCTGCCACCTGGGGATCGAACTCGGGTCTCTTGACTCGAAATTCCGACCACCCAACCACTCGGCTATCGTGACTCTATCTCTAAGGATTATATGTCATAAATACCTCGCTTGGTAAGCGAGTTGAAGATCGCAGTACAAGACATCTCACACCTTAGATGCTGATTCCTATCGAGTACAATCATCTTTCAGCCGCCATTATAATATTAAAGGCTTTCCTTTAACGCCTTTACGCCGACTTGAAGAAAGGGGGTGGTATATTCTTACGTCATAACCGCAAGGCTTTACAAGGGTAAAATTTAAATGATGACAGAAATGAAAAAAAAAAAACAACATGTTTTTGATTTATGACCTTTGCCAGTTAAAAAGTTTGACATTTGCGAAGGCGGGAATTAAGTGTACGACGCGTTATGATTGTCTGTATTTAAAGAGTGATATTATGAAGCTTATAGATTTGTAAATAACGTAACTACGTATAACTAAGTGATATAGCTTATCAAGAATAGCATTCCAGTAACGTTAAACCGATGGACGTGCAATATTTCTTGGAAGCATACATACAAATATAGATAGGGAGATATATTTCTATATATACATATAGATAGGGAGAACATTATATACATTGCTTCTATCACAATGTAAGTAGATGAGGCACTTGTGCTATGGAATCCGAAACAACGGTGATATGGGAAACACCCTGACCCGAGACAATAGAGAAAAAGTGTTTTTTACTTTGACCCGTCCGGGAATCGAACCCGGGACCACAGAGACACAACGAAAACCGGTGTGTACGCCAATGGTCAATGGAGGACGTTAAACAAATAACTCTGGTCTGGTTGTTTGTGGTACCTTCGTTGTTTCCGATTCCGTAACACAAGTGCTTAAGTTGCTTACTATAGGATCAGAGCAATATATGTCATGTTGCTCATATTTATGTTATGATCATGATGAAATTCTTTTCATTTCACCAAAATTTGACCTTCGTGTCTATTAGCGCACACACCAGTTTTCAGGGAGTCGAATCTTTGAGGTTCCGGCTTCGATTCCCGGACAGGTCAATGTAGATACCCCTGTTTCTGTATTGTCTCGGGTCTGGGTGTTTGTGGTACCTTCGTTGTTTCCGATACTTAGGAATAAGAGCAAAATATGTCACGTATACAATAGATAAGTACATCATGTCTTTATCTATTTATGTACTGTTAAAGATTATTTCTCCAAAATTTAAATGAAAATTAAAGGCAATTCGTGTTCATCCTCTTCTAAAATTAAGACGACAGATAAAAATATCTTCACGCCATTCCCAATACAGGGGTTGACAAAGGTCTAGACAAATAAGTCGTTTCGACCCACCTATCAACGAAGATATTTTTGGGACAACGTGTCAGGAGCTGAGCCCTTCGCCGTCTTAATGTCCAAGCCAACGATATAATTCGTACAAAGTTTTTGAAAAACCCATTGGTTCCCCTGCCAGTAAGAGATCGAACTCGGGTCTCTTGACTCGAATTCTATTTGTTATTTTGTTATTGGAGAAATATCTGTGATGTTGTCCTCATCCATTTATGTACTATTTTAGATTATTTCTCCCGAATTAAATTTTTAGACAAGATTCGCGTGACATTCTCTCCTAAAATTAAGTCTACAATTAACTGAATGGACAAATTGGGGTCACAACGACGTAGTTAATCTAGTCTCGGGCACTTATGGCTTATGGACAGGTCGATTTCATTATATCCCTTGGATGTCGATTCTGATAAAAAATATACCTGAGACTATCTACTAGATTAGATAGGGGGAAAGAAATAATCTCTTTAAGTTAAGTGGTCACGATAGCCGAGTGGTTGGGTGATCGTAATTCTAGTCTGGAGACTCGAATTCGATCTCAGCTCGTGGCTAGTGGGTTTTTTTAAGCTTATGCAATTATATCGTTGGCTTGGACATAAAGATGGTGACAGGGTCACCAACTGTCACGTTGACCCAAAAATATCTTTGGCAGGTGTGACGAAAGTACTTAATTGTCTAAACCTCTGTCTACACCCGTGGGAACATTCGGAAGAGCGAGAGGACTTATTATTTTAAGATAGTTAATTGACTCAGGCGTTACTCTGCGGAAATTCATTGTAAAGTTGTTATTTAAAAAATTACTTCGCAACATTCCGCACGCAAATATAAAAAAAGGTATATGTTACCTGGTCCGAAGAGAAAAAGAGAGACTTTTTTATATTTGCGTGCGGAATAACAACTCTATATTCTTTTAAGTAAAACTTTACCGTCACGATAACGGATTGCTTGGTTGATCGGAAGTGGAGTCAAAGGACCCGAATTAGATCCTACCAAATAGCAGACTTATACCAATGAATATTTTTTAAAGTATTGTACGATTTATCTTTGCTTTGGCACGAAGAAGCCATCAGTGTCATCACCACGTTGTCCTAAAAATTTGGTCCTGTTAAATGTGGGTCGAAAGCTCTACATTGTCTATACCTCTGGTTTCCCCTGACAAGAGTGTGAAGATGAAAAAGGCTTATGGTATCGTCAAAAGAATATGTATCTATATAATGTGATGACCTCTGACGAGCGTATGTATCGCTACGCTCGGCGAGCGTATTGGCGATTGCAGCACCTGCTTTGCATCTTAGACTGCTGCCTGTCACCGATCTGCTTATTTTGGACTACTTTTTTACATGGTCATAGATATTGACAAGGCTTTTCTCTTCTAGTCTCGAATCCCTTTTTATTATCCCACGAGAAGAAAAAGGATGGCACACTTATAAGCCGATTAAATTAAATTATAACTTTGGACGACATTGACGAAGCCTGTGTCGTAGGCTATAAAATAAGGTAGCAGAAATAAGCTCGGTCCTACA
This sequence comes from Sericinus montela, assembly GCA_029286605.1. Lineage (NCBI taxonomy): Eukaryota > Metazoa > Arthropoda > Insecta > Lepidoptera > Papilionidae > Sericinus > Sericinus montela. Next base: position 914,325 of record JAGSMR010000024.1, on the reverse strand, counting down.
AGTTATAAATTTTTGTAATTTGTCAACCCCAGTATTACAAATGCCGGGCATATTTATTATGTATTATTAATACTACGTTTACGATAAATAACTTTAGCCACAAAATATACTTAATTATTTATTTGGAAAGTGAAAAATTACTTCGTAAGTTTTCCATCTCGTTTATCCATGTTAGAAGTTGTGTAAGAAAGTTTAAGTTAATACTTATTATGTCAACGAACGTTCGATGGGGGGAGAGATGGGTCAACGCCTCAAATTTCTCGTCACACAACATTTTTTAAATAATGTTTTCAAATCTTACCTCAAGAAGTTGTAACGAAATTCTGCACGCACAATTTCCCGCCTTTATAATAAAAAAAACACTACTTACTGGTTGTTTATCCGTTAGCCGGTTATAAAATATAGTTGTTTTTTATAGATCTTTTATATAATGGACACTTCAAAATTAAAATTCTTCTTGTTTATGTACACACTGAACTGTATTTAAACACAAATAAATCTATTTAATGTCAATAAACTTTTACAATTACGTTACTTTACGCGCTATACGCGTAGTGTGTTCGATTCGAACGACTCACAGCACAAACTAGTTTGGTTTGGTTACTAACTTGCGTCTTACGTAGCTCTCGTCGTTGTCTGCACTGCATTCATGAAATTCATTTAATGTGCGAAAGAGATGCTATCGTTGCGTCTCGTTCTGGCCTTAGCTTTTTTAAGGAATTCATAGGGCTTATGGTTTACAGCCTATAGGATCTACAATGAATCATTGAAGCTATGTTATACTCATTCATTATTCCTAGTGCGTTTCCCGCGCTTGTCTACGATATTATCGTTGAATGTTGACAATAGAACTGATTTCTATATAATGGAAAACAAAGAAATAAATTCACACCATCTAGAAAGCTAAAGTATTCTTTTCATATACGGTTTGAATTAATTTAAAACTAGAAAGCATATTGATTAATTTGATATATCTTAAAAATAATAATACTCGATATCAAGTCACGATAGCCGAGTGGTTGGCTGGTCGGAATTTCGAGTCAAAAAGACCCCAGTTCGATCCCCCGGTGGCAGGCTGGTACCAATGGGTATTTCAACAACTTTATACGAATTATATCGTAGGCTTGGACATAAAGACGGCGACGGGCTGTCACGTTGCCCCGAAAATATCTTCGGTGGAAAGTGGGTCAAAAGGACTTAATTATCTAGACTAGACCTCTGTCTACCCCTGAATTGGGAATTACGAGAAGAAATTTATTTATTAATACACAAGTTTCTTCGGAACTTTAAATACTGGCAGTTCTTATATAGAGTATAGAGATAGAGTAGGGGAGAGACAGTGAATCACTTTTTTTTAGTTCAGTGGTTTAAAGCCAAAACTATCATCTTTATAAATTATTCATAACACGTGTCTATAATCTTCAACAAAAGTGAAAGTTTTTGGCGAATATTGCATTATTTTACAAGTTATCGTAATTTAAAAGGAATTTGATCCACTATGACCCAGGTCTGGGTCACTTTGGATCAATACGTGGGTAACAGTGAATCCACATAATAAATTAGTTCCCCTTTAACTTCAAATTGTACATTAACAAAATCGCCTTTGTGCAAACCTTTTAGTACAGGAAAGTTATTGGGGTCTACCGTCTCATAATTTTCTTCTTCGTCTTCCAACGGTGGCTCCACTTCAGAATAAACACTAATTTGGTCGTCATCTTCGCTGAAACTCTGTTGCAATTTTTTTTTTATTTTAGCAGCTGCCTTCGTCTGTCTAAGCTTCTTTTCTTTTCCTTTCTTTTGTATTTAATTTTTCGTTGATGCTCTTCCGACTTTACGCGGACCTGCTTTAGGTAATCCTCGAAACTGGAATGGACTTATTAAACTCTGTTCAGTATTTGTGGAGAGCTGCCTTCGTCTGTCTAAGCTTCTTTTCTTTTCCTCTCTTTTGTATTTAATTTTTCGTTGATGCTCTTCCGACTTTACGCGGACCTGCTTTAGGTAGTCCTCGAAACTGGAATGGACTTATTAAACTCTGTTCAGTATTTGTGGAGAAACTACCAGGTATAGCAGATGGAGCACACAAAGTTGCCACAGAAGAATTATACGCACCACGAGAAGTATTACTTGTGCAAAAATTAGTAGCAGTGAATTCATGGGGTTTATAGCTGATTTGGATTTTTGGCGCAGAAGATAAAACTTTATCTAATGTACCATCAACTTGTGATGGTCTATTTTTGAGTTCTTTGAATGGAGTTCGAGGGGTCTTGTGTACAAAAGGCGACGGGCTTTTCGTTTTGTCAGAGTTATTGCCTTGAGCAATATGCTCTTCAAGTTGTATATCTTGATTTGAATTGAGGAATGAGAGCTCTCATACGGACGGCGATGGGGTTCTCGACCTTATACAGTCATTCACTTGAATGGCATTGGTCTCAAGTTAAGGTCACGGTTGCAAGGCATTTTACCTAAAAAGAAGTAAAAATTAATTCTAGCTTCGTGGGTTACAGTGGATCGGCAGTTCAGCGTGACCCAAAATGAATTGATTCCCTGTAACCCGTTGGCCACTATTGAAAAAAATATATAATCAAAAAAATTCTACCGGTTCTGTATAAAAAAATCCATACAATATAATTAATTTAATTGACAATAAGCGTAAAATAAAAAAAAGGTTGACTTTGCTTACTTGCTGACAAACAAAACAAATTTTAAAACCTCGTGAAGAAATAGTTTCGCTACATACTTAGAGATCGGCGCGCGACAGAACATCTTCCCACTTTGATAGGTCGTCGACAACTACTGCGGAAGGTAGGGGTATGAACGAGCAACCACCACACCCAGTTTTTGTACGAAAGATTAACACATGCTAAGTTATAGCGAGTAATTCACTGTGCCCCGTGATTCACTGCTACTCACTCTCCCATTTAGTAAAACAACCAGGGACTGTCATTTTAGCGGTGCCTAATGTCTAAAAAGTTTCAAAAGTGGGTTGAAATTTAAAACATGTCTAGAATAGATCTTTAAAAATCAGTTTATCAGATCTTGAATATGAGTAAATAAATAAAATAAATAAATATCTTCACGCAATTCCCAATACAGGGGTAGACAGAGGTCTAGTCTAGACAATTGAAGCCCTTCGACCCACCTTCCACCGAAATTATTTTCGGGACAACGTGACAGGTGATGAGCCCGTCGCCGTCTCTATGTCCAAGCCAGCGATAAAATTCGTACAAAAGTGTTTATTGAAAAACCCATTAGTACGTCGCGATAGCCGAGTGGTTGGGTGGCCGGAATTACGAGTCAAGAGACCCGAGTTTGAACCTCAGGTGGCAGCTTGAATACAAATATATAATTTAATTACCCTTCGGCTCGGCGTTGTTACTTACTGGGCAGGTAGCACGTCAATTATTTAATATAATAAAGAAGAAATATATTGTAAGCAAACATGTCTGAAAATACGTATTTCAAATTCATGGCTCAAGCACATATTTAAATTAGGAACAGGTGACAGATTGTTTACTAATAAAGACATTAATTCCGTAAAAACAACATCTACATACGGAATAACATTAACTACAGCCCATATTTAGTTATATATATGTATGTATGGACACATAAGAAAACATTAAAAATATATCTACCCGCAATTCCCAATACAGGGGTAGACAGAGGTCTAGTCTAGACAATTGAGGCCCTTCGACCCACCTTCCACCGAAATTATTTTCGGGACAACGTGACAGGTGGTGAGCCCGTCGCCGTCTCTATGTCCAAGCCAACGATAAAATTCGTACAAAAGTGTTTATTGAAAAACCCATTAGTACGTCGCGATAGCCGAGTGGTTGGGTGGCCGGAATTACGAGTCAAGAGACCCGAGTTTGAACCTCAGGTGGCAGCTTGAATACAAATATATAATTTAATTACCCTTTGGCTCGGCGTTGTTACTTACTGGGCAGGTAGCACGTCAATTATTTAATATAATAAAGAAGAAATATATTGTAAGCAAACATGTCTGAAAATACGTATTTCAAATTCATAGCTCAAGCACATATTTAAATTAGGAACAGGTGACAGATTGTTTACTAATAAAGACATTAATTCCGTAAAAACAACATCTACATACGGAATAACATTTACTACAGCCCATATTTAGTTATATATATGTATGTATGGACACATAAGAAAACATTAAAAATATATCTACCCGCAATTCCCAATACAGGGATAGACAGAGGTTTAGACAATTAAGTCCCTTTGAACCACCTTCCACCGCGATATTTTTGTCCCGAAAATAAAAAACATCCACAACATAATTTGTGGGAATCGAATCCGTGAAACATAGTGCGCAGTTACTTGCTCAGCTTCTGCGCAACGTCACCTAGCCATCGATATTTTTGTTTAACGTTCGATGTAAAACAGCGACAGCTGTTACCAGTACGTCAAACTAAGCATGTCGATATTAGGTTACTTTTTTGCTTCCGCTACTGTAATCGCGCCTAGTATGGTTTCACCTTTACAGTTGATTACTTATTTGATAGACTCTGGCGTCACTTTGTGGAAATTCATTGTTATAGAAATGTCTATTAACTTCACGAATTTTTCAGAACCGGGGTAGGTAGAGTTCTGGATAAGTCTTTTCGACCTACTTTCAGACAACATTGTTATGACAGTGAGCCTATAGCCGTCTTTTAAGCTGTCCAAGCTTAGCTAATTGCAATATACATAAATATAAAATTTACGTATATAAATTTTACATTACCGTATGGTAACGGTGTAAGAATATTAATATTTTTTGTCATTTGATGATAATGTAGTCACGATAGCAGAGTGGTTGAGTGATTGGAATTTGGTCTAGAGATCCGAGTTCGTTCACCAGGTGGCGGGCTCGTACCAATGGGTTTTTCAAAACTTCTTCCGATTTATATCGTATCGACAAGAAGACGACGACGGACTCGAAATGGGTCGAAAAGGCTTAATGGTATATACCTCTGTCCACCCCTGTATTGCGAATGGCGTAAACATTTTTTCCATATCAAGAAATGCGAAATCGATCGGTATTTAAAGCATATCAAACTGTGGACCTAGAATTTGTTGGTAGAACTTGCCATTTTTTTTTAATTCAATTAATTATTACTCGTACCTGGGTGAAGGGATTATTTAGGTCGAAATTTTAACGGCTATAGGCTACCAACAGATGGCGGGATAGAGCGAAAAATACCAGACCAAAATTCAGCAGACTAGTCACGGGCTTCAGGCAAGGTGTAAACAGCGATCGCCAATCCGATTCCTAAGCTTGGCGATTATACCAAACCGTCCCGTACAGGAGAGGTCCTATAGAGGATTTTACAGGCCATTATGAAAATATACCAGGGATTAATAATATAAATAAAAAACAATTAATATTAAAATATTTAATTATTAAAATAATACGGTACAGTATAATGTAGAAATATATATTTGGCAATATCATCGTACGAGATTCCGATACACACAATTATCACAAGTTACTTAACATAATATCGTAAAATATTGTCTTATTATACGCAGTCTTTGATGTGTAATACATTTATTAACCAGAATTAAGTTTATTTTTTAATTAAATTAATGATATACACTCATTTAATAAGTTTAATTACGAATATAATAACATTACATATACATATATAGATAGGTACAACATCACAAACATTGCTCTGATACCAATGTAAGAAGCCTTGAGGTATGCTCAAGGCAGGTATGTATGGTAAAGGTATGAGGTATGGGAAACAAAGAAGGCACCACATAGTTACGGAAACAAGTCTCTCACAAAGCCTCGATTATAAAATGTATCTTACACAATGAAATCTATCATGAAATCTTGTTAACTTTGTGAAAGAGAAATAAATACATTTTACTACAATATTATCATTATTAAATAAAAACTAGCAATAGCAAGATAGCAATTAATAATAAAATTAAACTAACTAATTTATTAAAATAACTCAGAGCATAGGCAGTACCAATAAAAAAAACTAAAGCAGTACCAAGAAACAACAAACAAATTATAAACTATACTATATTTGTACAGTTTATAATTTGTTTGTTGTTGACCAATTATAACATGGTTCTAAACTAGCGTATGATTGGTTAATATGGTAATAATATTAGGGTCGGAGGGTTAATGTGTATAATACAAAAACATTCGGTTCAGTTTTTTAAAGAAAAATAAGAAATAAGTAAGGTGGCAAGCCCTGGTCCATTTAAAACCAATACTAACTTATAGGTCGTTTAGTAGTTAATATGGCGGTAAGGCCAGAGCCATTTAAAACCAACACTAATTAATAGGTTGTTAAGTAGTTAAGTAAGGCGGTAAAGCTAGAGCCATTTAAAACCAACACTAATTAATAGATCGGTAAGTAGTTAAGTATGGTGGTAAGCCCTGGGCCATTTAAAACATAACTAATTTTATCAGTCTGTTAAGTAGGGTGGCAAGCCAAAGGATATTCAAAATTAACAGTAACAACAGACCGTTAACTAAGGCAGCCCTGGACCATTAAAAACGAATACTAATTAATAGACCGTTAAATAAGTAAGGCGGTAAGTCATGGGCCATTTAAATTTCTACGTTAACAAACTGTCAACAGTAAGTAACACTATTAACGAAGTTTTTACCGTTTCTTAAGATATGTTTTAACTACATTAATTTAACCTTATCTAGAACAGTAGGTACCAAGCACTGGGTCGTTTTACTATTTATTTAGTGAAAAACTATTACATTATTAAATAAACTAAATGCATAGTTGTACCTAATACCATATTTTTATCTACCTTGCACCTTTTCAACCTTTGTACAAAATTAGGACAAAAGACATCAGATTTATTAAAACTTGGAAATGTACAGATTACCTTGATTTGTATCATTGACATTAGGACGGCAACGTCAGATTGTCCCAAATAATCAAAGGTGAAAAGTGGGTAGTGGATTACACCTTCTAAACTTTCTAGTTGTGTTTACTAAGAACATACTTAAAGTAATTGATTTCTATTATTTATAAATACAGTATCAAAAGATCTACTAATAATTTTAAGTTACAGAAAAATGTAAAATTTTATTAAAAAAATAGTTGAGATTAATAAATGCACAAGATTCAAAATTAACAGTAACAACAGACCGTTAACTAAGGCAGCCCTGGACCATTAAAACGAATACTAATTAATAGACCGTTAAATAAGTAAGGCGGTAAAGCTAGAGCCATTTAAAACCAACACTAATTAATAGATCGGTAAGTAGTTAAGTAAGGCGGTAAAGCTAGAGCCATTTAAAACCAACACTAATTAATAGGTTGTTAAGTAGTTAAGTAAGGCGGTAAAGCTAGAGCCATTTAAAACCAACACTAATTAATAGATCGGTAAGTAGTTAAGTATGGTGGTAAGCCCTGGGCCATTTAAAACATAACTAATTTTATCAGTCTGTTAAGTAGGGTGGCAAGCCAAAGGATATTCAAAATTAACAGTAACAACAGACCGTTAACTAAGGCAGCCCTGGACCATTAAAAACGAATACTAATTAATAGACCGTTAAATAAGTAAGGCGGTAAGTCATGGGCCATTTAAATTTCTACGTTAACAAACTGTCAACAGTAAGTAACACTATTAACGAAGTTTTTACCGTTTCTTAAGATATGTTTTAACTACATTAATTTAACCTTATCTAGAACAGTAGGTACCAAGCACTGGGTCGTTTTACTATTTATTTAGTGAAAAACTATTACATTATTAAATAAACTAAATGCATAGTTGTACCTAATACCATATTTTTATCTACCTTGCACCTTTTCAACCTTTGTACAAAATTAGGACAAAAGACATCAGATTTATTAAAACTTGGAAATGTACAGATTACCTTGATTTGTATCATTGACATTAGGACGGCAACGTCAGATTGTCCCAAATAATCAAAGGTGAAAAGTGGGTAGTGGATTACACCTTCTAAACTTTCTAGTTGTGTTTACTAAGAACATACTTAAAGTAATTGATTTCTATTATTTATAAATACAGTATCAAAAGATCTACTAATAATTTTAAGTTACAGAAAAATGTAAAATTTTATTAAAAAAAAATTAGTTGAGATTTATAAATGCACAAGATTCAAAATTAACATTCACATATTTCATCTGCCACACAATGAATACATTTCAATATCATAACACCTAACTATTAGATCTCAACTCGGTCGTTTGCTCGCTATTCTTAAAAGATACAGCCGCCTCCTCACCAGACACAAACACTCTGGGATGGAAGAACAGGTAATACACCACCATGCACACCAGCCCCATCACATATGGCACCACACTTAACACTAAAACCGGATAGAAGTACACAGAGGCTCTCATCGAGTCGTTCACATAGAAATACCAAATCAACGTGCAAGTTATGTTCTGGAAGAAACATAGTGTATAGTACACAGTGTATCTATATCTCGTCCTGCCCTGTATCGGTAGGATGTAAGTGAATAAGTATACACCGCCGAGGGCGAAAGAGAATGCGATTTCGGCCATTTTGTTGTGCGCACAAAATGGCGACCGGTCGAACAGCTGTAGCCACGTTGACATCGCCATAACGTGGAGAGCACAGGCGAGCACCGTCCAATACGGATACAGGTAGGCGATGATTGACAGAGATATCACTCTGCTCACTGAAAGGGAAACATTTCATTATTATTATTCTTCATCTTCTTTACAGCCCATCAAGAGTCCACTGCTGAACATAGGCCTCGCCCAAAGCTCCCCAGCCACTTGCATACCTCGAATTCCCAACTTAACAAGGTTGCCACTATTTTGCCCCAACCGTTATAAGTCCACCGAGCTATGTGGCCGGCAGCGCACTGATTCTTATGGCTATTATTATTTTATTATTACTGATGAATTATTTATTTATTATTAAGTCACGATAGCCGAGTGGTTGGGTGGTCGGAACTTCGAGTCAAGTGACCCGAGTTCGATCCCCAGGTGGCAGGCTCGTACCAATGAGTTTTTCAAAAAAAAAAAATTATGTACGAATTATATCGTTGGCTTGGACATAAAGACGGCGACGGGCCATCACACTTTATAATTTTTGGGAACTATCAGTTTAACACTAAAATGGGCACAAAATTTACCCAATTTAGGTGAAGTCTCGCAAATTACCATATTTGAAACATAAAGTATACTTGGCCCATAATGGCAAAATAGGAAATGTGAAAAGTTAAAAACATTCTAATTTATAGCAGTTGCAAAGACATTAATATTCACATCATCTTCAAAGACAGGGTCACCACCAAACAAGCTATCGGGGTAAAAGGTGGTGCTCGACTCACGTGTGACCAAGAAATGCCAGAGGGTCTGCAGTGCCGTGCCGCACCAGTTCATGTTGTTCTTGTCCTGCTGCGCGAACCGCACGGCGCGCTGGTAGGCCGCCAGGCACCAGCCCAGCCCCACCACCGACGAACAGATCGACAGGATCTGGTGCACTGCGACAAGGTGAAAATAAAATTTCTTGACGGCTTCCTCAATACGGGAGTGGATAGTGGTCAAGACATATTAAGTAATTGGAACTCCACCAGAGACATTTTTCGGGACGTGACAGGTGGTGAGCCCGTCACAGTCTTTATATCGTCTTTATGCTGTGACAAAGTATATGTATTCATAGTGTTGACTGGTAGAGAATGCCATCAGGCATTAAGTCCGCCCATTGTAGCCCTTACTTTAAGGTATCAGAATAAAGAATAAATAAATAAATATTTCCAACTCGGGTATAATGGTATTTAGGTTTAGTAAGGAATTCTAATCACTGATCCTAAAATAAGTACCTGTGTTATGGAATTGAAAAGAACAAATTTACCTAAAACACTCAGACCTTAGATAATGTAAAAAAGTGTTTTCTACACTAACCGGGAATCGAACCCGGGACCTCAGAGCTGGCAATATCGTGAAAACAAGTGTGTACGCCACTCATCCATGGAGGTCGTCAATAATAATACGATATTTTGCTGTATGACATACAAATAAGAATTTTCTATGTATGGTACTCATAGATAGAAAATTGCATAGCACACCTGATTAAGGAGAAAGTCTTAAAAATAGCTACCCCCAGATATTGCAATCCGAGCAATAGCTATCTTGAAAATTGCCATAACAAAATTGAGCATCTGCAATTAAGGTGTTTGGTGTCTTTCACTGCGATGGCCAATCTGCTTGCTGTACATGAAGTTGCCATGTTAAAGAGACCTAGGTCCTGCTGTGGAATTTTACAAACCATCAAGTATAAATGAAACTGTGCAATGGTGTTGTGTGTAATAATTAACACTAATAAACAACTAACCAGCCAAATGCTCGTATGCATGGAAAAGTAGACTAGTTTGCAGCACTTGCTGCGGTGCTGCCTCAAGGAAAGACTCGAACACCCTAAGAAGAGCAGCGTCAGAATCTTCCTTTAACATGAGTCCATAGTACATCCTTTGAGATGAAGGATCACGCTTTCTCTCAGCTCTGCGGGACTTGATAGCATATCTAGAGAAGAAAACTGCACTTTAAAACTCACAACTGAACCTTTTTAGCTCCATCTATATGTATACTACTGCTTCCTCTTGTGACAGTACTACAGTGTGATACAGACAATAGGCCTGCACTTTGTCTAAGACATACGAAATGTAACTGGCTATGAGAATAAGAGAGAAAGAAAATTCTTGCCCCTACAGTAATATATGAAAGTCAACACTCCCTTTTTTTTTAAAGAATACTAGCAATTCCAAATAATGTTACTAGTATTCCTGTTAACCACACCAATTAAGCTGCAATGCTTGTGTCTGGAGTTGGTTTACGTCAATAGTCGAAATGCGACGTCATGTTTCGCAGTCCGCACCCTATCCCTATTGCTGCTCAACAAATCTCTCTCTTTGTTACTATGTTCTCTAACTTATATCTCCCACTCAACTTCCTTTTGTCTCGCCTGATCACACTTTTTATATCGTTATCGTCACATTACACATGCGTAAAGAACAATATATATATCTTCACACAATTCCCAATACAGGGTAGACAGAGGTCTAGTCTAGACAATTAAGTCCCTTTGGTGGGTCACTTCCAACGAAGATATTTTCGGGACAACGTGACAGGTGCTGAGCCCGTCGTCGTCTTTATATCCAAGTCAACGATATAATTCGTACATAAGTTTTTGGAAAAACCCATTGGTACGAGCCTGCCATCTGGGTAACAAACTCAATCTCTTGACTCAAAATTATGACCACCCAACCACTCGGCTATTGTAAAGTAAAGAAGTAAAGAAATTTTAAATCAATAATAAATTGTGTCTAAGGAAAAAAAATTGTTATATATTTATTATTTTTTATTCTTATATTTTTATTTCTTTTAATATATTTAATTTAAATTTAAAATAATTTCACATAATATATATGTATATTGCCGTGCCCAAATGGGTATCATGATAATGTACTAAACATACTTAAACAATCTTATTTTACTCATCAATGCCATAAAAACTTTGACTTCGTACTCAATTACTATGTGGTATTGGCATAGGAATAATACCTATCACTGGGTACTGGGTATTCATACTGAATGTACTTTACCTGGTTAGTGTTGTAATAGTTGACTAAGGGAAAAGTCATGGAAATGTCATTTTAGCTACTAATAGACGGCAGGATAACCATGTCGACATACCAGAGGAAATATCAGCAGACTAGTGATAGGCAGCAGTGTCCAAGGTATGAAGTACCTGCATATGTGTTTACCAATATTCCCAAATGTGGTGATAATAGCATTTTCTTTCTTATAGGGGAGGCACATGTCCTGTAGTGGACTTTTATGGGCGATTTTGATGATATGATGATTATTATACATAATTATTTTACTTACATAAGAGCATCTGTAAATCGCAGTATAGGAGCCATCTGTAACACTAAAATGAAAATCCTTAGCCAATGGCGTTTAGTAAACTCATTGGTTACTGAATCTTGTTGTTTGTCTTGTGAGTACCTGAAATATATACATTATGTTATTCATATGTTATAGGTCACTTACCTAAGGTAGATTTAGTTCAAAACAAGGTTATTCAGGTTAAGCTATTGCTTTAGGGTTTTCCTGTAAGGATAGCATATATAGGAAAAAAATAAAACAAAAAAATTAATATTACATACAATACTTAAAGTCTTACAATACATGTCCCATCTTCAGTGGAAGGTGTGTCAAAAGGACTTAAGTGTCTAGACTAAACCTCTGCCTACCCCTATATTGGGATTTGCGTGAAGATATTTATTTATTTAATACATATTATTAATAGTATATGCATTAATAATATATTATACTGTCAAAGGTATTAAAAAAAATGGAAGTAACTATAGCCGAGTGGTTGGGTGATCCCAAGTTTGATCCCAAGGTGACAGGCGCATATCAATGGGTTTTTTCAAAAGCCTATGTACAAGTCATATCATTGGTTTAGCCATTAAGACGGTGAAAGACTGAACACCTGTCGCATTGTCCCAAAATATCTTTCGTGGAAGGTGGGTCGAAGGGACTTACTTGTCTTGATGTCATAGTATAGACAATTAAGTCCCTTCGATCCACCTATCACCCCTGAAATAAATAATAATAAATAATTATCAACAATATATTATAGAAAAATGTTTCTTTCCTTCGGCTAATGCTCTTAGAACTGCTGCAGATACACAAAATGTGCAAACAATTTTAACTGCTATATGGAAGAAAATGTAGCATGTACAAGTAACTTTTCACCTTCCCCAGTAACAGAACTAAAGGGATGGAAGCAATACTTATTGTCAATAGAAGAATTGGAAAAGGGAGTAGTGAATGCAATTCACACAGTGCCACACAGTGAGTGTAGGTAAGCCAAATTATTTATTGCCGTTTTCATTGTTCAGCAGTGAACTATTATCGAATGAAAATACTATAATGTCAATAGAAAATATATTATAATTAAATTATATCTAAAATAATAAAATTCATAACTAGTTTTTTTTTTAAACTTGTGATATAAATTTGTGATTTATAGTATGTACAGGATACAAAGAAGCGTTGATGAAATAAATAATCTCCTTTTGTTAATTCACACAAATCTGGAAAGCTGTTCCAACGTAACGTACCCGAGAATAATATAACTGAGTTATCATAGAGATGACAAAATAACATACACAAAGTCAACAACTTACATTCTAATGGAAACTGCAGTGTTTACAAAAGCCGGCAACAGAATGAAAGTCAGTGTCCAACCGAACTCCATCATCTTTTTTGAAAATGAATATCTTACAGCCACATTTATATCCACGCCTAAATCCACTAGATGCCCGACTATGGCCACCACATACATAATAATATCTAGATTGGTTATCGTAATATTTTTCGGAATTCGGTCCGGTTCGTCATGTGAGTATCCATTTTCGAGAATCTTACGTATAGCTTTCGGCATTTTGTGGTTTATAGACAGTTTTACACATATTTTGAAGCAAGCTAAAAAACAAAACAAAACAATCCAACAACACGCGCCATTACTTTGACATGTGACATATTATCCACAGACTCTCTAGTATTACTTCACTGTTATATTAAATATCTTTAAAAGAAATCTTTACACGTACCAGTACAGTTTTTTTTTAATGAGAAGATAATTATGTGTATTATTATTTATTTTAAATAAGTATGTTAGCCGCTATAGTATCGACTGATATTGTCTGAAGGGTTCTTCAGACAATATCAGTAGCTGCGTTTAGATGACGGGATAACTATCTCCAAAAAATACCTGACCAAAATAAGCAGACCAGTGACGGACGTCTAAGGTACAAAATGTCTGGTACTGTGATCACCAATCCGTTATCCTAGTTAATATGGTTATCCTGCTATCAGTCGGTAAGCAATGGTTGCTTACCAACAAATAGCAACGTAACCATAGTGACAACACATAACCATAGTAAGGCATAGCTAGCTTTTTCAATTTGTGCTGGCGAAATGGGCAAGTACCGGGAGATTGGTGCAAAGTCGTAATTGTGCCATTGTATAAGGGAAAAGCATCATGGCAGGACTGCATAAATTACCGCGGTATAAGCCTACTCAGGGTCGTCAGTAAATTATATGCGAAAGTATTAATTGAAAGGATCGTGAATGAAACAGACGGAAAAGAATGGGATGCACAAGCGGGATTTAGAAAGGGAATGGGGTGTACGGATCGGATCTTTTCCTTGTGGCGCATAGTCGAAAAATATCTGACTAAAAACAAGAATGTCTATTGCGCGTTATATAAAAAGCCTATGGTAGAGTGGTGAGGAATGATCTGTGGTCAGTTTGTTCGGTCCGTTCACGGACAATGGCCACGTGCCACACAGTTGAGGGCACAGTGCGGCGTCCACAGTGATTCGCTGTGGTGGTCAACGCTATTCAGACGGTGCACGTGAAGCTATTGACGGGTGGTAACCTTTCTCCCTGTTGAAGGGAGCACCCTATGTCGCATTGTAAGCCAGCCCTGTGCTCCTATACTTCCCCGGTAATATTAACCTTTGAAATTCTTTTAGAATCGGATCTTCCCAAAGTCGCGAGTTCTATGGAGGGAGGGAGGCCGAGGAAATGAAACCTTTAAACAAAGAAAAACCTGGAGAGCTTCAATAAAAAAAAAATCTCAAATGCAACTTCGACTGACAACTTTAACAGTGGTAGAGCCAAGCATCAGCTTTTGTTGTTGCATGAATGGGCCGGCTCGACCGGGGAAGTACCACGACCTCACAGAATATCGGCGTGAGGTAGAAGTCTAACAAACTTCTGCGTTTCGTCTAGTGAGTGCAGGTAACCGGTGTCGTGTGAGTGGTGAAGCGACATTCGGAGGTGGCCCGGGTACACTGCGATATCCATATACCGTACTATTTCGGAGCTTGGAAAAACGTGCGCGAATGGTTGGCCTCCGGAAATGGTTGTAGTTCACTCCCCGAGGTCACCGCTAACTTTAAGGGGCTGCTGGGATTCCTTGAGTTGGGTTGACTCTACTAAACTTAGTCACTCATTCTCATTTCTACCCAAACGCAAAATACACGCTCAGCCGTGGAGTTGCGGAGATGAGCTCGTCTAATCCAATCTAACATACGATCGAAGCGTGAACCTACTCCTTGTTTCGGTTAAAAGTTCTCTATGAACAACAAAAACCATAAACCAACCAACTCTGGAACAATTCATATTTATCGGTAAAAAGAATCCTTGGTGTCAACCCAAATAAGTGTTTAAATGAGCTGTGTGCCAAACTTCATTTAGATATGTTCAGCCATTTCTGCATGATGAATAAAAAAATAACCCAGTACTTGCTCTGTTGCAAGTGTACAGGGAATTAAGGCACCTTACACTATTAAAAGCATCAGGAGTGGCAGTTATAAAGTTTGTTTCTTAAATGTTTAGTTATGTAAGTAAGAATGAGTTATTTTTCTCAGAGTCCTATACATAACTTCAATCTCCAAATTACCAACCAATAGTTAAAATTACTTATACCAAACTCACCACATATTTACTATTACTAGTATTTATTTAGTATTTTAATAATTAATTTGCTATGTACTAAATTAGATTCTCTCTAATCGGATAATTATTACAAATAATAAAAAAGCCAATGTTTTATAAACCCCTTTGCAAACAAAAGAACAAAAATTGTATTCCAGTTGACAGATTAAATCTTATTTTTTTTTCAAATAATATCCATTTGAAAAGAGACTATATTTTTTATGAAGGTAGAGGATGGTATAGTGTAACAGCAATTCTATAATTCACAAAAAAAAACAAAATGGTTACAATATATTAAATTTAAATCAACACATTTTAAGTCAAGTTACATCATGACAGTGGTCAAACTGTCATGTTCACTTTTATCACCATATAAATGGAGCCCTCTCCCTCAGTATTTTCAAGCCGAGTTTGTTCCATTCACTCTGATTGATCCATAGTTCGATTGCTGATTCTAAACATGACATAACCGCAGCTCCTTTCCATACTGTACTAGCTGGGTCAATGTCCTTAGGTGACGTCACTATTTCCAATTGCTCTGTTTTGTATGCATAAGGTATTTGAAGAGCTAAACGATTTTGCAACCACAGACTCAGACCATGTATCTTCACACCACCCCCAACTATCAATATACTGCTGTACATCTTTCGCTTCAATTCTTCACTGGAACATCTGTCTATGCTTTGAAGTATAGCAGCATCCAGACCCAAAACTTGTCCTGGTGCTAATGACACGATATCTCCAGGACCACCTTCTAATGTATCAACTACTATATCTTCATCTACATTAGAAGCAGGCTGTACATCATTCGCAGATTCAAACTGATGTGTTTCATTAGCTGCCGGGTCAGCAGTTTCGCGTTTTCTACCCGTTTCTCTTAAAAACTCTGCATCAAAAGGATCTTCAGGATCACTCGGTTGACGGTTTTGAATTTTTGTCGTTTTCTGACCAGTTATCTTCAACAAATCGGTATAAAACAATGAAAGTGGTGATATAATACATTCATCGCCCACTTGAAGTGTGTATTTATTTACTATATCGCCAGGATGATCAACAAGAAATGTCTTCTCTTGTGGACCACATACATCTAGGTTTACATGACAGAAGTCCTGATACAAATTACGCATCAACATCACATCCCTTGGTATATTTTCATTCCAATTCTTATAGGGGAATGCGCTTTTATGGAACATCCATGACAATGCCTGACATATATCACCGGTTCCATAGTCCATTCTTAGTCTAGTGGTTTTATGTGAAATGCCATCTTCGACACAGGATATAGCAGTTTTTTGATCACCAATATCTACTACACATGCAGATCCTATCCCTGCACCAAAAGTTGCACCCACACTTTCCTGTACAAGAAAACAGTGGCCGAATCCTAAATCTCTGAGCAGTAAAGACATTAGACATTTAAGGTGACTTCTAGAATAAATATCTGGTATGAGCAGTACACATCTATACTTAATTAGTTCTATAAGTGGTATCCCGAGTTTATATTCAATAATTGAACTCCAAATTGTGTATAAGTCATTTAGGACTGATGATATGGAACCACCAACTTCAGAATGAAGGTTAAAGTCACCTCTTCTGTAAGGGAAATGGATGTTGTAGGCAAGTTCAGGGTCTACGTCAAGGACTAAATCACCAACGACAATATCACACTCAACTTGCGGCCATGGTTCGCCATCATTAATAGTTTCGGGCAAAGATCGTCTATTAAAAGCAGCAATTTGTTGAGGAGGAGTAGCATATCTACGGGCTCCGTTCGATTGCATGCACGATTGCAGGGTATGCGATATTTGAAGGCGACATTCCTCGAGTTCTTCGATTAATTCTTTAGTTTTTGGTATGCTAGGTGGTACGAATGGATCACGGTATATTTTACCGCCAGGTCGCCGTTTTCTGGCAATACAGTGCAATTGTTTAACAGGCAGAAGATCAGACGCCCTGCCGATTCTCACGTACAGAGAACCAGGATGTATTACAATAATTCTATTAGGTGGGAACTGCTGGAATTGTTCCGGACCAGGATCATTCGCCGGCGCACTCATTGACTTTGTATTTGCACGAAATTAATAAAGAAAACTTTCGCTTTCCCCCCTATATTTCTTTCGAATATTTAGTAATCATTATTAAACAAAGTTTATAATCTTGTCGATTTTAACTTTTACTTATTATTATAAACACAGTAACCTAACCTTAAAATAATTAAATAGAGCAAAGAATATATAATCGCTATGACGGAGAGTAAACTGTGATTATATACTCTTTGGTGTAAACTGTAAAAATCTGTGATTAGTGATATTAAAGTTTGTAATAGCGATGTACAAAGAATATCACTACGATATAAAAATTAAATTGTTCTGGTTTAAAGGCACCAGAGACAGAGACTGAGGTAGGAGTCCCCACTCACCGCCTGCTCCTTCCATTGGGTCTAGCTAATTTCATATATCGGGTTTATTAAGAGATTTCTGAAATATTAGACCCACGTTGGAGTCATTGCCTAGACAGCCTCTCCACCCGTGACTTATAGTAGACGCTTGATGGCGCCCCACTTAACAAAATCTTTTCGTGATAGTTTTTCTAATTATAATTATAAGAGAAGAATTATAATTATAAAATTGGGACTTAAGGTAAAATAGTAAAAGTATTGTGTATATTGTGTAAAGGCCTGAAAAAGAATTTTTCGCGAATTTTTCGCGATATGTTAAGAATTAAATATAATAAATAATTGACCAAAAAGATTTAAGGGAATACTTAACACTTAACACGACAAAGCATTAGAGCAGTGTTTCCGAAACATTGTGCTATGGTCCGGTAGTATTCACATTATTCTTTCGAGATCTACTTAATACTCTTAAACCCAAACTGGTTCCATTGTGTAAAATAAACATTTTATTTACATATCGCCTATTTAGTCATTAAATTTTAGTGCAAATTATGGTGCTGCTGCTTATTTTTACCAAAGAATCTAAGTTTGCAGAAAATTATGAAATTTTTATTCTTAGGTGTTATTAAGGTGGGAATATTGCGATCTGGTATTTTATTTTGTTGCCCCTATTACCGGGTTGCGACCCGGCTAATGGGAAATGCTGCACTAGAGTATAGCAGATTGATAACTTTAAAATTCAGCCTCATTAATATTATAATATAAATAGACAGACTACTTTTCTTTTGAATATTTGAAAGCCATGACTTATACTTTACTCTAAAAAAAATTTTTGATCACACATTTCTGAAAGGTTCTGAAGAGGAAACACTAATTTGTAACCAGATGCTCTTATTCGCCTATCCAGTATTAGTATAATTTAGTTAACATACCAGTATCTAAGCCGTTTATCTTTTAATCCCACCAAATAATACCTAAATGTTAATTTAAAGATTCCATGACTCAAGTAAAAACATTGATATTCATCAGGCATTGGTTAAGAACCAATGCCTGATGTCCATTTCTTTTTCTCGTTTTGTATAAATGACTTACCTGGTAGGGGATAAACGCGATAGGGATAAATATGAAAAAACCTCCTTATCGGTTCAAATTTATTTAAAGCCTTTTAAATAAATTTAAAGTTATTTTATATTAGTAGTGTAATCCCGATGAAGAAGTGGAAGCAGTGTATCTCGGGATATCTCACGAGCCATGCATTGCTCTAAAACCTACTAAACGGTGTTGATGGGGTACTTTAACGCAAAAGTAAGCACGAAAAAAGGCGAAGAGTTGATTGTGGGCAATTTTGGAGTAGGACACCGGAAACCAAGGAGAATGACTTCATGATGATGACTAGGTGGCAGCTGTTCAGTGATGTTTCTGTCATCACTAAGGTGAAAACCGGCAGTGATTATCGAATGGTAAGAGGCACACTGAATCTTAATATTAAGCTGGAGAGGTCTCGTCTGATGAAGTCCACACTCCGCCCATCACGTGCCCTTATTCAAAATCCCAAAAGCTTTCAGCTCGAACTGCGAAATCGCTTTGATTGCCATCTAGCAAATTGCGCTACAGTGGACGATACAAATAGCAGGCTAGTGGAAACTGTCCATGCGGTAGGGGCAAAATTTTGCTGGATCCGTCGCACAACAAAACCACAAAAGCTCTCTGATCTTACTCTTAAGCTTATGGAAGCTAGGCGCGAAATGAGGCTACAGTCTACCATTGATGCTTCAGCATATCGGCAGCTAAATAGACAGAGCTCAAAGTCTATAAGGCGAGACATACGCAAATTCAATACGAAACGTATTGAAGATGCGATAGAACGAAACCAGGGCTCCAAAGTCTTCACCATGTGTCTATCGGGAGGAGCCAACTGACCAGGTTGAAGACCGAAACTGGTGCAGTTATTTCCGCCAGGGCTGAGATTTTGAGTGAGATCAAGAGATTTTATGGACAGCTGTACACATCGTCGCTGCAACCACACTCTAGTGTGAGTAGCGACCCAAGAGCCTAGCTTACCCAATACTACTCCGATGACATCCCGGACGTCAGTCTAAGCGAGATCCGGATGGCTCTCATACAGCTTAAAAACGAAAATACAGCTTAAAGACGGAATTGCGGCTGAGCTTCTGAAAGCGGGTGAAACACCGGTAGTTATAGCCCTTCAGAAGCTTTTCAGCTCCGTCATCTGTGGCGGCGCGACGCCGAAGGCGTGGAGTAAAAGGGTGGTGGTGTAGAAAGGGGATAACTGCCTATTGAAGAACTATAGACCTATAGCGCTTCTAAGCCGCGTCTATGTACTGTTTTCGAGAGTCATCAAGAATCGTCTAGCAAGCAGACTTTACGACTTCCAGCCTCGCGAACAAGCCGGTTTTCGAAGACGCTATAGTACTATACATACTCTACGCCAGATTGTACAAAAGACGGAAGAGTACAATTTACCATTGTGTCTGGCGTATGTGGACTATGAGAAAGCCTTCGATTCAGTCGAAATTTGGACGGTGCTATAGTCTCTTCAGCGGTTCCAGATAGACTCTCGGTATTTCGAGGTCTTGCGATGTCTATATGATGAGGCTACGATGAATAACCGAGTACCGAACCAGAGCACGAAACCTATCCCATTGCAGAAAGGTGAAGAAAGGTTCTCGAGTGGCAACCTCGTACAGGGAAACGCAGTGTTGGACGACTCCCCACGAGATGGAGCGACGACTTGCAAAATGTTGCAGGAAGTCGATGGATACAGGTGGCTAGGGACCGTTCATTGTGAAAAGTTTCAGGGGAGGCCTATGTTCAGCAGTGGACTCTTGATAAGAAGAAAGAAAAGAAAAAAGGAGAAGTGTAATACCTATTAATTTTATTAAACGGCCTAGATTTGAATTGGAAATTTTTCTAGTTTGTGTAATTCCAATATAGTTTGTGTGTCTCGCGAAAAAACTAAAATTTTGGGAGGGAATTTGAACCTTAGTATAATTTTTAATTTAGGAAACCATACTACCGCGCATACCATAATGCCGTAACCTACATAAGACCTTCACAAATATTATGTAGGCACTTGTATTGAATCTCACCTAAAGATAACTTTGTGCATTATTCGAAAATAAAAGACCAATAGTCAAAATTATTCCAAATTATCTGTTTGTAGAAAAGTTTTGGAGTAAGTGGTCGAAACCGTGAAACACTCCTGAACGTTTGTGTCATTATTGCTAAGATGACAATGACTTTTTAATTTGACGTACTTGATTATTTTGATTTTGATTTGACAGATTTCGTCTGATCAGGATTTGGTCTGGTTTCAATGAAATTTTTAATATTGATAGTGATGTGTATGTGGTGAAATATAAGTGTTTTCGGTGTTTTAATCTAACGCTTATTGCTATTGCAAGCATTAGGTAATCATGGTGTCCCGGAGTTTGACGGAGGTGTTTGTGTTAATGCGAAATAATGCTATACACAGTCGACAGATATTTACCGAGGTATACAGATCAGTTTCCTAATTCCTATAATAGTCACTTTTCAGTTTTATAAATAAATAAATATCTTTACGCTTTCCCCAATACTGAGGCAGAGATCTAGACAGTTAAGTCCTTGCGGCTCACCTTCCACCGAAGACATTTCTTGGGACAACTTGACCGGTGATGAGCTCGTCGCCGTCTTTATGTCCAAGCCAACGATGTAAATCGTACATATGGTTTTGAAAAAACCTATTGGTACAAACCTTAGGGTCCAATATTACAAAGCTCCAATAGCTTGGGTCTCTAATTCCGTTCAGCCAAACACTCGGCTATCGTGACTTCTATGTATGTGTTATATAGATAGATAGATAGATAATTCTTTATTGTACATAGTCTTATAGAATTAATTATTACAATTTCGGAAACCTTAAAACTACAAACGGTGGTCATATAGCTTTAAGCGATTTCTGCCTGACAAACCGGGTATTAAAGGAATATTAGCTCTATTAAATAGGTGCAATTTTAATACAACAAATATTTAACAATTAAAAATATTTCATTAATTGACTATGTAATATATATATATATATATATATATATATATATATATATATATATATATATATATATATATATATATATATATATATATATATATATATATATATACATATATATATATATATATATATATATATATATATATATATATATATATATGTATATATATATATATATATATATATATATATATATATATAACCAGGGCCTCAGAGCTGGCAACACCATCAAACCAATGCAACTGCCTCACATTCACAGAGACCATTGTGTAGTTATTTACTATTCATTTATAATATTATAATCACTAGCTGCTCGGTTTCCGTTGATGTTACACTGGAAACAATTCTCATTTTCGGTTCGGTTTTATTAAGTGTCATCTCGTAGTAAATTTCCAATTTTTATATTTTAGGTTTATTTCTTGTTCCTTTTTCCAAATTTGCCTTTTTTATACCAACATCTACACACTATACTATCCCAGTTTTGACAACATTGATGAAAAAAATTAATCAAATTTGTGAAGCCTTTCCTGCTATTTTGCAGAAGAAATGCATGGCAATTGTATTTTTTTAAATATGGATAAGTACAATATATAACTACAACAAAGTTTCGCTAGATTTAATTTGACTCACTCGTGAGATCTGATTAAAGCCTTAATGAGTTAAAATCGCAAAACAAATGATGTATAGGAATCTCCATTAAATATAGCAAAATGGTATACTTACTGATGTATTGTCACCCTAGAACACTAACATACAATACCTTGCAGCCTTCCTATTTTTCTATGTTTTGTATGAGCTGTGCGGGTTAGCACCAACTTCTACTTGGAGAAGGAGTTGTCTATATTCAAATGTCAAAGTCTATCTTTATTACATTATTATATAAAAAGTTATAGTCACAATAGCTGAGTGGTTGGGTGGTAGGAATTTCCAGTCAAGAGACCCGAGTATGATCCCTT
Organism: Sericinus montela; assembly: GCA_029286605.1. NCBI lineage: Eukaryota > Metazoa > Arthropoda > Insecta > Lepidoptera > Papilionidae > Sericinus > Sericinus montela. The sequence continues at coordinate 891,408 of JAGSMR010000024.1, read as the reverse complement.
GGTGGCAGGCTTGTACCAATGCGTTTTTCTAAACCCTATGTACGAATTATTTCATTGGTTGGGACATAAAGACGGCGACGAGCACACCACCTGTCAAGTTGTCCTGAAAATGTCTTCGGTGGAAGGTGGGTCAAAGGGACTTAATTGTCTAGACTAGACCTCTGTCTACCCCTGTATTGCGAATTGCGAGAAGATATTTATTTATTATTATTATTTATCTATATTCAAATGGCACTGCATCTGTAACACATGGACTATAAAGTATGATAGACTGCATGATACCAAAAAAACTCTATGTACAATAGTCCCATGTACCTGAAATATTATACTTTACCCAATGGTTGTGACACAGAACATAGGCCTTACACTAATATATTGTGGCGACATCTATGTTCCACATTGAAGCTCGCTAGTGGCGGATTCAAGAAACACATCGACGGCCTACATCGCGCTATCGAAGTTCGCACGATTACAAGCATATATACGATTACGAATAGCGCACACTGTGGAGGCGACGTCCTCCCCAGGTCACGATCACCCGACCTGGCCGGTAGTTACCCTTTTCCTGGGCACATCATCCATTACAATATTATTAGTAAATTATATTATTAAACTTATATATTATTAAACTTATATATTATTAAACTTATATATTATTAAACTTATATATTATTAAACTTATATATTATTAAACTTATATATTATTAAACTTATATATTATTAAACTTATATATTATTAAACTTATATATTATTAAACTTATATATTATTAAACTTATATATTATTAAACTTATATATTATTAAACTTATATATTATTAAACTTATATATTATTAAACTTATATATTATTAAACTTATATATTATTAAACTTATATATTATTAAACTTATATATTATTAAACTTATATATTATTAAACTTATATATTATTAAACTTATATATTATTAAACTTATATATTATTAAACTTATATATTATTAAACTTATATATTATTAAACTTATATATTATTAAACTTATATATTATTAAACTTATATATTATTAAACTTATATATTATTAAACTTATATATTATTAAACTTATATATTATTAAACTTATATATTATTAAACTTATATATTATTAAACTTATATATTATTAAACTTATATATTATTAAACTTATATATTATTAAACTTATATATTATTAAACTTATATATTATTAAACTTATATATTATTAAACTTATATATTATTAAACTTATATATTATTAAACTTATATATTATTAAACTTATATATTATTAAACTTATATATTATTAAACTTATATATTATTAAACTTATATATTATTAAACTTATATATTATTAAACTTATATATTATTAAACTTATATATTATTAAACTTATATATTATTAAACTTATATATTATTAAACTTATATATTATTAAACTTATATATTATTAAACTTATATATTATTAAACTTATATATTATTAAACTTATATATTATTAAACTTATATATTATTAAACTTATATATTATTAAACTTATATATTATTAAACTTATATATTATTAAACTTATATATTATTAAACTTATATATTATTAAACTTATATATTATTAAACTTATATATTATTAAACTTATATATTATTAAACTTATATATTATTAAACTTATATATTATTAAACTTATATATTATTAAACTTATATATTATTAAACTTATATATTATTAAACTTATATATTATTAAACTTATATATTATTAAACTTATATATTATTAAACTTATATATTATTAAACTTATATATTATTAAACTTATATATTATTAAACTTATATATTATTAAACTTATATATTATTAAACTTATATATTATTAAACTTATATATTATTAAACTTATATATTATTAAACTTATATATTATTAAACTTATATATTATTAAACTTATATATTATTAAACTTATATATTATTAAACTTATATATTATTAAACTTATATATTATTAAACTTATATATTATTAAACTTATATATTATTAAACTTATATATTATTAAACTTATATATTATTAAACTTATATATTATTAAACTTATATATTATTAAACTTATATATTATTAAACTTATATATTATTAAACTTATATATTATTAAACTTATATATTATTAAACTTATATATTATTAAACTTATATATTATTAAACTTATATATTATTAAACTTATATATTATTAAACTTATATATTATTAAACTTATATATTATTAAACTTATATATTATTAAACTTATATATTATTAAACTTATATATTATTAAACTTATATATTATTAAACTTATATATTATTAAACTTATATATTATTCTTCAACTTAGAAATTATATTTATCAAAATATCTATTTGTAATACCCAACTCATATATTTAAGTGTTAATCGTAAGTCAATGATATATTTAAATTATTCATATATATATTTGCTGTATTATTAAAATATGGTGAAAACTAAAATTTTGGGAGGGAATTTGAACCTTAGTATAATTTTTAATTTAGGAAACCATACTACCGCGCATACCATAATGCCGTAACCTACATAAGACCTTCACAAATATTATGTAGGCACTTGTATTGAATCTCACCTAAAGATAACTTTGTGCATTATTCGAAAATAAAAGACCAATAGTCAAAATTATTCCAAATTATCTGTTTGTAGAAAAGTTTTGGAGTAAGTGGTCGAAACCGTGAAACACTCCTGAACGTTTGTGTCATTATTGCTAAGATGACAATGACTTTTTAATTTGACGTACTTGATTATTTTGATTTTGATTTGACAGATATCGTCTGATCAGGATTTGGTCTGGTTTCAATGAAATTTTTAATATTGATAGTGATGTGTATGTGGTGAAATATAAGTGTTTTCGGTGTTTTAATCTAACGCTTATTGCTATTGCAAGCATTAGGTAATCATGGTGTCCCGGAGTTTGACGGAGGTGTTTGTGTTAATGCGAAATAATGCTATACACAGTCGACAGATATTTACCGAGGTATACAGATCAGTTTCCTAATTCCTATAATAGTCACTTTTCAGTTTTATAAATAAATAAATATCTTTACGCTTTCCCCAATACTGAGGCAGAGATCTAGACAGTTAAGTCCTTGCGGCTCACCTTCCACCGAAGACATTTCTTGGGACAACTTGACCGGTGATGAGCTCGTCGCCGTCTTTATGTCCAAGCCAACGATGTAAATCGTACATATGGTTTTGAAAAAACCTATTGGTACAAACCTTAGGGTCCAATATTACAAAGCTCCAATAGCTTGGGTCTCTAATTCCGTTCAGCCAAACACTCGGCTATCGTGACTTCTATGTATGTGTTATATAGATAGATAGATAGATAATTTTATTGTACATAGTCTTATAGAATTAATTATTACAATTTCGGAAACCTTAAAACTACAAACGGTGGTCATATAGCTTTAAGCGATTTCTGCCTGACAAACCGGTATTAAAGGAATATTAGCTCTATTAAATAGGTGCAATTTTAATACAACAAATATTTAACAATTAAAAATATTTCATTAATTGACTATGTAATATATATATATATATATATATATATATATATATATATATATATATATATATATATATATATATATATATATATATATATATATATATATATATATATATATATATATATATATATATATATATATATATATTTATATATATATATACATATATATATATATTTATATATATATATAACCAGGGCCTCAGAGCTGGCAACACCATCAAACCAATGCAACTGCCTCACATTCACAGAGACCATTGTGTAGTTATTTACTATTCATTTATAATATTATAATCACTAGCTGCTCGGTTTCCGTTGATGTTACACTGGAAACAATTCTCATTTTCGGTTCGGTTTTATTAAGTGTCATCTCGTAGTAAATTTCCAATTTTTTATATTTTAGGTTTATTTCTTGTTCCTTTTTCCAAATTTGCCTTTTTTTTATACCAACATCTACACACTATACTATCCCAGTTTTGACAACATTGATGAAAAAAATTAATCAAATTTGTGAAGCCTTTCCTGCTATTTTGCAGAAGAAATGCATGGCAATTGTATTTTTTTAAATATGGATAAGTACAATATATAACTACAACAAAGTTTCGCTAGATTTAATTTGACTCACTCGTGAGATCTGATTAAAGCCTTAATGAGTTAAAATCGCAAAACAAATGATGTATAGGAATCTCCATTAAATATAGCAAAATGGTATACTTACTGATGTATTGTCACCCTAGAACACTAACATACAATACCTTGCAGCCTTCCTATTTTTCTATGTTTTGTATGAGCTGTGCGGGTTAGCACCAACTTCTACTTGGAGAAGGAGTTGTCTATATTCAAATGTCAAAGTCTATCTTTATTACATTATTATATAAAAAGTTATAGTCACAATAGCTGAGTGGTTGGGTGGTAGGAATTTCCAGTCAAGAGACCCGAGTATGATCCCTTGGTGGCAGGCTTGTACCAATGCGTTTTTCTAAACCCTATGTACGAATTATTTCATTGGTTGGGACATAAAGACGGCGACGAGCACACCACCTGTCAAGTTGTCCTGAAAATGTCTTCGGTGGAAGGTGGGTCAAAGGGACTTAATTGTCTAGACTAGACCTCTGTCTACCCCTGTATTGCGAATTGCGAGAAGATATTTATTTATTATTATTATTTATCTATATTCAAATGGCACTGCATCTGTAACACATGGACTATAAAGTATGATAGACTGCATGATACCAAAAAAACTCTATGTACAATAGTCCCATGTACCTGAAATATTATACTTTACCCAATGGTTGTGACACAGAACATAGGCCTTACACTAATATATTGTGGCGACATCTATGTCTCCACATTGGAAGCTCGCTAGTGGCGGATTCAGGAAACACATCGACGGCCTACATCGCGCTATCGAAGTTCGCACGATTACAAGCATATATACGATTACGAATAGCGCACACTGTGGAGGCGACGTCCTCCCCAGGTCACGATCACCCGACCTGGCCGGTAGTTACCCTTTTCCTGGGCACATCATCCATTACAATATTATTAGTAAATTATATTATTAAACTTATATATTATTAAACTTATATATTATTCTTCAACTTAGAAATTATATTTATCAAAATATCTATTTGTAATACCCAACTCTCATATATTTAAGTGTTAATCGTAAGTCAATGATATATTTAAATTATTCATATATATATTTGCTGTATTATTAAAATATGGTGAAAACTAAAATTAACATAGTATAGTGTTTTTGTGTAAAACTTAATAAATAATAAATAAATAAATATTTATTTTTCTACAGTCACGATAGCCGAGTGGTTGGATGATCGGAATTTCGAGTTAACAGACCCGAGTTCGATCCCCAGGTGGCAGGCTCTTACCAAAGGGTTTTTAAAAAAAACTCATGAACTAAATTATATCGCTGAATTGGACACAAGACGGCGACGGGTTCACTGCCTGTCACGTTGTACCGGAAATATCTTCGGTAGAAGGTCGGTCGAAGGGAATTAATTACTACTAGACTTCTATCTACCCTTGTATTGGGAATTGTGTGAAGATATTTGTTTATTTATTTTATTCATAATATTTGCTGTATTATTAAAAGATGATGAAAACTAAAATTAATATAGCATAGTGTTTTTTGTGTAAAACTTGAAGCACAATATTCCATCTTGAACAACATGGCCTATTCCATTTTGGATAACATGTCACATCCAAACGACGCCAAAGTAGTGATCAGCTTAACATCTTAATTTGTCGCAGGCAAACGAGTCTGAAAATATGCGTTTGATGAGGTCACACTCCCGTGACCTTGAAGGTGGGATGGAGATGCGGTCAGAATCATACGCTTCGCCGCCTTGGACTGACGCATTGGAAGAAGCACATTATGTCATCACAAGGTAGTATTTATCATTGCATCTCTGATGCCAAAGTAAGTAGATAAAGCACTTGTGCTGTGGTATCGAAAATGGAGTCGGAAACTACGAAGGTGACAAAAGTGATTTTAGAAAACCAGTGTATCAATCAATGTCTGCATTACCCACGACAGGTCAATGTAGAAAACTACTCTGTCCAGTCACGATAGCCAAGCGACGCAGGTGGCAGACTCGTACCAAGTGGTTTAAAAAGCTTATGTAAGATGTATATCGTTGTGTTGGATATTAAGACGGCGACGGGCTCACCTATCACGTTGTCCCACAAAAAGTCTTCGGTGGAAGGCGGATCGAAAGGATCGAAATTGCTTAGTCCTCTGTCTACCCCTGTACTGTGAATGTTTATAAATTTTTATCTACATCTTTCGGGTCTCGGTGGTAACCCGCGTGCTGTAGCTACTTACTTTGGGATTTGATCTTATATAGAATAGAAAAAACTTACAACATATTAAGTTTACAACATATTAAGTTTAAAATATAAAAAGGTCGTATTGTGCCGAAAAGGGGTTGGCTCCGCATGTGCTATGTGAGTAGCGCCGATTTTCAGCCAAGAAACCTATTCATTGGCGTCACGAACGTAGCACAGCTGTTACGTGTATCCTAATCATTTGACAAAAAGAAAAAAGCCTAAACCTTCTATATAATTATAACACGACAATTAAAATAATCAAAAAGCAGCAAAAGTCACGATAGCCGAGTTGTTGGGTGGTCGGAATTTCGAGTCGAGAGACCCGAGTTCGATCCCCAGGTGGCAGTACCAATGAGTTTTTCAAAAACTTATGTACGAATTTCATCGTTGGCTTGGACATAAAGACGGCGACCGGCTCACCACCTGTCACGTTGTACCGGAAATATCTTCGGTAGAAGGTCGGTCGAAGGGAATTAATTACTACTAGACTTCTATCTACCCTTGTATTGGGAATTGTGTGAAGATATTTGTTTATTTATTTTATTCATAATATTTGCTGTATTATTAAAAGATGATGAAAACTAAAATTAATATAGCATAGTGTTTTTTGTGTAAAACTTGAAGCACAATATTCCATCTTGAACAACATGGCCTATTCCATTTTGGATAACATGTCACATCCAAACGACGCCAAAGTAGTGATCAGCTTAACATCTTAATTTGTCGCAGGCAAACGAGTCTGAAAATATGCGTTTGATGAGGTCACACTCCCGTGACCTTGAAGGTGGGATGGAGATGCGGTCAGAATCATACGCTTCGCCGCCTTGGACTGACGCATTGGAAGAAGCACATTATGTCATCACAAGGTAGTATTTATCATTGCATCTCTGATGCCAAAGTAAGTAGATAAAGCACTTGTGCTGTGGTATCGAAAATGGAGTCGGAAACTACGAAGGTGACAAAAGTGATTTTAGAAAACCAGTGTATCAATCAATGTCTGCATTACCCACGACAGGTCAATGTAGAAAACTACTCTGTCCAGTCACGATAGCCAAGCGACGCAGGTGGCAGACTCGTACCAAGTGGTTTAAAAAGCTTATGTAAGATGTATATCGTTGTGTTGGATATTAAGACGGCGACGGGCTCACCTATCACGTTGTCCCACAAAAAGTCTTCGGTGGAAGGCGGATCGAAAGGATCGAAATTGCTTAGTCCTCTGTCTACCCCTGTACTGTGAATGTTTATAAATTTTTATCTACATCTTTCGGGTCTCGGTGGTAACCCGCGTGCTGTAGCTACTTACTTTGGGATTTGATCTTATATAGAATAGAAAAAACTTACAACATATTAAGTTTACAACATATTAAGTTTAAAATATAAAAAGGTCGTATTGTGCCGAAAAGGGGTTGGCTCCGCATGTGCTATGTGAGTAGCGCCGATTTTCAGCCAAGAAACCTATTCATTGGCGTCACGAACGTAGCACAGCTGTTACGTGTATCCTAATCATTTGACAAAAAGAAAAAAGCCTAAACCTTCTATATAATTATAACACGACAATTAAAATAATCAAAAAGCAGCAAAAGTCACGATAGCCGAGTTGTTGGGTGGTCGGAATTACGAGTCGAGAGACCCGAGTTCGATCCCCAGGTGGCAGTACCAATGAGTTTTTCAAAAACTTATGTACGAATTTCATCGTTGGCTTGGACATAAAGACGGCGACCGGCTCACCACCTGTCACGTTGTCCCGAAAATACCTTCGCTGGAAGGTGGGTCAAAGGGACTTAATTGTCTAGACCTTGTCATCTGTCTACCTCTGTATTGGGAATTGCGTGAATAAAATTACAATATAAAAGACATTAAATATAACCCTATACATAATTGTATATTGTATATGAGTTGTCCCTATCTACGAGTGTGCATTCGATTCGCCCGTCATTATGGAGACACTGGTGATTGGTGAGCGCAGGCTACGCACCAAGCTGTCGGAGTTGCAGTCGAGACACGAGCGCCAGATCAGGCGGCCGGCACTGGACGACTCCACGGAGCAGCAGCACATCGGGAAGCTAACCGCCGAAATTGGCCGACACTTCACACACGCACACACACACCTGTCGGCGATCAAGGCACAGGCGTGTCATGGTGAGTGATGATTTTATTATTTTTTTTTACTATTATATTTTCACACATCATACGTCAAAGGTTAAGTCACGATAGCCGTGTGGTTGGGTGGTCGGAATTTCGAGTCAATAGACCCGAGTTCTATACCAAGTTGACGGACTTTTACCAATGGATTAAAAAAAAAACTTATCTACGAATTATATCGTGGCTTGGACATAAAGACGGCGATGGGCTCACCACCTGTCCCGTTGTCCCGAAAATATCTTCGGTGGACGGTGGGTCGAAGGGACTTAATTGTCTAGACTAGACCTCTGACTACCCCTATATTGGGAATTGCGTGAAGATATTTATTTTTATTTATTTTATACGCCAAAGGTCTAGAAAATTTAGTCCGTTCGACCTATGAAATATATTTCAGCGAAGCTTTTTTCAGACACCGTGACGTGTGAACTTTGTTGCCATCTTTATGTCCAAGCCAACAATATAAATCGTACAAAAGTTTTGAAAAATTTAATTGATGCGAGCTTACGTTGTGAGGATCGAATTCCTACCTCTGGATTGGTATTCCGTTAACCCTAGTACTCGACTTACAATTCTGTTTTAATTGGCGAAAATCAGGCAATAGTAGACCTGATGGTAAGTGGGTATTGCAGCTTATCTCACTCTCAAGGACTTGGAATGTTGTACATCCTTTAATTAAATTGACTTTCTAAACATAAATAATGAAATACATAGACAGGGACGACATCATATACATTGCTCTGATCCCAAAGTAAGTAGCTAAAGCTCTGGTTGTGTTATGGTTTCGGGGATAACGAAGGTGCCAAAACCATTCAGATACGAGACAATGCAGAACAGTAGTTTTATGAACCACCCATCCAAAAATCCAACTCAGGTCCTCAGAGCTGGTGATACCATAAAAACCGGTGTCTTGCACGAAGGTCGTCATGGTTTAATTCACCGCTGCAACCACTAAATATTTGAATATTTTCAGGTAACAAAACCGAACAGAAGCTGGCAAACAATGTGGTCTTAGCCCTTGTCACGATCCTACAGGAGCTGAGCGTCACATTCCGTACAGCACAATCCAACTATTTGAAATCGCTGACCACGCGAGAGGAGCGCTCCAACGCTTACTTCGACCTCCCTAACTTCGAAGAGCTGAGCTTGAACGACAATGAACTCCTGCCAGGACTAACTAACAACCAAACGGACCTGCTATTCTCTCTACCCAGCACCTCGGCGCACAATTACCCGGAAGACGACAGGGATCTGGACAGCATGTTCCAGAGGCCGTCGCTTAATCAGAAGCAGATGCTGCTAATGCAGGAAGAGAACACGCAAGCGGTAGCAGAAAGAGAAGAGGAAGTGAACAAAATCGTCCGGTCCATAGTCGACCTGAACGAGATATTCAAGGACCTGGCGCACATGGTCCACGAACAGGGCACCATCCTGGACCGTATAGACTACAATATAGAACAGACCCAGGTTCAAGTTCACGAGGGTTATAAGCAATTGCAAAAAGCGGAACGGTATCAGAGGAGCAACCGGAAGATGCACTGCATTCTCATACTGGCTGTGACTCTGATTGTTCTTGTTGTGTTACTTATTATAGTGAAAAGTTAGTCGAATCAAGTGCGAATTCTGGGGAAAGTTCTAGAACATTTTTATATAGTACGCAAATTGGTCGCTACTAGTTGAGAGGGGCTGGTTACCGCAACTCCACGACTAAGCGCGTATTTTGAGTGTGGGCAGGAATGTCTTAAATTATTCGAGCCAATATCTCCGCGTGATTAAATACAGCCGGTATTAGTAATACGGTCCTGACCAGACGAGTATAGGCGAGTGGTTTGGTGATTGGAATTCGAGTCAAGAGACCCGAGTTCGATCCCCAGATGGCAGGCTCATAGCAATAGGTAATGTACGTAAAGGTATATACGGTCATGTTGTCCCAAAAAAATGTCTTGGGTGAAAGGTGGGTCGAAAGGACTCAATTGTTTAGACCTCTGTCTACCCCTGTATCGGGTCTTACGTGAAGATTAAAGACCAAAAAACATTTTTTATTGTACAGTTTAAGTAATTTTTTTATTCCAAAAAATATCTGCTATAAACATTTAATGCTAAAAATAGTTACATATCTGAGGACGTCCGTGGACGAATGGCGCACATTTTCAAGATTTTCAAGGTGTCGCCAGCTCTAACGTCCCGGGTTCGATTCCCGGTCGGATCAATGTAGAAAACACTACATTTTCTCGGGTCTGTTTTGTGGTCCCTTCGTTGTTTCTGATTCCATAATACAATTGCTTACGTTGCTTACTTTGGGATCAGAGCAAAGTATGTGATGTTGTCCCTATCTATCTTTGTATTTATCTTTAATATAATTACTACGCGAGTGAAACTACGGGGTGTAACTAGTATAGAAATATAGTTCCGCTAGTGGAGTACTTTGTGTACTAACTTTTAAAATTTTGCTTGCTATATTTAAAATTCGCTTGTTAATTCTAGTCTCTCATTATTTATTATAACTATAAATAAATTGTATATTTGTATGTCACATAGTATCATGTGTATTTTGTATTGTAGACGTAAGATAGAGAATTCGTGAGTTTTCGGTGTAGTCACGATAGGCGAGTGGCTGGGTGATCGGACTTCGAGTCAAGAGACCCGAGTTCAATCCCCAGGTGTGTATGTAAGATTTATTTCGTTGACTGGGATATGTAGACGACGACAGGTTCAACACCTACCACGTTGTCCCAAAAAGTGTCTTCGGTGGAAAGTGGGTCGGAAGGACTTAATTGTTTAGACCTCTGTCTACCCCTGTATTGGGAGTGGCGTGATGATATATAAATTCAGTTATATAGTGATGTGTTTTAATATTGTGTGAGTGATTGTATGTTTGTATGTCAGTGTTAACTTAAATTTCGAAGAGAATTCCGTTGTTGTAATTTTGTTATGTGATATTTGTCAGGTTCATAAATAATTATAAAACAATTTATGTCTTGTGACACAAAGTAAAGACACCGCATACAAAATTAAGTTTTATTCCAGACTAGTATTATGTAACTCTGTCTGTCTGTTACGCTTTCACGAATGAAATCAATGAAATTTGGCTTGAAGGAATTGGAAAGATACTGTAAATATTGGTGAAACAATTTCGTAGCTCGAAGAAAAGAGGAAATAAATTAAATTTAATAGTGAATTTTCTCTTCTAACGTGTACAATAAAGAAAAAAAGTAATAGAATGCATACATTATAATCTGGATATGAGTGGTAAATCGAAATAGTTAAGTGGTAACATTAACTGAAATTCAAATTCCGAACGTCATTTATTCACAAAAGTTTATTACCTGGCAAATTGTTAAACTTTCGACATATAGCCACAGTATATGAGTTCTCACATCACAATTGTTGGCATCCTTTCTATTTACCTCTCTCAGATGACCACAATAATAATATTTGCATCTCTAAGTAAATTTTTCGTTTGCATTTTATATATCTATATCTATATATATATATATATATATATATATATCTATATATATATATATATATATATATATGTATATATATATATATATATATATATATATATATATATATATATATATACATATATATATATATATATATATATATATATATATATATATATATATATATATATATATATATATATATATATATATATATATATATATATTAATTATTGCCAAGTATTGAACTTACATCTGATCAGGTGACTACCACATAGATAAGACTCATACCGATGAGTTCTTACGAAACTTATGTACGATTTTTATCACTAGTTCCGGCACTAAGATAGCGACAGACTTACCACCTGTCACGATAGCACATATTAGCTCCGGTGTAATGTGGTTCGAAGGGATAAAATTTGTATTAGGACACTACCGTGAGCTTCTTTTGTTTTCGTATATTATTATATAAGGATTATTTCACTGAATCATTTCTTTCCATTTTTTTCGTATGAATTAATCTTATTTAGTTCGTTTTAATAAGTGTCTATTTAATGATTTCCTCGTATAGTTGACAGTTCAAAGATATATCTCATGTTATTACTGTTTATATAAAATTATAATGAAAATTATACCATTATACGGACAATGTATTTTATTTCACCAACACCATTTCAATACAGAGGTAGACAGAGGCCTCGACGATTAAGTCTTTACGACCCATCTTTCAAGTCGACGTTAGTTTTTAAACTAACGGCGACTTGAAAGATAGGTCGTAAGGTTTAAAAAAAACCCATTGGTACGAACATGCCACCTGGGGATCGAACTCGGGTCTCTCGACTCGAATTCCGATCACCCAACCACTGGGCTATCGTGACTTTTTATTTTATATCAACATTAAAATCAAAAATTTCGGTAAAGCTAAATGTTTGAAACTGCAGGCCAAGAGTTACTCGGTTATTATGTATATTAAACGCTACAAATAAAGTATTTAATATATATCTATGCCCAAATATTTGCTGCATTAAAGTCACATAAATTGTGTAAGTATCTGAATATACAGTGGTATTGTATGAATGGGCCGGCTCGACCGGGGAAGTACCACGACCTCACAATACCGACGTAAAGTAGAAGTCTAACAGGCTTCTGCGTTTCGTCTGGTGAGTGCAGGTGACCGGTGGCCCACACACCCCCCTCCCCAATTCTGGGGGGGAAGGGGCACTCTAAGGCCGGCAACGCATCTGCTATGCCTCTGGTATTGCGGGTGTTCATGGGCGGCGGAAATCACTTACGTGAGCCACCAGCTCGTTTGCCTCCCTTTTCTATTAAAAAAAATACCCTAGTATTTGGATATGCCTTCATATAATTCCACAAAACCAAAAAAAATCTTAGCAAAGCTTGATGTTCAGCAAGCATTATTATTGTTTCTGTCCATCCAAAGATTGTCTGGAAGAGACCACTTTTAGTGAAAAGGAAAATTGTCTATTTTTATTTTATTTCTGTGTTTTTGTATATTTGATGTACAATACATATAAATAGTCACGATAGCCGAGTGGTTGGGTGGTCGCAATTTTGAGTCAATAGACCCGAGTTCGATCTCCAGGTGGCAGGCTCGTACGAATGGGTTTTTCAAAAACTTATGTACGAACTATATCGTTGGCTTGGACATAAAGACGGCGATGGGCTCACCACCTGTCACGTTGTCGTGATAAATATCTTCGGTGGAAGGTGAGTCGAAGGGACTTAAATGTCTAGACTAGACCTCTGACTACCCCTGTATTGGTAATTGCGTGATATTTATTATTATGGTGCACAATAAAGTTAAATTTAATTAATTTTATTGTTTGTTTACGGTCCCTTCGTTGTTTTCGATTCAATGACACAAGTGCTTTAGCTTATTTTGGACCGGGTTAATGTATGTGATGTTGTCCCTATAAATGTATCTATTTAGTATGCCTCATGAAGTATAACATACAGATTATTAACAGATAAAATGATAGCACCTTTAAATGTACTGTTCTTATAAATAAAAAATTGACGACCTGTAAATTGTTGCTGGGAGTCGATGGATGCAGGTGGCTGAGGATCGTTCTATGTGGCGAATTCTTGGCGAGGCCTATGTTTAGAAGTGAACTCTTGATGGGTAGTAAAGAAGGCAGGTGGACTTAATATCCCAGCTACCGGTAAAATATATTAATGCGCATGTATTGTAAATATATTTACATAGATTAATATTTTAACGTGTTCGATCCCCGAGTGGCAGACTACCAATGGGTTTTACCAATACTTATGTACGAATTATATCGTTGGCTCGGACATAAAGACGGCGACGGTCTCACCACCTGTCACGTTGTTCCAAATGTCCCTGAAATGTCATTGGTGGAAGGTGGGTCGAAAGGACTTAATTGTCAACCCCAACTTTGGGAACGGCGTGAAGATATTTTCTTCATAGAAGAACAAGCAGTAACTGTGCTTGAAGACCGTGCATATTGTGAATATGGTTTGATCATTCGTGTGGCTATTCTTTTATACCTTAATAAAGGCTTGTTAATGTTAAATATGACAAAAAAGAGGATACATACAGTTTCTTTCGCTGATTACTTTTCTGTCAGAGAAACTTCACCACTACAATTTATGTTAATATGTCAAAAATATTTTTTTTTTATTTTGGCTTGAGTTGAACCTAATAACCTTTATAATAAAGCCTAAATTTATTGTTACTTTAATTGGCACTAAATTCAAAAACAGCTTTTGTGTTCATACAAACATAGATTCCTGCTAGAATTCAATTTGACATCAACCCATGGCTTGGCAGTACACCAATTAAAATATTGTCATGTCATACCCAGTCATGACAACGTTTCAATAAGGTTTTTGGGGAAATTAAAAAAGAAACGAAACATTGAATTGCACTAATGAATTGTAATGTCAGTGATCTCACAATATACATAAAGTTTGGTTCCATACAAAACTAAATAGATCTGAATGGGAAGAACTGAATGTAATAACTTACAAGTAAATTTTCATAATTTTACAGTTTTCGTTTAGACATGATAATTGGTAGTTTCAAAAACGACATATATTTAAAGTAAAGAATTACAATTTTAAGTGATATGTTGACCTTGTAGTCAAAAATGACAATTGACTGGGTTTAAACAAACGATTAGAAAGTTTAGAATAAAGTTCTTATACTATGTTTTAAATAAAGTATACATTACTATGTTTATTTTTTATTAGTAAAATTGTCAATTTTGGGTCAAAGTCTTTGTCACATACCAGGTATAGCCAAATTAAAACAAAAGGTCAGCCAATTTCCTATCTCCGTAACAAGCGATTGGACTCAACATAAATATGTGAAACGCAACTCATAACATACATTAAAATCACTCTAATCTCACTATGAATCTTTGTGCTTATTATAAAATTCATCTAGATACTTCTTATAGGCGGCTTGGTTCGACCAAAGATATGATGCTTGTTGATTTAACGGACTCTGTGTATTTGGTTCAGCTAAGAGACTTTGGATCGAGAGGAGTACAGTACGCACATCATACAATGCAGTCCATTTATCTTTTAAAATATCTAGACATATTAAGCCACATGTGTCCACGTTAGGGTGAAAACAAGGTGTTACAAATTTGACTACAGGAGGCGCATAGGGATATGAATTGGGAAATTCTAGCGAGAGCTTATACTTGTGGCCTGCGTAAACAGTTTCGTGTGGTCCGTTTATGGTGCCTATCCATTTGAATAGGTTTTCACTTTCAGGAAATGCAGAAATGCCCTTGTCTGCACAACGCATCAACTCCATAAGTTCCTTCTGCAATCTGCGGAATTGAGAGAATGATACATGAGAAAGTTTTAAAATAGTAATAATTAATTTTGTTTCCGAAGGTAATTGTGAATCTGAAATATAGATGCAGAATTTTGAAATGAGAACCTAGGAAAGAAGAAATGGACTATAAAATTTATAATTTATTCTATTGAAATAAGATAAATGATCTAACAGTACAAAATTGAATACTCAGGTATAACTTTGCAGAAATTCATAGTTAAAAAGATGTTGTCTGCATGAAAAAATAAAATGCATGTGTCATACGGTCCAGAGTGCACCAACCTCTGTCCCACAGTTGCTTGCACTATTTATTCTGTATGCATCATAACTACACTTGAAACCCAGTAACATGACCACCTATAATTACGGAAATTGAACCATTGAATTGAATTTAGGTTGACATGGAAATAACTTCATGTATGTGTTTCTGAATAATACTCCAGGTTTATAGGTGGGTACAGTAAGATTCTATACAAATAAAGATGATTCTTGATTTGTTTTACATTGCTTGCTTTATTATTACAATTATAACTAGGTGATCACTGGTTATGAGATAGTGAAAACTTTTTACATGCTATGCCATTCCCTATATTTGTTGCAAATTTAGAAGTCTAGAGAGAACTATATAACAAATGGAAAAAATATTATTGGTCATAACCACGATAAATAAATCTATTGAGGTTGAGAATTGTGCTAACTCATATTAGTGAAATTTGCGTTAAAATAATTTCACTCACCGTTTGCTTACTGCATGGTTGTCTTTCAATTTGATTGTGTCCTCATTCTGTTTGGCGGGATTTGAAGAGGATGCGTAATGTGGATTAATATTCTGGGCCATAATAGTACAACAGATCGAAGTCAGATATCAGTAAGTGTCTGTTAAACGAGAACGACTTCCTGTTAAATTTTAAAAAGCTTTAATTTTATTGGATATCTCATTCGTTTGACAGCAAAGCTATAAAATAATAATGGCGTCAAACCGTCAAATCAAGTTCAATACGTCACAGACAGTGCTAACTTGGTTGTATCTGCACAAATAAAAATCTATGGTATCTCTGTATAACAAAAATAAAATGAAAACAAATGATCATTTAAAATAAAAAATTAAAATATTTTCACGCAATTCCCAATACAGGGGTAGACAGAGGTCTAGTCTAGACATTTGAGTTCCTTCGACCCACCTTCCACCGAAGATATTTTCGGGACAACGTGACAGGTGGTGAGCCCGTCGCCGTCTTTAGGTCCAAGCCTACGATATAATTTGTACATAGGTTTTTAGGAAAACCCATTGTTACGGCCACTTGAGGATCGAACTCGGGTCTCTTGACTCGAAATTCCGACCACCCAACCACTCAGCTATCGGCTTTCATATAAAATAATTTATTTAAATTTTGTAATGATATGAAATTTCTCATAATTTTTTTGTCATCAGTAATACATAATAGTCATTATATTCGCTTTGTAATAAGTAACCGGTAAAATTTAAAAATAAAAGACTATTTTTTTTGTTTTATCATATAAATATTTCTTTTTATAATTTTAATGGGAATCGAAATCTTTTTTAATATTTTTGTGACATTGATTTCACTTTTGTGACATTTAGAGAAATGGAATTTCCTTTAGAGAATTATGACATCATTTTATATATACAGTAGAATACCAAACTCCTTTCGAGCAAAAATCGAAATATACATATAAAATATTATCAGTAATGGTATTACGTACTTTAGATTAATTCAGATCGCATTACAAGCATTTGAAAATGAGAAAAACATTACACCAGATTTCTACTTTCACTTTCTCTCTTTGATTGGTTTTGGTGTTTACATAAGCGTGAAATCAGTTAAATCCGAATTGTACTGTTAAAGATAAAAATAACACAATGTAAATGAAACTAGTCTAGGTTATTTAAGAAGTGTCATACTGGGGATTCGCTTAGTAGTTTTAACAATTTAACTTTGAAATAAGGCATTAGTTGTAAATACAGTTTAACATCATGTTCAATGTAAGTTTTATCAGAGTACATATATATTATAATTATTATACTATAATATAGTAATTGTAACATTTAAATTTTCTGTTATCATCTTTATATTCTTTTAGCCTCCGAAACGAAACTTCTCAGGATTGAATAAATAAAATTGAAATATAAATATCTTCACGCAATTCCCAATACAGGGGTTGACAGAGATCTAGTCTAGACAGTTAAGTCCCTTCGACCCACCTTTCACCGAAAATATATATATATATATATATATATATATATATATATATATATATATATATATATATATATATATATATATATATATATATATATATATATATATATATATATATATATATATATATATATATATATATATATATATATATATATATATATATATATATATATATATATATATATATATATATATATATATATAAATTGTTATTTAATATTATTAATTATTATATCATTATTAAATGAATGACATTTTTGAGGAAATCAAGTGACTTGAGCGGTTTTTTTGTGTAATATGTTCTGCTTTTTCTCTTTTGATTTATGGCCTCTTTTGATTGAATTCTGCCAGTATCAAGTATTTTATACATTAAAATAGGCAATGAAGGATGGGTACGCCGAAGCTCACTTTCCAACTAAATATTAGCAAATAAAAAAATGGTAATGCTTTCAGTGCAATTTTGTTACGTCAAATTTATACTTTGACGCAGTGCACACAAGGATTAGACAATTATTAGGAAGCATATTAATTATTTGTGCTGTATTCACAATGGTTACCAAATATCACATCCCACTATGGAATTGTGTAATAATCGAATTATAATAAAAGTAATCTAATAGTAATGTGTAACAAAATCTCATTGCATTTAGAAAAAGAAAATATTTAATTAATTGGCGCCTTTTTTTAATATTAATTACTGATATTATTTTTAAAACGATGCATAGATCTCCTTATCTTCTAACATATCTTTGCTTTATATTGTTGACGTGTGTGACAGTGTTGACGGTTCATATTTCACAATTGACACTTTTACAATTCATTGGTGTTTAGTGTATATGATTACCTTGTCGAATTATTGATTTTTATTTTGAATTACTTAGTACGACTTTATTTGTTGTTGTTTGTAGAAAACGAAATATTAAATAATGACTTTCCAAGTTTATTTTGATAATAATTTCCTATCGGAATCTAAATGTTTAGACGCATCTGATTTGCGTCGCAATATTTCACAAAAATATGGTGTTCTCCCAGAAGATTTGTACTTGACGATTAATGGAAAACTTATTTCTGATGAAATTAATTTAAATGACGGAAATCATGTTGTTAGAGTGCATACAAGGTTAATTGGCGGCAAAGGTGGGTTTGGGTCGATGCTTCGTGCAATTGGCGCACAGATTGAAAAAACCACAAATCGGGAAGCCTGCCGTGACCTATCCGGACGTCGACTGCGGGACATCAATGAAGAAAAACGACTAAGGAAATGGTTAGATGGCCAGGAGGATCGCGAAAGGGAGGCAGCGGAGCGTAAGCAAAAGAAATTAGAGAGGCTGATAGCCGAACCAAAAATTGAAGTTAATCTCAATCCAGAATATGAAAAGGGTCGCCAGGAGTTGCCAGAGCGTGTTAGTGCAGCAGTAGACGCTGGCTGGGAAGCTGCAGGGACATCAAAACAGTGTGGCCTTAAGAGGAAATCTGAAGAGGTCAAATTGAAGGGAAAGAAGAAGGCTAAGTTATGGATAGATGCTGAACTGTCTGATTGTTCATCACTTAGTGAAGATGATGAAGAAGAGACCAAAATGAGCCCTGGACAGACTATTTCTACTGATAGCGGCAATGAGTCAGATCGGGCTTCAGAAGCAAGCAGCAAAGTTTAGTGATGTGTACGTGTTCTTATCATTGATGTGTACGAGTAATAATGAATGTTGTGCGATTCTTTTCAAATTAATTTCTAACAAATTTATATGCATATATATTGGTTTCTGTTACTTTTACCCATGATTAACCTTTTAGGAATCCACTGCACAGGTTTAATCAATCTAGTGCAAATTGAACTGTGTTTCATAATTCAAACAACATGTTTTTTGATCAATCTGTCTCAATAAGATTCTTTTTTTATACATTTACAAAATCCTCAGTCTCTTATAACATTTATGTAACTATTTTATAAATGTTTTTTAAATGATTAATAACTAAAAGAAATTT
Organism: Sericinus montela; assembly: GCA_029286605.1. Lineage (NCBI taxonomy): Eukaryota > Metazoa > Arthropoda > Insecta > Lepidoptera > Papilionidae > Sericinus > Sericinus montela. The sequence goes on along the minus strand of JAGSMR010000024.1, from coordinate 871,376 downwards.
TGATTTTTCACCACCATTTTGATATAATTACATAGTTATGATAGAGTTATTAAAATGTAAAATAGTTGCTGAACATGTTCTGATTAAAATTAAAAAAATCTTTAAGAAAGTGGAAAGAATATCAAGAATATGTAACCACTACAAAGAATATTGTATATTTTATTTTTCAGATGGTAACAATAGTTATTGAGGCAATCCATTAAACAAATTACATATCTTCAATACTGTGTTTTTAAGATTTATCTGTTTAATAAATAATAACCTACAAATATACTCTTTGATATTTTATGATTATTCTGTGTATAAAAAAAACTCTTAATTTTTAAAACTTACAATTATTTTGTATTAATATTGATAAATGTTATCAATATAACAAAATGGCTTGTATGTTATATTTAAATGTAAGAAGTATTTAAAATGTATATGATGTACTATTTAGTTTTAATAAACTTAGATAGGCTATGATTGTGTTTCTTATTGTCAACCTGTTAAGGTCTACAGAAAAACATAAGCTTCTCCCGAAATAAGATTTGCCTAATTCGGTTCACACAGCAAATGGCTATTTTGTCGGTAGTCATTGATAACGCTTTATGGTTAAGACATTTATTACATATAAAAAGAAATAATTGTTTTTTTCTCATAAACAGAAATAAATGTTTTCCTTAGCTTAGGTTCCCTTAGCTGCCTCTCATGACACCCTCGGGAACAAAAAAAGGTGTAAATTTAATGCCACCTCCATACGGCAATTGTGACATGTAACAGGTTACCTTATTTATTGTATGCCTATTTATCTGCGAGACAAATTGTACAGATAAGTTGCTTATATTAGAGGTCCCTCGTTTCGTTATATTATTATTTTGATTATATATGTCTTTTGATTATATCTGTGTATGTGTCTAGTCACGATAGCCGAGTTGATGGGTGGTCGGAATTTCGAGTCGAGAGACCCGAGTTCGATCCCCAGGTGGCAGTACCAATGAGTTTTTCAAAAAACTTATGTACGAATTTCATCGTTGGCTTGGACATAAAGGCGGCGACGGGCTCACCACCTGTCACGTTGTCCCGAAAATATCTTCGGTGGAAGGTGGGTCAAAGGGACTTAATTGTCTAGACTTGACCTCTGTCTACCCCTGTATTGGGAATTGCGTGAAGATATTTATATTTATTATTTATATTCTGTCTATGTATCATGGTGACGGGGTAGATAGAGATAAAAGATCGCCATGCACACCTTCCTCTTCCATTGGGTTGATACTTTTCTTCTTGCACTTGGGGTAAGGGTCTGAGGGAATCCCAGCTAAAATCTCTTGATTTTTCGTTTATCGAGCAATAGGCTCATAAAAATTGACCGTGATAGGTTGTGAAGCTGTCGCCATCTTGTCCAAGATACCACCAGGTAATCGTACTCGGCTCTCTTGACTCGAATTCTGAACGAATTGTATATTCACGATGAGTTCTGTCTCTGTGTTTGTAATGTATGCTCGTCACGGTGCGTTGTGAAAATGAAGTGATCCAAATTTCTCTTATCTCTATTGAAATATTCCCTCGGGTTTAGAGCGCCAGTAGACCGCCTTGACTTTAGTCCCTTAAGAAAGTAATAAAACACGTGGGACGCTACATACGTCGATATATAACCGGCCGTTCACATCGAGAGTAATTCGAATTGGGTAAGTGGCGCAAATATGAGTCTTTGAAAGAGGACTATCTATTTGCTCCCTTTACCGTAGAGTTAATTTTAGCGTCTCTGGGGTCTTTGCACGATGCAGTTTCTGCGGAATGAAAAGTTGATTGTATCCGCGACTGGTCGTAACCGCTCATGGCAAGAGGCCTGATTCATATCTCGCTAAAAAGAAAAGTTAGGTTACTAAAAATAAAACAATTACTTGTAAATATAACATTTTATTTAAAATGGAGGTATGTTTAAAAATAAAAGAGCTTGTCAAAAAGATAACTTTTTTACAGAGAATGATTTGGGGCTTAATATTCTTACTGTCGCTGCTTGCGTTGGCGATGGCGAGGCCGCAGGAGTTTGAAGATGAAGAGCATGACCATGACCACTCGAATACCGATCGGAAAGGTTTTTTTTCTATTTTATTTTATGACGCTGTTTTTACTTATCTGTACAATAGACATCTGTTGTTACAACACGTTCTGAATTCGAACCGCGGCGTAGTCTCAGTTTCTCTATTATGGATTCTATATTCTCATTTAGCTCTTTTTAGTGTTGCTTTTTCGCTTTATCGATTTTCAAATTAGTTCTAAAATGTCACGATAGCTGAGTGGTTGGGTGGTCGGAATCACGAGCCGAGAGACCCGAGTTCGATCCCCAGGTGGCAGGCTCGTACCTATGGGTTTTTCAAAAACTTATGTACGAACTATATCGTTGGCTTGGACATGAAGACGGCGACGGGCTCACCACCTGTTACGTTGTCCCGAAATATCTACCCCTGTATTGGGAATTGCGTGAAAATTAATTAAATCTACTAAAGAAGTTTTCACTTTTATAAAATAGCTATAGACTTCCAATTTATGTTAAAAAAATCACGACATTTCCAACACTAGGGTAGACAGAGGCCCAGACAATTAAGCTCTTTTGAACCATCTTTATGCGAAGACATTTATTGGGACAACGTGACCGGTGATGACCGGCCTCTACATGTCCAAGCCAACGATACAAATCGTACATTAGTTTTTGAAAATAATTGTAGTGCCTACCACGATTGAGCTTGATTATACATGGAGATTGAACGACCCGAGTTCAATCTTCGGGTGGTCTTGACTCGAACTTGCGACCTCCTAACTACTCTGCTAGTCACGATGACTTCTTTTTAAAATTTGTATGTCATTGTATATAGATGATCTTGACAGCCACGCGACATTTTAGTAATAAACTTGGATATTTTTGAAGTAGAAAGTATTGCCAGAGGATTTATTTTTTTAATTTGTTTTCTATTGTAACCAATTTACAGATGACGTATCCCGCGTGCAAATAAAAGTCTACCGGGGCCCCACAAAGCACGATGGTTACGCGCCGTGGGGTTTCTGGGTCAAGCAGCCGTCTGACGATCAATAGATTATAAATAAGTTTTCATTTTAAATATAGAAGAAATAATCAATTGTTTTTTTACAATTACATTTTTAGTTATTAGAGATTTTTGTTTTTTTTTTTTAGCTATTAGAGATTACTTTCACAATATTATTTTTGTAGTTTTAATGTGGTCTACGCTTGAATGTAAAATGGCGACTAAAAATAAAACCAAAGACTAATTGTTAAATTTATTTTTTATTATAATTACTAATAGTGATAATTTACTAATATTCCTGTAAAATCCTCTCAAAAATTAATCTTTTCTATTGACTACCATCTTATATATTATTTTATTATACCGTGTCATGGGTCGTCGTTGTTGAGAGCACGAAAAGCCATAAGTCCCTTTGTAGTTCTGAGTTTAAGATGGTTCTAGTACATGAATTTTATATAATCTTTGATCTATGCCTAGATCTATGGGTAGACTACTCACTTGACTCATTATTCAAAAGTATTGTCACTACGATATATCGTTTTCAGCTGTGAATCAAAGGGATTATTTATTTTTTATATCAATTTACAAAAGTGGAGAAAATGTCGAAGAATTGCCAAACAAATTATATAAAATAGACATATAACCCGTATGAAATTCATATAGAAAATGAGGTTTTTGTCGAATGAAATAGTAATTTGCAGTGTACCGAAAATAATAGCCTTCAAATTATGTGAGTTTCATAACTTTAAGAATGTCGTACTGTGGTGGCTTATGGGGGTATCTGCCACTCCATTTCATGTTACGAGTGGCGCAAAACCTGATTAAAAAGAATAAATTGACAAGAAACTTCCATAGAATTTGAAGAGTTCTCGCCTCAGAAAGAAAGAAATTATAAGTAGGGATAAGGAAAGCAGCAAAGAATTTCGGAATCTGCAAAGCGCCTGTGAAAAAATCGATGAGTTGCGGTTCATATTCATAAATATTATATGGAATGAGCAGGAAGTGTAGGACCTAAAGGGAATAAAAATAAATGTGCATAGAATGTTGACTTATACGGCGTATCTTCTTTGCATAAAAACGAAAGCCAAGCGACTGATAGCGCTTGAATACATAACGTAACATACATAACATAACGGCCTATAGTCCTAAGTCCACTGTAGGTTATAGGCCTCACGCCGAGGAGAATTTGCCATAATCGCCACGCTTGGAAAGCTGATTGGCGATATCAGTAGCAGTCCAATCGCACCTCAGACGCTGCTGCCCATTTATGGTCTCATATTTTAGAGATGGTTATCCCACCATCTATCGGTTCGGCCATAACGATATTCAAGGATTTTTCCCTTAATCGCCTCTTACGATACCCACGGGAAGAAAGGGTGTGGCAATATTTTTACGCCGTTACCACATGGTAAGCGCTAGAATAGTTATCTGAATTTACTGCTTTCAAAACATGCAGCGTCACCAGAGTGAAGGTTGGAATAATGCTTATCAATCCGATTACGTGCTACTCCATATTTTTCACGCTAGCGTAGCTTCTAGAAAGTTTCTAGTTATACGTCTCTAAATATAAAAAATATCTTCACGCCATTCCCAATACAGGGGTAGACAAAGGTCTCGATAATTAAGTCTTTTCGACCCCTCCTTACCCTCCTTAACCGGAGACATTTTTGGTACAGCGTGACGGGTGGTGAGCACGTCACCGATATAAAGATATTTACAAGCCAACGATATAAATCTTACATAAGTTTTGAAAAAATTCATTGGTACGAGCCTTGGGGATCAAACTCGGGTCTCGTGACTCGAATTCCGATCACCCAACCACTCGGCTATCGTGATCTTTTCGAGTATCTCTTGTTTAATAAATATTTACTTAGTTTGGTACTTGGCTGTAAGTCTTCTGCATGACATAGGTCTCTCTTGTAATATCCACCCTTTTTATCCATTTTGCCATAATATCCATCCTTGGCAAGTTGATTAGCGATCGCAGTAACAGACGATTCGCACAATAGACTCAACGACTCGACTATTATGGTAATAGTCACATAGACGATCTTAATTTTGACTCATAATTTTTTTATTTTTCTTTTTATTACTTAATCCGTTTGGTAACGGTGTAAGAATTTTGCCACTCCCTTTCTTCCCGTAGGTGTCGTGAGAGGCGACTAAGAGAAAGATACTAGAATATCCTAACGGCAACCGATAGATGTCGGGATAATCATCTCTAAATATGTCAGACCAAAATAATCAGACCGAAGACGAGCAGCGGCGTCTGGGTTGCGAGTTGTCTGGTACTGCGATCGCAAATCCGCTTTGCAAGTGTGGCGATTATGGCAAATCCTGCCTATGGGAGAGGCCTATGCCCTGTCAGTAGACTTTAACAGGCGTTATGTATGTATGTGTTTTTTTTAATTTAACCTGCCATTCGGTAGCCTTTGCTATATTCAAGATTATTAAATTAATTATGTAAGGTTATCTTTAAACACCTCTTACTATACCCGCGGGAAGTAGGGTGGTGGTTTTTTTTTTAATATTATAAGCTAGAGTTTAACTACAATCCCACCTGATGGTAAGTGGCGATGTAGTTTTTGTTGGTAGGCACACTAGCTTAGAAAACGCCTATTCAAACGAGCAGGTGGCTCACGGGATGGGAAGTGATTACCGCCGCCCATGAACATCTGCAATTCCAGAGGCATAGCAGATGCGTTTCCGGCCTTAGAGTGCCCCCCAGGAATTGAGGAGGGGGTGTGTGGGCCTCCGGTTACCTGCACTCACCAGACGAAACGCAGAAGTTTGTTAGACTTCTACTTCACGCCGGTATTCTGTCAGGTCGTGGTACTTCCCCGGTCGAGCCGGTCCATTCATGCAACAGCAAAAGCTGATGCGTGGCTCTACCACTGTATAAAATTGTAATCGGACGGAAAGACTGATGCAGGTAAATTATAACACCGATAACACAAGGTAAACATACGTTTATCTGACTTGAACACGCTGATTTAATACATACGACCACATCGATAAGGAAACGTTGTGGTCTAAAAGAAGATGCAGTGACTAAAATTGAGAAAGGTATACTAAGATGGTTTGGCCATGTCGAGAGAATGAATAAAGAACGATTGACGAAAAAAGCATATAAGGAGAGTGTGAATGGAAGTGTAAGAAGTGAAAGACCTAGCCGGACGTTTCGAGATCAAATCAGCGACGTCCTGAAAAAAGGCCAGGTCAAGAGTACCCTAAATCGTAGAGAATTTATGAAGGGAATAATCAAAGTGGATGAAGCGAAACAAGTACGTAAGGAACGAAGAAGAAAGAGGCGTGATTATATTCATGTATGTCGAAAGAGACCGTAGTTCATGCATTTCAAAGTCAATGGTCTGTGAAAAGAATATAAAAAGGAATTCCTCCCGCCGTTCCCAATTCTGGGGTAGACAGATGTCTGGAGGAATTACGTCACCGAAGACATGTTTGGGACAACGTGACTGGTGGTGAGCCTGTTAAAACGATCTTTGACTATGTAGGTTAAAACTAACCTAAAAATATGTTTTCCTTGAGATTTTATCTTACTTATTAAATAGTCAAGACCCGATGGTCTAGTGCTAGTGACTCTGTCTTCGAAGGTCAGGGTTGAGAGTTCGAATCCACTGTTCGAATCCTAATTATAATGTAATTAAATTAAAGAGAAAAAAGCTAAAATTTCAACTGACACGGGCGGGATTCTAACCCGCGACCTAGTAATGTTTGTACTATAATGTAATGTTTGTATTCGAGTCATCTGTAAATATGAATATCTATCTATATAAATATATTATACCGTAAGCAAGTAATGATTTCTTGTATTTACGCGAATACTACACACTTAAAACGATTTTCGGATTTTATCGCGTTTTTAATTAGCTTTTACAAACTATTTTTATTTCCCGACGTTTCGGATGCTTTACAGCAGAAATAAAAATAGTTTGTAAAAGCTAATTATAAACGCGATAAAATCCGAAAATCGTTTTATTTTAAACCATAAGCAAGTGTTGGAATGTAAGTAGAAAGCACATCATGGACTAGTCCTCTGCCTGCACCAGTGTGCAATACGACGTCAGTTATAAAAAAAGTTTTTGTTGCAAGGGATCATTGCAATATTACTCAATTTTATGGTATTTACGTGCGAGTCTTAATTAGCCTTTGAATCCTGGCTGTATCTAGTCCTGGCTCCGTAGACGAGCGGCGTACACGTCGGTTTTCCCGGGTCCCGGGTGTGAGGTCCCTGGTTCAATGTAGAAAATACTCCACATTTTCTCGGGTCTGGGTGTTTGTGGTACCTTCGTCGTTTCTGACTCCATAACACAAGTGCTTTGCTCGGACTCACTTTGAGATCGGAGCAATGTATGCGATGTTGTGTTTATCTGTCTATACATATATGTAACTTGTGATTATACTCTTCACACTCCTTTATATCTCCAGTTCATACGCTTCCATATAAAAATTCATTGGTATCTTTCAGTTCGTCGAAACAACTTTGTGCTGTTTCTTCTTCTGTTAGTGTCCGTGTTAGCTTCTGTCCCTGGAGGCTGGTGGTTGTCGAATGTCGTCAGCCAAGGTCTGCTACCACCTGCACCACCCAAACATGACTTGAGGCACTTGCAAAGGAACAGAAGTCTTCAAACCTATTTGAGTAACATGTTAGTAAATTATTTTTTACTTACACACGGATCTAAGGAGGTTTATCTCGCTTGTGGTCATTGTGATAGCATTGCGAGGTTGCTTACGGCACATTAAAAACTTCCGTAACGGTGCTATCATCGCCATGACATGGAAGTGCCATGGTTGCGTTCCGAATGAAGTGACCGTTTATTAGCGCAGTTGACGACTACCGTGGTGTTTTAGTCAATGATAGTCTGACATAACTTAGCTTTCTACTTCGGGGAGCCAAGTATCCATAACGGCTTTCCCCAAGAAAAAAAGTCACTAGCAACTAGGATATCCGTAGGTTCGCCACCGGCATCTCCCATACAGAAAAAAATATCTTCACGCCATTTCCAATATAGGTCTAATCTAGACAATTGAGTCCCTTCGACCCACCTTCCTCCGAAGATATTTTCGGGACAACGTGCCAGGTGGTGAGCCCGTCGCCGTCTTTATGTCCAAAACTCATTGGTACGAGCCGGCCAGCTGGGGATCGAACTCGGTTCCCGTACAGAAGATTTTCTATTATCAGCTATTTGAAATTACCTTTCAAGTCATTCACGTCCTGTAAAATTAATATTCTCTCAACAGCCAACTGCTATTAGAGCCCACTTCAACCTCATGCGAGGGTGTGGGGAGCATCCCATTGGTGGTTCTGGTATCCAGTTCTCCACTTCATTTCCAACGTCGCGATCTAATCAGGAGCTCCTGGGCCAAGAAGCAGATCACGTATTTCGTCATGGGCGTGCGAGCAACATTTGGTCATAACATATTGGTAAGGTAATGTGTAGCTTTCATGCTTCTTACGAAAGTAAATTATGGAATATTTCGAGATGGTTATCCCGGCATCTGTCGGTAGTCCACTACATTCATTTTATTCGTCTTTAACAATACTCACGGGAAGAGAGAGAGAGAGGGAGAGAGAAGGTGTGATACATTCTGACACCGTAAATAAACAACAGTTTATATTATAGCATATATTTTTTAAATTATTATACAATACTACTACTAAGCAATGCCAAATAACATTACAATATTTTAACAGTGGTAGAGCCACGCATCAGCTTTTGTTGTTGCATGAATGGGCCGGCTCGAACAGGGAAGTACCACGACCTCACAGAATACCGGCGTGAAGTAAAAGTCTAACAAACTTCTGCGTTTTGTCTGGTGAGTGCAGGTAACCGGAGGCCCACACACCCCCTCCCCCAAATTCTGGGGGGGGGGGATACTCTAAGACCGACAACGTATCTGCTACGCCTCTGGTATTGCGGGCTATGCTGTAATGTTTGTATTTGGAGTGGTTTATGACAATATTCGAATCGATACCGTCGCAGACTCGAACCTGCGACGGTATATTTCGAAGTCAGTACCCTAAACCATTAGGCTATTGACGGTTGGACTACGATCCAGAGGATCAGACAATTAAGTCCTTCAGTTCTAGAGGAGTTTATTCTGCAGGCACTATACGGTTTGCTTTATGTAGCGATTATGGTAAATGTATGTAATGCTAAATATCCTCGAACTTCAGGAAGGTAACCACATGGAAGCGCAGCACTTTAACGACGTCATAGTCTTCGACTTCCACGATCACTATCAGAATCTGACCTTGAAAACGGCTCTCATGCTGAAATGGATGCACAGCAGGTGTCCCAGGGTGAAGTTTCTGTTTAAAACCGATGACGACGTTTTAGTCAACAGTTGGACTCTTAGGAAGGTTATGGAGGATCATTCCAATGCACAGTTGATTGGTGAGTCTGCGTTGTTAAATTAAAGGACTATTTTCTATTACGGGACTATTATGTATGTATACATTCTGCGTAAGAATCTTGCCACTCCCTTTCTTCCCGTGGATGTCGTAAGAGACGACTAAGGGAAACTGCCTTGAATATCATTATGGCAACCGATAGATGGCGGGATAACCATCTCCAAAAATAGCAGACCAAAATTATCAAAGAACGAAGATGGGCAACACCGTCTGAGGTGCGAGTGGTCTGGTACTGCGATCGCCAATCCGGTTGCCAAGCGTGGCGATTATGGCAAATCCTCCTATGGGAGCGGCCTGTCTATTACAGGACATAGACTTTCCATTGATACACATCAAATTTCTAACGTAATTGTGCTCATCGCAATAGCCGAGTGCTTGGGTGATCGGAATTCGAGTCAAGAGACCCTTCCACTAGGTGATGGTTTTTCTTCAACGGTTATCACTTCGTCGAGCTACATGGTCGGTCTCTATACCGTCATCTGTGGATAGCCACTTGCACTCACGGGAAACCCAGGCGGTATATTTTTACACCGTATCCACACACACACACAAACACACTCGGTTCCATTCATGTGTTTATTTCTATTTTGTCTTTTTACTATATTTAATACATACGTTTGTCTTTTTTTTTTCTTATTTAAGTTCTATATATTTTATTATATTTGTGGTGTATCTTAGATGTTAAATAAATTCTTGTCTATGCCTATGTCTATTCAGGTTATAGGATAAACAACACAAGGCTCCACAGGAACGAGTATTATAAGTACTTCGTGCCGCGTTGGATCCGCTCGGATGATATTATTCCGCAGTATCTGAAGGGTTCAGGATATCTTATAAATGGTGAGTACATATACATATTCAAGACTAATTTTTGAAAGCAATTACGTTCGTGTAGTTTAAAGAAGCTTTTCCGAATAGCTGAATGAGAAACTGCGATAGTTTAACTTCAATGTAATATACATAGGCTGGGCTAGCCGAGTGTTTGGTGAAATTGATATTCGAATCCGAATTCGATTTCGAGGAGGAAGGCTCTTACCAATTAGTGTACCTTATGAGCGATTTATAGTGTAACGTGCACATCGATTTTAAGTTAAAAGTGTTGCCAGTGCTGGATTCTGGGCCTTCGATTGATACTGATTCGGCCAAGGAAGAAAACAATTTTTTTACTATTTTAAAATAAAGAAAGAGGTTCTCATTGCGGTTGTATGTTTTTTTCATGTTTTGTTGTCTCTGGTCGGGGTGTTTGTGTTACCATCGTTGTTTCGGATTCTATAAAACAATTTTTTTAGCTACGTACTTCGGGATCTGACCAATGTTTGTGATGTTTTCCCTATTTATTTCTTAATATATCAATTTATTTAATTTTTACAGGCGCTTACATAAAGGACATATTTTACTCCGCCTTCAAAGTCCCCATATTGAACGTGGAAGACGTCTACTTTACGTATCTGGTTGCGAATAGAGAGCTCAATCTCACACTAACACACGATAGGAGACTGAGCCCGAAGAAGCCTCTGATTCCCCACCCGTGTATCCATTGGCAACTGGCAACCGTGCACAGTTTACGGCCGACAGAATTGGCTAACGCTTGGAATCAGTTAGTTGTTATAGCTAAGAAGCGGATAAAGAACAAAAAGATCTGTGACGCTTACGATATCTTTAATAGAGACATTTTTATGCATTAATAACATACGCGATGATGATTTATGGTAATGATTGTAATGACGCACAATCCTTGAAGGGGGAGGCAGAGTGAACAGATCGCCAAGTGTCACGATCCTTACATACTTCTTTCGCTGCTTCCAGATTCATCATTTTCTTCATACACGCACGTCAAGTACCGAGTACTCTAACCCTCCCTCTTCGAGCAATTTGCTCACAAGGTCATCGAAAGTTAGTCTCGTCCTATCTCGACACCTTTTAATATTAAATTTCGCGCTATATATTTACTTCACCATTCTTTGTGATTGTAATGATAATTGATGTATTTTACGTAAACATAGCTCAAGGTCATTTGGGACTGCATTAACCTTAAGTACAAAGGTATGTCGCACTATAAAGCGTAGCCTGCACTGTGAAATAAACATGTGTTATGTAAAACTCAGCACACGAGAAATATATCTCGTGAATAAGAACAGCATAACCTCCGTGGACGAGTGGCGTACACACTGGTTTTCATGGCGATGTGAGCTTTGAGGTCACTATTCGTTTCCCGGTTTGATTAATGTAGAAATAAATTTTTCTCCGTTCTAAGTATTTGTGATATCTTCTTTGTTTCCGATTCCATAATACAAGTACTTACTTTGGGATCATAGCAATGTATGTGATGTTGTCCCCACTTTTTTTGCCCACACTTTTCACAATTTATTATGATTATAAATTTTCGTCGCGGTGCAGGTTTGCCGTAAAGCCTATATTAATATTTTCTTTAAATAGAAACGTGTCATAGTTCATATATAAAAATATTAGAGACTAGACTAGAGAAAGAAACATTTAGAGCGTTTAGAGAATCATGTATTTTTATTAGTTTGTATTGTTTACTTATTGTTTTTTAGTTAGTTGCTTTTGTTTTATAATTTCTGTAATTTTATTTTGTAGAAATAAAATATTACTAAAACAAATAAATATTTTAATTAACTCCTTTTGTCACACAAACAATTACTTGTCCAAAATCTGCTTACGTGAACATGCTACGAATTTAAAAATGATGTCCATAGTAGTGGTATATTCGTACGTCGTTACCACACGGTCGAACAACACGCTATTATTAGCTAGTAATGTATGTATGTTTGGTAAATTTTAATTTCACCCCCTTCAAAATGTATTAATATTTTTAATGCGTATCAAGGAACGATAACAATGCAACAGTTGTTGACGACGTACGTAGACGAGTCGCGTACACGGTTTTCAAGATGTCGCAGTCTCTGAGGGCTCGGGTCAATATAGGAAAACCACTTTGTATGCATTTTCTCGGGTCTGGGTGTTTGAGGTGCCTTCGTTGTTTCCGATTCCATAACACAAGTACCGTTTACATTAGGATCAGAGTAATATACGAGTATGTGTGTATTTAATCGTTTAAATGTTACTTTCTAGAATCTTTCGGATTTTTCTTTATATCTAATATATATAATTCTCGCGTCACGTTGCTCGACGTGAATTCCGCAACTGTGTAATCGAATTTCACGTTTTTTTTAAATGTGTGTTTTGCTGGCATGTCTGAGACAGGATAGTTTTTATTGTGTATGTTTCCTTAATTTCACGACAGAACTACGTCTATCGGGCCCGCTAGTAAAAATTAGTATCTTGGAAACTAATAAAAACCATTTGAAATTAATAAAAATGGTGAAACTAATAAAAAAAATAATTTTATGATTAAAAAAATGGTGTCAATAGTTGTAAACATTTAGGAAGCAAGTCGTTGTTATACGACAAAATTATTATTTTTTAATCACTTTTTAATTCGGTTAGTTGCAAAAGCGTGTTTTTAAATCGTGTTCAATGTTGTGCCTGCCCCGACCAATATTCAATATTTCCGTTCAATATTCTGCCTACATTCTCTAACCAAGTGCACGTAATTAGTCCTCGGAATCAAAAGACTAAAAAAAAAGAGTCAAAAGAAGTCCTATTCGACACCCACGCTCGTACCAATGTTTTTTTAACAATTTTTAAAAACAAGTCACGATAGCCGAGTGTTTGGGTGATCGGAATTTCGAGTCAAGAGTCCCGAATTCGATCCTTAGGTGGCAGGTTCGTACAAATGGGTTTTTCAAAAACTTATGTACGAATTATGTCGTTGGCTTGGAAATAAAGACGGCGACGGGCTCACCACTTGACAAGTTGTCCCAAAACTGTCTTCGGTGAAAGTTGGGTCGTAAGGATTTAATTTTCTAGACCTCTGTCAACCACAGTATTGGGAATGGCGTGTATACAGAGTACTGGACAACTTCTGGATACCAAAACTATGGCCGATGATCAAAGCCTTTAATGGACTTGTAGGCTGTTCGTAGGAAATCGCCAGATGCGCCGCGCAGGTGTAGTCAGCCGATAAGGTTTTATAGCCGATTCGTCTTATTGGAAAATAGTTAACATTGTGCGGTTTATTTCATTCGTACTGCACTGGGGCGGACTTAGATTTTCATTAAAATTTGATTGAAAAATATACTTTTTATCTTTTCAATGGCCTGTAAAAGTCTACTGAAGGAATCTCTTAAATATGGAGGATTTGTTATAATTGTCACGCTTGGCAAGCTAATCGACGATCGCTGATCCTTAGACGTTGCTGCTCGTTCGTTTTTATTGTCATGCATTTTTCAATTACGGGGTAGACAGAGGTGTTTCCAGTGTTGCTCCATCATTGTTCTGCTATGCCTCGGTAATTATCGCACTGCCCGTTCGTGACACACTAAATACTTTTATTTAACTACTGGTTCCAATAGATAAAATAATACACAATTATTAATAGAAAATGTTTTTATTAATCTACATAGTTTGGGATCGCCTATTTGATCACTAAATTTAAATGAGAAATATAGAGCTGCTGTTTATTTGTTTACCACAGAATCTAAGTTCGATCCTAATACCTTTTAAAGAAAAGTTTACCGAAAGTTTTATTCTAATACCTTTTTATGGCACGGAACCCTAAAATCGTGTACGATATCTATACATATAAATAAAATTGGTGTGTCTGTTTGTAATATTGAAATATCCGTTTTTTACTTCATGTATATGAATATATACGGTACATACACCAAAATATATTTTTTTTACTGTCTGTCTGTCTCTTTGTTCCGGCTAATCTCTGAAACGGCTGGACCGATTTTAACAGGACTTTCACTGACAGATAGCTAATATTATAAGGAGTGACATAGGTTACTTTTATTTTAGAAAAATAATCAGGGTTCCGCGTTAAGTGTTAAACTGCAGAAAAGCCGCGGGGGGCATCTAGTTATAAATAAATTTCTAATAATCTTGATCCTAAATACATCCCTTTGCTTAGAACAAAGAATAGCAAATGAATCGAGTGGTCATATAAAAGACTATTCGATGAACTACTCATACAATTGACATAACGCGAACTTGAATCACCATGGACGTGAAATTTTTGGTCTTCCTGCTCAGCATATTGGTGTTTGTGGAGCGACATGTCGAGGCTGGTGAGTTATTTTTTTATTATTTAAAAAATACTAACTATTTTTTGTGGTAGTAGTAAATATGCTCTTCGTTTTGTGGGTGGTAAAGACGGCTAACAGAAATACATTGAAATAGACAGACATGTAGACAGGGGCAGCATCATTATTGCTCTGATTCCAAAGTAAGTAGTGAAGTGAAGCACAAGTGTTATAGAGTCAGAGAGAACAAAGTTACCACAAAAATCCAGACCCCGAAGAAATGTAGAATAGTGTTTCGGGAGTCGAATCTGGAACCTCACATTTGGCGACACCATGAAAAACGGTGTATTCACCACTTGACCATGGATGTTGTTTAAATATAGCCAAATAATGACCTGAAATAATGACCTATATAAATCACTGGCATTACTTAAACACCCTCCTATTAAAGTCCACTGCAAAACCAAGGAGCCTTGGCCTTGAATCTTGAGGAGGATATTCCTTAATCATCACGCTTGACAGTAATAACGGTAGCAGAAAAAGCCAACTTTATATCCTTGGAACTACTAACCGTAACTAGTTTCTTCAATTTCTGTTAGTAACTGATATTTAATATGATATTGTACGTCTGTAGATATGTCTTTGAAGCGCAGTGTAATTATGTTCACGGAGGATGCTTCTGCCAATCTCATAGATGAGATGGACTGATGTCATTTGTCGTAACGTCACGGTCATACTTAATTTGCTTGTTTAAAAAAAATCTGATTGCGGGCATGGTGACATGAACGGAAATATCTTAACAGCATCCTCGGTGCGCTTGTTTTTACTTTTTTAATTGCTGTCAGAATTTTGGTGGAAAAGATTTTTTACAAAATAACAAAGTGTTTTATAAATAAAAAATAAAAATATCTTCACGCCATTTCCAATACAGAAGTAGACAGAGGTCTAGTCTAGACAATTAAGTCGCTTCGACCCACCTTCCCACGAAGATATTTTGGGTTAACATGACCGATGGTGAGTCCGTCGCCGTCTTTATGCTCAAGCCAACGATATGAATCGTACATAGACTTTGAAAAAACCCATTGGTATAAACCTCACACCACCTGGGGACCGAACTCGGGTCTCTCGACTCGAATTCCGATCAACCAACCACTCGGATATCGTGACATATGAAACAGTTATTTCAATTTTAATTTTACTACATACTAGTCTCAAATATTGATCGGTGGCATTATGCCATAAAGCATTAACTCCGGCTACGTAACCCCTTTAGTTTAAAGAGAACAATAGGGTATAAAACAAATAAATAGTTTAATCTCTCCTGTAAGGAAGGGTTTGTCATAATCGCAACGCTTGAACAGCGAACTTCATGATGTTTGTAATTGTTGAATATAAAAAAAATCTTGATTACCAGACACAAACTTTCACATAGACGGCATCAGTAGGATTTTAGCCAATTATTCCGTCAGGCAACTTGTAGCTCTCTTGATGAAACATATATCATTGAAGTTTGTAATAAGGTAACGAGAGTACTTATTTTGGACTTGTCTGATGCTTACAAGTTCGCTTTTTTAAGTTAAAATTATGTTCATATTGGTATCACTATATCACTATCTGGAATATTTAATAAATATGCATATCAATGTCCAGAAATTTTCATACTGTTTATTCTGTACATCGTAAGTAAACGATAATATTTTATTAGAATTTGGATACAATAAAGTTATGCCAAAGACACCCGAAGAATTGGAAGCGTTAGGTCTTAAATGCATTCCTGGTAGAACTGTCATAAAGATCGGAGCAGTTGATGTTGAAAAAACTAATGATGAATCTAGTGAAGATGATGACTATGTTGCAAGTGATACTAGAAGGACTCACATGAATACACAAACAACCGATGAACATTGCAAAATTTGTGTGTGTTCGGTGGAGGGAAAAGACGAATACTGCAGCAGAAGACCAGCTAGGAACGTCAACGAATGCATACGGATGAGCCTTATAACTGAACAATTTAAGAGCAATATTCCATATGACCATGAGAGGTCACTTTCCCACAGGATCAGGAGAGGTTTGTGTGTTGAAAGCGGTTTAGTGCAGCTGATAGAGATGCGTCTGTTCTAATACATCTTTAATATTGCGGTTACACCATGCATAAGATTTTAAAACTCCATCCATTCATGACTTTTAACTAAAATTATTTCGTACGTTAATAGTTCGTTTTCGTTAGTTGTTTGTATTTCATTTAATATAGGTGCATAAATAGGGTGAGATTCCTTACGCGTAGCAGAATTTCACTGCGAAAAATTGATATCTTTTGCGTCTGATTTATGAAGAGCTATTACATTACTGTGATAAGAAAACAATTTTTTTAAAGACAACATCATCTCGTATTGGTACGTGTAAAAGTACACGTGAAATGTCATAAATTCACTTTATATGCCACAGATGGCATAATGGTTAACTGCAATCATTTGATTGATTTTATCGACAGTCAATTTTGCAATTTTTAGCTTCTGTTTAGGTTTTATTAAAAAATTACCACAAATAATTTTATACTATTGGAATAGATTTACATCTTCTTATTTTAATCACAGATTACATCTGGCACAAAGATGAAATCCCATATTCACCAAGCGCAATGTGCTTTCGGGGCACTTCTTACTATACAAATAATATTAAATCCAACGAGACGACAATAGTTGATCAAGCGAAATTCGATTCTCCATTGGACTATGATGATAAGAGTGCCTGCTTCTACTGCATCTGTTCCATGTCAGGAACATCAGTTGGATGCTTAAGCAGAAGTAAATGGTTCTGCGATTATTATCGGATCATTAAAAAACCTAATAGCGCTAGGGACCGGTACAGACATCTGTTTAAACAAGACAGACCGGCGTATTTCAGACAGTTGTCACATCGGATCAGAAGAACAATGGACGAGGGCCTCGTGGAGTTGCTTGATCATGGTATGGGCTTTAGGATTATGGTTTGCACGACGCTATCACTGGGATTTTTAATGCTATACCGCACTTATAAGAGTTAAATTTGCGTATACTACTTGGGTACTTTATATTATTTGGGCTCTTAGATTTTAAGCGTGTAAAATAAACCGTAGACTATAAAATTGAACATAACGTGTCGCCTTCTGCTGCCAATCTCAAACAAAATGATTTGATATTTTAATGTCCAGTTAAAAAAATCCCAAAATTGAATTTTTTATGATACATTCGATCTCAAAAAAGATTGGTTATTGCAGGAGGTGATACGTTGTGCTGCGGGCATCCAAACGGCCATCGAAGAATTCTCCATGAAGGTATAAGAAACAGAATCCGTTCGCTGAGAAGGAAGGTGCCCAAAGAAAACATTTTGGCGGGAAGTCCTATTGGTGATTACGTCGACTTCATCGTCAACAATGACAAGTAATGTCGTCGTATATAGGAATGGAAGATTTAAAATCCTTTACGACTGCAGTACCAAAAACTAGAAGTACATATATTGGTGATACAATTAAACCAACAAATATGTTATTGTGAATAGAATGCTGTGTATTTATATGTTCAGTTTGTAGTGTGATTTTTATATTTTCATATTGTGTTAAGTGTCTTTGTGTTTTTTTACATTTTTTTATATCGATTTGTGTATTTATTAATTAAATTATTTTAAACATAATTTGAAAGTGATGTGATTTTATTATTACAGTGTCTACTTCTTTATAAATTTTCAACATTATTGGATTGTCTTAGCACAAATTGCATCCATTTCTTGTTATTTTTTTATGTAAACGCACGATTCTATCAGCTGCACTGAATTGTTGATTAATATTTTTTTTATCTTTTGCACATTAATTTTCTGAACTTCTTGTTTCAATAATTACACAAATTCTTACACACGCAGTAATTATAAATTATGTAATGGATATTATGCGCGTTTCTTTAGTTCTTCAAAGAAATCACACAAAAATATGCTTCGCTAAAATTAATATGCACAGTGTTGATAGGTGCTTCTTATATTATAAGTAAAACTGAATTTCTTTCGGTTGATTGGGATAATCAACATTCCCTTTTATTAAAAAGTCATGTAAATGTCTTCAGCTGAACATTCGTGTATGAGAATAGGTAAAATTTGGAGTACAAGGAGGGTCTAGTGAGGGGATATACCGATACTGGTTGATACCGATGTCGACAATTTTGGTGTGCATTCTTTGCAAACATGATTCGTTGCAAATGGGTTGACGAATATACTAAGTAGTTACTGCAGCCTGTGTTCATCAATAATGATGGTCACCGATGT
This sequence comes from Sericinus montela, assembly GCA_029286605.1. NCBI lineage: Eukaryota > Metazoa > Arthropoda > Insecta > Lepidoptera > Papilionidae > Sericinus > Sericinus montela. The sequence continues at coordinate 852,519 of JAGSMR010000024.1, read as the reverse complement.
ATTCCTGAGGCTTAAGATGGAATTCCTCACAGTCCAGAATTTTAATGATTGTCTATCCTCCAAACTAAACCACAAAAACTATGGCACAGGTTTTTAACGCCAATAATTTCTATGATGGAGTCAATAGCCTAAACAAATTAAAAATGTTTTCTGGAGAAAGAATTCAGACCACTTTTACGCATCTTTCTGGATAATCCAATTCTGTGAAAATTCCATATGGTTTGTCTTCATACTTGAATTCTACTACCATTACTTCATCGATATATTCTACCAGTTTTCTAAAAATAACTTTACCAGAGTACTAGACCTCTGAAATATGTACCCTTTTGTATACAGGCCAAATATTTACTTCGTTACTGATATTATGGTCCAGGTAGGTACACTGTTTGTTTTATGTAGTAAATTGTTTACGGAGCATGTAAGACTGAAACGGTAAGGTGTTCAATAAAATTATTTCTAATATTCGAAGATTTTCATTTTAAAATACTATGTTTGACATCTACGTTAGAAGTTCACTCATAGCAGACAATTCAGAAATAGGACGGGGGTTCTAAACCTGGGGAGGATGTATCCTCCGCCAGTTTGCTAATGCTTGGAATCGTATGTAATGTCAGTAGCGCGATGTAGGATGGCCATGTGCTTCCTGAATTGATCCTACTAGCGAGCTTCTAGTGTGGAGACATAGGTGTTGCGACATTGGTGTGTACAATTTCTTTAAAACTTAAATATTTTACAGTGGGTGACGAACTAGAGGGTTCAGAATGTGTTCCATTTTTGTCCGAATACACGGATTGTTCAGAAGGTATGTAACACCTTCCTAAAGTTTTATAATACGGTAATGAGAGAACTGATAAGTTATACGGTAATTTATAAAAAAATATCTTCAGCCATTCCCAATACAGGGGTAGACAGAGGTCTAGACAATGAAGTCGTTTCGACTCAGAAATATTCTTAAGTTTCGTGGTGGTAAGGTATTTTTGAGACAAAGTGACACGTGGTGAGCCAATCATCTTTATGTCTAAGCCAACGATATTAATAAAAAAAATATCTTCACGCCATTCCCAATACAAGGGCAGACAGAGGTCTAGTCTAGACAATTAAGTCCCTTCGACCCACCTTCCACTGAAAATATAGTTGGATAACGTGATAGGTGGTGAGCACGTCGCCGTCTTTATGTCCAAGCCAACGATATAAATCGTACATAATTTGTTGTAGAAACGAGTCTGCCACCTAGGGATCGAACTCGGGCCTCTGTGAGTGACTGTTTCTGGTGACTATTGATTTGATTTGATTTGTATAAAATTTTCAGCTAACATATGCACTGGATGCAGTCGGTGTTCTTGTAACATCGATGGTAAATGGTCATGCCGCACGGTGCAGGAATGTCCAAAGGATAATGATGAGGATTTACTTGACGAGGACACAATCAGCAACGCGTATGAAGTGATATTTAATGGTGAGTAGTTTAACTTAAGCTGTGGATGTCTTATTTGTGTACGACTTGATAAAGTACACTCTCCTATAAAGAGTATATGTCATAGCCGCCACGTTTGTAGTGCATTGGCCTATCCAGAAGCTTTTCGCCTTAGACGCTGCTACTCGTTATCGGTTTGCTTGATTTTGGTCTAGTATTTTTCGAGATGGTTATCCCGCCATCTGTCGGTAGCCAATTGCAAGTTTTAGGCTTTTCCCTAAGTTACCTTTTACGACAACCACTTGCCGTGGTTGTCGTAATTTGTATGGGTTTCTGGTCGCATCCAGCATGCATAATCAGACGGTTAGAATATTATTATGGGAATTATTATTATTTAATCGTACTCTACATTATTGAAATTCATTACACATAAACGGTTGCAAGAAAGAAGAATAAATGAATAAGCATTAGAAAAAGGTTTAAAAAATTAAATAAGCTCATATAAACGCAGCTGAAAGATAAATATGGAAAGTATAACTACTTGGAAAAATAACAGGCCAATATTCAGCAAATCGTAGTCTGATTTTTAAGGCCGTAATGATGATGATGATAAAATAAATAAATAAATATCTTCACGCCATTCCCTATACAGGGGTAGACAGAGATCTAGACAATTAAGTCGTGTCGATCCACTTTCCACCGAAGATATTTTTGGACAACGTGACAGGTGGTGAGCCCGTCGCCGTCTTAATAACAAAACCAACGATGCAATTCGTACACAAGCTTTTGAAAAAACCCTTCGTTACGAGCTACCTGGGGATCGAACTCGGGTCTATTGACTCGAATTCCGACCACCCAACCACTCAGCTATCGTGACAACCGGTTTAAATATATGAATTTTAAAATTTGAGTTTTTTATGTTTTGTTATTAAAGTGATTTCATGTAAAATTAAATTGATTTATTACTATATTTTCTAATTTTCGTTTTATTTTTTAGAACTTGCCAACAAGGAAAATAAGAAATATTTGCCGTCATTAAAACCCAAAGAAAATCGTTTATTAGGTAAGTTTTTGAAAACAAAAATATATTTAATATACTTTTAACAGTTTTTAAACATAGTTTACTGTCCTGTTTGCAGGTTACTTGATTGCTATTCCTTGAAATCACCGCTATCGCACTTTATTTATAATAAATTTAGCACCAGAGCACGTTTGTTTTATATCTAATTATAGTTTATCCAGAACCTTATTTGTTTAATTATTTTACTAAACATCATTCGTTATCTACAGGTAAGTGACAATAAATATAACTTATTTCATATTTGCTGAAATCTAAAACTTGGAATGGAATTACAGATGCAGAAAAAGATTTAGATTTAGATGATGAACTAAGACATCTAATGTCGAGGGCAAAGCGATCAGTAAACGATAAATCTCATAATAATGATATTAAAAATAATAATACAATAAAATTTTATCATACATTGGACGATTTAAATGAAGGTAATATTTAAAATAAGATGAAGTTAATTATCTTAGTATCACCTATAAATTATTAATGACACTAATAAAATATTTTATTATTTTTCAACTTAGATACACTGAAAAACTCAAACGCATCTGGAACAATAGAAGCAACAAAGGTAGTTGGAGTCAAGATACCAAAAATATCTCGAAGGACTAGTTTGATGGACAACAAAAATATTTCAGGCCTAAACGATTTACATATTGAGTTTAATCAGCAAAAAGACTACGATCATCATATTGTTGATAATAAAATCGATACTGTAACACACGGAGAACATAAATTGGACATAAATAATCAAGAGAAAATGCGCAATGTTATAGGAAACTACTCCCAAATTGCGAAAGATAAGGATTTGTCAAAGTTAGTAGTCAATGAATTAAAGAAAGGTTCGGAAATTATCGGTGATAAACATGTCGCTCCTGTTTCTAATATTACCTTTACACCCGATAATGATACATTGACAGCTATGGCGTTCATTGCAGGCAATCTTCTAAATAAATTATGGAAAATGGAAAAAGAATCAAGTGTGGAATCAATAGAAACAGAAGTATTAAAGCATGAAAAAATCGCCGACTTGCTTGAGTTGTTTAAAGAACCACTTACAATGAGGCAAGAGGCATTTATAAAAAATGCTTTAGAAAGACTTTCAGAAGCACTTTATAAAGATAACACAATTAAAAATGTTTCTCTTTGTGAAACACTAGGATCTTCCGAAGGACTTTTTACTAATATAAGTGAGTCACATAAACATGAATCTAAAACGACCAGTAAAAAATGTAAATTAAATAAAGAGTTGGACAAACTTAAAAATCTCGATCCAGTACAAAACAGTAGTACTATAGAAGCAGTTTCAAAAATAAATAATGTTTTGACTTTGATAAATAAATTTGAAGAAATTCAAAAACAATTACACGTTCTAAGAGTTGGCTCACAGGCCAGTATTGAGCAGGAAGAAGAAAAGAACGATTTCACATTAACAAAAGATGAGAAGACAACAGTAAATACATTTGGAAACCTGCTAGAAAAAATTACTAAATTACTTTTACCCAGTAAAAAGAGTAAAAAACTTATTACCAAAATCAAACGATTAAATTTATTTAAGGATTCACTTGATACAAAGAAAGAACTCAAAGAAATGTTTGATATTGATGCAAATAATATGTCTTTAACGACAAAGGACAAAATTCTAATAGATTACCTAAAAATGAATTCTGAATGTATTTTTAAGGGCATACTTCATAACGAAGTATCAAATTTATTGCCAAAAGTTAGAGGTGATACTATTAATAATATAGCTAAGCTTCTAAAAATAAAATCACTAGACGACTTCGTTGACCTAATAATGCCGAAAACAAATCCTAGTAAAGAATTTGATTCACATTCTACTACGGAAAATGTAGAAAGTATTACAATAAAAACAAATAAACCCTTAAGAAATAATATAAATAACGAAGAACAATCATTAAAATCTGCTAAAGATAAACTAAAAGACCATTTAAATGCAATAATGGAGGACTTAATTGAGTTGCAAAATCAAAATGGTTTTGCATCTAAATCAAATAATAAAAGCATCGTTGATGTTTTACCATGCATTTCTAAGATTATAAATTTGAATAAAGATACAATATATGAAGATGAGAAAACGTTCAAGAAACCTTATATTAATAAAATAACGACTATGTTTGAGGCGATTAAAAATAGTTTAAAATATGGCTTACCAACCCGAAGAAGTGATTTATATATAACAGACATGCCACAGTCATCTAAAGTTTGGGAGCGTGTTATTAAAAACGTGAACAGAAAAAGTAAAGAAAGTACGCGTAGAACTTTGAACGTAAACTATCCAAAATCATTTCAAAAAATTAGAGAAATGATTAATCGGGTTGACTTACCAGCAGGTTCCTACAATCAATACATTAAATTAGCAAATATATCGCCTTCTAGTCAATTAATTTTATTAAAAGCGTTACATGCCAATGTCAAGCAGATTAAAAATACTTTGGATAGTATCAAAACTTCAATGGACATCATTACGAAACTTCCTCTAGAAGAACGTTTTGAGGTACAAAAATTTGTAGACAATGCTGCTCGGATGATAAATCTCAATGAAAAATTATTTCAAAAATCTAAAATATCTAAAAACATAATGGACTCGGAGAACGGAATACTAAAAATCAACAGTCAACATAGAGCGTCATATAAGACGTTGGAAAGCGACGTATACGATAAATCAAATATTTTTAAATTAACAAGAGACCAGGTATTGATCCAGTTGATAAAGAATCGAGTACAATTGTATTTACGAATCAAACAAAGTAGAGGATATAATTTAAACCATGATGTGAATTATGACATAGCAAGAAGAATAATGGCTCAGTTAGAAAATGGAAATAATAGTATAGCAAAAGAATTATTCAAAGTGTTCATAGCAAATACTGAAAAAAATGCTAGTAACAACAGTTTATCTAATTTTGAAGGTATAACAATTTTTATTTAATAAAGATTTATTGATTTTAAAGCACATAAGTTATGCTAAACTTTTTGTTATTAAATTAAAGAGAAAAAATGTTTAAAGTTTCTACAACACGGGCGGAAATGGTGGCACAAAGGTAAGAGTGATGCCTCGATACGGCTACGGTAGCGGATACGAATCCTGCCCGTGTCAGTTTAATTTAATAAATTAAAGAGCTAGGCGCTGAGAACAGTAGTATAAATGTTTTTCATAATGTTTAAGCTTTTTAACTGCCCTGATAGTCAGTGATCAGTTGCCAGGGCAGCAGGGCAGCCTCCAGCTATCACCTACGACCTCCGAGCACTAACAAAGAATGCTTTATTGGAAGTTATAACTGGTTGTCTCTATACTTTATTATGTGGAGTTGTTACATGGTTATTTATTTACAGAAATGGGTAAGAGTGTAGTACTGACACAAATTACCCTTGGGAGCTTCCCAACTTCAAGGTTTTATACAGTAATAAAATAGATTTACGCTTTGTTATTTTATTAGCTGCAGTGAGAGAGGAGGTTAGAATTAATTAGCTCTAGTTAGATCGTCCATGTTCTAACTAACCTTAGCTTACCTATATTGTGTTCGTCGATTCACATACACGTCGAGATATGGGTTCTTAAAAAAATATAACACAGTCCAATTATATTTTAATGACAGATTTAATTGGTTGATGTAGTTTCAAGATTTTTTTTTCGTTTTTATCGGAGGCAAGGAAAAACAAGAAAGAAAACTTATAAGAAACTTATATTTTAGTTTGGTTTTCAATGGGTCAAATATTGTGTTTTTCGACAGTTACAGATTTCCCAAAAACAAACACACCTGAGGATATAAGTGACTTGGCGATTGTTAATGCTCCTGAAAATTCAGATGATACAAAAGCTGATGTAAAACTTCAAACACCCGAAAATTTGTTGCAACAATTTCTAAAATTGAAGTCTATGAACTTCTAATTTAGGCGGATAATGTGATATCTAGGTTTAAATATTTATTTGTAATTATTTTTTTTAATTTATTAATAAAAGTATTTTTAAATAAAACATTGTTTGTTAATAATTTTAAAATTAATCCAATAGTTTCCTTTCTTTGTGTTTCTTTCTATATACAAATTAATAAAAAATACACAACTGTAGTATAAAATCCCGAAAGACGACTTGATGGACTTGTTGGTTGGTTCAAACCTGAAGGTTGCAGGTTAGAATCCTGTTAGTAGCAAACATTTGTCTGATGAATATCTGTCTACTCAAGTCACGGTATGTTATATGTTTATCAATGGAAATATATTGAATTGTCTTCTTGGATGGAGACTTTTGTTTACGCTAGTTTTGGTGATGGCGTGAAGATATATAAGTAATACATTTAAATGAATACAAAAATATAAAATATGCTCCTTTTCATCGTAAATTGGCTACAAACAAACTATGCAATAAGGTTTGGAGATGATACTTAAAACATTTTTTACTAAAAAAACTTGCCAGTCATCTAATTGAAAGTTAAGTGATAAGATACATAAGATGTATGTAACTACCTAGAAAATAGATATAATTGACTACACATAGATAACAGACATATATATGACATATCATCTGCTTCAAATAATCAATATGGGAGAAGAGGAAGACAATGGACACGTTGTAAGACGCTAAAAATTCACAGCTCAGTAATATTCGAGACGAGATGAGTATCGTCTGCGTCTAAACAATTTCTTCGCACGAACGAACATCAAAAACAGTTTGCTTCCTTGAGGAGGTTGGCAATCCGGTAGAATTGTCCCAAGAAGATGTAAAGACCCAAGATGATTTAATTTAATATGGAGATTTTAAATTAAATTTAAATATTATATCATCTTACCAACCCTTCCAATTTTACATTTTTATTACCCTTTTAATTTTACAATTAATTCTTGACCTTGTTAGAACTTAGTCTGATAATAAACCCTATATTTGCAGACTAAGTTCGGCATTTTAATTTACAATTCATAGATACACTTATATCAATACGGATCATCCTTGAAGTAATAACCAGAGAGAATAGATCGGGTAGTGGTGCTTCCGTCGGATACAATATTAATTATTAATTATTTAACACAATAATCTAAAGTTAAAATCACTTAATGTTAAAATAACTAAATAATTTTAAAAAGGCGTGGTAGTTTAAAAAATGATGAGGGATGTACGTATTTATTTTATCTTTTAAATATATGTAAGTTGAAAGGTGTGGTACATTGATCACCAATTAACTTTTTAAACGTAGCGATAGTGAAAACCCTCTCTTATGGGAGAATCCTATAAATACATATATAGATAGATACATACATAGCACTTGAGGTATGGGAATCGGAAATAACAAAGGCACCATAAACACCCAGAACCGAGAAAATGTAGAAAAATGGTTTTTCTACATTGACCTGATCGGGAATCGAACCCGAACCTCGAGATGGCGACACCTTGAAACCGGTGTTTACGCCACTCGTCCACGGAGGTCGACAAATGTATGTTACTCATATCGATAAATATCTCATTTGATTTGATTTGAAGAACCAGGTAATGCACTAAGGCATCGTCATATTACATATATACATACATTATGGCCTGTTAAAGTTCACTGCAGTACATAGGTCTTTCCTATAGAGAGAATTTGCCATAACCACTTGGCATGCGGATTGATCGCAGTACCAGACCACTCACACCTCAGATGCTGCAGCACATCTTTGGTTATGTTATTTTGATTTTTAGCGATGGAAATCACGCCGTCTAACGGTTCCTATAACGATATTGGAGGCGGTTTCTCTTAGTCGCCTCTCATTACATCCACGAAAAGAAAGGGGGAGGCAATATACTCACGCAGTTACCACACGGTTAGTCATATTAACTTGTACTATATGCGTTGAAAACTCGAAAGATATCCAACAAAATTCAATCACTAACCAAGAATTAAATTAATAAAATATTAATTAAAAAGATTATCACTTTAATTGTAGCTAAAACATAGCTTTTTTAATATAGCATTAACTTAAAACACATTATTTACGTCGCCTACAGTTTAAATCTAAGATTTAAAATTTATGATTGTCAATTGCTTTCGGCTTCCCAATCTTATTATCAACTTTTCCTTTTAGATAATTTGGTATTATATTTTTTATCCGCTTTACTATGTTATTAAATTCAACAGGCGATCTTTTATTCCTGTCAGCAATTATGGCACCTGAATGCTTTTGCCATTTCATCGTTTTTTCGTCAAATGGCAATCGATCTTTCTGTGTGGCGTAATCATTTAGTTGTTTGTTTTGCTTCTTAACTTTATTTTTAAAAATATTCTTGATGTCTTTTTTTGATTGCTTCAGTAAATTTTTTACTTGCTGCATGAATGATTCTTTTTTGTTTGTTTTTGGTTTTTTAGTAGTTTTATTAGGATTACGTTGCACATTTTCGTTTTGCATTCTTATAATTTGCTGAATCTTATTATTAATAACTTCAATGTCTTCAGTAATCCTTGATGCAAACTGTTCAGTCAAATGTTCGTCAATTTTAAAAGCACGTCTGCCTTGAGCAAAACTTACTAAAGCCAGAGCATCATTAAGTTTGCAAATATCTCTTGATAATTCAAGTTGCAATAGTTTCATATTAAATAATCGATCAGCCGTGGGACTGGAAGCAATATTTCTCGTTAATCTGTACCATTTGATCCCGATATTTTCCAAGTCTTTTGTAATATTATATTGAGAATCAAAAACTCGGATTCCAGTGCTGGTAAACTCATCACGATAGTTTTGTTTGATAATACGTTTTAATATTTTTCTTGCGCCATTAGATAGTGCAGCTAAGGCGTTAGAACGAGGCATATCTTTGTCGATAACGTTAAGAATTTGTTGTACAACGTGGGTAGCTGGGTCGAGCATTATTTTATTGGGATTAACTGAAAAAGATTTTCGATAATTTTTGTTTTTTGTTTCCGTAAATTTTTTCATTTTTTTCTCAATATGAATTTTTCCTTGACTATGGACAAAATATTTCATAGCTTGAGTTAAAACATTTAAGTCATCGGGCAATCCCTTATAATGAGCGTTTTTTTGAATCTCAGCGATATCTTTGATCACTTCATAAATGTCGTTTTTTAATTTAAACATATAGTCATTTAAAATAATCGGATTGCTTTTAATTTGCTCGTTGTGAAAGTTTGGAATTAATTCCAGTTTGTATAAAGTGAAATAGGATTTCGTGACATTATCTAGCGCAGTGTGATTAAAATTAAAATGAGTTTCGTTATTCGTATGCATCTTGATATAGTTAATTAAATTGTCTCTCATCCGCTCTAGCTCTCTTAGTTCATTGTTTTTATTGTTTATTATAGAAGTTAACGGATTTAATACATTTTCTTTAAGATCCTGAACATAATGTTTAAAATTATTCTGAGGATAGTCATTTTGAAATCTATTTGAAATTTCTCTTTTCACCATGTGCACTGATTTTCCTTCACTAATGTCATTTAGATCTCCGAAGTCTGAAAATCTATCTTCTTTTGAATTGATGTCTATATCGCTGACTTCTGAAATAATAACATTTTAATTGAACTATCACCACCACTTATTGGTAATAAAATGCTTATGATAATTATTCATGACAAGAAATCGTCTTTTGTAAATGTACAAATAAATTAATAAATAGATAGGGGCTACATAACATACATCACTCTGATTCCAAAGTAATAAGCTAAATAACTTGTGTTATGGAATCGGAAACAACGAAGGTACTACAAACTCTCATACCAGAGAAAATACAGAAAAAATGATTTTCTACATTGATCCTTTTGGGAATCGACCCTAGGACCGGTGTTTGCGCTAAACGACCATGGAGATGGCCATGTGTGACTTTAAAAGTTATATAGTTACACTACTACCTTTATTATTTAGTTTTGTATAAAAAATTAGTTTCGGTCCTTCCTGTTTTTCTGGTTTTTCTGTTAATAAATTGTTTTGATCTCTGTATGAGTTCTCAACGCTTTTTTGAGTATCATCAGTTTGTGTTGCATTGTCTTCCACAATATCCATATAATCAGGATCTAATATATCTTCAGTGTGATTTTTTAACATTGGTAAATGAAGTTTAGAGATATTCCCATTGCTTAAATTAAACGTAGTTAGGAAAAAATCATCAAAGTCCAAGTTAGAGTCATTGAGAGATTCGTTTTGTTCGGTGGTGCTTGATTCTGTAATTTGATAATGATGTTGTATAAGACAAACATAATTGTTGACTGATGTTTATTAATATATTAAATTTTATTAGTCACGATAGCCGAGTGGTTGAATGGTCGGAATTTGATTCTTTGATTCTGTTGTAGGCTCGTACTAATAGTAAATATGTTTATAAAACTTATGTACGATTAATTGCGTTACCTTGTACAAAAAGACGGCGACAGGCCCACCACCTATCACGTCATCACAAAAAATATCTTAGGTGAAAGTTGGGTCGAAAGGAATTAATTGTCTAGACCTCTGAGCATCCCTGTATTAGGAACGGTGTGGAGATATTTTATTATATTATTATTATAAACAACAGATCAAAAACAACGGCATTATTTCATTTTGAATGTGTGCCTAAGCACCAAGTTTTATCTATTGCCACGTTTTAGTTACTTCTAAGTAACATCCCTTAATAAATATTTAAATCAAAGTTTTGATACGATGTGAAGAATGTTTCTGACGAACAATAAGTTCATGTGATAGTAACGAATTACTTATGCTCATTTACACCAAGACACTAGAGCGGTGTTGTATATTATTATATACATAGATGGGGACAACATCAGATACATTGCTCTGATCCTAAAGCACGCGTGCTATGGGAACAGAAACTACAAAGGTACCACAAACACACAGATCCGAGAAAATGTAGGTGTCTTCTACATAAGTGTCTTCTACATACACCCGACCCCGAAACGAATTCGGCACCACAGATCTGGCGACACCATGAAAATCGGTGTGTACGTCACTCGTCCATGGAGGTCGTCAAGTGAACTTTGAAGGCTGTTTATATGCAATAGATACTTACTGGTAGATTCAACATTATCAGTTTTATTATCCAGTTCTAATATTTTAGTGTCATCGTTGTTGTTCCTGTCAGTTTGTTTGTTTCCTCCATTTATTAATAGCGATATTTCTTGTGACGTCAGTTGTCCTAGCTCTGTAGTATTTAATATTACAGTATCGTCTGCAGAACGCTTCCTTCTGATACGTGTATCTCGTTTGGCTGAAAAATTATTACAATTATTGGAAATAAAATTTCTTAAATAATTTATTAGTCTGTCTATGTCTTCACGCTATTTTCTATACTAGGGTAGACTGAGGTCGCGCGAGAAACGCGAAAAGATTAAAATAAAAAGTTTAGATTTTCAATAAAAAAATTGCATATTTTACAAAGTAGAATAGACGACTAGAAATAAAACTAGAATTTGATGAATCTTACCGATGTTCAAGTTCTCCATGACCTGCACCAGTATTCTGTGGTCCACATTCAACATTTCATCCGCTCGGCACTTCGTTGTCCTGCTGCAATTCCACCTGCCTCCAGCATCGCAGTCACATGTTGTGCAGCCCAAGCAGATATTGTCTAAATATTAATGCATGGTATATAAGAATTCTCCGTGTGGTAACGGTGTAAGAATATCACCACTCCCTTTCTTCCCGTGGGTGTCGTATGAGGCGACTAAGGGAAACAACCTTGAACATCGTTATGGCATCCGATAGATGGCAGCAAAACCATCTCTAAAATATCAGACTAAAATAATCAGACCGCAGATGGGCAGCAGCGACTGAGGTGCGAGGTGTCTGATACTGCGATCGCCAATCCGCTTGCCAGGCCTATGTCCTGCATTGAACTTTAATATGCCGTTATGTATGTATGTATGTATGTATATAAGAATATTTCTCTATTGTCAATAACGTATTCTGAGTCGCGATAGCCGCGTGATTGGGTGATGGGAATTCGAATCAAGAGACCGGAATTCGATCCCCAGATGGTAGGCTCATACCAAGAGGTTTTGTCAAAACTTATGTACGATTTATATCTTTGTTTTAGACCTAAAGGTGGAGATAGGCGTTGTCTCAAAAAACTTCTCTGGTGACATATGTATCGTAAGGACATAACTGTCTAGATCTCTGTCTACCACAGTATTGAGAACGGCGTGAAGATTTATTTCTTTTTGTATTATAGTGTGGTATCGGCGTAAAAATATTACAATCCTTGCCATGTCATATATAATACAAAGCCATGGAATTGGAATTGGTTACTGAAAGATGGTGCGATGACCATCTCGATATATACCAGATAAATACTCAGCAGACCGTTGGCGGGCAGCAGTGTCTAAGGTGCAAGTAAGTACCTGGTACAGCGATCGCCAATTCGCTTGCCAAACGTGGCGATTATGGCATACTCTGCCTTACAAGATATGCTATGTCATAAAGTGGAATTTTATAGGCCGTATATCGATGATTATGAATTACGTAAGAAATTACCAGTCTCCTGAATATCGTTTAAAGCAACTATCGAGTAATACCTACCATGGTAATAGTAAAGGCATCCGTTACATGGTAGGATATCTTACGACCGTATTCAAATACTTGGGTAGACAGAAGGCTAGACAATTCAGTAAATTAAACTCACAATTCACGAAAATTTATTTGGAACAACGGTTTCCGGTTTTCATGGCGTCGCCAGCTCTGAGGTCCCAGTTTCGATTCCTGGACGTATCAATGTAGAAAACTGTTTCAACATTATCTTGGGTATAAGTTTTCGTGGTACTTTATTGTTTCAGAATCTATAACACATGTGCTTTAGCTGCTTACTTTGGAATCAGAGCAATGTATCTGATGTTTTCCCTATGTATGTTTGTATTTATTCATTACCATTTTTTTACGTATAAACAATATTTCTCCTCTATGTGAATACTGGAAGATATTTCAGTATAGGAATAGGTAGACCTTGTAAAAATATTTAATTTTAATTATTCTTTGACTTGATTGTGTGTACATAAAGAAATAGAAAAAAATGATGGTCAATGATTTTATGATACTGGAACTGGTTTACAGGGACCAGATTCGATATGATATAACATGATTGAAAATTTCAATATGGTACCATAGGCTAGTGGTTGGGTGGTCGAGATTTCGAGTCGAGAGACCCGAGTTTGTATAAGTATGAGTTTGCATAATGTAAATACTAGGAACAAACACAAGTTTGTAACACCGGTTAATAGACTCCATAGAGTAAGTAACTCGTTCATAGGGCGGTGTACACGCTTCTACAACAAAGTGCCGGTAAATATGCAAAGCCTGTCTATTAACAGGCTTAAGAAATTTATTAAAGAAAAGCTTTATAGGAAGGGTTATTATAATATAAATGAATATATTAATGACAGTCCCCTGGGAATGAGGTGATCGCTCCCAAGCTATTTCTAGAAAATATCACATTATATTTGTATAATGCATTATATTGTTAAAAATATTGACCATAAAAGAGGATACCTACGGAGTTTCTTTCACCTGTTTCTTCTCCGTTAGAGGAACCTCATTACGAAACGGTGGTAGATTGAAAATGACGATCGATAAACTAATGTATGTTCTTATGTCGATGATTAAATGATTTGATTTGATCCCTAGGTGGCAGGCTCGTACCAATGGGTTTTCCAAAAACTTATGTACGAATTATATCGTTGGTTTGGACATGACGGCGACGGGCTCACCACTAAAATATCACCGGTGGAAGGTAAGTCGAAGGGACTAAATTGTCTAGACTAGACCTCTGTCTACTCCCGTATTGGGAATTGTGTGAAGATATTAATTAAATTATTTATTCTTATTTTATGATTTTATAATATAACTTTACTAGGATCAAATTCGATATAATTATAGAAAATTTCAACATGGCTACATATCGTAGCAGATTCTATCGACTGATTGAGATTCTGTTAAAACAATAATACTGTTTGTGTTATAAAGGTATCCGCGTTCCTAACGCACGTTAACGTGACTATATTTATTGTTTATTGGTTATCTGATTGTTATATACAATCAGAAATAAACAAGAAATAAATTCATACATAAATAAGGAATATAAATAAATACATAAGATAGGGACAATATCACAAACATTGTTATGATCACAAAAAGTTGCTAAAGCAACTGTTGTGGAATCAGATACATCGAAGGAACCATAAACGCATGTATCCGACACAACGAAAAATGGCTTCCTATCTTGACCAGTCCGGGAATCGAACCTGGGACCCGTGACCAAAACTAACGTAAAGTATCTAAATTATAGAAACACAAATGTAAAGAAAAATATCTTTGATAGGAAACCAGGTTACAAGACATTATGTCAGGAAGGATAAAAATTGCTTGTATAGTTGCATTTGTTTTCACTCTGTTCCCAACAGAAATCCGTAAACTGTCATTTACCATGTAAATTTAAATGGTGAATATCCATAGTCTCCGCAGTCTGCAATGTTGTCTCCATACACTAGTATAAATAATAAATAAAATAAATATCTTCACGCAATTCCCAATACAGGGGAAGACAGAGGTCTAGTCTAGACAATTAAGTCCCTTTGACCCACCTTCCACTGAAGACGACGTGACGTTTCGTATATAAGTTTCTGAAAAACCCATTGGTACGAGCCTGCAAACTGGGGATCAAACTTGGGTCTCTTGACTCGAAATTCCGACCTCCCAGTCTTTCCGGTATCGTGACTTTTTTACACTCGAGCAAAGTCGGACAAATTAAATTAACTATGCAGAGTGCTGTGTAAGAATATTCTAGCTCTCACCTTTGTTGCAGTTCGTATAACTTGACACGTATGGGACACATTCACTGTTCACGATGGACTCTGAAAAAGAAGTAATAAAAAAACGTTAAATGTGACTGTAGCCGAGTGGTTGGGTGATAGGAATTCGAGTGAAGCGAATCGACTTCGATACCCAAGTGATGGTCTTATACCGTAAAATATAAAACCCGTTGTTTTTTTTTTAAACTAACCATTTATTTTTTTTTTTTATAGAAAAGGGAGGCAAACGAGCATGATGGTAAGTGATTACCGCCACCCATGAACACCCGCAATACCAGAGGCATAGCAGATGCGTTGCCTCCCCCAGAGTGCCCTGCCCCCCCCCCCAATTCTGGGGGAGGGGCGTGTGGGCCACCGGTTACCTGCACTCACCAGACGAAACGCAGAAGTTTGTTAGACTTCTACTTTACGCCGGTATTCTGTGAGGTCGTGGTACTTCCCCGGTCGAGCCGGCCCATTCATGCAACAAAAAAAGCTGATGCATGGCTCTACCACTGAAAATATTTGTACGATCATTCGATAAAATTGTTTTTAAACAAAACATTGAACATAAAAATATCAAACTATTTACAAAAACTCCCAATTAAATCAATCTTTATGCAAATTCCTGTATTGGGTAGGCTTATTTGGGACAACGTTGTGACGTTGTCCCAAATAAGATAGACTCATCACCTGTGGGTGATGAGTCTATCTTGTGTCAAATGAAATCATTATAAATCAAATGAAATCATTATACATTAATTTATCCCCAAGTGTTAATGTTTACATACGAGTACAAAATTAATAAGATTTTTAATAACATTACATCATACGAGTATATCTTTCAAAATCGTCGTTTAGAAATGAATCCTCTTTAAAGTGTTTCAATTTATTATTTCCCATAATTATTAGATTTTTTTTACATATATATGCTATAACTAAATTTGATACCCGCAATGTTTACGTAGTAATTTCACCACAAAAGCGCCTGAATCTTCTAAATAGCAATCACAGCGGTAACATTATCAGAGGAATTGCTATGATAATAAATAAGGAAACAATTTACAACCTTGTAAAGTTAGACCGAACAGCAATTCATCTACTTCAGCTTTTAAAGTGGGATTGTCAACCAGCGGCTCCTGGTCTTCTTCGTGTAATATCTCATTCAATTCTCTGTAGTACTCGCATTTTGCATCGCCCATCGCCAGACAGTCAGATCCGTCGCAGATGGTGCAGCCATTTGGATGCGATTGGTGGTAGAAAGTGTTAATTGTTTTTGGATAATGGAAGGCTTTTGGGCTGTGAAACGTTGCAGGTAGGAGACCTTAAACATACATTTCTTTTATTATTATTAAGCATTCCATCATAGTATATTTATCGTAATAAACACAGTCACGATAGCCGAGTGGTTGGGTGGTCGGGATTTCGAGTCGAGGGACCCGAGTTTGATCCCCAGGTGGCAGGCTCGTACGAATGGGTTTTTCAAGAACTTATGTACGAATTCCATCGTTGGCTTGGAAATAAAGGCGGCGACGGGCTCACCACCTGTCACGTTGTTCCGAAAATGTCTTCGGTGGAAGGTGGGTCGAAAGGACTTAATTGTATAGACTAGACCTCTGTCTACCCCTGTATTGGGAATTACGTGAAGATATTTATTTATTTATTTTTACTTTCGGTGCAAGTAACAGCAAGACACTGATTTCCACACTAGGCAAGCCTGTATCCTACAAGAAATTACGTTTACAATATTGTCAGTTTCTTCATTTCTTCACTAATATTTTGAAGTACTTTTTTACTTTGTTCTTTATTTCTATAAACTTACAATTCTTAAGTTGACATAAATTTGTAATTTTACTGTACAAATGGATGTAAATAATTAGTAGGCATTAAATTAAAACAGTAGAAAGTTACAGTAAGCTACAATATTGACTTGAATAAACATAGGGTAAAGGAATTTCTTGACCTAGTCAGGGTAATCGACCATCCTGTGTGGATGTCCTATGAAGCGACTAAGTTTAAAAATGGTGGGATAACATACCCCCCAAAAATCATCCATACTATCTAAAACAACACTGTACCAAATTTTATATTAATAAGTCATGCACGCACGTTATGAAATCAGAAACAACGAATGTACCACAAACACCGATAAAAATATGTTCACGTTATCCCAATACTATGGTACACAGAGGTCTAAACTTAAATTCTGAAGAAATTTATTCGAGACAACGTGACAGGTGGATAACCAGTTGCCGTCTAAATGTTGAATTAGTGGTTGTGTAGAAACATTTATCTGCCCGGGAATTGAAACCGGAATCTCAGAGGTGGCAACTTGAAAACCGGCGTATATGCGGAGGTCGTTCGATAATGTCTGTAATCCGTACGACAGAAGCCTACGTCTTGAGATGTATTGTAAAAGGTTGTTATGTAAGTAAAGTCAAATAAAAAGTCACGATAGCCGAGTTGTCGGGTGATTGGGATTCGAGTCAAGAGACCGGATTGCAGATGGCAGGCTTGTACCAATGGGTTATTTCAAAAACTTAAGTACGAATCATATCGTTGGCTTGGACATAAAGACAGTGAAAGGCTCACCACCTGTCACGTTGTCCTAAAAAAATGTCTTCGGTCGAAAGGACTTAATTGTCTAGACCACTATCTACCCCTGTATTGGAAATGGCGTGAAGATATTTGTTAAGTAAGTTAAGTAGTTAGTCTCACCGGAGGCGGCGCTGATGGTTAGAAGAAAAGCGGAAAAGCCGTACATGACGTTGCGGCGGCGCGGGAACAATGCCAGGATCGGATTTCGTAATCAAAGCTCTCTGTTTATGAAAACGTGTGTTTTTCACATGGGACGGATTTGGATATGTATCGGAAATGGATTAAACCTTGTTTCTTTTTGTTATAGTGTGCTTTAGGTATTAAAATATTATTTTATGAGAATTGATTTTTATGTTAAAAATTTAATAGTCTTATTAACAGTATACGTCACGATAGCCTAGTGGTTGGGTGATCGGAATTTCGAGTCGAGAGACCCGAGTTCGCTCCCAAGGTGGCAGGCTCGTAGCAATGGGTTTTTCAAAAACCTATGAACCAATTACATTGTTGGCTTGGGCATAAAGACAGCGAGGGCTCACCACCAGTCACGTTGTCCCGAAAATATCTTCGGTGGAAGGTGGGTCGAAGGGACTTAATGGTCCAGACTAGACCTCTTTTTAACCCTGTATTGGGAATTGCGTGAAGATGTTTATTTATTTATTAACAGTGGGTTGCAAGTTTAGCAATCTTTGTTAACCCAGTGTTCACTTGCAACTTGCACTGTCTTAAGAAGACTTTTAAGCTTATCCAAGAAAGTGAAGAAGAAAAATTATAATTATAGTAGGTATAGTAGTAGTACGAGTATTTAGGAGTATTTAGTGACCAAAGTTTAAACAATATGTTTAGGCCTTACCAACATAATAAGAAACATTTAAAAAATCAGATCAAAATAGGTTCAGAGAATTAAATGCTAGTGAGCAACAAAATAATGTAACTTATTTATAAACAAACATGTCAGAAAATGACCGTGTGGTAACGGCGTAAGAATATTGCCACTCCTTATCTTCCTATAAGTGTAGTAAGAGGCGACGAAGGGAAATAGCCTTGAATATCGTTATGGCAACCGAAAGATGGATAATCTTATCTGAAAATTCTTCCAGTGGGTGTCGTAAGAGGCGATTAAGGGAGGAAGCCTTCAATATCGTTATAGCAACCGTTAGATGGCGGGATAAAGACCGCTAAAAATATCAGATCAAAATAATCAGACTGAAGATCGTCTGAGGTGCGTGTAATCGGTACTGCGATCGCCAATCCGCTTGCCAAGCGTGGCGATTATAGCAAATCCTCCCTATGGGAGAGGCCTATGACCTGCACTTTAACCGGCCGTTATGTATGTATGTATAAATGCCAGACAATTGTTTTATGGTTAAATGAACTAATGACAAGTTTTTTAAATCTTCACGCTAATACAGGGGTAGCCAGAGGTGGAGACAATTTAGTCCTTTCGACTTTCACCGGAGCAAAAAACTTATGTACGATTATATCGTTGGCTTGGACATAAAGACGGCGACGGGCTCACCACCTGTCCCGTTGTCCCGAAAACGGTCTTCGGTGGAAGGAGGTTCGAAAAGACTTAACTGTCTAGATCTCAGTCTACCACTGTATTGGAAATTACCAGTGTATTAGTCTTATTCGAGACTTGACTCTGGTTTCGCATTACATATTATTCGACTTTTCCGTAATAAATAGGACATAAAATGTATATATTTATTCATGAACATTTATCTATATACGTATGTTAGATTATTGTACCATTAGCTTGTAGGAAAAGACGGCGATAGGCTCACCGCTTCTCATGTTGTCTCAAAATAAGCTTCGGTTAAAAGTAACAAAAAGCACTTCATTATCAAGACAAAACTAGCGCAGTATTTGGGAAAATACGAGAAGTATTAATAAAAAAAATAATGTACAGTATTCCGAATACGGCCATGTCTAAGAAATGTGATTTCCCCCCATGTTTACAAACAATTACCGCGTGATGTGGACGGCATTGTTCCGCGCCCGCGTAATACGCGTCCAAAGTCGGAGGCGAGAATGTTGTTGCTGATTCTCCTGTTGCATAATGCGATCGCCAATGGTAAGTTATTTATATTCATTATGTGACGATAGCCAAATGGTTCAGTTATCGGGTTAACAGACCAGAATTCGATCCTCAGGCGGTAGTCTCGTTAATGTTATTACTCAAAAACATGTACGATTTATCGTTGGCTTGGACATAAAGACGGTGGAGGAAGACAGGCTCATCACCTGTCAAGTCCCTACAAATTTCTTCGATAGAGGGGTGTCGAATTGACTTAAATGTCGAGACCGCTGTCTACCCCACTATTGGGTAAGATGTGAAGATTTTTATTTCATTTATTTATATCATAATGTTGACCTTCGTGAACGAGTGGCGTATAGACCGGTTTTTAATGGTGACTCCAGCTCTCAGGTCCCGGGTGCGGATCGTGGACGGGTAAATATGGAAAACCACTGAACCACAATATTTCTGATTCCACAACACAAGTTCTTTAACGACTTATTTATTTCACATATTTATTTCGCGATGCATGTATTTATTTATTATTTTATTTTTAATACAGAGCTTTTAGTAATGACACAAGAATTTACCATCTTGAGTTCCTTCAGTACCGTAAGAGGCGACTAAGGCAACGCCTTTAGAACAGTTATCATCATGAAATCCTGGTAGATTTACTTCTATGGTATGATGCGGCTGGTAAAACGCTTAGCAATCGTGGTTACTATAGCAAATCTTCCTTTCGCGTGAGGCCTATTTTTCAGTTGTATCATATTTCTTTGTATGTGTGTACATCTAAATGTGCATCTAAAGTAGGGTAACACTCTCGAAATATACCAAGCTAAGACTGGCGATTACGGGAAATCCTTTCTGAAAGAGGTGCCTGTGTCCTATAGTGACTTTTAGATAACTTTAACTAAGCGTAGAAATCAGTTGAATAATTAAAAACGGTTACACTCACGTTCAACCGTGGGTATCGACTAGTTTTGGACTCCTCTTAGGACCTACATCAGGGAAGTGGGATAGGACTAGTCGGTACCTACACCGATTAGACGTGAGTTAAGCCTTTTTAAAATATTTAACCCATATTGTCTCACGGAAGTATTAAAAATTTAATTTGCTGTACAAATTAGGTCGAACTGACATTCATTTCAAAATCATTTTAAAAGCCATGACTCGCGTAAAAACATTCATATTCATCACAAAAATGTCCAAAATGCCCTAGGTGGGACTCGAACCCACGACCCTTTATATTGAAAGCAGTGTCACTACCAACTAGACTATCGGGTCGTCTATCAAATCTTAAGGTGTTATAATATTTTATTATTATTCACAGACCACCACAAATACGTGAACTACACAATAAAGCGCACGGAGACATGTCCGGAAGAAGGCTTCTTCTTCAAGCAAGGCTTGGCGACGAACGAAGTGGAGCCGGGTGCTTGTCACCTCTGCTTCTGCAAGGGTGACGGGGCAGCGGTTTGCTGGCCGAGAAGCAACGCCCAATGCGACGTGAAAAAACATAAGAGCATTAGAAAAAGGTTTCAAAAATTAAATAAGCTCATGTAAACGCAGCTGAAAGATAAAGATGGAAAGTTTAAATACTTGGAAAAATAACAGGCCAATATTCAGCAAATCTTAGTCTGTTTTTTCAGGCCGTAATGATGATGATGATAAAATAAATAAATAAATACATAAATATCTTCACGCAATTCCCAATACAGGGGTAGACAGAGTGAATTATTGAATCGGTATTCGAGTCTAGAGACCTCGAGTTCGATTCCCTGGTGGCATGTTAGTTCTTTCAAAAACTTATTCACGATTTATATGTTGCGTGAACATACTCGTATTGTGTAAATCCTGTACATGTACTGTACTGTATATATGTTTTATTAATTTTGAGCATTAATATCTTATACTAAGTTTAAGTTTTCCTGTATAAGTTTGCCTCTCGAGAATCTTTCTTCCCCTACGGTTGTCAGTTCTGCGAGCTATGTGGCCGTCTCATTCAGCGTGCTGATCCTTGTGGCTATGTCAGTTACCCCAGTTCTGCTATGGAAATCATAGTAGTAAATTATGTCACGCGGAAAAACACCGAACATAGCCCTTTCCATCACCCGCTAACCAACTTTGTGTTTCCACATTCGGTTATCCATCATCTTCTCGTTCTTAATGTACTCATTATATTTAGTTGTTTCAACTTAGTTTTTTAGTAAGCTCATTAGCGTGTGCGTTTACAGTTGAGACAAAAAACGGTCCTAACTTTTAGACGTTCATCAGCTTTTCTGTCTATGTTCTTCTGTTAGGTACAGAATAAAAAAATATTTTCGCGCCATTTCCAGTACTGGGGTAGACAGAGATACAGACATACAAGTCCTTTCGATTCACATTTCATCAAAGACATTTTTTGGGACAAAGTGAGTGTTGCGGAGTCTGATGCCGTCTTTATGTCCAAAATAATATCTTCAAGCCATTCCCAATATAGGGCTAGTCGAAGATCTAGACAATTAAGTCTTTTTGACCCACCTTCCACCGAAGACATTTTTGGGACAACGTGACAGATGGAGAGTCTGCATTTATGTCTGTCTACACTTTTTTTTTATAGAAAGGGAGGCAAACGAGCAGGTGGCTTACGTGATGGTAAGTGATTACCACAGCCTATGAACATCCGCAATACCAGAGGCATAGCAGATACATTGCCGGCCTTTGGGAAAGGTATAGGCTCTTTTCTTGAAGGTCCCTAAGTCGTATCAGTCCGGAAAACCGCTGACAGCAGCACATTCCAAAAAGTGCAAGTGCGTGACAGGAAATTGCGCGAAAAAGGCACTGTGGTGGAATGCCAACCACTCGATAAATGACAAGAAAATATAACGTAAAGGTTATTGTTACAGAGAGGGAAGATTTCGACGAAGTTCTGCCGGTTTCGCTGACGTTCCTCTGAATAATACCAGCAGGAATTGTAAGATAAGTCTTTCTTTTAATAAGGAAAAGGTGCAAAGGGAGCAATCGGTGCACGTCATGACTTAAATCACTTATGTCATTTATACGCCGACTGGACTCGCAATGGAGGGATTGCAGATGCTTCTACCTATCTATAACATTACTAGTATTCCTGTGAACTACTACTAACTAAGCTGCAATGCTTATGTCTGAAGTGGTTCACAACAAAAGTCGAATGGCGTGCTGAACCATTAGATGTATCCAATTAATTTTACCGTTTTACTGATTTCTGTGGAGGAGAGGCATACACACTGGTTTTGATGTCGCCAGCTCTAAGGTACCAGGTTCAACTCCCGGTTAGGTCAAAACCGTGGAAACTGGAAATATTGCAATACTTCGAAATTTAAATATTACAATGTTGAAACTTGTTTAATTGCACAATATTGCGGAAAATGCGTTCTTTGTGAAAAATATTGGGGAGGTCATGGACTTTTCATAGGCTGTAAAGAAGAAGAAGAAGAAAAAGAAGTATGTTGTTACAGTTTAAGCTGTTTTATTAAGTTCGCAAATAATAAACTGCCCACCTCTATTTGACTTCTTCCATTACACCGGGGATACTACGTTCCATTTCTTTATATTAATTGTGCCGTTATGAACAAATATGAAAAGAATGTCTGCACTGACCCACGAGCAATAATAAAAATAATCACACCTTAAGTCTTCAGAACTTATACTTTTTATAGTCATGATTTTCACATTTCACTGTAAGGAAAAACAAAATATAACTGTATATCTTAAAGTGCCCTTCCTTTAGTTTTCAGTAAAAAATCGCCGTATAAGTGCAAGCCGCTTGGTTCGAGTTTCAGCGAGGGTTGTCCACCAAGTAGGTATCAATATACTGGTACTTCTATACCCTATGCTAATGTTACTGCCAAACGCCGACATCGATGTTTTCAAATTAGTGGAATATTTAAAAGCTTTTACCAGACATGTCATAATATGCGCGGATGAATAGAAAACATGACGCTGGGCTGATGTTTTTTTTAAAGAATCAAGAAATTCATGTGATGACAGTCGCGTATAAATAAATGGTTACTAACGCCCACGAATATCGGTAAAAGGTATTTTGTTGACATTTTAAGACGACATTTTTCTGTCGTTTTGAAATAAGAACAGCGTTTCAACGATCAACGTGGTTGTCATCAAATAATAATAAATAAATATCTTCACGCAATTCCCAATACAGGGGTTGACAGAGGTCTAGTCTAGACAATGAAGTCCCTTCGACCCACCTTCCACCGAAGATATTTTCGGGACAACGTGACAGGTGGTGAGCGTGTCGCCGTCTTTATGTCTAAGGCAACGATGTAGTTCGTACATAAGCTTTTGAAAAACTCATTGGTACGTGTCACCTGGGGATGGAAATCGGGTCTATTGACTCGAAATTCCGACCACCCAACTACTCGGCTATCGTGACTTCGTGGTTGTCATCAGAGGCGATTAACGGAAACGCGTAGAAAATGTCGTTTTCTACCGATAGACGGCAAGTTGACCGTCACAAATATAGTATACAAAAATTTAGGAGATAAGTTACCAACAGCAGCGTTTAAGGTGCAAGGTATAGTGACCGCCAATCCGCTTGTCAAGCGCAGCGATCATGGTAAACCGCTTCTTAAGGCCCAACTCCTGTACTGGATGTTTACAGGTGCATATATATCCATGTATATATTATATTGGCATTGTTTTTCTTTATTTTTCTTTATTGTGTAATAATTTAAAACTTTTTATTCCTTAAAAAAAAAAAAAACCTTGAATGGAGCATATTAACGCGGCGACGGGCAGCAGCATTAAAGGATTTTGGTATTGCGATCGCCTTATAGCTAGTAATTAGCAGGCTGTTTATAACTTTCAAACCAAAATACTATAGTTATTACATTCCAATTCGGCGTCAGAAATTCACAAATGTGTGTGTGTGTGTGTGTGTGTGTACCCAAAACAACTTCTGCTGCACAAACTATTCCATCCCTAAGGCTCTGCAATATTTCGTCCACACATTCTTTCCTGACATCAATGATGTCAAGCATTTCGGCTACCCTTGCTTGATATTTATCCCTAGTGTCTGCTTCCTGAAGCTTCCAGCTTCGGATGCTACCGACCGACTGTGGTTCTGGTATCGCCGTCCGGTGGCGCCAACACGCGAACAGACCCCTAAATCTAGTAATCACTAGATAGTGATCTGTTCCCAGGGGTGCTGCCCTGAACACGTATCCATCACCTGTTTTCGCAGTCGGTCATCCGTTGCGTTGGTACGTTGAGTAGACTGAGCCTAGAGGCGCAGTCTACTCAACGTCCGTTTTAATTTGTATAGTTAAAAAAAATTACCGACACGAACGGGATTCGTACCCGCGCCCTACGTCGTACCATAACGATATTCTACTTCCGAGACACCATATTCCACCTGCATCATTTAAAATTTTTAATCACTTTTACGAGGTGTTAAAGTGATAAGGGTTTGTTTCTTTTTTTTATTACAATGCCCATCATAAATGTTATACATACTTGTTTAAAAGTTCGAAAATACAGGTGGTTTATTTTATTTTGTTGTTTTTACAGTTTGTTTACATGATTGTTTTAGATGACTGGTGTCTTGGGTGCAAAGTCTGCGACTGCGACGTCTCCGGCTACTGGAGCTGTCACATACTGAGTTTCTGCTCCGACCGTATGTCACCATCGTTATAACAGCCTATCCAAAGTCCCCTGCTGAACATAGACGTTATATGGTATCTCTAGTATGTACCTAGCGTAAACTAGTCATAGTGAAAGAAGAAGAAAACTGAAAACTATAAGACATAGGGTGTAGAGTTTTTGTTACATAAAAGAAAACCCGAAACTTTAAAATCCTGGGCGCAGTGGGTTTGTTACATAATTTGGATTGCGTAAAACTAGATTTACAAATGATTAACAATAAAAGTCCTGTAAAGCAACCTTTTGTCTACAGAAGTGATTGTTATAATATGTCTGGTATTCAACTAGACTTAATTGTATAATAATAATGACAATGCATAAAACTAATTAAATTTTGAAATAGAAAAAAATAATTAACATTTATTTCATGCATTTTCCCTTATAGGGGAAGATAATCTAGTCCTTTTGACCCACATTTTACCGGAGCTTATTTTGGTATAACGTGAAAGGTCGAGAGCATATCGCCATCTTGCGTGTCCATGCAAACGATAAAAATGGTACAAAAGTTTTTAAAAAACTCATTTGGCTGGTCCCTTGGCTCGAATTCCGATCTAATTCATGTTTTATAAATTTATTATAGACAAACAAAATTTATTATTTAATGTACCTACTTTGCTGCCGTTCTAAATTTATTTCGGAATGTATTTTAAGTTTAAAAGAGTTTGGTAGGACCAAATTATAATAGAAATTTTTGTTAAAAGAATTCTTGCTATTAATGTTAACCATTCCAACTAAGTTAGAATTAAAGTGTCTCGAGTGGTTCTCGACCGTAGTCAAATGGCGGATACGACCTGCGACGCATGCTTCCTAACCCATTTTGGTATTGACATTTTTAAATATTTTCCATTTTTTCCTCAGACATTTATTTCATTAAAAATTTACGACTTAAAATTTTTATGACCTTCCATTGACATCAGTGTGCCGAAGACAGAGATAAATGTCATCTTTTGCTTAATTTTAAAACGTGAATTGATTTACAGAAAAAGCACCCAAACATATTCAAAATCCCATCAATGCACTCAGACGAAGAGCAGTGAAAGTTCATCCAAAATATGATAACCACACTATTGCAAAAGTTCATAAAACGGCAAAGAAGGTGAACACGAATACAAAATCAAATAATGGTAAGAAAACACAAGATGACGATTTCAATATTGTTAAGCAAAATCAACGTGTGGTACGCAGAAAACCATTACCAAAACACGACGACAAAATGGTTGTAATTGAAAAGGAACTTGTAGCAAGAAAACCCATAGAAGAACAGGGTGCTAGAGTAAAAAAGATATTACACGAAAATAATCCCAATATCAAATTAGCTCATAAAGTAGTTCAAAGGGTAGTGACAACAGCACAAAAGATAATCAACAAGAATGAGAGAAACTTTGCTAATGCAACTAAAGTTATTAAAGTTTCCCAGAAGCGCTCGATGTCAATGCATGACGATATTAGTGCTAAATTATTAAAAAATCATACAGAGTATACTATATCGCAAATGTATAAGAAGAATAATCCGAGAAAGTTCAGAAAAAAGATTTCTGTGAATAAAAACGTTGGGGACTATAGCGAGAATAAAAGGATGAAGCGTGATATTTTAAAACAAGGTAATATATGATGAATGAAGATAAAAGTATCTTCATGCAATTCTCAATACAGGGGTAGAGAGAGGACTACTCTAGACAATTAAGTATCTTCGACCCACCTTCCACCGAATTTATTTTCGAGACAACGTGACAGTTGGTGAGCCCGTCGTCGTCTTTATGTCCAAGCCAGCGATATAATTCCTACATAAGTTTGAAAAACCCATTAGTACGAGCCTGCCTCTTGGGGATCGAACTTGGGTCTCATTACTCGATATTCCGACCACCCAGCCACTCGGCTATCTAGACTTTTTTATATTTAATATTTCATTTTTATTATTGTTTAACTAATATATTGCTTCCATTTATCATAGCTTAAAAGAGACTGGGTATCTAGGACAAAACTTTTAAGGGTTCTTTTTTGGATATTTCATGATTTTGCCATTTAATGCTTAAAATAATCTGGAAAATAATCATTGCCAGAATACATTATATCGAATTATGATTCCAAAGTTGAGATTTATGTTCTTAAAGTAAGCAAATTTTGTGCTTACAAATGACTTGCAATTCACAAAGTTCCTTAAAGTGTATTTGTTTATTTATTACTTACTACAGGCGTACTACAAATAGCAACTGATGTCACCACCTCAATTAACACCCAAGATAGATCGACAGAATCAAATAATTACGAATACTACAAATATAACGTAGTTACAGACAGTTTAAAATTAGATGCAAAAGATTTTGTTACAAATGACAACATTAAGGTAACACCTTCAAGCTATGCCTCTACGGTTGATAACAACGATATTAAAATTCAAAAGAATTTATTACAAAACATACGGAACATTGATGTCAGTTCAAAGATGAATAATGTAAATGAAGAAATAAAAACATCTGTGATGACTGCAAACGAAACTCGTATAAAGTATTTGACAATTGCGCAATATATAAATAATACTTATTACAAAAATAAGCACTGCTTACATCAAAAACTTAAAAATATAACCTTCAGACAACAAAAAACTAAGGAAGAGACGCAGAAAATTATGAAAACGGAAAAAAGCAAAAATATTGATTTATTAAGTAAAATCCTTAATGTTGACCTATTTTTGCAAGAAATTTTGAAACAAAAGTCACAAAATAATATTCCCGTGCGTACAGTAAGGAAGAAACACTTTAATTTCATTACTTACTTTAAAAAAATTTTCAACATAATATTTATAAGACATCAGAATGAAAATATGGATGGTAAAACAAATATGCTTGATAAGGAAAAAATAATAGAAACATTTTGCCTAACCCAAAATTCATGCAAAATAAATCCACGAGACGAAATAAGATTGCAGATGAAAGTTAACGAACTAAATGGAGAAATGTATAAAATTATGGAAACAATTAAAATTATTAAAAAGTTATTAAGGGATATACTTAAAAATAAAAATATGGCTGATAATAAAAACATTTTGTCAAATTTTTTAGAATCTAATCAAAATAAACTAATTATCCGAGGTAGTTCTTTTAATGGAAAAAATATAAAGAACGTAGTCAAAAATCAAGAATTTGAACTGTTTTACATTAAAGACGCCATTAAAGTCTTTATAAAATCTATAGGGAAATTTTCAAATATTTTGCAAGAAATAATAAAGATAATAACTATTAAAGAGGACGCTAAGCGATCGACTCATCGTCCTATACGGTGCACAAAGATAAGTTTAGCAAACGAAAGTAATTCTCAAGCTCTGGCCGCAGAGCAGAATTATAAGAGAATCAAAAATATTTTGGTTAATTACAATCTTCTTCAGAATACATTTATTCAGAAAATTTACGAAATGCTGAGTAAAATGGAATCAAATTTAACGAGCGCAGAAAAGAGAAAGAAAATAAAAATACCAGACAATGATTACAGAATAAAGGCTAATAGAACTTTAACCCTTGAGACTTACACAAAGAACATCATTGAAAGTCTTAGAAAATTAAAAAACTTGGCTCAGAAATTGTCAGCAACTCATAGAAAGAAAAGAGAGGCGATGAGGGACGACGATGCAATTGAGTATTTATTGATGTTAATGGAATATCTTCTTAAACAGAACTATCCCTTAGACACAGCTCCAGGTAATGTTACCCTAGACAAAGTAAATTAGTAAATTTTAGTCTACTGTTAGCAGTACCTAAAATTTACTATAATAAAAAATAAAAAGCTCTTATTATTTCATTAAAGAAACTTTAATTACATTCTGGTATTAAATTTCAATCACATTCACAACTTACTCATCCTAAATTCTCATATCAGCTTCTTAACTGCCCAGTAAAAATACATTACCTATAATTATAATAATTAAGTAAATGTACGTAATATTTATCTCTTTTGTATATCACCAGATTAAACTATGGAAATAACCGAAGTTTTAGTTTAAGCAAGCTTATTATTCTTAATTACAGTATTGATTGACTTGGCTCAGAAATTGTCAGCAACTCATAGAAAGAAAAGAGAGGCGATGAGGGACGACGATGCAATTGAGTATTTATTGATGTTAATGGAATATCTTCTTAAACAGAACTATCCCTTAGACACAGCTCCAGGTAATGTTACCCTAGACAGAATTAGTAAATTTTAGTCTACTGTTAGCAGTACCTAAAATTTACTATAATAAAAATAAAATATGGCTGATAATAAAACATTTTGTCAAATTTTTAGAATCTAATCAAAATAAACTAATTATCGGAGGTAGTTCTTTAATGGAAAAATATAAAGAACGTAGTCAAAAATCAAGAATTTGAACTGTTTTACATTAAAGACGCCATCAAAGTCTTTATAAAATCTATAGGGAAATTTTCAAATATTTTGCAAGAAATAATAAAGATAATAACTATTAAAGAGGACGCTAAGCGATCGACTCATCGTCCCATACGGTGCACAAAGATAAGTTTAGCAAACGAAAGTAATTCTCAAGCTCTGGCCGCAGAGCAGAATTATAAGAGAATCAAAAATATTTTGGTTAATTACAATCTTCTTCAGAATACATTTATTCAGAAAATTTACGAAATGCTGAGTAAAATGGAATCAAATTTAACGAGCGCAGAAAAGAGAAAGAAAATAAAAATATGGCTGATAATAAAACATTTTGTCAAATTTTTAGAATCTAATCAAAATAAACTAATTATCGGAGGTAGTTCTTTAATGGAAAAATATAAAGAACGTAGTCAAAAATCAAGAATTTGAACTGTTTTACATTAAAGACGCCATCAAAGTCTTTATAAAATCTATAGGGAAATTTTCAAATATTTTGCAAGAAATAATAAAGATAATAACTATTAAAGAGGACGCTAAGCGATCGACTCATCGTCCCATACGGTGCACAAAGATAAGTTTAGCAAACGAAAGTAATTCTCAAGCTCTGGCCGCAGAGCAGAATTATAAGAGAATCAAAAATATTTTGGTTAATTACAATCTTCTTCAGAATACATTTATTCAGAAAATTTACGAAATGCTGAGTAAAATGGAATCAAATTTAACGAGCGCAGAAAAGAGAAAGAAAATAAAAATACCAGACAATGATTACAGAATAAAGGCTAATAGAACTTTAACCCTTGAGACTTACACAAAGAACATCATTGAAAGTCTTAGAAAATTAAAAAACTTGGCTCAGAAATTGTCAGCAACTCATAGAAAGAAAAGAGAGGCGATGAGGGACGACGATGCAATTGAGTATTTATTGATGTTAATGGAATATCTTCTTAAACAGAACTATCCCTTAGACACAGCTCCAGGTAATGTTACCCTAGACAGAATTAGTAAATTTTAGTCTACTGTTAGCAGTACCTAAAATTTACTATAATAAAAAATAAAAAGCTCTTCTTATTTCATTAAAGAAACTTTAATTACATTCTGGTATTAAATTTCAATCACATTCACAACTTTCTCATCCTAAATTCTCATATCAGCTTCTTAACTGCCCAGTAAAAATACATTACCTATAATTATAATAATTAAGTAAATGTACGTAATATTTATCTCTTTTGTATATCACCTGA
The DNA here is from genome assembly GCA_029286605.1 of Sericinus montela. NCBI lineage: Eukaryota > Metazoa > Arthropoda > Insecta > Lepidoptera > Papilionidae > Sericinus > Sericinus montela. The sequence continues at coordinate 821,348 of JAGSMR010000024.1, read as the reverse complement.
TTAAACTATGGAAATAACCGAAGTTTTAGTTTAAGCAAGCTCATTATTCTTAATTACAGTATTGATTGACTTGGCTCATAAATCCATTCAGAATTTCTCAATCAGTGTTTTTTACATTTTAGTTAATGATGGGATTGATTTATTGATAGATGCAATAAAACACGCTCCAGATATTAAGCCAATAAAGAAAAAAGTTCTTGATGGCAAAACTACAACGGCAATTGCGACGAGAACAACAGAAAAAGCTACCGCGGCAACTTTCTCTTACGTTGATAATATGTACGGAATTGATAGCTTAGAAAAGGAAATCAACGACACTTCAAATTTCGAAGCTAATAAAATAATTTTTTCACCCAAGTCGGTTAATGATGTAAATTATAAAAAGGACAATTTTCGAAAACTATTTCACGGTCATGCAAAATTTATTAAAGGAACGCTTTACAGGAAGTTTTATAGTGTAAATGATTACGTTAATAAATACGAAAGAGCTCTCCAAAGCTATTTTTATAAAAAAACATTTTATCTATATACATCTCTAATTTTGTATCGCCTTAAAAAATCTGACCAAAACAGAGGTAGAGAAGAAACTCCGTAGGTATCTACGGAGTTTCTTTCCTCAGTGTCTTTTAAATTTTTTCAGATTCTCATCATGGACCGGTGGTAGATTAAAAAATGACCATCGATAAACCAATGTATTCTTATAAATGATTTGATTTCTTAAAAGTACCTTCACGCTATTCGCAATACCGAAGTAGGTAGAAGCCTAGAAAATGAAGTCGACCCACCTTTAATCGATAAATTGGTTTGGGACTACGTGAAAGTTTAGCTAATCGCCGTCTTTATGACCAAGCCAACGTTTTTGTAAAACTAATTGGTAGATGCCTGCCGTCTGGGGACCTATCTCGGGTATCCAGTTTCTCGAATTCCGATCACCCAAGCACACTGCTATCGTGCTTTACACATATTCATAGATTTTTACTATAACTATTACTTAATAATTCACACCGCCGGGCATGTTATTTTTGACAAAGATTGAATAACTGACTAAATGATGATCATTAAGTGACATGTGGTCCGGACGTTCGCTTTTCTTCAAGATGGTTGAGGAGGACGATGGCTGTCATATGCGTCCTGCTGGTGAACAACCAGCATGGTTGGTCATCTCGGGACTGATATTCTTGATATTTTTTCTCTATCGCTTATGACTGTCCCGTGTGGTAACGGCCACCACTCCGTATCTCCTCGAGGATATCGTAAGAGGCGACTAACGGAAACAGCCTTGAATATAGTTATGGCAACCGATAGATGAAGAGATAACCATCTTTAAAAATATCACACCGAAATAAGCAGACCGAAAATGGGCAGTAGCGTCTAAGGAACGAGTGGTCTGGTACTGCGATCGTCAATCTACTTGCCAAGCGTGGTGATTATGGCAAATCCGGCGTTTACATTATGGAAGAGGCCTATGCCCTATGGTCTTTAACAGGCCGATATGTATGTATGTTATCATTTTATTAATATACTTTGACCGTTTGCTGGATTATTTTTTTTACCTTCATTGAGTTTTGTAACTGTAAAATACGACAAAAAATTACTAAAAAGACAGTCAGTCGCAGGGACAGTCATGGTCAGGTGACGGGCAGCGGTATTGGAAGGTGCTTGGTTTCTGCTAAGCTTGGAAATTTGCCTCCAAGTCCTCCAGTACATTTTTACTAGCATTATGCATGTAGCCATAAAGTCACGATAGCCGAGTGGTTGGGTGGTCGGAATTGCGAGTCAATAGACCCGAGTTCGATCCCCAGTTGGTAGGCTCGTACTAATGGGTTTTTCAAAAACTTATGTATGTATATTTTTGGCTTGGACATAAAGACGGCGACGAGCTCACCGCCTGTCACGTTGTCCCGAAAATATCTTCGGTGGAAGGTGGGTCGAAGGGACTTAATTGTCTAGACTCGACCTCTGTCTACCCCCGTATTGGGAATTACGTGAAGATACATTATATTTTTTTTTCATTATGCATGTACGTAAAATAAAACCTTAAGTTCCTGCGATATCGCGTTCCGTCCACTCGTAAATGTTGATTGCAATGATAGTTGCGTAAGTAACATTGCAGCGTTCTGCACTGCTGCGCCAAACGGCGTCCGCTTGCTGCACTTTTCTGCAGTTTTTTTTAATTGACACCTACTGCATTATTGTTCGACGGCCTTCGCCTTTCTAATAACCTTTTAAGTTATAATCGTAAAGGCATGTTTCCTTCGACGAATAATTTAAATTGTGCTGATAGCACAGGCACGTTATTCTTTCGAGTTTACGACCGTTACTGGGGTGAGAAGATCTTTTTATTTGCCTTTATGGTAACCTTTTCGAGACGGAACTAGGGCATAGCGTGTCGCAGTCTTAGTGTCTAAATTGAAAATATAAATAGGAAAACACTTTGTTACAAGCATTCCTCTTGAGGATCAGAGTCAAGTATCCTGACTCTCGAACTCGAGACTTTCTTCAGCCACTCAACCATTCGGAAATCGTGATACAATTGTGAACTCAGTGTTTTTTTATGTTTTCTCTATACTTTACAACAGCTCAACAATTAATACTTTGTAGTTTACCGTAACCATCTTAAAAAAAGAAGAATGTTTAGGATTTGATTACGTTTTTTTTTAAATATGGTAGTTGTTTATTTTAATAAGATCTCTCTCACTAACAAAAAACAGGTTATCGACACAGGTTATCATTGCTACGCTTGGCAAGCAGATTGGCGATCACAGTAACAGACACACATCTTAGACGACTGTCACCGGTCTGCTGAATTTTGGTTTGGTATTTTTCGAGATGGTTATCCCGCCATCTGTCGGCAGCCCATAGCATTGTCAAGGATTTTCTCTTAGTTACTATTTAAAATAACCATAGCAAGTTAGGGGGTGGTATCATTCTTACGCTGATACCAAACTGCGATACCGTACTTTTACCAAAGAATATCTTCTCGCCATTCCCAATCTAGAGGAATCAAGAGGTCTAGTTTAGACAATTAAGTCCCTTTGAACCCCCTTCCACCGAAAAACACATTGTTGTACCAATGTGTTTTTCGGTGGAAGGGAGTTCGATCCCCCGGTGGCCTGCCACCGGGGGATCGAACTCGGGTTCTTTAACTCGAAATTCCAGCCACCCAACCACTCAGCTATCGTGACTTATAGATAAATATATTTATTTATTTACTACAATAATCCAAACAGGTGACAAACAAAACCGGTGTGAACGCCACTCCTTCACGGACGTCGTCAAGTAATAGAAGTTATTTAAATATATACCGAAAAATATAATTTAAAAATATTAGAACGACCTGATAGCCTAGTTCATGGTCACCCTGCCTTCGAAGCTAATAGTTGGCTTCGAATCCCGCTAGGGATTAACTAGTAGGGACTTAATTGTCTAGACTTCCGTTTACCCTAATAGTAATATAATGAACACTATAAATAGTGAGTATTTAACTAAAATGCATTTTTGTGATTTTTAAAGCATGCAAGCTATGTATTACATTTTTATATCCTTTTTCATTATTTTAATATTTAATCCTCCCTGCATCGGCCCGCTACGCGTGGCTGTATGCCAAGCGAGAAAAATGTCATTTTTACTACACCTTTCATCCAAAAAACTATTCGTAAAATTAATCATAAAATCGTTCTAATCGGCGACCATGCTGGGCTATTGTTATTAAAGTAATAAGAAAATAAAAAAAAAATTGAAACGGACGGGATTCGAATTCCGGAGTTAAAGCATCACCACCGTATTTTAAATGTAGTTTGAATCCCGCTTATGTCAGATACTTTTTCAATTTGTGTATAATTTAATATAAATCGCGTTATATAATATTTGTAGCCATAATACTACTCAGGTTTTAATTTAAAAAAATGGAGGAAGCTCTCAATTCGGCTTTACTATTTTATGATTACACTGAACCCTATGTTAAAGTAAACAAGTATAGAAGTATAGAAGAAAAAAAAGTATAGAAGAAAAGTGTGGACATCGAACAAATATACACAGTCAGGTTATAAGTATTGTCACACAGTATAAACTTTTCTCTTAGAATGCTGGCCACAAAAAAGTTTATTGAATTCGAATTACATACTTTTAGAATTTTACTCATTTTTAAATAGGGAGTGGACGCTTAAAGAAGACCGTGTTGCAGATATTGCGTTGCATCGTTGCGGTTACGCGCCAATTCAAGTTTTTTACATACTGAAAAATTTTAATATTACCAACAGATTCGTTTATCGTACCATCAAACGATACAATGAAGACTCTAGTGTAGATGACAGGTGGAAAAAAAAAGTAAAGTAAGTAGTGTAGATGAAAAGTGATCGCCGTCGGTCTGTTAGGACTCCAGCAGTGATAAAAGCTGTGAAGGCTGGAATTCAAAGAAATCCCAAACGTAAGCAGAAACTGTTGGCCCTTCAGATGGGGTTAAGCAGAACCACGGTGAAAAGGGTGTTAAATGAAGACTTAGGGCTTCGGTCATATCGAAGAAAAACAGGTCATTGTTTGAATGCTCGTCTAATGCACCTGAGACGGAAGAGATGCCGCGCTTTGTTTAAGCGATACGCGGGAAAAAATATCGGGAAATTCTTTTTTCGGATGAAATTTTTTTTACCTTAGAAGAGAGCTACAACAAACAAAATGATAAGGTGTACGCACACAGTAGTGAAGAAGCGAGCAACCGTATTCCGCGTGTCCAACGAGGTCATTTTCCATCCTCGCTCATGGTGTGGTTGGGAGTTACTAATTGGGGCTTAACAGAGGTACATTTTTGCGAGAAAGGTGTAAAAACGAATGCAGTTGTGTATCAAAATACAGTCCTGACGAACCTTGTGGAACTTGTTTCTCATACCATGTTCAATATCAGGCACTGGGTATTCCAACAAGATTCGGCGCCAGCTCATAGAGCGAAGAGCACACAAGACTGGCTGGCGGCGCGTGAAATCGACTTCATCAGGCACGAAGACTGGACCTCCTCCAGTCCAGATTTGAACCCGTTAGATTACAAGATATGGCAACACTTGGAGGAAAAGGCGTGCTCAAAGCCTCATCACAATTTGGAGTCACTGAAGACATCCTTGATTAAGGCAGCCGCCGATATTGACATGGATCTCGTTCGTGCTGCGATAGACGACTGGCCGCACGGATTGAAGGCCTGTATTCAAAATCACGGAGGTAATTTTGAATAAACTTTAGTCTCATAAGAATCTATGTTTTGTTAAGTTCATTTTGGTATATAAATAGTTACATAATGAATAAACTTGTTTTAATTATTTTAGGTTAAACATGTGACAGAATTTATGACCTGACTAGGTACATACATACAACTGTAAAAAAAATTTATTTGCTTCTAAGGCGTAACAAATAATCAAAGTTCCTATAATATTACACACGTGTCGGTTCTACTTAATTTATCGAATTTGGTTAAAAAGAATGTAGTGATTGTCACTACCTGAGTAGCGACAACATCTTAGCGTTCGTTGATGTCTCCCTTCTGAAGTTCCATTTTATTATTAATCATAGATTTTGTCCCATTTTTATTATTTTTCAGTAGTAAGTATCCACTTTTATAGTTTGAAATTATAACTTTAGTTAAAGAAGTTTTCACTACAAAAGACATAAACGAAAGCTCCATAGAAGTCGCTTTTGTTTTATAAAAAAAAATTAATTGAATTGTGGAATATGTATGGTGAAAATGTTCATATGGCTAATTTGCATTTGCAATAAAATATATCTTTTAAAACAAATTAATTATACATTATTAAAATTCCAATTTAACAGAAAGAAACGAATATAAATCATTTAAATAGGTCGAGTTAATTTAAAACCTCAGAAATATAACAAAATTGGTGGCCAATTGAATTACAAATTTGGAACTATCAGGCCTTATGTAATTTTTATTGATTTTAAAGTGTGTAAGTTATGCTAAACTTTTTGTTATTATATTAAAGAAGAAAAATATTTTAAAATTTTAACTGACACGGCATTCATTCGAATCCGCGATCGATGTGGCGAGTTCGAATCCCATGCAGATTGAAATTTTAAAATATTTTTTCTGTTAAACGTAATAACTATCATTTCTATTATTGTTTTTATTTTATACCTTTCTTATAATTTTTCATACACCATCAGATGAAATAAGTCAATGACCTGACAAACCTGGTGGTATGGGGCGCTGGGCATGTACGGTCGAAGCACCGGGGAGTTTTTTATGCAAACAAATGGTAAGAAAAGGAGTAATACGCTCTTAGGTCACGGGTTATCTCTCATAGCAGATGAAAAGGAAGGCGCAAGATGCCTTTACCTTACTGCGATATTCTATTGAGCGGTCGATCCCATCTATCCATTATTACAGCATCAGAAGAAGCCGCTAGTCTGTATCCTTTATACATACATACATATCGGCATGTTAAAGTCCACTGCAGTACATAGGCCTCTCCCATAGGGAGGATTTCCATAACCGCCGCTTGGTAAGCGGATTGACGATTGCAGTAGCAGACCACTTGCACCTCAGACGCTGCTGCCCATCTTCGGTCTGATAATTTTTGGTCTGATATTTTTAGAAATGGTTTTCCCGCCATATATCGGTTGCCATAACGATGTTCAAGGCTGTTTCCCTTAGTCGCCTCTAAGAACATCCCCGAAAAGAAAGAGAGTGGTAATTATCTTAAGCCGTTACCACACGGAATCCGTTACCACACGGAATTTTCTATCCTTTAGCTGTATAATAATAATTTTTGTCACCAAATCAAATATTTATGTTTCCTTTCAAATCACTATAGAAAAGATATACTTTTAGATAAAATAAACAAATATCTTCAGGCATATTCCCAATACTAAGTTAGAGAGAGGTCAATACAATTGAGTACTTTCGACCCATCTTTCACCGAAGCCTGTTTGGGTTAAAGTAATAGGTCGTGAGCCTATCTCTATTATAGTGTCCAAGCTAACAGTACAATTACACTTTAATACATACATATTTACATAGATAGAATAGATACATAAATAAATAACTGTCACGATAGCGGAGTGGTTAGGAGATCGGAATTTTAGCCAAGAGACCCGAGATCGATTTCCTAATGTTCGAACCAATTAAAAAAAATACTTATGTACGATTTATGTTTATATCTTAATTATCTAGATCTCTGTCTATTATTGCTGTATTGGGAATGACTTGAAGAATTTTATTTGCATTGATAGGCATTCTATACATATATTGTTCTATACATTCACATATCTGTAAATATAAACATCCATGGCTCGAGAACAAACTTTCATATTCATCTCTCTTTGCCTATAGCGGGATTAGAATCAGCAAACCTTATCTTCGAAGCTAACCTACCGACTTGGCTACCTGGTCATCAACTTAAAGATTTATAAATTACATCTATTCACTTTATATAATTGCAATATAAAATACTTTCTGTACGCGTTATATTCCTTCCGGATTCTCTAACGCAGCGCCTATTAAAATCAATACGCTCTAGTTACCGCCAGCACGACCTTCGTTGTTTAATAAAACAACATAATGAAATTGAAATTGGCCTGCTAGCGATATTCTACGGCGATGCTCTGTTTTGTTTTTTTTTTGTATACTATTTTAAATTATTATCAAGAAGAGTTACTCAGAAATAAACTTTTTTATTCAAAATATGCTTTTTGAGTCTTGAAGCATTACGGTTTTCGATGCACGTCTTAATCTACATACCTACATATATAAGCTTGAGCTGATTACTTTGCGATCAGAGCAATGTATGTAATGGTATTTTTTTATTATTATTATTATTATTATTATTATTATTATTATTATTATTATTATTATTATTATTATTATTATTATTATTATTATTATTATTATTATTATTATATATATAATAGCATAGTCCATTGCTGGATATAGGCCTCTCCTGTGGGAGTGGACACAGATGTAAATAGTAAAGTTCTTTCGATTCACTATTCACGAATTTATCTACACCGACCATGCATTTAGATATATATTTTATTTTCAATGTATAAACGAATTTATATAAAACATTACATACAGTACATTTACAAGATAAGGAACGTATGTATGGTAACTTTATACATGTATAATAAATCTATCCATATATGTCCTACCTCGTATTACATAATATGTTAGCAATACTGCAACGTTGGTACATCTAAAAGTTGCCCCAGCACGGCGGGTTGAATTCCTTGGTAGTGCTAATAAATGATTTAACTTCGTTGAAAACATGAATGAAAGACCACATTTTGAGATACGACATTTTGTAAAATATATATTTAATACTTTCAGGCAATTCCCAATACACGGGTAGACAGAGGTCTAGTGTAGACAATTAAGTCCTTCGACCCACCTTCCACCGAAGATATTTTCGGCACAACGTGACAGGTGGTGAGCCGTCTTTATGTCCAAGCCAACGATATAATTCGTACATAAGTTTTAGAATCGAAACCCATAGGTACGGCCATTTGAGAATCGAACTCAGGTCTCTTGACTCGAAATTCCAACCAGCCAACCACTCGGCTATCGTGGCTTTAAAGAAAGATTGATTCAAAAAATCCTGTGCAATATAAAATACTTTCTGTACGCGTTATATTCCTTCCGGATTCTCTAACGCAGCGCCTATTAAAATCAATACGCTCTAGTTACCGCCAGCACGACCTTCGTTGTTTAATAAAACAACATAATGAAATTGAAATTGGCCTGCTAGCGATATTCTACGGCGATGCTCTGTTTTGTTTTTTTTTTTTGTATAATATTTTAAATTATTATCAAGAAGAGTTACTCAGAAATAAACTTTTTTATTCAAAATATGCTTTTTGAGTCTTGAAGCATTACGGTTTTCGATGCACGTCATAATCTACATACCTACATATATAAGCTTGAGCTGATTACTTTGCGATCAGAGCAATGTATGTAATGGTATTTTTTATTATTATTATTATTATTATTATTATTATTATTATTATTATTATTATTATTATTATTATTATTATTATTATTATTATTATTATTATTATTATTATTATTATTATTATTATTATTATTATTATTATTATTATTATTATTATTATTATTATTATTATTATTATTATTATTATTATTATTATTATTATTATTATTATTATTATTATTATTATTATTATTATTATTATTATTATTATTATTATTATTATTATTATTATTATTATTATTATTATTATTATTATTATTATTATTATTATTATTATTATTATTATTATTATTATTATTATTATTATTATTATTATTATTATTATTATTATTATTATTATTATTATTATTATTATTATTATTATTATTATTATTATTATTATTATTATTATTATTATTATTATTATTATTATTATTATTATTATTATTATTATTATTATATATATAATAGCATAGTCCATTGCTGGATATAGGCCTCTCCTGTGGGAGTGGACACAGATGTAAATAGTAAAGTTCTTTCGATTCACTATTCACGAATTTATCTACACCGACCATGCATTTAGATATATATTTTATTTTCAATGTATAAACGAATTTATATAAAACATTACATACAGTACATTTACAAGATAAGGAACGTATGTATGGTAACTTTATACATGTATAATAAATCTATCCATATATGTCCTACCTCGTATTACATAATATGTTAGCAATACTGCAACGTTGGTACATCTAAAAGTTGCCCCAGCACGGCGGGTTGAATTCCTTGGTAGTGCTAATAAATGATTTAACTTCGTTGAAAACATGAATGAAAGACCACATTTTTGAGATACGACATTTTGTAAAATATATATTTAATACTTTCAGGCAATTCCCAATACACGGGTAGACAGAGGTCTAGTGTAGACAATTAAGTCCCTTCGACCCACCTTCCACCGAAGATATTTTCGGCACAACGTGACAGGTGGTATCTTCAATCTTAAGGCATAACCCGGGAATTTTATATACCAAAATATAAAAAGTTTCAACTTTGAGTAGTTATCGAGATAGCAATGAGAAATATTATGCTACACATTATACGATTACCTCGTATAAAGTAATACAATACATAAAACTGACAAACAAACAAACAGTTTATATTATGCAGTGGTTAGTCCGCCCCGCCATGTGGTGGCGACCTTAAGCATTCCCGCTCAAGTTTGACATTTCACTCCGTTTTGGCGCCAAAGCTACCCGTGACGCTCAGTTTTTTTTTTTTTTAAATTATATTAATAAAATAATAATTCTTTGAGTTCGTGGTGTTTAAAAAAAATAATTCGCAGTGGGTGTGTTTTGTTTAATGTCTGTTATTTTTGTTCTGGAAACGTTCTGAAAGTGTGATAATAAGTATCCAGGTCAGTATCTTATATTGTTAAGACTTTCGTCAGTTTATATCTGTTATATACAACAAAATAAAATAAAAATTATGTAAAATTTTTACCTTCAACGCTAGCGGTAGCTGGCGTATATTTATTAATGTGTATATTTATCTATTCATACATTATTTGATAATTTTTAGAAAATTTTAATATTAATTTCTTGAGTCGGACCATTTTAAATAAAAAGATTTGTTTAAATCGGACTACTACGTAAAAAGTTATGCGTTTATATCATTGGCTTGGACATAAAGACGGCGACAGGCTTACCTCCTGTCACGTTGTTACACACAATGTCTTAGGTGTTAGGTTAGTCGAAAAGACTTAATTGTCTAGACCGTCTCTCCTCATGTATTGGGAAATGTGTGACGATATTTATATATATCCTTGTGTTTTCGTCATAAAATAACTAAAAAAAAAAAACCCCCACACAATTTTAAGATTTTATAAGATCACAAAATATTCTATTGTACTGTCTTATCATTCAGAATTCATCCTCTTTCTTTCCAATTAGAGTGTCTAATTAATGCAGGAATTAAAATATTAATTTCTTGAGTCGGACCATTTTTAAATAAAAAAGATTTGTTTAAATCGGACTACTACGTAAAAAGTTATGCGTTTATATCATTGGCTTGGACATAAAGACGGCGACAGGCTTACCTCCTGTCACGTTGTCACACACAATGTCTTAGGTGTTAGGTTAGTCGAAAAGACTTAATTGTCTAGACCCGCCTCTCCCCATGTATTGGGAAATGTGTGAAGATATTTATATATCCTTGTGTTTTCGTCATAAAATAACTATAGGACTAATATATGTAAATTGTAATTTTATTGTCACAAATGCAAAAAAACTGTGACAAGAGCAAAACATGTTTAATACGTAAACACAATACACAAAATGCGCGTAACATCACTCAGAATGTCACGGTCGAGTCCGACGTTGAAATGCAATCTTCACATCAAATATAAAATGTTTTGAAAGATTGACGAAACTATTCACAATCGTGGCTATAATTTGGTCGCTTGTTGGTTAGAGAAAATATTGAGAGTCGGTACAAGCTTTCCCGTATATTAAAAATAATATCTTCAAATAAGAAAATAATACACCGATCCTAATGTTGGTTTTGTGAGCTCTGCTCTTGACAATTAATTCCTTTCAACCCATCTTTCACCAATGACATTCTTTGACAACCGGACAGAATCAAACATAAGTTTTTGAAAAAACCTTTGGTACAAGCCTACCACCTGGGGATCGAACTGTGTAACTTCACTGAATTCCGACCCTTCACCCCATCACTCGGTCGATCGTGATTCCATATAGAATAATCTTTTTTAATCATAAATTATAAGTCTTATAAATTATAAGTCTAATGGGTAATATTTTATAAGATCACAACAAATTGTTTTTGTCACAAATATTCTATTGTACTGTCTTATCATTCAGAATTCATTCTCTTTCTTCCCAATTAGAGTGTCTAATTAATGCAGGAATTAAAATATTAATATCTTGAGTCGGACCATTTTAAATAAAAGATTTGTTTAAATCGGACTACTACGTAAAAAGTTATGCGTTTATATCATTGGCTTGGACATAAAGACGACGACGGTAATAAATTATAAGTCTTATAAATTATAAGTCTTATAAATTATAAGTCTTATAAATTATAAGTCTTATAAATTATAAGTCTTATAAATTATAAGTCTAATGGGTAATATTTTATAAGATCACAACAAATTGTTTTTGTCACAAATATTCTATTGTACTGTCTTATCATTCAGAATTCATCCTCTTTCTTCCCAATTAGAGTGTCTAATTAATGCAGGAATTAAAATATTAATATCTTGAGTCGGACCATTTTTTAATAAAAAAGATTTGTTTAAATCGGACTACTACGTAAAAAGTTATGCGTTTATATCATTGGCTTGGACATAAAGACGGCGACAGGCTTACCTCCTGTCACGTTGTCACACACAATGTCTTAGGTGTTAGGTTAGTCGAAAAGACTTAATTGTCTAGACCCGCCTCTCCCCATGTATTGGGAAATGTGTGAAGATATTTATATATCCTTGTGTTTTCGTCATAAAATAACTAAAAAAAAAATGTAAAATATTAATATCTTCACGCAATTCCCAATACAGGGTAGACAGAGGTCTAGTCTAGACAATTAAGTCCCTTCGACCCACCTTCCACCGAAGATATTTTCGGGACAACGTGACAGGTGGTGAGTCCGTCGCCGTCTTTATGTCCAAGCCAACGATATAATTCGTACATAAGTTTTTGAAAAAAAAAAAAACTTAAAAATTTAAAATACTACAATTTTCTTTATTTTTAAAAAAATACTTATGTACGATTTATGTTTATATCTTAATTATCTAGATCTCTGTCTATTATTGCTGTATTGGGAATGTGTGAAGATATTTATATATCCTTGTGTTTTCGTCATAAAATAAATAAAATAAATATCTTCACGCGATTCCCAATACAGGGGTAGACAGAGGTCTAGTCTAGACATTTAAGTCCCTTCAACCCACCTTTCACCAAAGATATTTTCGGGACAACGTGACAGGTGGTGAGTCCGTCGCCGTCTTTATGTCCAAGCCAACGATATAATTCGTACATAAGTTTTTAGAATCGAAACCCATAGGTACAGCCACTTGAGAATCGAACTCGGGTCTCTTGACTCGAAATTCCAACCAGCCAACCACTCGGCTATCGTGGCTTTAAAGAAAGATTGATTCAAAAAATCCTGTAAAATGTAAAAAAGGCTTTTCCTCGCTCTTCTGCTTCAGCAAACAAATCTTATATTTGATGCATTATCACATTCCAACTATACAAAAAAAATATTGCTTATTCTTTTTAATACTTTTGTGTTTACATTATTTTGAAATATATACTGAAGAACTTTGTTTATTATCACATAACTACAAATTACAGATGTTCTAGTAAACAACTTCCTTCTAAAGGTTGCCAACCCACCTGCAGTCACTATGTTGTTACAAGTGTATATCCGTCGCTATTTATTATAGAGTGAACTGCCCGTTTGCTATATATTCCAAAAAAAAACTTAAAAAATTTAAAATACTACAATTTTCTTTATTTTTAAAAAAATACTTATTTACGATTTATATCATTGGCTTGGACATAAAGACGGCGACAGGCTTACCTCCTGTCACGTTGTCCCGAAAATATCTTCGGTGGAAGGTGGGTCAAAGGGACTTAATTGTCTAGACTAGTCCTCTGTCTACTCCTGTATTGGGAATTGCGTGAAGATATTTTATAATATTTTATTTATTTATTTTATTTTATTTATTTTTACTCATTGTTAACAATATTACATGTAGTCGATGGATGGAGGTCATTATCAGACTTGTAATGTAAAGGCTCAGACCCAGTATATGATAAAATTATAAGTCTTATAAATTATAAGTCTTATAAATTATAAGTCTTATAAATTATAAGTCTTATAAATTATAAGTCTTATAAATTATAAGTCTTATAAATTATAAGTCTTATAAATTATAAGTCTTATAAATTATAAGTCTTATAAATTATAAGTCTTATAAATTATAAGTCTTAAGACTTATAATCTATTACCCTTTAGCCGAGTCAGTAGTCCCTTCGAATCCAGCTTTCGTTGGCCAAGGGTTGTAGCTTCTAATTCTGATAAAGGATAACAATTGTGTCATGAATATGGGTGTTAGTTGAATATTTATAAGTATTCAAATATATATGCATTTAAATATATAAATACGTATATTGCATATTGTATATTGGACTCTAGGTTGGACATTAAGACGGCGAAGGACTGTACCTTTCACGTTGTCCTAAATAAGTTTCGATGAAAAGTAGGTCGAAGAGGACTTCATAGCATAGACATCTACCTATCCAAGTACGGTAAATTACGTGAAGATTTAAAAGAAGAACGCAATTTATTACGTCGACTTTCGACTACCTTCTCATTGTTGTCACGATAGCCGAGTGGTTGTAATTTCGAGTCGAGAGACTCGAGTTCGATCCCTAGGTGGCAGGCTCGTACCAATGGGTTTTTAAAAAACTGTCACCTTGTCACCACCTGTCACGTTGTCCCGAAACTATCTTCGGTGGAAGGTGGGTCAAAGGGTCTTAATTGTCTAGACTAGACCTCTGTCTACTCCTGTATTAGGAATTGCGTAAAGATATTTTTTTATTTATTTATTTTATTTTATTTATTTATTTTTTACTCATTGTTGACAATATTACATGTAGTCGATGGATGGAGGTCATTATCAGACTTGTAATGTAAAGGCTCAGACCCAGTATATGATAAAATTATAACATTCGGTGTTAATTTGTGACAAGAGGCTTGCAAATTGTATCTGTGCCAACTAGTTTTGTTTTTACAAATATGGCGACAGAAATATTTCAAGCGGTGTTACCATATTTGCGTAACTAATTCGTGAGATTGACGACTGATGGGGATTGCCCTGTGATAGTGGTTTTGGGTCGAGGGAAACAGGTACGAATGCGGTCTTAATAAAATAACATATTTATTTAAAATAATTTATACTATGGCATACTATGGTATTCGTGGAGTTTAAACTAAGATTCCCTGATGAAAAATTTTGCTTTTTTACAATTACTTACATTGTGAAATACCAAATAAAACAGTATATTTCTGATTTAATATTAATTTATGATTTTAAAGTAAAATTATATTGCAAAATTCTAGTTCATAGTATTAAGCGTTCTTATGCGGAATAATGATTAATTTCAGCAGAGTAACACTTCAGTCTATGAACGACTATAATTCAAAAATACATACGGATTTTTTGATAATGAAATATTAAAAATTCATCGGTCGGAATTAGGAGTCGAGAGACCCGAGTTTGATCCACAGGTGACAGGTTCGTACCAATGGGTTTTTCAAAAACTTATGTATTAATTATATCGTGGGCTTGGACATGAAGACTGTGATGGCCTCACCACCTGTCACGAGGTCCCGATACTATCTTCGGTGGAAGGTGGGTCAAAAAGCCTTAATTGTCTAGACTAGTCCTCTGTCTACTCCTGTATTGGGAATTGCGTGAAGATATTTATATATATCCTTGTGTTTTCGTCATAAAATAACTATAGGACTAATATATGTAAATTGTAATTTTATTGTCACAAATGCAAAAAAACTGTGACAAGAGCAAAACATGTTTAATACGTAAACACAATACACAAAATGCGCGTAACATCACTCAGAATGTCACGGTCGAGTCCGACGTTGAAATGCAATCTTCACATCAAATATAAAATGTTTTGAAAGATTGACGAAACTATTCACAATCGTGGCTATAATTTGGTCGCTTGTTGGTTAGAGAAAATATTGAGAGTCGGTACAAGCTTTCCCCGTATATTAAAAATAATATCTTCAAATAAAAACGACGCCGATCCCAATGCTGGTTTTGTGAGCTCTGCTCTTGACAATTAATTCCTTTCAACCCATCTTTCACCAATGACATTCTTTGGACAACCGGACAGAATCAAACATAAGTTTTTGAAAAAAAAAAAAACCTTTGGTACGAGCCTACCACCTGGGGATAACTCGTGTAACTTCACTCGAATTGGACCACCCCATCACTCGGTCGATCGTGATTCCATATAGAATAATCTTTTTTATTAAGACTATTACGCAATAGCCGCGTCAGTAGTCCCTTCGAATCCTGCTTTCATGGCCAAGGAATGTAGCTTCGAATTCTGCTAAAGGCAAACATCTGTGTCATGAATATGGGTGTTTGTTCAATATTTATAAGTATTCAAATATTTAATATTTAATAATAAATAATAAATATCTTCACGCAATTTCCAATACAGGGGTAGACAGAGGTCAAGTCTAGACAATTAAGTCCCTTTGACCCACCTTCCACCGAAGATATTTTCGGGACAACGTGACAGGTGGTGAGCCCGTCGACGTCTTTATGTCCAAGCCAACGATGAAATTCGTACATAAGTTTTTGAAAAACTCATTGGTACTGCCACCTGGGGATCGAACTCGGGTCTCTCGACTCGAAATTCCGACCACCCAACAACTCGGCTATCGTGACTTAAATATACAAATAAAAAATTTAATATTTATATATATAAATACGTATATTGCATATTGTATATTGCACTCTAGGTTGGACTAGGTTAAGACGGTGATGGACTGTACCTCTCACGTTGTCCTAAATAAGTTTCGATGAAAAGTAGGTCGAAGAGGTTTTCATATCGTAGATATGAAAACCTCTTCGACCTACCTACTCTAGACCTATCCAAGTACGGTAAATTACGTAAAGATTTAAAAGAAAAGTGTTAAACGCAATTTATTACGTCGACTTTCGACTACCTACTCATTGTTGTCACGATAGCCGAGTGGTTCGGTGGTCGGGATTTCAAGTCGAGAGACCCGAGTTCGATCCCCAGGTGGCAGGCTCGTACCAATGGGTTTTTCAAAAAAACTGTCACCTTGTCACCACCTGTCACGTTGTCCCGAAAATATCTTCGGTGGAAGGTGGGTCAAAGGGACTTAATTGTCTAGACTAGACCTCTGTCTACTCCTGTATTAGGAATTGCGTAAAGATATTTTTTTATATTTTATTTTATTTATTTATTTTTTACTCATTGTTGACAATATTACATGTAGTCGATGGATGGAGGTCATTATCAGACTTGTAATGTAAAGGCTCAGACCCAGTATATGATAAAATTATAACATTCGGTGTTAATTTGTGACAAGAGGCTTGCAAATTGTATCTGTGCCAACTAGTTTTGTTTTTACAAATATGGCGACAGAAATATTTCAAGCGGTGTTACCATATTTGCGTAACTAATTCGTGAGATTGACGACTGATGGGGATCGCCCTGTGATAGTGGTTTTGGGTCGAGGGAAACAGGTACGAATGCGGTCTTAATAAAATAACATATTTATTTAAAATAATTTATACTATGGCATACTATGGTATTCGTGGAGTTTAAACTAAGATTCCCTGATGAAAAATTTTGCTTTTTTACAATTACTTACATTGTGAAATATCAAATAAAACAGTATATTACTGATTTAATATTAATTTATGATTTTAAAGTAAAATTATATTGCAAAATTCTAGTTCATAGTATTAAGCGTTCTTATGCGGAATAATGATTAATTTCAGCAGAGTAACACTTCAGTCTATGAACGACTATAATTCAAAAATACATACGGATTTTTTGATAATGAAATATTAAAAATTCATCGGTCGGAATTAGGAGTCGAGAGACCCGAGTTTGATCCACAGGTGGCAGGTTCGTACCAATGGGTTTTTCAAAAACTTATGTACGAATTATATCGTTGGCTTGGACATAAGGACGGCGACGGGATCACCACTTGTCACGTTGTCCCGAAAATATCTTCGGCGGAAGGTGGGTCGAAGGGACTAAATCGTTTTGACTATACCTCTGTCTACCCCTGTTTTGGAAATTGCGTGAAGATATATAGATACTTATTTTTATTTTTAAATATTAAAAAATCATTGAACGGGAAACACTGATGAAGAAAAAATGGATATATCGGAGATGGCAGTTTTTTAAAATGAAAACTATGAATATATAAATATATACTACTTTTAGCTTGGACATTAAGACGGCGATCGGCTGACTATCATATAACAATTACGCGAAAGGACTTTATTGTCTAGGCATTGTCTAGGCTTTATTGCCTACTCAATAAGTTGCAAGACATAAAACAATTTAATCTTTCTGGACAATATATATAATGTAACTATAACAAAGTTAGCATTTTATTAAAGTTATTACTATCGTAACTTGGGTAATTAAGTGAATTATGCAATACTTTACTTAAATATTACTCAATGTTTATTATTGCTCTGTGCTACACTGAGTTATTTGGCATTGATCTAGTAAATTGAGGTGTAAGCGTAATTAACACGTTACCCTGTCTGTTGAATTATTTTAATAGTTTGTAGTGACTAATGGTCACGATAACTGAACGGTTGGGGGGTCGGAATTTTGAGACAAGAGACACGAGGTCGATCCCCGGTTGGCAGGCTCGTGCCAATGGGGTTTTCAAAAACCTATGTACGATTTATATCGTTGACTTGGATATAAAGACGGCGACGGGCTAACCACCTGTCACCGTTGTCCCTAAAATATCTTCGGTGGAAGGTGGGTCGAAGAGACTTAATCGTCTAGACTAGACCCCTGTCTATTCTGTATTGGGAAATGCGTGAAGATATTTATTATTTTTTTATTTATATATTGATATTTATTTTATTTACAGTTTATAGTGACCTTGCTCTCAAAGACTAGGGTTGAGGGTTCGAATTCATTCGCCAATAATTTCTACTTTGAAGATGTTATGTTTGTACTCGAGTCGTAGACGTATTTGTATATACTTCATATTTTTATCCAGGAAGGAATGTATTTCTTATCACCGTTCAGTTACCACGATATAAGGAACCCATATTTTAGAGAGCCTCCCCCCCAGAGTTGAGGGAGGGGGATGTGTAGGCCTCCGGTTACCTGCACTCACCAGACGAAACGCAGAAGTTTGTTAGACTACTTCTTCACGCCGGTATTCCGTGAGGTCGTTCGTACTTCCTCGGTCGAGCCGGCTCATTCATGCAACAACAAAAGTTGATGCGTGGCTCTACCACTGTTATATATCAAACGATGGTTTATTTGTATCTGATTATATAATACAAGTTCGAAAGCTGCTTACTTTGGGCGCAAAGCAATGTATTTGATGTTGTCCGTATTTCACACTATTCCCAATACGAGGGTAGACAGAGAATAATTAAGCCCTTTCGACCCATCTTCCACCGAAGACATTTTTGGGGCAACGTGACAGAGGATGAGTCTGTTGCCGCCTTTATATCCAAGCAATCGTACATACATATGGTTTAGAAAACAACCTTTTTTACGACCCAGGGGATCTAAGTCACTCAACCACTTGGCTATCGTGAATCTTGCGTGAAGAGAAAAAATAACAGAGAAAGGCCTTTATACTTTATTAGAAATGATAGTATTTAAATTGTTTACAAATTGTTTACACTCCGTATCAATCCATAAATCGCACAACGGAAAACATTTGAGGTTAAGGTTAATGAACTCCTTCGGCGAGTTGTAACTAAACTCGACCACATGCGAACATGGCACGCGACCGCCGTGTTTATTCTCAATCGTTTCGTTTCATAGCTCGCTCTGACGCCAGACGATATTCAATTGGCCAGAGTAAAAGTGCAACCGCAAGTTTGTTACGATACACTTGGAGACTTGCGACAAGTAATGCTACAGCCCGCCGCTGTTATACATTTTATTTGTATATTATTTCATTTGGGAGACGTACAGTTATTTTTACTATATAGAATGGCTAAAAGTATATCTACAGGTCAATGACAAGTTTCCGTAGATACACTGAAAATATTCTAAACATGATTTGACTCACACACAAACATTCTTAATAAAATCTTTAGTAAAAATACAACTCTGGGGTACTATGTGTTTATGAGTTCCCCGGACGTAACCCATAACTCAACGATATGTTAAAGTTCATGTCAGTATTAAAATTGTATTGTGTATAAACACTCCGCTATCACTCTGTGTTCGTCCATAAATCGTATAAATCATATAAATAAGAAGTGTACAAAGCGATCTCTCGGCTCCTGGAATTACATATTTCAGTGTAGTTTGAAAATTTTAGTCCCATGTAATATTGTACTGTAATGGCTACACTGTCATTGTGTCACGTTGGTTACAGCGATAGAATATACCACCAAGTTTCTTCGCGTGGGTGCTGTAAGAGGCGACTAAAGGAAAAGCATTTGAAGATGCAATTGGCTACCGATTAAGCCGATTTACCATATCGAACATTCTAGACCGAAATTCAGCAGATCGGTGAATGCGCAGCAGTCTCTAAGTTGCGAAATGTCTAGTACATTATGATGTCTAGATGATGATGATGAATGAGTAAATAGAAAATTTTAAGTTGCCCGACGCGTTCTACACTAAACTATTAAGACGTATGTTTCGTACGCTCAATCGAATCCAATCGAATGGAACGACCGAAGTTTTGTAGTTTTCGATCTTTTACGCTTCCCGTCGCTTTGTGTTTACGAGGTAAAATATCTTCACGCCATTTCCAGTACTGGGGTAATCTGAGATCTAGACAATAAGCCATTTCGATCCACCTTTCAACGAAGATTGATTTTTTAGGACAAGACAGATGACGAGCCTGTCGCCGTATTTATGTCCAAGTCAACGATATAAATAGTTCATGAAACTTTAAATCCATTTATATCGTTGGCTTGGATATAAGGAGGGTGAAAACTAACTAGTAACACCGCCTTCCCGTCTGAAGCTGTCATCATCCGGCCCATTAGAGATGTCTATAAAACTTTATAATCATATACCTGAAATACTAAAAAACTAATACATATACACAAAATTCACTAAATAATGAAAACATTTCCTTACTGTAAAATGCTACTATACTGTTAATGAATACTATATACATAATAACTTAACACTAAAATTAATTGCAACTTACATTATACAACATTTAAATAATACATATTTAAATAATAATAAATAATGTAGTAGAGCCACGCATCAACTTTTGTTGTTGCATGAATGGGCCGGCCCGACCGGGGAAATACCACAACCTCACAGAATACCGGCGTAAAGTAGAAGTCTAACAAACTTCTGTGTTTCGTCTGGTGAGTGCAGATAACCGGTGGCCCACACACCCTCCGCCCCCAGTTATGGGGGAGGGGGGCATTCTAAAGGAGGCAACGCTACTACCTGAAAGCCTCTGGTATTGCGGGTGTTCATGGGCGGCGGTAATCACTTACCATCATGTGAGCTACCTGCTCGTTTGCCTCCCTTTTTCTATAAAAAAATATATAAAAATATACAAATATGCCTAAAAATAGTATAAAAGATGTAATTTTAGTTAAACTAGTGTAGTTAATGTTATAAATATTAAGAGTTATAAAGTTATAAAATCATTTGCATCAGAAGCTATCAGACTCTGGAATAACTTACCTCCAGATATTCGTAGGGTGTCTTCATTACCTTCTTTTAAGAGAGAGGTCTCAGACCACTACCTTACTTCTAATGGGTAGAATTTCTAAATTTATATACTGATATTTTCATTGATAATTGTACTGCAAAGTGTCATATGTGTAAATGTATTTTAAAATATATATAAGGTTAATGTAAGTATATGCATGTTTAAAGAAGTATGTGTGTATGTAGGTATAGGTGTATATATATGTGTATATGTGTGTATGTATATATGTATGTTTATTACAATTAAATATATATTAAACGATAGTTTTTGTGATGATTTGCTGTCATCTTTGTTTTTTTTGTTGTTTAATTTATTTGTTCAAAGCACCACCTTGATTTTTTTTTTCTCTCCTTATATACTCCTGGTTGACTGGTAGGTTATGTCTTGAGGCATTAAGTCCGCCAATTGTACATTCAATTATGTCTGTCTGTCTGTCTACCCCTGTTTTGGGTATTGCGTGAAGATATTTTTTTTACCAGTACCATCTAAAATAAGCTCGAAAGGAGCTCGTGGAACTAAAGGACTGTATTGTCTAAGCCTCTGACTACCACTGTATGAGAAAACCCGTGAAAATACTACATACTTGGTGATATTTAATAGTTGATTCGGGCGATACAAACAGTTGTACTTTTCCACTTCATTAATTACTAAACAACATCCTGACCGGTTGCACATATAAAGGCGTACGAGAAGGTCTAACCTTGTTATAATTAAATTCGCAAACTTATAAGCTACTTATAATGGTAAGGCACCGAATAATAATAACTATTACATTATTTAAATTACAATTATTAACGGCGACGGGATCACCACCTGTCACGTTGTCCCGAAAATATCTTCGGTGGAAGGTGGGTCAAAGGGACTTAATTGTCTCGACTAAACCTCTGTCTACCCCTGTATTGGGAATTGGAAATACAGAATAGGGAATATTTGTCATAATCGTCACGTTTGGAAAGCGGATAGGCGAACGCAGTACCAGGTAACTCGCAGCTCAGCCTGCCTATTGTCGGCTTGATTATTTTGGTATGTTATTTTTAGTGATCTTTATACCGCCATATGTAGGTTGCATTACGATATTTAAGGTTTTTCCAGTAGTCCCTTCTGACGATATCCATTGAAAGAAAATGGGGGTAGCAACCACACGGTAAAGACAATAATAATTAAGATATTTAATAGATTCGGGTGATGCTTTGCGGAAACTCATTTATTTATTTATTTATTTATTTAATAAATGTTTTTATCTTCACGCACAATCCCTGACGGGGTAGCCAGAGAGAACAGATCGCCAAGTGTCACGATCCCTACATATCTCTTTCGCTTCTTTCAGATTAATCATCTTCTTCATACATGCACGTCGAGGTATCCGAGTACTCTTGACCCTCCCGTCTTTGAGCAATTTTCTCACATGGACTTTGAAAAATAGTCTCGGTCTACCTCGACCCCATTTAATGTTAACTTTCGCGCTATATATTTTCTTCACCATTCGGTCTTCACTCATTCACTCAACGTGCCCAAACCAAATAAATAATTTATGCACACACAAATATAAAAAAGAAGAAATATAATATAAGGAAAACGTTTGTACTTTTGTACAATAAGCAGTACGTTTGTACTGCTTATTTCTTAAGAAATTTCTTCCCGCAGACCTGTGACTGGAATGTGGGTAATGTGGGTAATTGGAATGGGGTAAAGTTCATTGTTTTAAAGATGTTATTACACAATTACAATGCACGCGGAATGGTGCAGTGTAATTGTATAATGTAATGTGTTTATAATGATAATTAATTTACTCTACCGGAACGCAACAGTTCTTTTAAAAGTAACCGGGCAGATATTTTTTTATAGAATAGGGAGGCAAGCGAGCAGGTGGCTCACGTGATGTGACGTGGTAAGTGATTAACGCCGCCCATGGACATCTGCAATACCAGAAGAATAGCAGATGAGTTGCCAACCTTTGAGAAAGGTATTTTTTGGTGCGCATTATCAGTACTTATGATTAAAAACCACGCAAACCCAAATCAGACAAAATATCTGGACCTGGCTCACGAAGTGACGGATTCGTGGGGTGATATTCGTGGGGTGATATACACTTATCCTGATAGTAGTTTCTACTCTTTTCCTCCTCCGAGATGTCCTCTTCTAACATGTTATGCGATTGGGACTTCATGAATTAAGATACGGATTTCCCTGCCGCCCTAGTCCTCGCTCCCAGTATCCCCTTGCGGCGGCTTTCGTTGTTGCATGGTATATGTTTTATTTACAACACGCTATTACCCGAAAAAAGTCACGATAGCCAATTGGTTGGGTGATCGGAATTTCAAGTCCGGAGACCGGAGTTCGATCCCCAGGTGGCAGGGTTTTTCAAAAACTTGTTTGGACATAAAGACGGCGACGGGCTCACCACCTATCACGTTGTCTCGTAAATATCTTCGGTGGAAGGTGGGTCAAAGGGATTTAATTGTCTAGACTAGACCTCTGTCTATCCGTGTATTGGGAATTGCGTGAAGATATTTGATTTATTTATTTATTTCCTCACATAAAAACGTTTGTGCGAAGACTATGTTGTTGTGCGTGACTATGACTAATGTTTGTACTCGTGCTACATATGTTTATATATCTACATAAGTATAGTACCGTTGGTTTAGACACAAATACGGAGACTTAGGCTAAAGTCGAAAGGGTTTAAAAAAAAGGGGTCGGAATTGTCTAGAGCTCTGTCTATTTCGGTATTGTGGTTAGCATGAAGGTATATAAATAAGTATAAATACGTATATAGATAGGGACAACATCACATACATTGTTCCGATCCCAATGTAACAGGCAACAGCATTTGTGGTACGGGAATGGGAAACAACGAAGGCACCACAAACACCTAGACCCGAGAAAATCTAGAAAAAGTGTTTTTTTACATTGACCCAACCGGTAATCACACCAAGAGATGGTGACACCTTGAAAACCGGTATTTATGCCACTCGTCCACGGACGTTGTTAAAGGTATTTATGTAACTATAATTTAGTAAAGATTTTATTTGGGTCGTCTTATAATTTTCACGAGAAATGAAGTTGTTCTTTCACGGCTATACTCCTCTGGAACGCTCTTGTTACGCCGTAACTGTGAAAGAAGAACTTCATTGACCTGATGACATTAAGGCTGCTCCCAATAAACTTTCGTTTAAGAGGTTGCTCAGAAAGCATTTATGTGACTCAACCTGCCGTATGGCATTAAGTCCGCCTTTTGTTACCTTTTCTTTTAACAAGGTGTTAATAATAAAGCATAAATAAATATAAAATAAATAAAATTCCAGTCACCTGATTCGAATGCAGATCACTCAACCACTCGGGCACCGCGGTTAAAATACGATTGTAGTCCTCATTTATTTATTCATCCTTGATATCAGAACGAATATAAACGGCGTCTTCAACAAATATTATAAATGAGACCTAGTTCTGTGCCCTTTACGTCGAATAACAACAAGAATGTACCGTTCACTTATTTATCAAGACCGGATTCTGTACGCACAGGTATTATAATACTCGTAGTTATTTATAGAAAACTAGTAAGTAACAATAAAATAACACACAAAAGAACCGGAGTAGCTAAATAAATTAATAAATAAATACAGATTCACGATAGCCGACTGGTTGGGTGATCGGAATTTGAGTGAAGAGTTAAAGTTTCGGTCCCCAAAGCACGTTCCATTTACCCGAACGGGAATCGATCTGTGAGTTGGCGGCACCTTGAAAACCGATGTGTACGCCACTCGTCCATGGAGGTTGTCATAAAAAATATTATGTCGATGGACTTGTCTAGTCTGCCATCACTCACTGGAGTAGCGTGACAGCGCTTCCCTGCTCTGTTATATCTCTTTCTTATGATAAAACATCTTTGTTCAGTTGTGGGATTTTATACGGATAGTTTTTTACATTACAGTCTTTAGTTTTGGCAGTTGAAATTTTAAGTTCAATTAGACGTCACCCAGGCAAAGCGGTTGGAAAATTTTTTGTTAAATATTATAAATAAATAATAAATAAATATCTTCACGCAATTCCCAATACAGGAGTAGACAGAGGTCAAGTCTAGACAATTAAGTCCCTTTGACCCACCTTCCACCGAAGATATTTTCGGGACAACGTGACAGGTGGTGAGCCCGTCGCCGCCTTTATGTCCAAGCCAACGATGAAATTCGTGCATAAGTTTTTTTGAAAAACTCATTGGTACTGCCACCTGGAGATCGAACTCGGGTCTCTCGACTCGAAATTCCGACCACCCAACAACTCGGCTATCGTGACTTACTACTACCGTTAAATATTTATTTCCATTATAAATAAATAGATAAATATCTTCACGACATACTGGGGGAGACAGTGGTCTAAAAAAACAAGTCGCTCCGACCCCTCCTTCCACCGAAGATATTATAAGGACAACGTGACAGTTGGTGAGCCCGTCGCCGTGTTTCTATCCAAGCAAACGATGTATATTGTCAGAAGTTTTTTTTTAAAAAAAAACCCATTGGTACGAGCCTTCCATGTAGGGCTCCATCTCGGGTCTCTTGACTAGAATTCCGATCACCCAACCACACGGCCATCGTGACTCAATACATACACATTAAATATCAATAATAGGGGAGACCATGGGAGATCAATCGTCACCCATCAGATAACTTGATGATGTGTCTCATCAATCATTTCATCAAATATTATTTATCAATAAATCTTTGATTATTTATCTGTAATAGCCATTATACGCTGTAAAAGGCATTATTAAGGCAAAGGCAATAGGCAAGTTATCATAGGCTGACGAGTGAAGGTCGATTTCCCAGCGGCTCTTAAACAACCTAATTTAAGGTTAGATAAATTTATGTAAAACGAATATTGTAAACTTCATTAATTTAAATAACTGAACTAATATTAATTAAAAAGGACAACTTTTACGGAATGCATTTCGGACGGCCTTCTTAGGTATAATAATTGACTCAAATATTAATTGAAAAGACCATGTGAGTAAAGTTTGCAATAAGAAAGAGTTGTGAACGCTTTATACATACTTATAAGGGTAGCAAGTCGTGCTGTTTCTTTTTAATACGTTACAATAAGTACATTGTTATAATATGGGGTAACGGCACTAACTTCCAAAAATATTACGTAGCGCAAAAGAGATGAATCGGGGAAATCATGGCATATAAGCCTCATTTCAAACTAATAAATATACTAACCTTTCTTTACCTTTACATATTAGAAGTATGCGAACTGGTTAAACAAAATTTTAACTAGTTTTGTTAAAAAATAATACACAAAGTAGTTTAAGGAATCCTTAAAAACTGATACTCGGCATCTTTCCAAAAAGTATACGTTATCCAAAAAGCCATTGGAATACAATTTATAATAACAATCCTAAAGAAATAAAAACATTGCCATTCAATAAATTTGATAAGCACAAAAAAGCTTCAGAAAAGTTTCGACACCGTTGTGGAATTTATAAATAACTACAACAAATATAAATTTTAATCGATTAATACCTTTAAACATTTCATTATTTATATTTAAGTATAAACGCTACAGCAACTTTGCATAACTTTGAATAATTACAAGCAACATTAATTAATTAAAAACTCACGATAGCCGAGTTGTTGGGTGGTCGGAATTTCGAGTCAAGAGATCCGAGTTTGATTCCTAGGTGGCAGGCTCGTACCAATAGGTTTTTCAAAAATACTTATGTACGAATTATATCGTTGACTTGGACATAAGGACGGCAACGGGCTCGCCTGTCACGTTGTCCCGAAAATATCTTCGGTGGAAATTGGGTCGAAGGGACTTAATTGTCTAGACTTAGGCCTCTATCTACACCTTTATTGGGAATTGCGTGAAGATATTTATTTTATTCGAATAATTGCAATTAATAGTATGCTGACATTATTTTACTTGCTATATAAAAAAATATATAAAAAAATATCTTCACGCAATTCCCGATACAGGAGTAGACAGAAGTCTAGTCTAGAAAATCAAGTCCCTTAGACCCACCTTCCACCGAAGATATTTTCGGGACAACGTGACAGGTGGTGAGCCCGTCGCCGTTTTTGTGTCCAAGCCAACGATATAATTCGTACATAAGTTTTTGAAAAACCCATTGGTACAAGCCTGCCACCTGGAGATCGAAATCGGGTCTCTCGACTCGAAATTCCAACCACCCAACCACTCGGCTATCGTGGCTTGCTATAAAATGCGAATTCCGCTAAAGGCAGAAATTTGTGAGGTGAATATGAATGTTTGTACGAGAGGCATGTATGTTGATGTATAAAAATACATGAATACGTAAGTATATATGGATGTTAGTATTGTACCGTTTACTTGGACTCCAAGAAGGCGATAGGCTCACCACCTGTCACGTTGTCCCAAATAAGTTGCAGGGAAAAGAGGATCGGAAAGACTGTGTAGATCTCTGCCTACCCTGGTATGGGAAATTTTTAAAAGATGTAAACGAAATTGCTAACTAGGTGTATGAGTCATAATTATACCACTGTAATATATTTACACTTGTGACCTTCTTCTTCTTCTTTACAGCCTATCAAGAGTCCACTGCTGAACATAGGTCTCCCCTAAAGCTTGGTACAGCCACCTGCATCTATAGACTTCCCGCAAGATTTTGTAAGTCGTCACTCCATCTCGTGGGGGTCCACTAAGTAAAGTGGAACTCAGGAGCTGTGCTTACAGCAAATAAAATAGTTATTGCATGTTGCTCGAACAAACAAATGCACAATTAACAATTGTAAAGGTCATCTTACCAAGATATGAGAAATTATAACTTGCAAATTAATTCGATATATTACATTTGTTTGTGTATTACATTTGTTTGTACCGGGACGAACAAACTACTTTTGTCATTCGCTCCAAAATATATTTTTTACCTTTACGATTTTTTATTTTTTAAATACAGAAGAAGACTTGACAATTTAGACCTTTCGACAATCATATCACCGGCGTTTGTTTTAAGACAACGTGACAGGTGATGAGTCTATCGCTGTCTTTACGTCCAAGACAACGATATAAATCGTACATATGTTTTGAAAAAACTCTTTGTTTGCAGTCTTGAGAATCGAACTCTGATCTCTAGAATCGAATTCCGATCCCCGAACCACTCGGTTATCGTGACTTATGTGTATGTAGTAAACATTTATATGTAACTAATTACAATTATTATTATTAAATTGTTTATTAACATATATTGTTTGTTATGATTAACCTAGATTAAGTTCCAAATATAAAACATAAAAAAAAATTAAAACCGGCTCAACGGACGTCCGATCGGAGGTCCTTCATCGGGTTGAGTGATCCTTGATCAGGGTCACTTCGAGACGGGAATATTGGTCGGTAGCTACACCGATTTTTAACAATTTTTATTGATTTAATGTTTAAAAGTGTTTAAGTTTAGGGCTTAGATAGTTAAGCATGTGTCATGAAAGTTGCATGTATGTATAAAGCTTTCCAGACCTTTCCATACCCCATTGAACAATTTTGAGCTTCCTCATTAGGCCTGCAGTGAAGGACCACATTAAGATATATAAAAATAAATAGATAATGCGACACACCCAAAGTTAAGAAATTTCTTAAATCTCTTGGGAGTTGGTAATGTGATACGTTGGCACTCACATATTGATCACATATGCGAAATTCCAACAATTTCGTAAAGCTCCTTCTTTAATGATTCTATTAAAAATTATTGACAAAAGTAGAGATAGTTCTGTTGCAGTATTAATTTAAAATAATGGGCTTATCTTATCTGGCCCTGAACCCTTTGACGCATTTAATTTTAGTCAAGGCTTTTTACTTGTGACACAGAGAACGTTATTAGTGGAGAATTTGGATTCGAATCATAATTATCAAGGTCAATCGTAGTGATGTTCACTGAAAAAGGTTCAAAAACCGATCCAAAGAATTCATTGAACATTTCAGCTATATCTTTCGAATTTTCATTCATTTAAATCTTGCGTGGATAACCAGATTAGTTTTTTTTAAGACGCTACATATTTCCATACAAATCTCTGTAGTCTCTAAGATTGTTACATGTTTTAAATTTCTTTCAAACCGTTCTTTTACGTGATAAAGTGTTTTATAAAACACTCTTGAAACAATTTAGGGATAATTTTGAGATAGTCTTTTAGATAGGGGAACATTTTTATCTATTATAGAGACACATTCTGTTACTTCTTTGTTATTAAATTCACACACCCAGTCAACTTGTTATAGCTTGTATTTGATTTTGCTGTAATTGCATTTGACAAAATTATATATATGTATATTTTCTTTAGGAATACATTTTTGTACTTTTGTATTTTAGAAAGTAAAAAGCAATGAAGGGTAATGTCTTAAGTCCGAATGGGTTAATTTATCGTTAGGTTTGAACATACACAGTTATCAGAGATTGTAAACATAAGATCCAGCAAATGATCTTTCTGGTGAAAAATGTTGTGACTTTTCCTAACCTGTAAATAATACATTGTATTCAGTAAAAGTTGATGTAACTCACTAGTTCCAGTAGGTACAAGAACGTCTTTAGGAAAAACAGATTTCCACAAGATATCAGGAATATTATAGTCACCAATAATGTATAATGTGTCTTTTTAATGGGGCTTTTTGTGTATAATACTTGAAACTTGTTAAAATGTTATTCATAGCTCGTTATGGGGGAATTAGTAGGTATGTAAGTTGCACATAAAATGAAATGATTTTGATAACGAAATTTTAATAAAATTTCTATGTATATATTGTCCTCCATTTCAAAATATCATTTCAATATAATATATATTTTGACTAACATTGAGATTTCTGTCTCTGCCAAATATTGTGTACCGATTATCTGCTATTTCATTGTCAAATATGCCCGCACGAACGCAATTTTCTGTTAGTATGATGATGCCGTTGTCGGTGCATGCAACTTCTCAAGTCATTGAGCTTACTACGCAACCCGCCACAGTTTTGATAATAAATATTAATTTCTTAGCTAATCATTTTAAAACAAAATTACCTATCACTTTTTTTTAATGTAAAGTATGTACGATCCACTGTGGCGTAAATCGCTGTTTAATATAAGAAATAAAATATGGCACAGCATGTTAGATTTACAAATATTAATACTATATATATATATATATATATATATATATATATATATATATATATATATATATATATATATATATATATATATATATATATATATATATATATATATATATATATATATATATATATTATCAATAAAAAGTAAATGTAATAAACAAATCGAAGCCTAGGGTAATCTATAATTGAAACTGTGAACTAGGACGCATATTACTCATATGATTTTATCGTTATGTCGCGAGATAAATCACTTTTACATACTAATATAAGTCCATTTATTATTCATATATATTTGTATTTTTTCTCAGTTGTTTGTTGACTAGTCTTTGCGTAAAGATGTAAACAATTAAAATAGCTAAGTTGGTTTATGAGACATAATTATACCACTGTAATATCTTTACACTGGTGACCTCAATTATGCTATCAAACATCTTAATCAACATTTTACGTCTTCTAGTACAATTGATAGATCAGATGAAGACATCACGTTGAGTATTCATTCTTCAATGCCAACTCCAACTAAATATACATAAATAAATGCAAAGGTCACTCATTCATTCGCTGCTACATAATAAAACTTCACCTTAATAAAACTGATTCCACGAAATAACGTTCGATTATACTAACTTCTATTTATACAGTTAAATTAACCGACGCTGTTAAATTGGAGCAGCGATACGGTTTAGAGCGCAGTCGATTACACAATCAAACAATTTTGAGGTTGAATGTACGATTTTCTAGCTAAATTGTTATTACTTAAACTGTCCGAAATCTCAGGAGCGTGAAACAATGGGTACGCATTCTAGCACGAGTAGGGTAGGTAGAGATCTAGACAATCCTTTCGACCTATCTTTAATCGAGGCTTATTTGATACCACGTGATAGACAGTGACCTTATCAGCCTTAGTGGCCAAGCTATCGGTACTATATACTGATATATAGCAGGCAACCGGTGGCCCACACACCCTTCTCCCCAATTCTGGGGGAGGGGGTACTCTAAGGGAGGCAACGCATCTGCTAAGCCTCTGGCACTGCGGGTGTTCACGGGCGGCGGTAATCACTTCCCTCCACGTGAGCAACCTGCTCGTTTGCCTCCCTTTTCTATAAAAAAATATTTTTATAGAGATGAATAGCTACATATACATATCTTTTTGACGATTTCCATGAATGAGTGGAGTACGCACCGCTTTTTCATGGTGTCGCCAGCTGTGAGCTGTTTTTATTTTAGTTACTTCCATTGCAAATTTTCATATGGTATTCTGCTATGGGTTCATGCAGCTGACATAGAAACAGTATTTGTTTTACAAAAGAGTGCCATTCGAGCTATATATTGTCTAAATTCCAGAGCATCACTTAGAGAGAAATTTACAGAAATTATCTTGACACCGGTCTCTCAATATATACATGAAATAAAATAAAATAAATATCTTCACGCAATTTCTAATACAGAGGTCTAGTCTAGACAATTAAGTCGCTTCGACTCTCCTTCCACCGAATGTGGAATATATGTATGAAAATTTAATATTTGTGCTTAAAAACATTAAAACTTTTAGCAAGATTTCTGATGTGCATAATGTAAATACTAGGAACCAATAGGCGTGTAACACCGGTTACTAGACTCCATACAGTAAATAACTCGTTCATAGGATGGTGTATACGCTTCTACAACAAAATACTGGTATATGTGTAAAGCCTGCCTATGAACAGGTTTAAGAAATTTATTAAAGAACAACTTTATAAGAAGGGTTATTATAATATAAATAAATATATTAATGACAGCAACCCCTGGGAATGAGGTGATCGCTCCCAAGCTATTTCTAGAAAATATCACATCACATTTGAATAATACATTATATTGTAAAAAAAAATATTATTATTAAGTATTATTATTTTTTTATTTGATTTGAGTTCTCGGACTCAATTTCTGGACAAGGAGGAAACCACTTTTTCTACTATTTCTCGGGTTTCAGTCTTTGTGATACCTTTGTTGTTTCCGATTTCATAACACAAGTCCTTTAGCTGCTCTCTTGCTCTTTTTGGTATCAGAGAAATATATGTAATGTTGCCCCTATGTATAATTATATTTAAATAACCATAAATCGAGTAGAAACAATTAAATTATTAAATTATTAAAACGAGACAGTTGTTATACATGTTTGATGGCGTGTACTAGGTCAGGTATTTAGCGGGTCAGTTCTTACGCAAGAAGCTTGTGTCAAGGCTGATGTGGTCACTTGTTGCTCTTTGAGTCAGTCCATCGGATCGCGATTAAAAAATATGTGATGATCGCTCCCAAGGATGACGTGATCGCTCCGAAGCTATTTCTAGAAAGTATCACATCACATTTAAATACTACATTACATTGTTAAAAATATTGATAAAAAAGAGGATACCTACGGAGTTTCTATTGCCTGCTTCTTCTCCGTTAGAGGAACCTCATTACGAATCGGTGGTAGGTTCAACATTGATAGTCACGATAAAAGAATGTACATTGTTATGTCGATAAAAATGATTTGATTTGATTTGATATGCAATGAGTAGCGAGCGTGCTTAATCGCCGTGTGTTTATGGTGATAGATTTTATGACCATCTTGCTGATCGATAGCCGAGTGGTCGGGAGACCTGAGTTCGATCCCTAGGTGGCCAGCTCGTATCAATGATTTTTTTCAAAAACTTATGTACGATTATATTGTTGGCTTGGACATAAAGACGGCGACGGGCTCACCACCTGTCACGTTGACCCGAAAATGTCTTCAGGGAAAGATGGGACGAAGGTACTTTATTGTCTACACTAGACCTCTGTCTACCCCTGAATTGGTAATTTCTTTAATTTAATCACATATAAATTTAGCTTAAATATGCTTTAAAATCAATAAAATTGCGTAATTTAGGAAATATTTTAAATATTCGTATGGTGTTTTACTAAGCGACAGTTACTTCTATTATTATTTAAAGAGTTATTTGAATCATAAAATTCTGTGAAATCGTCTATTCTAAAGCTTTTAGTAGAGCGTGCGAAATTGTAGTACTGTGACAGTGTAATAGATCATAGATTAGTTAACCAAAGGCGGAAAAGATACGTCACAATCATTCAAGTGAATCCTCTACCAGGTTAAGTTACCGTTGTTAGTACCGTTGAATAACTAAAATAAATATCTTCACGCAATTCCTAATACAGGGGTAGACAGAGTTCTAGTCTAGACAATTAAGTCCCATCGACCCTTCTTCCACCGAAGATATTTTAAGGACAACGTGACAGGTGGTGAGCCCGTCGCCGCCTTTATGTCCAAGTCAACGATATGAATCATACATAGGTTTTGAAAAAACCCATTGGTACAACCTGCCACCTAGGGATCGAACTCGGGTCTATCGACTCGAATTCCGATCACCCAACCACTGGGCTAACGTGACTTATTAATAACTGAGCAAATACGAGTAGTAGCAAAGCTTAATAGTTGAATAACTGTATACCAAAATCTTACTTTATCTTAATTAAGACTAATTTAAGACTCTACCACTTACAAAATAATGTTACAGTTAAGTTTCTTACTCAGTTAATTGTTCTTACTGCGAGTAGTTAGTTATGTGTGTTTGTGTATGCTAGCACGTTTTACGCTGACGTAAAACGTGCTAGCATACTCTGAAGTAGAGCAAAAATAACTTACATCATAACTGATACTGTACCTTTGAAACTCAACTTCGATACTAATAATTTATTATACTGCTATCTAACAGGAGAAATTGTTAAGAGTATGCTACTGATCCACACGACTTGATCTCGGTAGAGGTGTTTAAAATTACATTTATTTAATCTATAATTGTATATGTTTGTATAATCTATGACGGTTCCAAAGAATAAGCAGCCGCAAAGTGAACGTGGAATTGCATTGCGTAATAGACTGTGTGCGTATATTTATCTTGTTTAGATCCAATATCTATTGATTGTTATGTAATGTAACAGTTAGAGCTTGATAAAATATCATAGCATAAAGCTATAATTTTGTTAAAGAATACTTGCAATGATTACGCAATTTTTTTATTGCTTTTAAAGCTTATAAGTCATGCTGAAATTTTTATGTTATTAAATTACAGAGAAAAATATTTTAAAAAATTGCAACTGACACGGACGAGATTCGAACCCGCGACTTCTGTCGAACCATGACAACGCTTTCAACGCTTCAACCTCTGAGCCACCGTGCCTTAGACGCATCAGTTGAAATTTTAAATCTGTACTCTCTTTTCTTTATTTATGACAGTTTCGGACTTCTTATGCAGAGAAGTATAGTTTTTAAAAACTTATGTAAGTAATTATATTACAAACGAATATTTAAATCGTTTGTTACTTTAGTACAGCCGCTATTTCTTCACCTGTCACGTCATTGATTAAAATATCTCCACGCAAGTTCCCCATTCTGAGATTGACGAAGGTTTAGCCAATAATCCTTTCGGACCCACTCTTTACCGAAGACTATTTGGAACAACGCAGAGAGAGAGAGCTTTATTTATAAGCTCACAACTATTTGGTTGTGAGCTTATAAATAAATAAATATCTTCACGCAATTCCCAATACAGGGGTAGACAGAGGTCTAGTCTAGACAATTAAGTCCCTTTGGCCCACCTTCCACCGAAGATATTTTAAGGACAACGTGACGGGTGGTGAGCCCGTCACCGTCTTTATGTCAAGCCAATGATATAATTCGTACATAAGTTTTTGAAAAACCCATTGGTACGAGCCTGCCATCTGGGGATCGAACTCGGGTCTCTTAACTCGATATTCCGACCACCCAAACACTCGGCTATCGTGACTATTAAAGTCTCTGAGCTTATCGCTGTCTTAGTATCCTAGCCAACGGTGCAATATATCTACATAGATATATATTTACATACATATTCTTAAATATACATACATCCATTACTCAATTATCACGCAAATATTTGCTCCTGCCTGGATTCGAAGTACCAACCCTCGGCTTCAAAGGCAAGGACACTAACTAGTCTATTTGTTCGTCAACCTACCTGTCACGACTTGACCTCGTATAATACGTGAGATCTTACTTTTATACATTTTACTATGAAACCAAGTCTTAAGAATGGAGGTCGAATTTAGAATCACATAACGGAAGTAATTCGGTATTAATTTAGTTTGTCAGTAACTATCCTTGAATGGAGCAAATATACGACTACAGTAAAATAATCATGATATTTTATTACATTCTAGTAAAAATAATAAAATAAATAAATATCTTCACGCAATTCCCAATACAGGGGTAGACAGAGGTCTAGTCTAGACAATTAAGTCCCTTTGGCCCACCTTCCACCGAAGATATTTTCGGGACAACGTGGTGGTGAGCCCGTCACCGTCTTTATGTCAAGCCAATGATATAATTCGTACATAAGTTTTTGAAAAACCCATTGGTACGAGCCTGCCATCTGGGGATCGAACTCGGGTCTCTTAACTCGATATTCCGACCACCCAAACACTCGGCTATCGTGACTATTAAAGTCTCTGAGCTTATCGCTGTCTTAGTATCCTAGCCAACGGTGCAATATATCTACATAGATATATATTTACATACATATTCTTAAATATACATACATCCATTACTCAATTATCACGCAAATATTTGCTCCTGCCTGGATTCGAAGTACCAACCCTCGGCTTCAAAGGCAAGGACACTAACTAGTCTATTTGTTCGTCAACCTACCTGTCACGACTTGACCTCGTATAATACGTGAGATCTTACTTTTATACATTTTACTATGAAACCAAGTCTTAAGAATGGAGGTCGAATTTAGAATCACATAACGGAAGTAATTCGGTATTAATTTAGTTTGTCAGTAACTATCCTTGAATGGAGCAAATATACGACTACAGTAAAATAATCATGATATTTTATTACATTCTAGTAAAAATAATAAAATAAATAAATATCTTCATGCAATTCCCAATACAGACAAAGGTCTAGTCTAGACACGTAAGTCCCTTCGACCCACCTTCCACCGAAGATATTTTCGGGACAACGTGGTGGTGAGCCCGTCGTCGTCTTTATGTCCGAGCCTACGATGTAATTCGTACATAAGTTTTTTAAAAACCCAATGGTACGAGCCTGCCAACTGGGGATTGGACTCGGGTCTCTTGACTTGAAATTCCAACCACCCTACCACTGGGCTATCGTGACTTTAATGTAATTAATTTCTAGTGAATAAGTAATAACTAATATATCCCCTTGAAAGGTTTTTAGCGTATGACATACTTGTCGTGTCTTAATTGTCTAGACTAGACCTCTGCCTACCCCAGTATTGGGAATTGCGTGAAGATATTTATATTTATTTATTAAGCAAAAATAATTTCGATTCAATGAGTGATTTCTTTTGTTGTAAATAGGCACACATAAATACATGTTTGTCTTTAATTAATTTGCTTGAAGCAAAATATGCTGGGCCATAAATTGTAAAACCTAACTATACAACGGTTTTCGCAAATAAAATATTCTTATTCTCATTAAATATATTTTCCTACGTCACAGATAAATATTTTAATTAAGTTTTCACACATATAAAGACGAATGTGTCTTTGTGTGTGTGTATGCGAATGCAAAATGAACTTATGTTAAAACTGAAAATTACCTTAGCTGAAAACTACCTTTAATATTCGGAAGTAGCCACCGAAACCAAAATTAGCCAGGAAGTGATCATCATTCAGCTTCCGCTGGCTCTAAACTCTGAACCGAAAGATTACACAATCATCGTAACAACACAGGAAATCAACACTATTAGTTGTTTTTAGAACAGCCCGACCTCAACAGTAAATGTTATAGCCATGAAATAAATCACCTAGCTTTAACAATATTTATCTACTCAGTCACGATAGCCGAGTTGTTGGGTGGTCGGAATTTCGAGTCGAGGGACCCGAGTTCGATTCCCAGGTGGCAGTACCAATGAGTTTTTCAAAAAACTTATGTACGAATTTCATCGTTGGCTTGAACATAAAGACGGCGACAGGCTCACCACCTGTCACGTTGTCCCGAAAATATCTTCGGTGGAAGGTGGGTCAAAGGGACTTAATTGTCTAGACTTGACCTCTGTCTACCCCTGTATTGGAAATTGCGTGAAGATATTTATTTATTTTATCATTTATTTATCTACTCAGTGCATACGGATCCGTCAGCAATACTGTTGCAAGCGAAAACTAATATTTGGAATATCAATGTGTTTGTGTTTGTTAACCTTACATCGAAGGCTTTAGAATGGAGCAATATTTGTTGTAGATTATTAAGCACAAGCTAAACCTAGCTTTGCTAAGCAATAGGAGGCGTTGAATATAATTATAAAGTCAATAATTTTAAAAGTAACTTGAGTAAAAACTTTTTTTCTAACGAATTTCAGTTGATCCCCAATGGATGGAATGGAAACAGATAAACATGGAATATAAAACACATCATCCCAATAGGTGCAACAGTTTTCCGATATACAAATGCAAACATATTTATATGTATAAACTCGAACATATGTTTATATACAAGATTATTTCGTTCGATGAAATAAGATTTAAACTTTGTTATTATTATGGGGATAATTGTTTAAATAGCATAAAAATAAAGTCACGATAGCCGCAGGGTTGGGTGGTCATAATATCGAGTCGAGAGACCCGAGTTCGATCCCCAGGTGGCAGGCTCGAACCAATGGGTTTTTGGAAAACTTATGCACGAATTATATTGGCTTGGACATAAAGACGGCGACGGGCTCACCACCTGTCGCATTGTCCCGAAAATATCTTCGGTGGAAAGTGGGTCGAAGGGACTTAATTGTCTAGACTAGACCCCTGTATTGGAAATTGCGTGAAGATATTTATTTATTTATTTTATAATTATTGGATTAAAGAGAAAAATATAAAAGTTCAGCATAAATATGCTTTAAAAATCAATAAAATTGCATAATATTTTATAATTGTTTAATAGTTACTATTATTATTGTTTTACTTACATAATACCCGGCGAATGTTTACAGCACAATATAAGCCTCTCCCGGAAGAAAGAGATATTGTTATCGCCAAGCTTGACAAACGGATTGGCGATCACATTATTATTCGTCTGTTATTTATTGGAATAATTTATAATATTATTATTATAAATAAAATCAATAAATATCTGCACCCATTTCCGGGGTGGACATTGATCTAGACAATTAAGTCCTTTCAAAATGTCTTCGGTTTTTTGAAAAAGACGTTTCTCCAACTAACAACTTTTTGGACAACGTGACAGGTGGTGTGCCTGTCGCCATTATTATGTCCAAGCCAACGATATAAGTTAAAAAAAAACCATTGGTACGTGTTGCTAACTGGGGATCGAACTCGGATTTCTGGACTCGAAGTCCGATAACTACTCGGCTATAATGATTTTATTATTATAAACTGAACAAATGCATGTTAAGCAAAAAAAGTAAATACCATCTCCTAAATTACATTTAATTTTATATGAAATTGAATTCAGCTTCAATTCATTTATGCGCAATCAAAAATGCACAACACCTCAAAAGATCACGTCTGATGCATTTGACCTCGCTCTTGGCGTATTCTAAGTATAATTACATAACAGTAATAACATAACTGTTATTTAATTATACTGAGAATAATTCTTCATTTATCTGTGGCCTTGTGGTGCCGGTGTAAGAATATTCCGCCCCTTTCTTCCGTGGGTTTCGTTAGAGGCGACGCAGGGAATAGTCTTTAACATGTCTTTGGCTACCGGCAGACCATCTTAAAAATATCAGACCATCATTTAACAGATCGATGTAATGTCACAAGTATGATGTGTCTGATACTACGATCGCCTATCTGCCTGACAAGTATGGCGTGTACGACAAATCGTTTCTTATGGGACAATAATTAATCAGGAATGTCTAGAATATGCATTTTGAATGAAATTGCATATTTGGGAAGCGCTTTTAGCTGGCTAAATGGAAGATGTGATATATTGAAGATGTGATTTAGATGTAGACAGGCGCTTGGCTGCCGGAAACAAAGTCAATGGTGCCCTGACTGAGTTAGTGAAAAGGCACGGCGTACTGAAAAGTGAAAGCCTTGCGATACATACGACAGTGCTAGTTCCGACTTTGTTATATAGCAGCGAAACCTGGGTATGCCAGAGAAATCATAACAGCAAGTAGAATGCAGTGGAGATGCGGTCTATTCGTAAAATTTGCGGTGTTATCTTGGCTGACCGAAAACGTAACGAAGACATTCATAATATGGTAGGTTTGAAAGATGACCTTATCACTAAAATTGATAAGGGCATGCTTCGATGGATTGGGCACGTTAAGGGAATTAGTGAAGACCGAATGGTGAAGAAAATATACAGCGCGATAGTTGATATTAAAAGGTGTCGAGGTAGGCCGATACTAACTTTCGAGGACCATGTGAGCAAACTGCTCAAGAGTACCCGGATACCTGGACGCGCATGTATGAAGAAAATGATAATTCTGAATATAGCGAAAGAGGTATGTAAGGACACAGTGACATTTGGCGATCTGATCTCTCTGCCTACCTCGTCAGATTAAAAGTAGGTTGTGCGTGAAGATAAAATGACATAAAATAAAATAAATAAAGTATCTATGGAAGAGGCCTATCTCCTGTTGTGTTCTACGGGCTATGACAGGGTCACCACTATAAAAAACGTGATTAGAAATGACTAAATTGCTGACTACCTCAGGAGTTTTGAAATTCATGCAGGTGTAAAAAAAATAAATTATGATTTTGTTACAGATGGACGGACTAAAATACACCATCCTGTGAGGAGAAAAATGAAGAAAATTTTTGTAAGTGCCATATTCTTGTTAAGTTTAACAGCAATATCAATTTCACACCCTAGAGCTTTTGATGTACCATTCAAACGTGATGGTAATAACGTTGAAGATCACAATATAGATAACAATATAATAGATTTTGATGATGAATATTCGTTAAAGTATAACGAAAAATATGAAAACATACCTTGGCATTCTAGTGAAAAATTTAACAAAGATTCTCATAAGTATACACTTGTGAAAGATGACATTGTTGAAAAAAACGTTAAGCATGTTGAGAATAAAACAGATCAAATTAACAGCAACACCGAAACAACGAAAACTATTGAAGAATCTACAGTGTTATCTGAATTCAGTGTTATACCTTTAGAATTAGTTAGTACGACACAAAATCCATTGGTTAGCATAATTGAAAGTACTACAGAAGGGGATTTAACCGTTATTCCATTGTCTACCACAAAAAGAACGTATTCAGAAATTGAAATTAATCAAACTGTCACATTGCCAGTATCAACTCAAATATCTGAAGACTATGTTCCAACAACAGAAACCGTCGAGGGAGATGAAATAACAAAAACAAGTTTAATTGATGTTGATTTAACTACTTATAAATCAGAAACCGATACAACCACTTCTTCGAGTATTAAAGATCCCACGATACCAGACGTTATAGCGGCTGAAACTATACCAAGCAATAAAACCAGAATAAAGATTGACAATAAAGATGATAATATCACTAGAGATAAAGTAGAAACTACCACAACATCAAATCATACAAATAATGTAACGGACGGTTCCACAATCGAGTCTGACAAAGGTACGGAATCAAGTGAAGACGTAGTTCCAATTTTTACAGAATTGGATGTTGAAGAAGCAGAGGAGGCAGAAGTGCCAGAAGATTATTATGATTCTAGAGATATTTTGCCCACAGCGGCTCCTAAGACGGATGCTCTTTCAGTCATATTTGGATTTGCTGGAAGCGTTGTCGAGAGTATGGTGGAAAGTGTGGCTGAAAGGGTGGTACCGAATTGGATATATGATATTTATAAAAGAATGCAAAGGCAAAGTGAAGCGTTAGAGGCAGAAAGGCTAAGAAGTCGAGAGGAGAATGGCGGGTTGGGTAAGCAATATTTATTATACTCACGCAATTCCCAATACAGGGTAGACAGAGGTCTAGTCTAGACAATTAAGTCCCTTTGACCCACCTTCCACCGAAGATATTTTCGGGACAACGTGACAGGTGGTGAGCCCGGCGCCGTCTTTATGTCCAAGCCAACGATGTAATTTGTACATAAGTTTTTGAAAAACTCATTAGTACTGCCACCTGGGGATCGAACTCGGGTCTCTTGACTCGAAATTCCGACCACCCAACCACTCGGCTACCGTGACTTTATTATTTAGTTTATTAATAAAAATATTGAGAATGTTTCTTATAAGTACATTTATTCTTTATGATGAAAATTAACATAGAAGATAAAGTTCATACACGGACACTACGACGTTGACAGACATACCACTTATGACGTTGTCCCAAATAAGGTGAAATGAGGGTCAAACAGACTAAATTATCTAGACTCAAAGTAAAAGAAAAGTGAAGTAAAGAAAACCCTTTTACTTGGATTTTAAAAATAAACGATTCACTATGAAGTCATTCTTTCAGGTCAATTTGGGCGCGGAATTTTGAAGTCAATCTCTTCAGGTATAAGTAAACCCTTTAACCAGCTGATGGCTGGTGTGAAAGATATTGGGTCGTTGGACAGCGACCATGGATTTGTCAGCAGCTTAGCGTCTGGTGTTACCAGTGTCGCTAATGTCGCTAACTCCGTTGTGGACTCTTTCAAAGATAGAGTGCAAGCTATTTATCCAGGTAACTTTAATTTCATATTAATAATTAATTGTACACTAGAGAGAAATGTTTGTTTAATATTTAAAAATCTTACAATAAAAGATGACCTCCGTGGACAAGTAAAGTACGAGTACACACTGGTTTTCAAGTTCGCGTCATCTTTGAGTCTGATTCCCGGACGGGTTAATGTAGAAAAACTAAAACACTTTCTCTACTTTTACTGTATAATTGTTTGTGGTGCTTTGGTTCTTGATTCCATAACACAAGTGCTTTAGCTGTTTACTTTGGAATTAGAGCAATGTGATATTGTCCCTATCTATACATATATTTATTAAGAGCAATCATATGAGACTATCTATTGACTTTCAGGGACCGTATGGTGTGGAGATGGTCATTCTGCGGCTGCGCGATCCGGCGAACTCGGTCTATTTTTCTTCACCGACACTTGCTGCCGGAAACATGACGCGTGCAAGATCTACATCAGAGCTGGAGAGACGAAATATGGCCTAACTAATACTGGGCTATTTACACGGTAATTTGTTATCTAAAAAAATATAATATAGGGGTAGACAGAGGTCTAGTCTAGACAATTAAGTCCCTTTGTCGCACCTTCCACTGAAGATATTTTCGGGACAACGTGACAGGTGGTGAGCCCGTCGCAGTCTTTATGTCCAAGCCAACGATGTAATTTGTACATAAGTTTTGAAAACTCATTAGTACTGCCACCTGGGGATCGAACTCGGGTCTCTTGACTCGAAATTCCGACCACCCAACCACTCGGCTACCGTGACTTTATTATTTAGTTTATTAATAAAAATATTGAGAATGTTTCTTATAAGTACATTTATTCTTTATGATGAAAATTAACATAGAAGATAAAGTTCATACACGGACACTACGACGTTGACAGACATACCACTTATGACGTTGTCCCAAATAAGGTGAAATGAGGGTCAAACAGACTAAATTATCTAGACTCAAAGTAAAAGAAAAGTGAAGTAAAGAAAACCCTTTACTTGGATTTTAAAATAAACGATTCACTATGAAGTCATTCTTTCAGGTCAATTTGGGCGCGGAATTTTGAAGTCAATCTCTTCAGGTATAAGTAA
Source organism: Sericinus montela (assembly GCA_029286605.1). Lineage (NCBI taxonomy): Eukaryota > Metazoa > Arthropoda > Insecta > Lepidoptera > Papilionidae > Sericinus > Sericinus montela. The sequence goes on along the minus strand of JAGSMR010000024.1, from coordinate 778,003 downwards.
ACCCTTTAACCAGCTGATGGCTGGTGTGAAAGATATTGGGTCGTTGGACAGCGACCATGGATTTGTCAGCAGCTTAGCGTCTGGTGTTACCAGTGTCGCTAATGTCGCTAACTCCGTTGTGGACTCTTTCAAAGATAGAGTGCAAGCTATTTATCCAGGTAACTTTAATTTCATATTAATAATTAATTGTACACTAGAGAGAAATGTTTGTTTAATATTTAAAAATCTTACAATAAAAGATGACCTCCGTGGACAAGTAAAGTACGAGTACACACTGGTTTTCAAGTTCGCGTCATCTTTGAGTCTGATTCCCGGACGGGTTAATGTAGAAAAACTAAAACACTTTCTCTACTTTTACTGTATAATTGTTTGTGGTGCTTTGGTTCTTGATTCCATAACACAAGTGCTTTAGCTGTTTACTTTGGAATTAGAGCAATGTGATATTGTCCCTATCTATACATATATTTATTAAGAGCAATCATATGAGACTATCTATTGACTTTCAGGGACCGTATGGTGTGGAGATGGTCATTCTGCGGCTGCGCGATCCGGCGAACTCGGTCTATTTTTCTTCACCGACACTTGCTGCCGGAAACATGACGCGTGCAAGATCTACATCAGAGCTGGAGAGACGAAATATGGCCTAACTAATACTGGGCTATTTACACGGTAATTTGTTATCTAAAAAAATATAATATAGGGGTAGACAGAGGTCTAGTCTAGACAATTAAGTCCCTTTGTCGCACCTTCCACTGAAGATATTTTCGGGACAACGCGACAGGTGGTGAGCCCGTCGCAGTCTTTATGTCCAATCCAACGATATACTTCGTACATAAGTTTTTTTTAAACCCGTTGGTTCGAGGCTGCCACCTGTGAACCGAACTATCCAGATCTATCCGGGTCAAGAGACCCGCTTGACTCGAAGTTCAAACCACCCAACCACTCGGCTATCATGACTTGTTTATTTTTAAAATTTCGTACAATATTTTTAGGTATTTATCGGGTACAAAAGTATTGTAGGTTTTATAATAATTTACATGCATGGGTGAAGTAAATCTTTTTATAATTCAGATTCAGAATTTCTTGCGTAAGAATCCTGTGTCGGTCAACTTGAGATATTTTCACGGAATAAAAGTTATTCTATTTAAAAGTAGTGTAGTAGAGAGTAGAGTTATTCTATTTATTGACTATCGTTACACTTTGCATTATGCAGATGTTCTGCATGTCAGAGGCAGCTTGATGCTGTTCATGTAGCTTAAAACGACAAAGTAATATCGTAATTATTAAAGGTGGGATCAGAGCAATGTATGTTGTTTCTATTTATATATTTATTTATATATTGTAAATATTATGTTATAATAAACAACGATTTAATTTTTTTCGTATTGAAGTACTTTGATTTCTTTAGTAATTAAACCGATTTAGATAAATTTGGAACGTAAACCACGTGTTGGTGTAACGATGTTATTATTACGAGTATAACAAAAATAAACCATAAAACAAATATAACATGTTATCTATTAGTCATGGACAAGTTAAATTGACTCTGTTATCGGTTTATGGGTAGAAATATCTCGGCAAGTCACGATCCGTAGCTTCGTGTCAAGGTTGCTTGATGTAGAGAAAACCATTAGGAAATAAATGTCTTGCAATTTCGTATCATAGTTTGTGATAAACGTAAAAGGTTTTCATTCAAAATATACAACACAATATACTCGTGCCTGAGTGTACACGCAATAATGTTTTTAAATTATACATATACGTATACTTACAGCCTCTCAAAGTCGATTGCAGGAAATAGCACTAATGTTAACACGTGTGTATAACCTAACCCTATTTTAAAATAATATGTATAGGTATGATTAGTCTCTTTTAGTCAATTCAAGAAATAGGACTAATGTTATACGATCAAGGGAAACGAGACAAATTTTCGAAGGTTCTCTGAGCAATTTGCTTGAAGATTGTAAGGTCAAGAGATCTCGGATACCTAGACGTGTATGTATGAAGAAGACGATGAATTTCAAAGAAGCGAAAGAGAGTGCGAGCGATGCACGGATCGCAACATTTGGTGACCCACTCTCTGCGGCTTCCTTGTCAGGGACTATACGTCAAGATGTAATGAAATTTCTTATCTTCATGCCTTGCCTAGAGAGTTGAAGACAAAGGTCTAGACAATATAGTCCTTGCAAGCCAAGTTTCACCGGAACTTATTTTGGGTATGACATGATGGGTGGTGAGCCTATCCTGTTTTTATTTCCTACCCAACTATACATCGTAGATAATTATTTAAAAAAAAATCAAATACTTTTTTTTTATAGACTAGGTTACGATATGAACTGAGATACATTTCAATAACTCATCTTATTTCATATTTATTTACAGGTTTTGTTTTCAACTTCAGTTCAGTTTTTTAGTTAAAGTCACGATAGTGGATCACACAGATCGGCATTCGAGTCAAGAGATACGAGTTCGAGGCGCGTCGATTCTTTCAAAATCTCGAATTATATCGTTAGTTTGAATATAAAGATGGCGACAGGCTCACCACTAGTCACGTTGTCCCAAAAATATTATCGGTGAAAGGTGGGTTGAAAGGACTTAAATGTCTAGACCCCTCTTTCGATCCCTGCATTGGGAATGGCGCGAAGATATTTATTTATAAACTTCAATTATAACTTACGTGTTTGCGATAATTCTAAAGTAAAGTAAATAAATAAAATAAATAAATATTTTCACGCCATTCCCAATACAGGGGTAGACAGAGGTCTAGTCTAGACAATTAAGTCCCTTAGACCCACTTCCCACCGAAGAAAATCCCATTGGTACGAGCCTGCCACCTGGGTATCGAACTCGGGTCTCTCGACTCGAAGTTCCGTCCACCCAACCACTCGGCTATCGTGACTTAAGTTAAAAAGTAAAGAAATTGTATTATCCGCTGGTGATTGAGAGTTAGTTCCTTTCTTACTTAAAGTTTAAGTTTAATCATTTAACGTGGAAATGCAGAGTTTTTTGTATTGTACCACGAAGAGTAGAGCTGTGAGATTATTGTAGTTTTTAGTTAACAAGTATTGTAAATATAAACATAATGGTATATCTCTAAATAAAGCATTTGATTCGAAAACAAAATCAATTTCCGTTTCACATTTGCCGGGCGTCATTTTTGAATTTAGCAGAATGATAGCAGTATGAAGCAATGATGAGTGAGTCTTAATTCCGTGTAAATTGCTTAAACTGTTTTAATATACGAAACTTCGTCAGAAATCCACCTAACGAAAGCATTTTTATGGGCATTTGTTGTGAATTGTAGTTAATTGCGATTGCGTTTACATAACACCGACGAACACAAGTATGTTAAATCTATTAATATCTCTTTGTTTTTTTAAGTTCACACGTTATATTCCCGCACTTTTTCGTTGGAAAATTTAATATTTTTTACGTGTCACAGATGAGGTAAAGATTATATCCGAAAAAGTGTCATTTGTCACTGTAGTTCTCATCAAACACGTTTTATAGCTGTTATGGCTTTTTGTGAAATATTTGCATTATGAAAGATATTTTAGGTTGTTAGTTTTTGTCGCAATAATTTATAAAAGCCAATGTGATCATAGACTAAAGATGGCTATTATATACCTCGTCCGTCATATATAGTTGATATGTTAACACGTTTAATAGTTACTCAACTGTTTGTCCGTAGCGAGATTCGAACCATGACTATAAAATAAATTAATATATAAATTTGTGCCAATTGCAACCTGTACCTAGTATCGATTTTCATTCACAGTGGTGTCTGTCGCAATAAATAAATTTGTAACACACCATTTCTTTAAGACTCGTAAATGAAAAACGGTTTAAAACACAATTATTTAATTACATGAATATTTAATTATTTAAATATAAGTTAAATAATTAGAGTAATTTCCATGTTAGGCAACATTTTCAAATTATTTACGACTGTTTGACAACAGATTGTAGAGTTGTATACTCTTTGGCCGACTTTCATACCGTTGTGTTCATAAAGTCTGACACAGACTATAGTTTAGTAAAACAAGTAGAGACTATTATTTTTTACATCAAAGAGTACGTAATCACTACGTCTTATTTCACATTGGCAGTAGCTGTTTGCATGAGTTTAAAAAGTTTATATTTGATGTGAAAAACAAATATTATGTTTGCGTACTCATGATCCATATAAATTGTAACTATAATAATACTGTATTATGTATGTATTTTATATTTTTTATAATAATACTCCATTATTTCGTGCCACCTATTTGTAAAAATTTTCCAGAAAGCTCTAGCATCCCCTGCCCTAAAGATAAAAGCTCCCCTAAAGGTTGCCAAATAGAACTGATCTAAGTCATCTGCATTCATCGACTCCCCACAATATTGTGCAGGTCGTCGACACATCTTTTAAGGGATTGCCCTACACTACATTTGCCTGTGCGTGGCTGATTTTCGAGAACCTTTCTTCCCCAATTGTTATCAGTTTTACGAGATATGAGGCCAGCCCATTGCCACTCCAGGGTGCTTATCCTTACTACTATGTTGGATACCCTGGTCCTGCTGCAGATGTCTTCATTTTCTGTCTTAGTAATATACATACATACATAACAGCCTGTAAAATCCACTGCATGATACTGCTTCCTCCGCAAGGGAGGGCGGCTTAGCGTAATTGCCACGTCTGGAAAGCGGATTGGCGAATGCAGACTCCTCGCACTTTAGACGCTGCTGCCAATCACTCGTATGCTTAATTTTAGTCTCGTATTTTCCGAGAGATTTGGTATCCACTCCGTCGGTAGTCATTACGATATGTAAGGCTTGTTCCGTAGTCGCCTCTTACTACGCCCTCAAGAAGAAATGGACTGATATATTCTAACGCCGTAACCACGTGACTGTATATACGTAACGTGTTTTATAATATAACATTTAATTATAATAATTTATCAGGAAATAGTGCGTCACAATAGCCGAGTGGTTAGGTGATCGGAATTCGAGCCGTGTGAACCGAGTTCGCTCCCCAAGGCTCGAACCAATCGTTTTTTCAAAAAGAAAAAAATTATGTACGATTTATATCGTTGGCTTGGACATATAAAAGACGAGCTCACCATCTGTCACGTTGTCCCAAAAAATGTCTTCGTTGGAAGGTCTGTAGAAATGACTTAATTGTCTAGATTTCTATCAACCCCTGTATTGGGAATGACGTGAAGAAATAATGGATTGATATTATTGACAGTAACTTCTTAATTTAATTAACTGTACGGCAGTTGTATACTGTATACATTATAATATCTGTGCCGTCGGTTATTCAATAGGCAGCGCAGTGGCTTGTGGATGTGGATGCCTTGTAATTGGATGTCACAGCTAAATTGATTTCCGCGTTGCCCTGTGGTCGATGACCGGTGTCAGGCATCATTGCTTACATGTTACGTACACTATCAACTAGTATATCTAGTAACGAAGTTATTTTATGTTATCGTATTCATTATTATGTTTACGAACACATCCTCTTTTTATCTTTACTCCATTCCCAATACTGTTGTCGACAGTGGTCTAAACAATTAAGGCCTTTCGACCACCTTTCACCGAATACACTTTTAGGGACAAGTGTCGAGCCTTTAGCCGCTTTTATGTCTAAGTCAAAGATATAAACCGTAAATATTTTTTAAAAACCCCATTGGGGTTAATCATTTATGCTTACCACCTTGGGATCGAACTCGTTAATCATTTGTTCATTGTTTTGATCACTTAACCACACGGCTATCGTAATTATCTAAATTTGTATCATAAGAGAGAAAGAGAGAGAGAGAGATAGAGAGAGAGAGAGTGTACACTTTATTGCACACCATAAAAAAAGAAATATAATATGACAAACAGTCTAAACATAAATGGTAGCACAATGACATAAGTACCACTCCCTTTTATCCCGTGGGTGTTTTTCTTACGACTAATGGAAAATCTTTGGCTACCGTGTGTGTGTGTGTGTGTGTCTGTCTGAGTGTGAGTGTGAGTGTGAGTGTGAGTGTGTGTGTGTGTGTGTGTGTGTGTGTGTGTGTGTGTGTGTGTGTGTGTGTGTGTGTGTGTGTGTGTGTGTGTGTGTGTGTGTGTGTGTGTGTGTGTGAACATAGCATGTGTGTATTACTTAACACCAATTTGTTGGTAATTATATATCTCACGATACTGACTCACTATGGTGAGCTTTAGCTATCGGAGTTCAAGTGAAGAGGGACTCGAATCGATACTCATGAGGTAGGCTCGTTTCAATGAGTTTTTTCGATACTTAATTAACGATTTGTATCTTATATTTGTATGTTGGTTTAAACATTTATACGGTGACAGGCTCACCACCTAACGTTTTGTACCGAATGAGCTCTTATGAAATGTAAAGATTCAGATTATATAAGGCTTCATGTTTTTATAAAAGAAATGGTCCCACGGTTTTTAATGTTATGTCAAATACCGTATCTCTTACATATCGAACTTTTCTCTTCTTATAACTTGGCTATTAGTCGTATATCCTATAGTATGGTTGTCAAGTCTTTTATCTCTTAGTCGCCTCTTACGTTACCCGTTGGAATATCTTTTCATTGCTTGTGGGGAATTCTTATACAGTAAACAATGTTTGTATGTGTACAAACTTATTTCATTTAGTTTAATATATTTTAAAGACATTATATATTAATTTTAGGTTCGTGATCACCTACTTCGTGTACTTTTTACATAGAGTATATTTATTTAGAAGTTTTTATAGAGATTTTGTTTAGATATTTTTATAGATTAGATGTCCTTGTAGTGTAACCTATTCTATATAAATTTTTCGTGCGTGGTGTAGAAGTATCGTTTACACATATTAATATTAAATAGATTCACATTAATAATTTAACAAAGACATTCTGTAATTTTTTGTTGGTTTGGTTGGTTGGTTGGTTGTTAATTATTTATGAATAATAATTATGTAGAAGTTTTGGAGAGTTATAGATAAAATTAAATAGGTGTAAATAATTTATCAATGAAATTACTAAATAGTTATATTTAATAATTAATATTTAAATTATACATCATTTAAGTAAAGAATTAGAAATTATACATAAATCATTTATTCCCATCGATTTTGAAACGCCAATAGACAAGTGTCGCAAGTTAGTTGGCCAAAATAGAAATCCCTCCAATCCATCCCACATAGTAGTAGTGTGTAATCCCTTAGCATAGCTCGTAACGATACATGTTAAGTTTAATGTTGCAGGAAAAAAGCAATGGTCTCATTACAAATGTTACGTTGTTGATTACTTTTGTATATGGGAAAGTGACGCCTGGGAATTAAATTAATAGTATTAGATAATCAGCGCGTTTGTTGCACAATCCCGTCGAGATTTTCGCAGACTGCGGTACTTGACACAGTCGCTGTACTAAATAGTGAAAGTGAAAAGTGCGGTCTGTATACATCGATTTATAAGGCTTCATTTTAAAATATAACTGTCTGATACATGCAATCTCGTCATATTTTTTAATTTTAAAAGTATATTAGTACATTTTTATTTCTACACCTTACTCTTAGCTTTGATGACCTCCGTGGACGAGTGGACATCGGTTTCAGTGGTGTAGAAAGCTCTGAAATCCTGGGATCAATTCCCTGATCAATTAATGTAGAAAACCATTTTTTCTACATTGTCTCGGATCTAGGAGTTTGTGGCGCATTCGTTGTTTCTGATTTCAATAACACAAGTGCTTTAGCTACTTACTTTGGGATCAGAGCTATGTATTTTTGTTTCTAGATATATCTAATCAAGCCGCATCAAACAACAATGACATATGAGTTAATCCTTTATACAAAAGGAGCTTTTGTAAAGAGACATCAACGTGTGCTAAGATTATATCGCTCCGCATATAACCACTGTCTTCTTTTTCTAAAGGTTTCACTTCTACCACGTGTAAACTGCTCACACGTTTTTTTTTATTCATCTTTGTTTGTTGTCGCCGGTCGCAAATCCGCTTGTACTAGCGAACATGATAAATCTACAATTTTTATCTGAAGTGTTTTTATGAATAAATTTAGGTTTTGCTGAAAATCGCGAGAAACTAATTTTTTGACCTTTGACCATGAATAAAATTTTTTTTCTTGCAAGATGGGGAACTTTTAAATTTTATTTTTATATTATTGGGAATTTAGATAGCTTCGAATGTCTAAATTTTCCGAACAAATTTACGTCAACATAGGTCTCCGGGACAATGATGTAGAGATTTCCATTTATTTTAGAGGTTTTTATCTATGGGTTTCATGATGAGGGTGCAGGTTTTTTTTAATAAATAAATAATAATAAATATAAATATCTTCACGCAATTGCCAATACAGGGGTAGACAGAGGTCAAGTCTAGACAATTAAGTCCCTTTGACCCACCTTCCACCGAAGATATTTTCGGGACAACGTGACAGGTGGTGAGCCCGTCGCCGTCTTTATGTCCAAGCCAACGATGAAATTCGTACATAAGTTTTTGAAAAACCCATTGGTACGAGCCTTCCAACTGGGGATCGAACTCGGGTCTATTGATTCGAAATTCCGATCACCCAACCACTCGGCTATCGTGACTTCAAATATTGATAAATTTAATTAAAAAATCTACTGAGTAGGATTTTTAAACATTCTTAACGAGGGCCACTTTTTACTTTTCTTTGTGTGAATGAAATCCGACGTAGTAAGCTGGCCAGTAAAATGCAGGTTGGTTTATCTCGAACGAACAGAAACTAAACTGGTAAATTTTATCAAAGCCGCGTAAACTTTATCAATCGAAATATTAATTGTTAAAATAAAATAGTATAATTAATTTTTTCACATAAATTTCTTCATCCTGAAGACCTCCATCTTAGCCCTAATATATTATTTAGCCAATAGTTTAGATAAAGGTCTCGACAATTAAGTCTCCGACCCACCTTCCACCGAAGCCATTTTTGGGACAACGTGTCAGGTGGCGAGCCTTTCGTCTTCTTCAGCCAAGCCAACGATATAATTCGTACATCAGGTTTGAAAAAAACCACTGGTGATCGACCTCGGGCTTGTTGAATCCAATTCTAACCAAATACTCGGCTGGATGTGTGTGCATGTGACTTTTTTAAGAAGTAAAATAATGTTGACTTTTCTATTTAGCATTTGTCTTTTATAGAATATTAATTATCAGGTGGTCTATAATCACCTTATTCACACTACTTTCATAAAAAAGACACGATAACTTAGTGGTTGGGTGATCGGAATTCGTGTCGAGAGATCCGAATTCGACCCCCAGTGGTATGTTGGTTCCATGGTGTTTTTTCAAAGCTTATGTACGATTATATCGTTGCTTAGGACGTAACAGTAGTGAAAGACTCACCACCTGTCACGTTGTCCCAAAAACTATCTTCGGTGAAAGGTGGGTCGTAAGGGCTTAATTGTCTAGATCTCTGTCTTTCTACCCCAGTATTGGAAATGAAGTGAAAATATTTTTTTTTACTTACATAAAAAAACTTTGTCTATTCCAGATCACACTGCAGCTGCGACGCTGAGTTTCGCGAGTGTCTGCACAAGACCAACTCATTGGTGTCAGCGCAGATCGGTCTTACGTACTTCAACGTCCTGGGACCCCAGTGCTTCAGACGTGCTCATCCTATAGTACGATGCGTGAGGCGCACAAGGTGGTTTAAGGGTCGATATGTTAACTAATATAGAAAAAACGCGGAGGTCTAGACAATCAAGTCTTTTCGACCCATCTTCCACTGAAATATCTATTGGGACAACGTGACAGGTGGTGAGCCCGTCGCCGTCTTTAAGTCCGAGGCAATGATATAAATCGTACATAAGTTTTAAAAAAAACCCCATTGGCACGTGCCAGCTCTTGACTCGAATTCCTATCACCCAACCACTCGGCTGTCGTGATTATTACTACAATTGGATACACACTAATTTAGAACCAGGAGCTATTTCCATACAAATTTGTGCTGGATATATTATTTCATTTTATAGTAAGTTTTCCTTACTCCATATATCTTTATGAGAATTTATATGTTTTTTATTCAGTGAGCCAATGTTTCCGGTTATGGGCATTTTTGACCGGAATTTTGCATCTTGTATTTCCCACAGAAATTTAAAATATTTTATAAAAACGCAGCGTGCAGGACATGTAATATGTTCCATATAATGCTATTATAACTATTATTTTTGACAAATCTCAGTCTTTCTGTTTTATCTTTAAATATAACTACTATTTAAAAAAATAAATTAAATATCTTCTCGCTATTCCCAATACAGGGGCAGATAGGGGTCTAGTCTAGACAATTAAGTCCCTACGACCCACCTTCACCGAAGATATTTTCGGGACAACGTGACAGGTGGTGATCCTGTCGCCGCCTTTCTGTCCAAGCCAACGATTTAATTCGTACATAGGTTTTAGAAAAATCATTGGTACGAGCCCGCCACCTGGAGTTCGAACTCGGGTCTCTTGACTCGAAATTCCGACCACACAACCACTCGGCTATCGTGACTTATACTACTATTTTTAGTATGATTTTAATCGTATTGCCAAGGTAATTTTTGGTTTTGTCTTGAAAATAATATATTTAACATATATAGTGCCTACATTGTCTTTGACAACCTTTTCGTTGCAATTGTCAAAGATTAAAATTTTCATCAATTTTAATAACACACTGTGGCTGTGTTAATATACTTAAAAGTATAAAAGAAGCATTACTTTGTTTTTTTCCCTCGTAATGAATGTTCTTTTGTATTTTACAGGATAACCGGTCAGAAATGCGAGGAGTATGAACTGGATTACACGAAGCCCAAAATGTGGCAGTGGTTCGACACGGAGACCTTCTGATCATCAGTTAATGGGAACTGAATATGGTTTCAGATTTCATGGCGTCTTCGAGGACAGAGTGAAAGAAGAAATTCAGTATGACGTATAATTAAAGTATAGTATCCTTGTACTCATGAAAAAACGAGCCACCAAGATTTTAATTTTTAAACGAAGGATTAAACAAAAAGCTTCTAGACATTTTTTTATCACAGAATGAAGGAATACTTATTTCGGAGTAAAAACTATCTCTTTCGCATTAAATTTATCGAATACTCTGTATAAACCAAGTGCGGGTATAGTAGACAGTTTGACAGTAGTATAGCTGACAGCTTGGAGCAAAAGGCCCATATCGATCTACTTTAAATCTTCTGTCCATCACTTCTCTTATTTATTTACTACCTACGAGACGATGAACTATATATCAAATTCATTTAAATATCGTTAATAGGTCTCGTATGAGTGTTGCGCAGCTAGACACATTTTAGAATAGCTCACAGTCCTATATACGAAAATGTATAAAAATTCCGGCGTGAAAATTTCCACATACAATACGCTATACAATCTAGATAACTGTACTGCAATTATAATATTATCACTTAATAAACAGTGTACATAATACTACCTAAGCTTTAAGTATTATAATAATAAAAGATATTAAAAAAATTAGATTTTTTATTAAACGTACCTAAATTTTGTATCATATCGTTTGGCTTGGACATAAAGATGGCGCCGGGCTTACCACTCACGTTGTCCCAAAAATATCTTCGGTGGGATCGGAGGTGGATCAAAAGACTTTATTGTCGAGACCTCTGTCTACCCCTGTATGGGAATGGCGAGAGACTTTTTTTTTAATGTTGTTGCATAATAACATCTGTCGCGACATCCGTATATTCACGAATATGATTCTAAGTAGCTACTGTAATATAAAAGGTACTCTTACCCATAGTTTTTACAAGAACATTGAAATAAATATTAATTACCTAGCATGATCAAAACACACTATGTTACGGTTTCGGATTTGGGAATTGATTAATTGCTATTAAAATTTTTACAGGCGCTTAATTTTAAAACTACAGGGGTATTCATGTTTACCAGATAGCTGTTGATGTTGACTATATAGCTTTAAAAGATTTCTAAAATCAGTTCAGAATACTTTTCTTCCCTAAAATGTAATGAATAAATGGTATACTTTCCTGTTATGAGGTATTCTAAAGCATACACAAAGATTCTTTGTTAGATTCTTCTATTTCTTAAGTTACAGCTTCTATTTCATTTAAATCAGTTCAAGCCATAGTTCTTCCGCATCATACACAGGTCATTCAGAATCATACAGTTTATTTGAGAGTTTATATATCTTATAGTAAAGGCGTTAGAATATTGCCACCCTGTTCCTACTCATGGGTAACATAAGAGGCGACTAACGGAAAAGCCTTGAATATCATTATGGCAACCGACAGATGGCGGAATAACCAACTCTAATTAAATAATGAAATGCACAATATCATGAATTGGCTAACATTAATTAAACTTAAAGCGAATGTAAACAAAACTAATTTTATTTATTTTAAATCGAATTACATATCTGATATTACAATCAATATTGACATAAAATATAATAATGAAATTTTACAGCAAGTGGACAATACAACTTTTTTAGGGATTAATATTGACCAACATTAAAGTGGAAGCAACACATAGACAAAGTTTGCACTAAACTTGATACTTTTGTATATGCACTTCGTCGCTTACAATTAATCTCTTCCAAACAAACCGCATTAATAGCTTATCACGGATACGTAGCGTCAACACTTAAATACGGTTTGCCTATATGGGGTAATTCGGTAGATGCAATAAGAGCGTTTCGTGCTCAGAAAAAGTGCGTTAGGGCTTTGGCAGGAGCGTCACATCGAGCTCATTGCACACCTATATTTAAAGAACTAAAGTCCTTCCCTTGCCGTGTCAATATATACTCGAACTTAGTTTATTCGTTAAAAAATATCCTACCCTTTTTCCTCTACATGATTCAATATCAGGAAAAAACAGTAGCAGGGATCCGACCAAACTTTTCTTAACCCACCAAAGGCTACAAATTTATAGCAACAATGCTTACTGCAAGCCGATAAAATATATAATAAAGTTCCTAAAGATATTAGAGCACTACCGTATACTCATTTTAAATCAAAAGTATTTGCTTGGTTGTTAGAGAAATATTTTTATTCTGTCAAAGATTATCTGGATTATAGGATTAATATGTTTGTAGCTTGACATTTTATATTAATACAATTAATTTATACAAAATACAACAAGGACTAAATGACATAATAAATAATAATAAATAAATATCTTCACACAATTCCCAATACAGGGGTAGACAGAGGTCTAGTCTAGACAATTAAGTCCTCTTGACCCACCTTCCACCGAAGATATTTTTTGGACAACGTGATAGGTGGTGGTGGAAAGTCACCATAGCCGAGTGGTTGGATGGTCGGAATTTCGAGTCGAGAGACCCGAGTCCGATCCCCAGGTGGCAGGCTCGTACCAATGGGTTTTTCAAAAACTTATGTACGAATTACATCGTTGGCTTGGACATAAAGACGGCGACAGGCTCACCACCTATCATAAATAATAAATAAATATCTTCACGCAATTCCCAATACATCGCCGTCTTTATGTCCAAGCCAACGATATAATTCGTACATAAGTTTTTAAAAAACTCATTGGTACGAGCCTACCACCTGGGGATCGAACTCGGTTCTCTTGACTCGAAATTCCGACCACCCAACCACTCGGCTATCATGACTTTACACTTGTATATTATTTAAGAATTTTTTAATTTTTAAGTCACGATAGCCGAGTGGTTGGGTGGTCGGAATTTCGAGTCAATAGACCCGAGTTCGATCCCCAGTTGGTAGGCTCGTACCAATGGGTTTTTCAAAAACTTATGTACGAATAACGTTGGCTTGGACATAAAGACGGCGACGGGCTCACCACCTGTCACGTTGTCCCGAAAATATCTTCGGTGGAAGGTGGGTCGAAGGGACTTGATTGTCTAGACTCGACCTCTGTCTACCCCTGTATTGGGAATTGCGTGAAGATATTTATTTATTTTATTTATTTTAAATTTTTAAGATGTTTTTTATGTACACTCATATCTCTAATACACACAACATAACAAATTATATTTTCACTGTCAAAAAACATTACTTGCATTCACATCACGCCAACAAACTAATGGTTGTATCTGAAGCGATAATAGTCTAATAGCGGGTTCGAACCTAAGACATATGCTTCGCAGTTCACACCCTAAACTTCTAGGTACGCTTATTATATATTTATATAATTCTTGGTTAACAATGTTATTAAATAAATACTTAGATATACCAATATTACTCAATATTGCCAAGGTATTGCAGAAGTCGCGGGTTCATGTCCTGACCGTGTCAGTTCATATTTTTTAATTTCTCTTTAATGTAAGAACAAAAAATACCGCATGATTTGCATGCTTTAAAATTCAATAAACAATTCTACTATCAACATAGTTTTTTTCTGTTTTACTTATACCGTTGATCCAAATAAGGAGAAAAAAAAATAACTCAAAAATCTATAACCTTAGTACAGGGAAAAAAAAAACAAATACAATGCACTCTATTTTATGTATCCGATGCGAAGGTTATCCGTTTAAAATATTTTAAATATGCTATTATTGTGGCTCTACTTATTTTAATTTCATTGTAAACAACCCGATAGATACATTTTTTATTTGTGTACGTTTTTGTCGTGTGCTCTATATGGTGGCGTCAACACCGGTTTTCAAGGTGTCCCGGGTTCGATTCGCGGTCGGAAATAAAGAAAAAACACTTTTTCTACACATTCTTAGGTATGGGTGTTTGAGGTGCCTTCGTTGTTTCCTATCCCCATACCACAAGTGCCTTAGCATCTTACATTGGGATCGACGCAATGTATGTGATGTTGTCCCTATCTATATAGGTACATGTATTTATGTATGTGTGCGTCTATGGAATCACAGAAAAGGTGAAAAACCTACAATGGAATCACATTTAAAAAGAAAACTTAAAATTTACATTCTGTTAATTGAATCATTCATGTTTTATGTAACCACCTTCACTGTGTTATCACTCCCTGAGGTAGACAGGCAGAGAATGCTCTTCAAATCGTGTCTGCATTTGATCACACATTTTATAATTTATAAGGATTAAAACTATAAAGATCAAATAAAATAAAGGGACTTGGTGGGTGCCTCTTGAATAATTGTATTTTAACTTTATGGTTTTTGTTTCGTCTACTTCTTCATCTTTACAACCTATCAAGAGTCCATTGCTGAACATATAATGTAAATTCGATTAAGTCATTTTTTAATCTACCACCGTTCCTCTAACGGAGAAGAAACAGGCGAAAGAAACTCAGTAGATATCCTCTTGTTGGTCAATATTTTTTTTTAATATAATACAAATGTGATGTGATATTTTCTAGAAATAGCTTGGGAGCGATCACCTCATTCCCAGGGGTTACTGTCATTAACATTCCTTCCCCAAAAGCTTTCCACAAAGAACGGTCCATCAACTTCTCCCAACATATTGCAAGTCGTCGCTGCATCTCATGGGCATCCTACACTGTGTTTGCCTTAACGAGGTTGTCAGTCGAGAACCCTTTTCTTTCCCAACGGTTATCAGTTCGTCGAGCTATGTAGCTGGCCATTTGTCACCTCAACGCGCAGTTACTTTATTTCTGCTGCAGATGTATTCGTTGCGGATTCTATCGCAAAGTGAAAAAGTCACGAGAGCTGAGTGGTTTGGTGGTCGGAATTTTGAGTCAGGAGACCCGAGTACGATCCCCAGGTGCCAGGCACGTACCAATGGGTTTTTTAAAGAAACTTATGTACGAATTATATCGTTGGCTTGAACACAAAGACGGTGACGGGCTCACCACCTGTCACGTTGTCCCGAAAATATTTTCCGTGGAAGGTCTAAGGGATTTAATTGTCAAGAGTAAACCTCAGTCTATCTCTGTTTTGGGAATTGCGTGAAGATACTATAAATAAATAATATAAATACATCTTCACGCACCTCCCAATATAGGGGTAGACAGAGGTCTAGACATTGAAGTCCTTTCGACCCACCTTCAACCGAAGATATTTTCGGGATAAAGTGACAGGTGGTGATCCAGCCGCCGTCTTTGTGTCCAAGCCAACGATATATTTAGAAAACCCATTGGTACGGCCACTTGAGGATCGAAGTCGGGTCTCTTGATTCGAAATTCCGACCTCCCAACCACTCGGCTATCGTGAGTGAAGATATTTATTTATTTATTTATCAGTGAAAAAACGTCTATGTCGTTTAGCGTACGCATGAGGTAGACTCGTTCTATCTATCTTACCGTGTTTAACCGTAGTATTATATCGGAAGGGCCGACTTCTGGCAATTTTTTTAATTTCATTTCTATTTCCAAAAATACTGAATTTTAAATCAC
This sequence comes from Sericinus montela, assembly GCA_029286605.1. Lineage (NCBI taxonomy): Eukaryota > Metazoa > Arthropoda > Insecta > Lepidoptera > Papilionidae > Sericinus > Sericinus montela. The sequence goes on along the minus strand of JAGSMR010000024.1, from coordinate 761,701 downwards.
TTACGAAGTCTTACGTACGTACTTAGATTCTTAAGAAGTTTCAGACAACTCCATACCATATGTTAGATAAATACATAGACAAGAATTTATTTGACATCTTACACACCACAAATATTAATATACCATAAATTAATCAGAAAAAAATATTACATGTAGTCACACTAGCCATAGTTGGTTACATAGATTGGGTGATCGGAATTGGAAGTTAAGAGATCCTAGTCCGCTCGAGTTCTAAGGCTCGTGCCAGTGGGTTATAATCGGTATGTTTAAAAAATATAATAAAAATATCTTACGAAGATAAAGATGGTGAGAGGCTCACTAAGCCAGTCGTCACCTTTATGTCAAAGCCACCAATATAGAAAGAAAGAAAGAAAATCGTTTATTCGTGGACCGAATACAGCACGAAGACAATATAGAATAAAATAACGAAAGCAAATATTAAAGAAACCTTATAATAACTTATGTAACTAAAACTACAAATATGACAATCCGTGCTGCAGTATACGACCACGAAATGGATCGAACTCAGTTGTAGCCGGGATAACCCGACACTGATTTTCAGTCCGACCCTTACCTTATAGGATATAAATCGTACGTGAGTTTTAAAAAAACCCATTGGTACGAGGCTACCATCTGGGGATCGAACTTGAATCTCTTGACTCGAATTCCGATTACCCAAGCACTCGGCTATCGGTACTATGAAATATTCGATTTACAAAATATTCACCGAAGCGATTTCATGTATTTGCATTTAATCCCAGATTACGTTTTATTCATTCGTAAGATATTTATTTATTTATTTATCAGTGAAAAACGTCTATGTCGTTTAGCGTACGCATGAGGTAGACTCGTTCTATCTATCTTACCGTGTTTAACCGTAGTATTATATCGGAAGGCCGACTTCTGGCAATTTTTTAATTTCATTTCTATTTCCAAAAATACTGAATTTTAAATCACTTACGAAGTCTTACGTACGTACTTAGATTCTTAAGAAGTTTCAGACAACTCCATACCATATGTTAGATAAATACATAGACAAGAATTTATTTGACATCTTACACACCACAAATATTAATATACCATAAATTAATCAGAAAAAATATTACATGTAGTCACACTAGCCATAGTTGGTTACATAGATTGGGTGATCGGAATTGGAAGTTAAGAGATCCTAGTCCGCTCGAGTTCTAAGGCTCGTGCCAGTGGGTTATAATCGGTATGTTTAAAAAATATAATAAAAATATCTTACGAAGATAAAGATGGTGAGAGGCTCACTAAGCCAGTCGTCACCTTTATGTCAAAGCCACCAATATAGAAAGAAAGAAAATCGTTTATTCGTGGACCGAATACAGCACGAAGACAATATAGAATAAAATAACGAAAGCAAATATTAAAGAAACCTTATAATAACTTATGTAACTAAAACTACAAATATGACAATCCGTGCTGCAGTATACGACCACGAAATGGATCGAACTCAGTTGTAGCCGGGATAACCCGACACTGATTTTCAGTCCGACCCTTACCTTATAGGATATAAATCGTACGTGAGTTTTAAAAAACCCATTGGTACGAGGCTACCATCTGGGGATCGAACTTGAATCTCTTGACTCGAATTCCGATTACCCAAGCACTCGGCTATCGGTACTATGAAATATTCGATTTACAAAATATTCACCGAAGCGATTTCATGTATTTGCATTTAATCCCAGATTACGTTTTATTCATTCGTAAGATATTTACATACGATATGGTTTTCCCCTTGAGGATACATTGGAATCACGAATCAACACGGGATCTGGTTTTTTTTAAATAACACGATGCCTGACCCGAAACCTAATTTTGTAGTAAACGGTGGAAGGTAGATGATAAGGACTTCATTATATAGATCTCTGTCTACCCTAGTATGGGGAATGGTGTGAATATTTAATAGGTATTATTAACAAAAAAAATACAGGAATCGTATTAACAACTTATTGCACCCTTTCTTGTTACTTCTTCATGATGATGCTACACCTACGGACGCGAGAGCAGCTCTATTTAGCCAATCTTATTTATTTTTATATTCACGCTTTTCCTAATATTAGGGTAGTCAGAGGTGTAGACAATTTAGTTCGTTTGCCCCACATTTCATCGGAGTTTATTTTGGGACAACGAGATATGTGGTGACTCCATCACCGTCTTTTTCCAATGCACCAATTTAATCGTACAGAAGTTTTAAAAAACTCATTCGAACGAGCCTATCTCGTAGGGATCGGACTCGGGTCTCTTGACTCAAATTCTTATCATCCAACCACTCGGCTGACGTATATAATTTTTTGTTCGTAATTGTATATTACGTGTAATCAACGAAACCCTTGCATAAGATTATAAACGTGCGTGTATGAAGTAAGTAATTAATTTCAAAGAAGTGAAAGAGTTATGCAAAAAACGTGACACTCGGCGATCTGTTCGCTCTGGCTACCCCGTCAGGGACTATGCGTGAACTTCCAACAATGTAATACATTTATTTGTCACTATTATGAACCTAACAAAACTCTTCATCAAAACAAATTCAATTCTTTTGTTTGTAACTATCGTAAGCAAAGTACGCAGTCCTATGAAAAATAGCAAAAACTTGAGGCAGACAAAAAACTTTTCCGAACAGAGTTTTTGTTTGTTCATCCTAATGCTAATTACAATTGGTATAAAGTAAACAAATTTAAGTTTGACTCTATATGTTATTCTTATTGTATATTCTTCTACAAGCCGTGGTGGTATTTAAGAATATGTCAGCCCCTTCTTCTCGTGGGTCCTAAGAGAAAAGCGTTGACAATATTAAAAAACTTATGTATGAATTATATCGTTGGCTAGGACATAAAGACGGCGATGGGCTCACCACCTGCCACGTTGTCCCGAAAATATCTTCGGTGGAAGGTGGGTCGAAGGGACTTAATGGTCTAGACTAGACCTCTGTCTACCCCTGTATTGGGAATTGCGTGAAGATATTTATTAATTTTTTAAATATAATGGAAATTTTAGTAAAATTTTTCAGTAATTTATATTTACTGGAAATTGTAACTAAAGACCTTTAGTAACAACTAACTTTAAAAAATAAATATTAAGAGGTGTTTGTTTTAGAGGATAAAATTGTGAGCTTCGTACGAAGACTGCCACGTGGGTGCTACTTTAGAATTACAACAACAACAAAACATTTATATACTCCCACATAAGTTCTCCATTTTTAATTACTTAGTAAGTAAAAAAAAATATCTTCACGCAATTCCCAATACAGGGGTAGACAGAGGTCAAGTCTAGACAATTAAGTCCCTTTGACCCACCTTCCACCGAAGATATTTTCGGGACAACGTGACAGGTGGTGAGCCTGTCGCCGCCCTTATGTCCAAGCCAACGATGAAATTCGTACATAAGTTTTTGAAAAACTCATTGGTACTGCCACCTGGGATCGAACTCGGGTCTCTTGACTCGAAATTCCGACCACCCAACCACTCGGCTAACGTATATAATTTTTTGTTCGTAATTGTATATTACGTGTAATCAACGAAACCCTTGCATAAGATTATAAACGTGCGTGTATGAAGTAAGTAATTAATTTCAAAGAAGTGAAAGAGTTATGCAAAAAACGTGACACTCGGCGATCTGTTCGCTCTGGCTACCCCGTCAGGGACTATGCGTGAACTTCCAACAATGTAATACATTTATTTGTCACTATTATGAACCTAACAAAACTCTTCATCAAAACAAATTCAATTCTTTTGTTTGTAACTATCGTAAGCAAAGTACGCAGTCCTATGAAAAATAGCAAAAACTTGAGGCAGACAAAAAACTTTTCCGAACAGAGTTTTTGTTTGTTCATCCTAATGCTAATTACAATTGGTATAAAGTAAACAAATTTAAGTTTGACTCTATATGTTATTCTTATTGTATATTCTTCTACAAGCCGTGGTGGTATTTAAGAATATGTCAGCCCCTTCTTCTCGTGGGTCCTAAGAGAAAAGCGTTGACAATATTAAAAAACTTATGTATGAATTATATCGTTGGCTAGGACATAAAGACGGCGATGGGCTCACCACCTGTCGCGTTTACTGTTATTTGTATCTGCGAGTTTAGAATTTGTACTTATCACTTTATTTTATTTTATTTACTTACCAAGTAAATAAAATAAAATAAAATAAAGTGATAAGTACAAATTCTAAACTCGCAGATACAAATAACAGTAAACGCGACAGGTGGTGAGCCCGTTGTCGTCTTTTGTACACGCCAACGATATAATTCGTACATAAGTTTTGAAACACACATTGGCACCAGCCTGCCACTTGGGGATCGAACTCGGGTCTCTTGACTCGAAATTCCGACCACCCAACCACTCGGCTAACGTATATAATTTTGTTCGTAATTGTATATTACGTGTAATCAACGAAACCCTTGCATAAGATTATAAACGTGCGTGTATGAAGTAAGTAATTAATTTCAAAGAAGTGAAAGAGTTATGCAAAAAACGTGACACTCGGCGATCTGTTCGCTCTGGCTACCCCGTCAGGGACTATGCGTGAACTTCCAACAATGTAATACATTTATTTGTCACTATTATGAACCTAACAAAACTCTTCATCAAAACAAATTCAATTCTTTTGTTTGTAACTATCGTAAGCAAAGTACGCAGTCCTATGAAAAATAGCAAAAACTTGAGGCAGACAAAAAACTTTTCCGAACAGAGTAAAGTAATTAGCATTAGGATGAACAAACAGAGTTTTTGTTTGTTCATCCTAATGCTAATTACAATTGGTATAAAGTAAACAAATTTAAGTTTGACTCTATATGTTATTCTTATTGTATATTCTTCTACAAGCCGTGGTGGTATTTAAGAATATGTCAGCCCCTTCTTCTCGTGGGTCCTAAGAGAAAAGCGTTGACAATATTAAAAAACTTATGTATGAATTATATCGTTGGCTAGGACATAAAGACGGCGATGGGCTCACCACCTGCCACGTTGTCCCGAAAATATCTTCGGTGGAAGGTGGGTCGAAGGGACTTAATGGTCTAGACTAGACCTCTGTCTACCCCTGTATTGGGAATTGCGTGAAGATATTTATTAATTTTTTAAATATAATGGAAATTTTAGTAAAATTTTTCAGTAATTTATATTTACTGGAAATTGTAACTAAAGACCTTTAGTAACAACTAACTTTAAAAAATAAATATTAAGAGGTGTTTGTTTTAGAGGATAAAATTGTGAGCTTCGTACGAAGACTGCCACGTGGGTGCTACTTTAGAATTACAACAACAACAAAACATTTATATACTCCCACATAAGTTCTCCATTTTTAATTACTTAGTAAGTAAAAAAAAATATCTTCACGCAATTCCCAATACAGGGGTAGACAGAGGTCAAGTCTAGACAATTAAGTCCCTTTGACCCACCTTCCACCGAAGATATTTTCGGGACAACGTGACAGGTGGTGAGCCTGTCGCCGCCCTTATGTCCAAGCCAACGATGAAATTCGTACATAAGTTTTTGAAAAACTCATTGGTACTGCCACCTGGGGATCGAACTCGGGTCTCTCGACTCGAAATTCCGACCACCCAACAACCCGGCTATCGTGACTTTTACTCGGCTATTTTATTTTATTTTATTTACTTAGTAAGTAAATAAAATAAAATAAAATAAAGTGATAAGTACAAATTCTAAACTCGCAGATACAAATAACAGTAAACGCGACAGGTGGTGAGCCCGTTGTCGTCTTTTTGTACACGCCAACGATATAATTCGTACATAAGTTTTTGAAACACACATTGGCACCAGCCTGCCACTTGGGGATCGAACTCGGGTCTCTTGACTCGCAAATTCCGGCCGCCCAAGCACTCGGCTATCGTGACCTATTAATATATAATAAGACTCTATAAGAATAAGGCTCTATAGCCTTATTGTCATTTTCTCATTATATGCACCTATGTGCATATAATAAGAAAATGACAATAATTAAAATTGCCTCTTTAAATTAAAATTGTCTGTCTTGCAGTCTACGTGATAGAATCTCTAACGAAGACATCCACGACAGAAACAGGGTAACCGTAAACAGGCCAGGGATCAGCGTCCTGAAGTGGGCCAGTCATATAGATCGAGGCACTGAAGACCGTTGGAGAATTACAAGTTCTCGAGTGGCTACCTCGTACAGGCAAGCGAAGTGTAGGAACGATCCTCCACAAGATAATGCACGACCTGCAAAATAATGGGGACCTACGTGGACGAGTGGCGTAAACACCGTTTTTCAAGGTGTCGCCATCTCGAAGTTACAGTATTGATTCCCAGACGGGTCAATGTAACAAAAACACTTTTTCTACATTTTCTCGGGTCTGAGTGTTTGTGATGCCTTCGTTATTTCCGATGTTACCACAAGTACTTTAGCTTCTTATATTGGGATCGGAATAATTTATGTGATGTTGTTCCTATATACGTATTTATTTATTGCAAGAGGTCGATCCGAGCATGTGTGATGGCAGAACTCCTCCAAAGAGAGCTATATAGAACGACATTTAGCAATTTTTGGGGGAGGCGTATGTTCAATAGTATATTACGATAGGCTTTTAAAGTTTAGAACTTTGATTGGCTGCTATTATGTTTTTTATATCTTCACGCTATTGCTCATACTTGGGTAGACTGAGGTCTAGACAATCAAGTCCTTTCGACCCTTTTTTCTTGAAGCTTACATGGGACATCGTTACAGGTGGTGACCCTATAGCCATCTTAGTGTCCAAGCTAAAGGTTCAATAGCACTATACATATATATTTACATAAATAAATATTCATATATACATATGAACATCCATGACTCGAGTACAAAATTTATATTCATGACACAAATGTTTGCTCCCAGCATTCGAAATTCGCATTCGCATTTCGCAACTCTTACTTAATTGCTGATCAATTTCTAAATTCCTATATTTGTCTAAGTTTTTAAAAAAAGTTGACAATAAAAGACATTAATTATTTAAAAAGAAATAAAATGTTGTCAGAAAATCAGTTTGGGTTACATTATGAACATTCAACTCACGACTACTACTGGGACTAGGGACAGCTAGTATACAGTATTATGATAACTTTTCTACCAGTTTCCTTTGCATAATTATTAAGATTATTATTTTTTTATAGTGTTTTTCACATCATATTAAATTATAAAGAGCGAGGAAAACAATGTTGCCTGTATCACAGTTTTTTAACTACCACAGGCTTCAGGGTATCATATTGCATCACAAAATTTACTTTATGTCGTAAACAATAAAGTTTATTATAATTATTACTAGCTTCGAAGGCGGGTTCATAACCAAATCGCATATCAGGTCGTCGGATATGACGATGATATATCAATTTAAAATTAAACACGGATATTTTTTTAAATTTTTTATTCAATTGTATAAATAAACAATTATCTTAGTATACTTCTGCCTTATGCATTTTCTTTGAAGTAACTTTATAATCATATTAGAATAACAAAAAACCTTTTTTTCTATCCATTACAATCATTCATGCGGTATACAGTTTAAAAATATTTTACAATAATAACTGTGCTCGTGGCTCAGTTAAGGATGTTTTTGCTGGGTTTCTCGCCGGTTTTTCCATACAGAATATTAACTAAGTGTAACGTACAAAAACGTTTTTCATTAGGATTTTTTTATCGTATTACGCATGACATAGGCCTCACTCGTAAGGGAGTCTTTATAATAATCGTCACGCTTCGCAAGCGGATCGGCGATCGCAGTACCAGATACCTTGCACTTTAAACGAAGCCGTTGCAGGCTTGCAGAAACTTGGTCTGGTTATTTCGAAATGGTTTACTCATAGTAAATTGTCGGTAGTCAACTATATTTCAAGGTCTGTCCCTTAGTCGTAAGTTCTTACGTGTTAACCTTACGGCATTTTTAAATTACATTTTGCTGTATTATATAACTATTTACTCATATATATTTAATGTATATATTAAAATTAATTGCACGCACACGTCATCGTCTTCGAAAAGTTTTTTTTTCTTTATTTTAAGAGAGAGAGAGAGAGAGAGATTTTATTCATAGATGATACCCCATGGTTACATATCATAATATTCATACCAAGACAAACATTGTTATTAATACATTTAAAGAACAATTATCTACTTTACTTACCTAAATCAAAAAGAGTTAATATCAAGCATCTGCAGCGGAACTGCCTCCAGTGCAGTTGATATAAATAGAAAAAAAATATTCTTTCAATATTTTCCTTCACACAGAACCGGTTATTTCAGCAAATGAAAGTAATAATTTATCAATATAATGCCGATCATTAAAGTAATCTCACGATAGCCGATCTGAGTGATCGGAATTCTAATTAGGTGATCCGGGTTTGATTCCCAAACGGAAGACTGGAACCAATAAGCTTTCTTTTACTTGTTGACTTGTACATAAATAGGTGACAAGGTCACAACACTATCTTAAGTGAGCTCAGGCGAAAAGGGTCAAAGTCAGAAGGGTAAGGGTCAGTCAGTTGAAAAAACGCGTGAAATATAAAAAATTATAATTTATATACGTTTTATACGAGTGAAGGTAATTAAAGTGACAAATTATGGCCTTATAGCTAATATTTAATGTACTATATTAAAACTTAAATCGTTACTATTTTCATTATCTTCACGCATTTCCTTATGGGGTAGCCATTGTAGTTTTTTTGAACTTTTATTCGAAGTTTATTTCGGGATAACGTGAAAGGTGGAACATCCGTCGCCGTCTTCATGTCAAAACCAACGATATACATCATACATAAGTTTGAAAAAAAATACTCATTGGTACTACTAGCCTAACTCTATAATTTTTAACATTTAAGTCATAATGAACTTAACAAACAATTCATAATTTACAAAAATAACTTTACCTTATATCTGTTTATTACACTGAATAGTTTTATAGCATAAAAACCTTTTCTTGTACCTTTAATATCACTAGCACTAAACAGCTATGTGCGACACTATCGATGCTCTTCTAGACATTTTCCATTCACTTTTTTAAATCCTGATGGACAGTTATCAGCCGTGAAAGCCACTCTGTCATCTAGATCAAACGGCAGAGAAGATGTTTCAGTTTTGTTATTTGTGGTATTGCTAGGTGAATTCACCATCAGTGTATCAACAGAATCTTGACGAGGTCGTGCATCCGTTGTTTGAGCTAAAACCTTGTTTCCGTGTATTGTTGTAGGTTGTTTAGTCCCTGTAGTTTTTCTTATTTGTCCTTCAGTCGTGCTTAATGTTTCAACGTTTTCTGGTCTTCGTTCGTTAGTAAACGGTGGTATTCTATCATAATTTATGTCCTCTTGAAAAAATACAATTTCAGCTGCATCGTTGTGACTGATCTTTTTAACGTATTTTATCTTTCTGTTATCTGGTCGGACGCTGGTAAATACATCAGAAATACGACCGACTTCATGTTTATTATTCATTGTATTACCAGTAATGTTATGTTGTTTTTGCTTCATGTCACAGAGATGTGAAGCGCTTGAGATGTGTCCATTATTTGTTTGCACGCTCCGACTTTCGTAACGAGTCTCTTGTCTTATACTTTCCGATGGTTTACTTTGTGTACTACTTGAAACAGGATCCGTTCGCACATAATCGACATTGCGCGCAGATATTACATTCATACAAATAAATAACAATACATTTAATATCATGGTCACGTGCGTACGTAACGAATGCGAGGGCCGAACTAATCGTCACAGTACTGTACTGTCTAGTTAAACAAGTATTCAATTTTGCTGTATTAGCAAAGGCGTACAGTTCCGTAGGCAATGGGTTATGAATATTAAATTATTGATTGTTTAATATTTATAAGTTACTAACTATGAATGTATGTAACATAGATTTTTTTGTTTTATTACTGTATCGGTGTGGCTGTGGGAATTAAAGAATTAAGGAAACCAGGCCTGACCGTAGGTGTCGTAGAAGGTGATTAATGATAAATAAATAAATAATAAATACATTCCATGAATAAATATGAACAACATCATATACATTGCTCTGATTCCAAAGTAAGTAGCCAAAGGTCTATTGTTATAAAGTCGGAAACAGATAAGGTGGCAATAACAGTCAGACCCGTGGAAGTTGGTTGGATGTTGTTATATGGTTGGTTCTATGGTCAACTTATATATCCTTCCTACGAAACTAAAGGTTGCGGTAGAGAAAGCATACATACATAGGGAAAAACCGATGAAACCTTTTTATATGGATACATGAATATCTATGGAAAAGTACAAGTATATCGTATATTAGTTTGTGTGTCACGACAGCCTAGTGGTTGGGTAGTCGGAATAGTATCTTCACGCCTTTCAAAATACAGGGGTAGAAAGAGGTCTAGACAATTAAATCCTTTCGACCCACCTTCAACCGAAGACATTTTTCGGGCAACGTGACAAGTGGTGAGCCTGTCTCTGTCTTTATGTCCAAGCCTACAATATAAATCGTACTTAATTATTTTTTTTTTTTTGAAAAAACCTATTGGTATGGGTCTTGGGGATCGAACTCGGGTCTCTTTAGAAAGAAAGAAAATCGTTTATTCGTGGACCGAATACAGCACGAAGATAATATAAAATAAAATAACGAAAGCAAATATTAAAGAAACCTTATAATAACTTATGTAACTAAAACTATAAATATGACAATCCGTGCTGCAGCATACGACCACGAAATGGATCGAACTCAGTTGTAGCCGGGATAACCCGACACTGACTTTCAGTCCGACCCTTACCTTATGGGAACTCGGACAGCTTATCATAAGTATTTTTTTATAAGTATTCACTTTATTCGAATTCTAATCACATAATCACTCGGCTATCGTGACATTTAAATTAAATTAATTGAAGTCCACTTGAAGTATACAAAGTGTTAGACATACATATATTAGACATACATAGACATATATATACATACATACATACATACATAATGGCTCTTTGAAGTCCACGGTAGGACATAAGCCTATTCCATAGGGAGGATTTGCCATAATCGCCACGCTAGGCAAGCGAATTGGCGATCGCAGTACACAGTCGCACCTCAGACGCTGCTGTCCATCGCCTCTTACGACACCCACAGGAAGAAAGGGAGTGGCAATATTTTTTTTTTTATAGAAAAGGGAAGCAAACGAGCAGGTGGCTCACCTGATGGTAAGTGATTACCGCCGCCCATGAACACCCGCAATACCAGAGGCATAGCAGATGCGTTGCCTCCCTTAGAGTACCCTCCCCCCCTTCCCAGAATTGGGGGAGGGGAGTGTGTGGGCTACCGGTTACCTGCACTCATCAGACGAAACGCAGAAGTTAGACTTCTACTTTACGCCGGTATTCTGTGAGGTCGTGGTACTTCCCCGGTCGAGCCGGCCCATTCATGCAACAACAAAAGCTGATGCGTGGCTCTACCACTGTAACAATACTCTTACGCTATTATAATATTCTTACGCCGATACCATACGGTACTCCACAAGGTACAAGGTAAGGGTTAGACAATGTCCTTTAAATCCCGACAGGCAGAGCTTAGGACTGATACGTATATGTCCTAAAAATATTAAGCCTCAAATCAAATCAAATAAAATCATTTATTTATTGATATAAGTAACATACATTACATCCATCGATCGTCATTTTTGAATCTAATTTTTTACCTTTTTTTATAAAAGAAATATAAAATTATTTAATTACAAAACAACAATAATTTTATTAGAAATGGCATGGGAGCGCTCAAGTCATTCCCAGGGGTTACTGTCATTAATATAATCATTTATATTGCAATAACCCTTTTTGTACAGTTTTTATTTAATAAAATCTATTGCAAACTTTTTACTTTTCCTCTCTTTAGTCTCGTAGCCGTAACCGTGAGAGTTGTAACGACTTGAAGAATTCGCATCAAACTCCTACTTGTCAAACCTGTAGGTCAATGGTCAGCTGATAAAAGCAATGAACCCACGAGTTTACGGCAAATCGAAACTTCTTATCACTTTATAGCCTTGATAACAAAGTGGATGGGTGATCAGAATTCGAGTCAAGAGATACGAGTTCGTTCCTCAAATCGTAGGCTGGTACAAATTTTTGAAACTAACGTCTTGTCGATATGTTGTCACGATGGTCCGAAAAATAATTAATTGTCTAGACCTCTGTCTACCCCTGTATTGGGAATAGCGTGATTTTTTTATAAACAAACTTTAAACCTTTTCTATGTAAGTAATATATCTTGCTAACTGAATGTTTAGTATCTGTGAGGATATTGCACTGATGATATGAATACAAATGCCCTTTTTTGTCACGATGCGCGGTGATTGATATGATGTAACCGGTATTTTACACGTATCTTATAAATATAGGATTTTAAGGCGTCGCCAGCTCTGGGACTTCGATTCCCGGAGACAACAATGTAGAAAACCCTTTTCTACATTTTCTCGGGTCTGTGTATTTCTGGTACCTTCTTTTCTTCTTAAATTGCTTTCTTTAGGATTAGAGCAATTTATGTGTTGACCTCCATGTCTATATATATATATATATATATATATATATATATATATATATATATATATATATATATATATATATATATATATGTATATATATATATAAATATATATATATATATATATATATATATATATATATATATATATATATATATATATATATATATATATATATATATATATATATATATATATATATATATATATATATATATATATATATATATATATATATATATATATATATATATATATATATATATATATATATATATATATATATATGCTTGCTTGCTGCAGACACGAGAATGTGTTAAAAGTGTTTTTTTTTTCATTGACCCTTCCGGGATTCGAAACCGAGACGGCGACACCGTGAAAACTGGTGTCGACGCTACTCGTCCACAGATGTCCATCGCCAAGCTTCACGATCCTTTCTAATCTCTGTTGCTTCTTTCAAATTCATCATTTATGCATCTCTATCCCTTTTTGTTCGGCCACAGTAACGCCATACAATTTACTTGCTTGCATCTCCACTGCATTTAGTTGCTTCAACGTGGAAATAAACAAAAGTCACGATACCCAGATACATAGAGTTCGAGCCCCAGGTGGCCGGCTCGTAACAATGGGTTTTTTCGAAAATTTATGTACGAATTTATCGTTGGCTTGGATATTGAGACGGCGACGGGCTCACCACCTGTCACGTTGTCCCGAAAATATCTTCGGCGAAAGGTGGGTCGATGGGACTTAATTATCTAGACTAGATCTCTGTCTACCTCTGTATTGGGAATTGCGTAAAGATATTTTATTTTATTTTTAACGTGGAAATAAACAAAAGTCACGATAGCCAGATAGATAGAGTTCGGAGCCCCAGGTGGCCGGCTCGTAACAATGGGTTTTTTCGAAAATTTATGTACGAATTTATCGTTGGCTTGGATATTGAGACGGCGACGGGCTCACCACCTGTCACGTTGTCCCGAAAATATCTTCGGCGAAAGGTGGGTCGATGGGACTTAATTATCTAGACTAGATCTCTGTCTACCTCTGTATTGGGAATGGCGTGATTTTTATAAACAAACTTTAAACCTTTTCTATGTAAGTAATATATCTTGCTAACTGAATGTTTAGTATCTGTGAGGATATTGCACTGATGATATGAATACAAATGCCCTTTTTTGTCACGATGCGCGGTGATTGATATGATGTAACCGGTATTTTACACGTATCTTATAAATATAGGATTTTAAGGCGTCGCCAGCTCTGGGACTTCGATTCCCGGTCGGGTCAATGTAGAAAACCCCTTTTCTACATTTTCTCGGGTCTGTGTATTTCTGGTACCTTCTTTTCTTCTTAAATTGCTTTCTTTAGGATTAGAGCAATTTATGTGTTGACCTCCATGTCTATATATATATATATATATATATATATATATATATATATATATATATATATATATATATATATATATATATATATGTATATATATATATATATATATATATATATATATATATATATATATATATATATATATATATATATATATATATATATATATATATATATATATATATATATATATATATATATATATATATATATATATATATATATATATATATATATATATATATATATATATATATGTATATATATATATATATATATATATATATATATGCTTGCTTGCTGCAGACACGAGAATGTGTTAAAAGTGTTTTTTTTTTCATTGACCCTTCCGGGATTCGAAATCGAGATGGCGACACCGTGAAAACTGGTGTTGACGCTACTCGTCCACAGATGTCCATCGCCAAGCTTCACTATCCTTTCTAATCTCTGTTGCTTCTTTCAAATTCATCATTTATGCATCTCTATCCCTTTTCGTTCGGCCACAGTAACGCCATACAATTTATTTGCTTGCATCTGCAAACTGAATCCACTAAACACTGAAATCCACTGCATTTAGTTGCTTCAACGTGGAAATAAACAAAAGTCACGATAGCCAGATAGACAGAGTTCGAGCCCCAGATGGCCGGCTCGTAACAATGGGTTTTTTCGAAAATTTATGTACGAATTTATCGTTGGCTTGGATATTGAGACGGCGACGGGCTCACCACCTGTCACGTTGTCCCGAAAATATCTTCGGCGAAAGGTGGGTCGATGGGACTTAATTATCTAGACTAGATCTCTGTCTACCTCTGTATTGGGAATTGCGTAAAGATATTTTATTTTATTTTTAACGTGGAAATGCAGCCAGTGTGCCAGGCACGCCCCGAAGTATAGGACTATACGATTATTGTAGTTTATGACTAAAAACACCTGATCTGATAAGTATTGTAAATATTAATATAATTTTGTTTCTGTATTAAAGTATTTAAAAAAATTAAGTTGGTTTTACAAACAAATAATAAGACTTTCTGGTGTTTTATAGGGAACTTACATTTATATCTGTTACGCCGGAACGCCTATCGTATCTCTATGGCAATCATATTATTTAACAGTTTTGCTGGCGTCTAATAGAAAGTCAATTAAGATCGGTATAGGTAAAGTAATTTCTTTATCTTTTTTTATCTTTCTGTCTAATTATTGCATTTATCAGGAGAAATATAGGCGATTTAATATCACACCGGCAGTTACAAAAATTTCAACAACTGACCATTTTCCATCAGATCTTTCGACTTTTTGTGCCTTTTGAGTAAGGCCTGTATGCCACTAAAGGTCTTAGTTCCACCTTACCTAATCCTTAGTCGCACAGTGTAGGACGATCCGATATTAGATGGAATGGCGATCTACAGTAATTTGCTGGGTGTCGATGGATGCAGATTACACATGACCGTTGCATGTGGCTGTGACGGAGGCTAATGTTCAGCTGTGTAGCTTAGGCTGTTATGATGACGGTATTTAAATTATTAAATAAATAATTAAACACCACAAATATACAATAAAAATAAATACAAAGTTCACAAAATATAATTTCATTATCATAGAACTCCTTCCTGACTTCCTACAAAATATTTTCATATTTTAAGGTAAGGTAAAGTCATGATAGCCGAGTTGTTGTTTTGTCGGAATTTCGAGGTCAAGACCGAGTTCGATCCCCCAGGTGGCCGGCTCGTAACAATGGGTTTTTCGAAAATTTATGTACGAATTTATCGTTGGCTTGGACATAAAGACGGCGACGGAAACATCTTTGGTGGAAGGTGGCTCAAAGGCACTGAATTGTTAAGACTAGACCTCTGTCTACCCCTGTATTAATATTTATTTTATTTACTTTATTTACCTTCGTTATGTGACGTAGATTAAAATTGGCCATTCCAATACATAATTTAAATGAAATTACAAATAAATAATAATTTATTATAAATCTCTTCACGCAATTCCCAATACAGGGGTAGACAGAGTAGACAGAGTAGACAGAGTAGACCTCTGTCTACCCCTGTCTAGACAATTTAGTCCTTGGACCCACCTTCCACCGAAGATATTTTCGGGACAACGTGACAGGTAGTGAGCCCGTCGCTGGCTTTATGTCCAAGACAACAATATAATTCGCACATAGGTTTTTGAAAAACCAATGGGTACGAGCCTGCCACCTGGGGATCGAACTCGTGTCATTTGACACGAGATTCCGATCGCCCAACCACTCGGCTATCGTGACTTCTATGAATTTCATAGAAGTCACGATAGCCGAGTGGTCGATGAGATATGATAATTTGTGCGAGTAAACACACTGAACTTAACTACAACTAATGCTATTACTTATATTCACCTGTTGCCGCTAGGATTAACACAGGCGTCTGCTTGTTGTAATATTTCGCACTACACAGTTAACACTTTAGTTAGTCTATTAGCAAAAAAATATCTTCGCGCCATTCCCAATATAGGAGTAGACTTATGTCTAGACAAGTTATTCGTTTCGACCCACCTTCTACCGTTGATATTTTTAGGGCAACCTGACCAGTGGTGAGCCCGTCGCCGTCTTTATGTCCAAGTCAACGATATAATTCGAAGATAAGTATTTGCAAAAACCCAGCCTTGGGATCAAACTCGGGTTACTTGACTCACATTCCGATCACCCAACCACTAGTCTATCGTTACTTTACTTTAACTGTTTTATTTTAATATTGTATGTCTCCCGAATAAAAATGAAAAAAAATAATAATAAATAATTATCTTCACGCAATTCCCAATACAGGGGTAGACAGAGGTCTAGTTTAAACAATTATGTCCATTCGATCCTCCTTCCATCGAAGATATTTTCTGGACAACGTGACAGGTGGTGAGCGCGTCGCCGCCTTTATGTCCAAGCCAACGATATTCGTACATAAGTTTTTGAAAAACCCATTGGTACGAGCCAGCCACTTGGGGATCAAACTCGGGTTTCTTGACTCAAAATTCCGACCACCCAACCACTCGGCTATCGTGACTTTTGTGGTGTTTAATAAATAATTAAACACCACAAATATACAATAAAAATAAATACAAGTTCACAAAATATAATTTCATTATCATAGAACTCCTTCCTGACTTCCTACAAAAATATTTTCATATTTTAAGGTAAGGTAAAGTCATGATAGCCGAGTTGTTGTTTTGTCGGAATTTCGAGTCGAGAAACTCGAGTTCGATCTCCAGGTGGCAGGCTCGTACTAATGGGTTTTTCAAAAACTTATGTACGACTTATATCGTTGGCTTGGACATACAGATGGCGACGGGCTTACCACCTGTAACATTGTCCCGAAAATATCTTCGGTGGAAGGTGAGTCGAAGGGACTAAAATAAAAAAAACCAAGCTTTCATTTTTAATAAATATAAAAATTAGTAGTCCTCCCACTATTTCCTTAAATTAGATTAGTTACAAATGTTCCGTTTTCACACATTTTAATACTTTGTGTTGCTTACGCGAGCTCGCCAGACAGCTTCGGTTCGGGAGAAAACTCAGCACACACATGAACTTTATCTGCCTCATTCTATCGTATGATACTTGTTCCTCAATACAGGCTTGGTTATACCGCTCTTCTGTATACTCTTTTTATCTCGTCGTACTTTTATAAATAGAATCTAGACTCATCTGTAAATATACCTCTTGGCCAGTTATTTAGAGCCCAATTCGCGTATTTTCTTTTAACTCAAAGTTGATTTTCCATGACGTCTTTCTAGTTTTGGGTCATTTGCATTAATGACTTTAAATTTCTTCAGCCAGAGCCTTACTTTTTACCGTACTGTATCCGTACTCAGATTGTTACCGCCTGCTCGTAAATTATGTTTCTTTACTTGAACAGCTGTAAGATAATATTAATAAGCGATTTCGCAATATTGTTGACACCATTAGCGATCCTCCCGCGCCGTCGTGTACCTTGTTCGGCTTGTTACTGGTCTTCGAAGATTTGATCCAGTTTCATGGAAACACTGGAATAATCGCTGAACTGTAGAAATAGTCACACCAAGTTCTCGCTACATTTCGTTGACTCTGTCCATCTTCACGCTTTGCCAGGATCCTGGTACAATCTTCAGAGATTAACGTCATAATATATATATATATATATATATATATATATATATATATATATATATATATATATATATATATATATATATATATATATATATATATATATATATATATATATATATATATATATATATATATATATATATATATATATATATATATATATATATATATATATATATATATATATATATATATATATATATATATATATATATATATATATATATATATATATATATATATATATATATATATATATATATATATATATATATATATATATATATATATATATATATATATATATATATATATATATATATATATATATATATATATATATATATATATATATATATATATATATATATATATATATATATATATATATATATATATATATATATATATATATATATATATATATATATATATATATATATATATATATATATATATATATATATATATATATATATATATATATATATATATATATATATATATATATATATATATATATATATATATATATATATATATATATATATATATATATATATATATATATATATATATATATATATATATATATATATATATATATATATATATATATATATATATATATATATATATATATATATATATATATATATATATATATATATATATATATATATATATATATATATATATATATATATATATATATATATATATATATATATATATATATATATATATATATATATATATATATATATATATATATATATATATATATATATATATATATATATATATATATATATATATATATATATATATATATATATATATATATATATATATATATATATATATATATATATATATATATATATATATATATATATATATATATATATATATATATATATATATATATATATATATATATATATATATATATATATATATATATATATATATATATATATATATATATATATATATATATATATATATATATATATATATATATATATATATATATATATATATATATATATATATATATATATATATATATATATATATATATATATATATATATATATATATATATATATATATATATATATATATATATATATATATATATATATATATATATATATATATATATATATATATATATATATATATATATATATATATATATATATATATATATATATATATATATATATATATATATATATATATATATATATATATATATATATATATATATATATATATATATATATATATATATATATATATATATATATATATATATATATATATATATATATATATATATATATATATATATATATATATATATATATATATATATATATATATATATATATATATATATATATATATATATATATATATATATATATATATATATATATATATATATATATATATATATATATATATATATATATATATATATATATATATATATATATATATATATATATATATATATATATATATATATATATATATATATATATATATATATATATATATATATATATATATATATATATATATATATATATATATATATATATATATATATATATATATATATATATATATATATATATATAACAATATATATAAAACATACGATGATGAAATTAGCAACTAGAATAGATAAACTAAGATGACGACGCCAACTTAGGAATTCTTATGACTAAAAAAAATGTTCTTTAACAAAAGTATGTTACTTTGTTGGAGCGTTGTCTCAATGTTTCAGGCAGTGCATTCCAAAGTCGTTATTTTGTCTCTGTTAGTCTTATATTTTTTTAATAAAAAACCAAGCTTTCATTTTTAATAAATATAAAAATTAGTAGTCCTCCCACTATTTCCTTAAATTAGATTAGTTACAAATGTTCCGTTTTCACACATTTTAATATTATATGTCTCCCGAATAAAAATGAAAAAAAAAAATAATAATAAATATAAAAATTAGTAGTCCTCCCACTATTTCCTTAAATTAGATTAGTTACAAATGTTCCGTTTTCACACATTTTAATACTTTGTGTTGCTTACGCGAGCTCGCCAGACAGCTTCGGTTCGGGAGAAAACTCAGCACACACATGAACTTTATCTGCCTCATTCTATCGTATGATACTTGTTCCTCAATACAGGCTTGGGTATACCGCTCTTCTGTATACTCTTTTTATCTCGTCGTACTTTTATAAATAGAATCTAGACTCATCTGTAAATATACCTCTTGGCCAGTTATTTAGAGCCCAATTCGCGTATTTTCTTTTAACTCAAAGTTGATTTTCCATGACGTCTTTCTAGTTTTGGGTCATTTGCATTAATGGCTTTAAATTTTCTTCAGCCAGAGCCTTACTTTTTTACCGTACTGTATCCGTACTCAGATTGTTACCGCCTGCTCGTAAATTATGATTCTTCACTTGAACAGCTGTAAGATAATAATAAGCGATTTCGCAATATTGTTGACACCATTAGCGATCCTCCCGCGCCGTCGTGTACCTTGTTCGGCTTGTTACTGGTCTTCGAAGATTTGATCCAGTTTCATGGAAACACTGGAATAATCGCTGAACTGTAGAAATAGTCACACCAAGTTCTCGCTACATTTCGTTGACTCTGTCCATCTTCACGCTTTGCCAGGATCCTGGTACAATCTTCAGAGATTAACGTCATAATATCAGAATAATAAAATTTATAAGGCAGAGGGACCATATTTATAACTTTTTTTATTATAAAGCTAAAAATCGACTATTGTTTTCAGTTTTAATGCAATTATCAAAAATAAATAAAAATGTTTTCTAAATAAACAAAAACTGGATAGAGGATATTGAATATTCTACTTATAAATAGCATCTTTAATGTCTTCAAATGCATGTAAAACACTTTCTATTTTTTCTCAAGTCTGGATATTTAGGGTACCTTCGTTGTTTCTGATTTCCTTACACAAGCACTATAGCTATTTACTTTGGGTTCAGATTAATTCATACTATGTTGACCCTATCAGTCTCTCATCAGTGAGTGTATATATATATATATATATATATATATATATATATATATATATATATATATATATATATATATATATATATATATATATATACATATATATATATATACATATATATATATATATATATACATATATATATATATATACATATATATATATATATATATATATATATATATATATATATATATATATATATACATATATATATATATATATACATATATATATATATATATATATATGTATATATATATATATATATATATATATACATATATATATATAAAACATACGATGATGAAATTAGCAACTAGAATAGATAAACTAAGATGACGACGCCAACTTAGGAATTCTTATGACTAAAAAATGTTCTTTAACAAAAGTATGTTACTTTGTTGGAGCGTTGTCTCAATGTTTCAGGCAGTGCATTCCAAAGTCGTTATTTTGTCTCTGTTAGTCTTATATTTTTTTTAATAAAAATAAATGAAATATCTTCACATACTTCCCAAGAGGTAGTAGATGTCTAGTCTGGACAATTAAGTCCCTTCGACCTACCCTCCACCAAAGATATTTTGACACGTCACAGGCGTTTGACGTGACAGGTGGTGAAGCCCGTCGCCGTCATTATATCCAAGCCAACGATGTAATTTGTACATAAGTTTTGAAAACCCATTGGTTTTTCACATGGAGATCGCACTCGGGTCTCTTGACTCGAAATTCCGACCACCCGAGTTTCTTCAAAAACTTATGTACGATTATATCGTTGGCTTAAACATAAAGACGGCGATGGACTCACCACCTGTTACGTTGTCCCGAAAAATGTCTTCGGTGAAAGGTGGGTCGAACGGACTTAATTGTCTAGACTAGACCTCTGTCTATAGATCTTCATCATGAGAAGATATAATATTGTTGAAGTTTAATTACGTAATTAATTGACGAAACCACATTGTTATCAATACTTTCTATTAATGTGGTTCGCGCAGAAGGTTGAACTACTTTATACCTATTCCCACCAAAATTACGCTCGCTCATTCTCTGCTGCTCCCTGTCCTTGTTGTATGATTATGCTGACATATGTTACCTTGACATCACTGAGGAGCGACTAAATAAACTTGAGCGACTTCAAAATCTATGTATAAGGTTCATATTTGACTGCGTAAATCTGACCATGGATCAGAATATCGCAAGAAGCTCAATTGGCTCCCCGATTCGTCTTCGCCGGAATACTCACATTCTTTCTGCTCTTTACTGCATCCTATTTAATATATCAAGTCCACCCTACTTGAAAGAACGTTTTGAATTTCTTTATTCTTCTCATTCCCTTCCTCTACGTTCTAATGAAAACCTCTCCCTAAAACATGCTGTTGCTGTTAAGCTGTGGAACTCTTTATCTCTCTCTATTAAACTAGCTAAAAACATAGAATCCTTTAAAAAACAGGTCAAAGAATACTATCTGTCTCTTTAGCTCCTCTTTACGATAATACCTCTTTTCCTTTCATATAAAAGATATGTTTTTCTAACTGTATACTTTTTGAATTTCGCTCATTTTAAATATGGAGTGGACGCATCGTTGCGGTTACGCGCCAATTCAAATTAACCTAAAGATTTGTTTATCGTACCATCAAACGATACTATGACAACTCTAGTGTAGATGACAGGTCAAGAAGTGATCTTCCTCGGTCTGTTACGACTCCAGCAGTGATAAAGCTGTGAAGACATGAATTCAAACAAATCCCAAACGTAAGCAGAAATTGTTGGCCCTTCAGATGGGCTTAAGCAGAACCACGGTGAAAAGGGTGTTAAATGAAGACTTAGGGCTTTGGGCATATCGAAAAAAACAGGACATCGTTTGAATGCTTGTCTAATGGAACTGACACTGAAGAGATGCCGCGCTTTATTGAAGCGGTACGCGGGAAAAAAATCGGGAAATTCTTATTTCGGATGAAAAAATTTTTACCGTAGAAGAGAGCTACAACAAACAAAATGATAAGGTGTACGAACACAGTAGTGAAGAAGCGAGCAACCGTATTTCACGTATCCAAGGAGGTCATTTTCCATACTCGCTCATGGTATGGTTGGGAGTTTCTTATTGGGGCTTACCAGAGGTACATTTTTTTGAGAAAGGTGTAAAAACGAGTGCAGTTGTGTATCAAAATACAGTCCTGACGAACCTTGTGGTACCTGTTTCTCATACCATGTCCAATAACACTGGGTATTCCAACAAGATTCGGCTCATAGAGCGTAGAGCACACAAGACAGGTTCGCGGTGCGTGAAATCGACTTCATCCGACACGAAGACTGGCCCTCCTCCAGTACAGATTTGAATCCGTTAGATTACAAAATATAGCAACACTTGGAGGAAAAGGCGTGTTCAAAGCCTCGTCCTAATTGGGAGTCACTCGAGACATCCTTGATTAAGGTACCCGATATTGACATAGACCTCGTTCGTGGTGCGATAGACAACTGGCCGCGCAGATTGAAGGCCTGTATTCAAAATCACGGAGGTCATTTTGAATAAACTTTAGTGTCATAAGAATCTATGTTTTATTAAGTTCATTTTGGTATATAAATAGTTACATAATGAATAAACTTGTTTCAATTATTTTATATTAAACATGTGACAGAATTTATGACCTGAATAGGTATATATTGGTCTGATATTTTTAGAGATGGTTATCGCGGTTTGGCATAACTATATCGGGGCTGTTTCCCTGCCTCTTACAACACCTACGGGAAGAAAGGGAGTGGCAATATTCTTACACCGTTAGTACACATGTGTATGATAAATATGATGTATTTATTTACGCAAACACATATATGTATGTCTAAATATATTGAACCGTTAACACATTAACGCGGTAGTAGAATCACCACCTGTCACTTCTGCCAACCTCTGTATGGGAAATTGCGTGAAGATATAAAAAAAATAAATAATAATCAACTATATAAATAATTCAATAATTTACATAACGTTACCTTATATCTATTCAATGCACTCACGATTTTTTTATTGATAGAAACGTAGATTTGGTTCAGTACTTGTAATATTAGTGCTCTTCGACACACTTTTTATTCACTTTTGTTAGCCCAGTGGCACAGTTATCTCCCGAGAACGCAACTCTCTCCTCCACATCAAACGCAGGAGTTGATGTTTTCACATCGTTACTTATAATATATTCAGATAAATTCCCAATCTGTTTATCTCGCGCATCTTGAAGAGTTCCTGCGTATGTCGTAGTTAATTCTTTGCTGCCGTATATGGTTGCAGTTTCTGAAGACTCTGTAGTTTTGCTTAATCTCGCTTCGGTTGAGCTTAGAGCATCAGTTTCTGGTATTCGTTCGTTTGAAAGCGGTGATAATCCTTGACAAATCAACTTCATATAAATTTTATTTACAGCTTCGCTGCTGTTATATGCAGTTCGATAATTAATATCGGCTTCTTGTTTATTATGTATCGTGTTAACTGTATTGTTACGTTGTTTTGGATTTATTCCACAAATTTGCAATATCAAATTGTTATTCGCATGCGCGTTCCAAATTTCAGGACGATGTTCACTTTTTTTTTGGTTATTTTGTACGTTATTGTAATTTACGTCTCGCGCAGAAACTGTACTTATGCAAATAAATAAAAACACTTTAAATATCATGTTTACGTACGGTTGTAATCAATGCGAATATTAAACAACCAAGATACTGCCTAATCAAACAACTTCTGTAATGAACAAGGTGATGATAAGTCACTGACCTTGGCCGCGTGTGTAATGTATACGATAAGACTTTGTAATCATTGTGTAAAGTTTTATCATTACGTTCTAAGTAATTATTATTATAGTGGTAGAGCCACGCATCAGATTTTGTTGTTGCATGAATGGGCAGGCATGTAATTGTAACTAACTTCTGCGTTTCGTCTGGTGAGTGCAGGTAACCGGAGGCCCACACACCCCCCTCCCCCAATTCTGGGAGGGGGCACTCTAAGGCCGGCAACGCTTCTGCTATGCCTCTGGTATTGCGGGTGTTCGTGGGAGGCGGTAGTCACTTACCATCACTTGAGCCACCTGCTCCTTGTCTCCCTTTTCTATAAAAAATATAGCAGGTACACGTAGCAGGAAGGATTTTCGGACGAAGTTAGGTATAATTAAAATAAATTAATAAATTTCTTTATGAAATTCCCAATACAGGGGTAGACAGAGGTCTAGTCTATATAATTTAGTCCCTTCGACCCACCTTCCACCGAGGATATATTAGGTATATAATATAATTATTAGATATTAATTAGTAAGTAACAAGAACAAGGTAACCGTGTGGTAACGGAGTAAGAATATTGCCACTCCCTTTCTTCCCGTGGGTGTCGTAAGAGGCGACTAAGCGGAACAGTCGTTGTGGCGACCGATAGATGGCGCGATAGCCATCTCTAAAAATATCAGACCGAAGATGGGCAGCAGCGTCTTAAGTGCGAAGTGTCTGATACTGTGATCGCCAATTCGAGGCCAAGCGTGGTGATTATGACCAATCCTCCCTATGGGAAAGGCCTGTATCCTTTAATAGGCCGTTATGTATGTTATGTAAGTAACAGGAATTATTAACTCTACGTTAATTTGAATGAACTGATGATATCTTGCATTTATGCGAAAACTACACATCTATATATATAAAAGAAAGTCGTGTTAGTTACACTATTTATAACTCAAGAACGGCTTTACTGATATGGCTGTAAATTAGTGAGAAGGTAGCTTAGAGCCAGAAGACGGACATAGGATACTATTTATTCTGATCGACAGCGTTCCCGTGCGACTTGACATAAAACATCAGTCTCTATAAAACGTGGTATAAAAAAAAGAATCAGACTTGGAATAATAAAACACAAATGACAGCTATGTAATGAACGTATGGATGACAATTTGATTTTTGTAAGAAATCAATATTAAAGCTATTTCTATTAAATAAATAACAATCATAATGTAATGATGGAGCCATTGCCTGTCTCAAAAAGGTAAGTAATTATGTCTGTGAATGAATTGTTGAAAATTTGAGTTTTGAAATAAATATTTAGGTGAATTGATGTAAAGTAAAGTTTAATTACTAATGCCGCGACCAAGACGATCGAATCTTTCCCGACAAAGCCGTAATGCAAGAAGGATATGAAACACTGCAAATGAAAGGACTGAAAAAAAACAAGAAATTGCACGTGAACAGCGCCTCGTTAGTATAGCTCGACTACGTGCTTCTCAATCACAAGAGCAAAGTGAGGCAGCCCGTGAAACGGCTCGGTCGGCAATGCAAAATCGTCGAGCGAACAACAGAGGTCAACAAATAGATAATTTGCAACGTACAACAAGAGATTTATCAAGTATTGATTTGAATCGAGCAGCATTTCGATACGATTGCAGCAATGTTTACAGCTTGCATCCTAGCGTTTGCATAAAGTTTTCCGGAGTAACGCCAGAATTATGCTGCCTTAGTGGTAAAGTGAAATTGCCATTGTTGACTCCGCCACCTGAGCCATTGTATTCATTGCCTTGTGGCGAAACACCAAAATCACGTCACTTTCTTGCAAACACTCAAAAATACAATGGTTGTTTCCAAATGACGTCATTTGGGGCAGATATTATCGATGAGCAGACTTAATACTGACTAGTTTTTATTTTGTAGATACAAGGACAGATTCATCATTGAATTGGATCATTACTACCTCTCAGAGATGCACAGTATAAACTTTTACAAATATATTTCATGGGCAACATGAATGTACAACTTGATCGACGTGGAGAGATCAATGCAGGAATGAAGTGAGCAGTTCTTCAAGACTTGCAGCAACTGCTTCATGAATATCATGCGTTTGTCACGTTGTTTAAGAGTGCTTTAGAGCGCATGCCAGATGATGACTATAAAGTTGTCACCAAAGCAGGTAAACGACCATCCGGAACACATGAACGCACATATAACGCTCCAACAATAAAGGAAGTTGCCATCCTGATTATTGGTGAACATTTGGAAACACGCAATATTGTGCTTACACGTCGCGATACTGGGCAACTGCAAAAAATATCCGAAACACATCGATCATATGACGCATTCCACCCGCTGATGTCTTGGCAAGGAGAAGATGAATATTATTTTAATATCAAAATGATAAATCCATTAAATCAATATTGTAATTTATTTTATTTATTAGACAAATGACTGGCAACCGGTAATTAATTATGCAAAAAGTTTACATATGAAATATTAAATCTATATTATTATGTTTTAATTTAGTTCTGAGGAGTACATCCATTTACGCGATGAAGTTAGTACGGAAGGAAATGCAGCTAATATTGTTTGATTAACTATTTTGTCGGCGACGTACATTGGTAGCCCACGTCACATGCATGAATATGCGCGAGATGCATTGACGTAAGTTTGTTATTACGGTCGGCCAGATCTATTTTAGAAAGAAAGGTTTATTCGCCAAAATGACGCCATGACAGATATTTGAAATTCAAATAGTAATCAAAACATAACATAAAAAAAATATAATTTATTAATAATATTAGCTATAAAATACTAATAATAATTACAACATACTAAATATTAAAAACTATATAATACCCATACTCGTATGTGTCAAGGCGTCATCTGGGAACAGAAGCATAATGCCATGAAATCATTTTTTCTATGATGTTTTTTTTTCCATTTTCAATGTGTCCAACCAATGACTTACCGAAATCAGTGCTATATAATGTATACTCTTTTTATTATCTTTCTTTGGCATCTTTTTTCGTCTTTATTTTTTGTTTTATTGCCTGTGCCTTGATATATTGCGGGACAAAATTATGCGCAACAAGGGGGAAAGAGACAGTAACTATCTTAAGTGAGAGGGAGAGAGTAGCGTTCAAGGTCGAATCGTCTGCCTCTTCGAACTCAGCACGTCCCGTTTATGTTGAATTCAGATGCTCTTAGAAGGACTATACGAACACTACTAAAGGGAAATTATTAAAATACTATATAGTCACGATAGCCGAGTTGTTGGGTGGTCGGAATTTCGAGTCGAGAGACCTGAGTTCGATCCCCAGGTGGCAGTACCAATGAGTTTTTCAAAACTTATGTACTAATTTCATCGTTGGCTTGGACATAAAGGCGGCGACGGGCTCACCACCTGTCACGTTGTCCCGAAAATATCTTCGGTGGAAGGTGGGTCAAAGGGACTTAATTGTCTAGACTTCACCTCTGTCTACCCCTGTATTGGGAATTGCGTGACTATAAAGGGCTATATAACAACGTGACCAGATAATTTGTAAAAAAAAATTATTGAAGAATATAAAAGTATATAACAAGACAATGGCGGCATTCAAGAGGACGGTACGTTGTCGTGCAATGCTTTATGAACTTTGATCAAAGTTAATCTGACTTTGCCATAATTGTGTTCTATATTTAATTTTAAATGTTACACTGCTTTCAGATTTCGCCAAGGATTTGAAACTTCCTCGAAAGCGTGAGTGGGGTGAAGAGACACGACAAGAGTATTCCCTCTAGTGCGCGTATTGCAAGTTTCAACAACAGGGGGTGTTTTATTTTTTAATATCCCGAATAGGAGAGTTGCCATGTGCAGTTTTCGGCGATATTCCATTTTTAACATTTTGGCATTGTTAATGTAAGGGGTGACGTGCGTGCGGGGCGGTATTGTAAAACTTAATCTTGCACATGCATTTTGAACACGTTGCACTAGACGTCGCGACAGCACTAAAAGTCTTGGGCAATATACAATGTCCATATAATTAAATTTTGAAAGAACAAGAGTGTTACACAATTTTACCCGAATATCCGAATTTAAAAACTCCCTTATTTGATAAAGAACCTTAGTCTATAAAAGCAGTTTCTGCTAGTGCTTAATATGTGGTTCTCAAACTGTAGTTTGTCATCCATTAATAAGCCCAGATTGCGAATCTCATTTACACGTTCTACGATTTCCCCAAGAACTTTGCTTTACTCGGAGATGCCACGTTATTATACTTGGAATGTTTCGATACGATGAATCGAAGAATTTTCAAAGACGGAAGCAAGGTGTTGCGGTTCCTGGGTATCCGGATGTGCGTTCTACTGATGCTCTTGGTCGTATGTATACAGTTCATCCAAAGAATGATGAATGTTTCTATTTGCGGTTGTTTCTTGTAAATGTGAGTGGGCCAACGTCATTTGGACACTACGGACTGTTAATGGTGTAATATTCCTAACATATCGTGCTGCATGTGAAGAACTGAACTTATTAGAAAAGGATACCCATTGGGGTACGACAATCGCTGAAGCCATTATCTCTGCATCTCCAAGTCAGATACGCACGAATAATGTTATCATAATTTCGACATGCTTTCCATCAAACCCACGTAACCTGTGGCACAAATACAAGGGTAATATGTCAGAAGATATTTTACATCAAATTCGTGTCACTTCCAGAAATCACGATGTTGAGATGAATAAGGAGATACATAATCGTGCTTACCATAGATATCTGTTACCTCATGTGCGGTAGTTTATTAATCAGGTTAGGAACGCCAGCGCCCAATCGAGAAATGAACGACGCATTTAATCGAGAATTAGAACGGGAATGTGAATATGTTCACCAGTAATTAGATTATTTAGTACTTCAAACGAATGTACCACTGTTGAGTTCCCAACAAAAGGAAGTTTATGATACTTTAATGAAGGCAATCAATGATGAAAATGGTGGTTTATGTTTCCTAGATGCCCCGGCTGGAACAGGTAAGACATTCCTTATGTCAGTAGTTTTAGCCACTGTTCGTGCGAGATCCAACATAGCGGTTGCAGTTGCTTCTTCTGGAATAGCAGCCACATTGTTAGAAGGATGCCGTACGGCTCATTCCGCATTGAAATTACCGTTAAATCTTCAAACTATTGAAGAATCATTGCGTAATATTACAAAAATTCAGCAATGGCCAAAGATTTACCGGCATCGAAAATCATTATCCGGGACGAATGCAAAATGGCACATAAACGTGCATTAGAAGCACTTAACTGGACATTGAAAGATTTACGGAATGACTCGAGATGTTTTGGAGCAGCAATGATTTTAATGTCTGGCGATTTTCGCCAAACAGTGTCAGTAATTAAAATTAAAATTCATAAACACAGCCAATAATAAAAAAAATTAAGATGTGTGCTATCAGCGTTTTAATACCCCGTCCCATCCCGTGCGTATCTTAACAGGCGACTACAGGAAAAGCCTTAAAAATGCAAAAGATTACTGATGGATGGCGGAGTAGTAACTGAAAATTATATAAATTTAGAATTTATAGACAAAAGTTAGTGATCTTTCGTCTCATTTACTAACGGGAATAATTTAGATGCGCCAGAACAACGTCACTAAAGTTCGACATGATCATAGACTACATTTTCAAATTTAAAATTTAACTAATATAATGTTTGAAATTTGATATCTTAGGTAGCAACTTTAAAAATCAATAAGTTTTCTGTAGTTTAAAAGAACGGAAAAGATAACACTAAGCTACTCTAGTTTCTCGACAAAGAAAAAAAAAGTAACAATTAATTTACCAATGCAGTAAAATTAACGTCGATAAATTTAGAAATTGTTAAATGAACAGTCTACAAATAGAAGACAGACCGCTTTAATGAACGATTTACAAATGGAAGTTACTAAAATTGGTATTCTTAAGTTCAGTTTTAAAACTTTAAAAAAATATATAGGCAGGATAGCCGAGTAGTTGGGTGATCGGAATTTGAGTCAAGAGACCCGAGTTCGATCCCCAAGGCTCGTGCCAATAGGTTTTTCAAATACTAATGTACGAATTATTGCTTGGCATGGCGTTGGCTTGGACGTAAAGTTGCCGACGGGCTCGGGCTCACCACCTGCCACGTCGACCTCCGTGGACAAGTGGCGTACATACCGGTTTTCATGAAAGTAGCTCTGAGGTCCCGGATTTGATTTCCGGTAGAGTGAATGTAGAAAATATTATTTATACATTTTTTCGGGTCTGAATATTTCTGGTACATTCGTTGCGTTTTAAATCAGAGAAACACATGTGGTGTTTTTATTATCTATGTATCTATGTATGTTTAATATGAGCTTTAGAAATAGTTTAATAATATACATAAACAACACTTTGTATCTATTCTGTTTTTATATTTTTAAATATCATGACACAATTTCTATGATAGTAGTAATGTAAACTATAACCGTACACACTATTATTGTATTTGGCTACACTCTCCAGACAGAGATTTTTGTAAAATTAGTTGGCAACCCTATACTTCGAAAGTAATTTGTATAACGTATATGACAATATACATACATACATTCAAGTACATAACTACCTGTTAAAAAATCGCCACGCTTGGCAGGCGGATTGACGATCACACCTCAGACGCGGCAGCCAATCTTGGTCTGATTATTTTGGTCTGATATTTTTAGAGATGGTTCTCCAGCCATCTATCGGTTGCCATAACATTATTCAAGGCTGTTGCCCTTAGTCGCCTCCTACGACACCCACGGGAAGAAAGGGAGTTGCAATATTCTTACACTGTTATCACACGGTCAATTTGACATACATGACAATAAAGAAAACTATAAACAGCAATCAAATACCTTGAATGAGAAATCGCCGGCAAAAGTTAGTTGTTTCTAAAGTATTATTTTATAATTACGCGTCCAAGGTCGGTAACTCATATTATTAAAAATTGTCTCCATAGTCTTTTCCATGCAGACGTTTGCTATTAGTTTGGAACTCGCAATCGTTAAAACCGGACGTAAACATGAAAATTAAAGTGTTTTTAATTGTTTGCATAAGTATAATATCTGCGCGCAACATCCATTATCGAATATACATTCATTCAGAAAAACGTGTGGGGTATGAACTTCTTGCTGAAAGTTTGAACGAATATTCAAATAATAATGAAAATAACATTCAAATATTTCAACTTTGTGGAAACAATCAATAAAGGGGAAGGAGCTTAATGGAAAGCTTATTTGTGAAGTAATATCACCGCTCCCAATCAAACGAATACCGGAAAGTTACGAGTGTGTACAATCCACAAACATACACGAAGATGAAGATACCTGGGAAGGGTCCTGGCGTCTCAAAAAAGTCTCAAAACCGTAGGTCTCTTGATACTTTCAATACTAAAGGATGCGCGAATGATGAAGCATTTGTAAATGGCAAATGTGTCAAAAACAATATTAGCTGATGGTTAAAAAGTTAGCACGTAATAGGTACAAGATGACGTTTATGTTTATTATTAAATTGCATTAAAAGGTCTTATTCTATTTAACAAAATTTTTTATAGCTGAAAATTAAGTATCACAATTTTTGGTGACTTCTATTTAGTCATTATAGCCGAGTTCGATCTCCAGGTGGCGGGCTCGTACCAAAGAGTTTGAAGGGTTTCTTCAAAAAAAAAAAAACAAACTTAGGTATGATTTATGTACTTGTATCTTGCACATAAAGAAGGTGACTGGCTCACCACCTGTCACATTGTCTCAAAATATGTCTTCCGCGGAAGGTGGGTCGAAACAACTTAATTTTCTAGATGATATGTACATAACATATATTTTATACTTTTTTTTCTACATAATACAGCGTCTTACTTAAAATAATTTATATTACAAATCAAAACTGTAAATTTTGTTAGAAAGTAGATAAAATTTTTGATAAATATTACAAAATGTCACTTTCATAAAATAAATAATAAATAAATATCTTGACACAATTCCCAATACAGGGGTAGACAATTAAGTCCCTTTGACCCACCTTTCACCGAAGATATTTTCGGGACAACGTGATAGGTGGTGAGCCCGTCGCCGTCTTTATGTCCATGCCAACGATGAAATTCGTACATAAGTTTTTTTGAAAAACTCATTGGTACTGCCACCTGGGGATCGAACTCGGGTCTCTCGACTCGAAATTCCGACCACCCAACAACTCGGCTATCGTGACTATAAAAATGTCACTTTTAACAATAAAAATGCGGAATTTAAATCATCGAGAAAGGTTAAGGTTAAAGGGTAATGAAAAGTTTAGCGTACTTTTCATTTTTATAAAAAAGTGCTTAATAAACAATTAAAAATAAATTATAATTTAAAAAAAACTAAAAAACTTTTTAAGATATTATCAAAATGATAATCACTCTACTCATATCTGTCAATAAAATATTTATAACTATTGACACCATGCACCCCACGCTTTTTTTAAATAAAATATTTTTTATTCACACTATTATTAATTTATATTTATTGAAATTTTTAACACTATTCTTAATTTAAATTTATTAAAATTTATTTTCTATTTTTTAGTTCGGTTTTCTATAAAAAGCGTGTTTTTTATTTTTTTAAACTGTTACTTCTTTTTTACTTTTCAGTTTTTTTATCAAATTAGTGTATTATCATCGGTAATCGATAAATCAACAAAGTTTGAACGAAATCTGGCTGTTTAAAGTGGGTCAAAATCGCGCCCAAAGAGTCGGTTACAAACATACAAACAAACAGGTGAAGCTAATTTAAATCGTGTAAAAAGGATTAATAAAAAAATAAAGATGAATCTTAAGATAGAAATCTTTAGTTAAGTTATCCAAGTGAAAAAATTCAGCAAATTGGTGACGGGCCGTAGTGCCTAAGGTGCGAGATGTCTGACGCTGCTGATTGCGAAGTGTGGCGATTATTCAAAACCGCAAGGGATAGGCCTATGTCTGGCAATGGATTTTTAGAGGCCACAATGTGTGAATGAATGAATGAAATTTCAAATAGTCTCTCAATAAAAGTCGACAGTGGGGTAATTTTTCAGGAGATGTGTAGCAGCATGCGGTTGCCAAGCCGCTTGCTAGGGCGTGACAACTAAGGCAAAACCTTCTTCTATGATAGATTGCATGAAAAACAGGCCCCAGTACCCGGCAGCCCCGCTAGTCCTCGCCAAGGTTGCGAACATGGAAACGGTGGGGCAGGCGGTGCGAATAATCTCGGGAAAAATTCTTGCTACCAAAGCCATCAACTAGACCTAGCACGGCACACACATTGGAGACCGACGAGATGATCTTGGAGCTATGAGAAGAGGTGCACAAGCTATAAGTTCGAAGATAGTAGAAAGACTCTGCGAGTAGAACTCAAATCCGGAAATTTGTTCTACCGCCGGGAGGGTGATCATCTGTCCCAAGGAAATGTCGGTTTTTTCTTCCACAGGTCTCTCATGAAATCCTGATCACTAGATATGTAATACTTAGAATAACAGTTTCCTACCAGGAATCGAAACCGTGATCTCAGAACCGGCGACACCGTGTAAAATGGACGCCACGCGTCTACGGTGGTCGTTGAAGAAGTCTTAAAGACGTACTTTTCCTACTCCGTCTCTACCTAGGAGTCATCTAGGTCAGTACCACACTTATCTTTTTCTGCCGCCAAGTCGGTTTTCTCGTTCCAAGGGTATAGACAGCTAGTTCAATCATTTTTATTTTTATCAAGCACTTGCATTTAAAAATGAAAAAGTATCCTAATCTTTTCATTACACTTTGACCTTAGCCTTTTTTAAAAGTAACTGCTTAGTTATTCTTGTTTCATTAAAAAAATGTTTTTACTTGTTAAATAAATTATTTCTAATATCTGAATCAGTAACCAGTATCCTGTAGAATAAAAAGTATAAAATATATGTTTTATGTCTAGAATATTAAGTTTTTTCGGGCCAACTTCCATCGAAGATATTTTTAGGACAACGTGACAGATGGTGAGACTGCCGCCGTCTTTATGTCTAAGCCAATGATGTAATTCGATCATAAGCTTTTGGAAAAACCTATTGGTTATTATCAATGGCCTGCCACCTGGGGATCAAACTCGGGTCTCTTGAGTCAAATTCCGATCGCCAAACAACTCGTCTATCGTGTTCTATATATATGGTAACGTTTTATCTTTCATTGATTTATTTTATTTTGCATCACCACAGGGTCGCAAAGGTGAAAAACCGTGCCTGCCACCTGGGGAACGAACTCGGGTCTCTTGACTCGAAATTCCGACCACTCTACCACTCGGCTATCGTGACTTATGACTATGTTTTGAAAATTTTAAATAATTCTTAATAAGTTTTGGTGAATATTAAGTTGTAATTTGCAAAAATTTTGTATAGATGGCACCGATGCCTAAAACAGGTATAAATAAAAAGGTTTAAAATTTCAAAAGATGCGTTTAGAACACAGTGGTTCAGGGGTATGAAACTTGCTATAGTAGTCGCGAGTTCGAATCCCGGCCGTGTCAGATGAAATTTTAAAATTTTTTTCTCATTAATTCGATTCTCGAGTTCGATCCCCAGGTGGCAAGCTAATGGGTTTTTTAAGAACTTATGTACGATTATATCGTAGGTTTGGATATAAAGACGGCGACGGGCTCACCATCTGTCACGTTGTCCCGAAAATATCTTCGGTGGAAGGTGGGTCGAAGGGACTTAATTGTCTTGACTAGACCTCTGTCTACCCCTGTATTGGGAATTGCACGAAGATTTTATATACGTATTCTATGGAATGGACATTTTAGAATGCAATCAGATATGAACAAGTAAATACTTTGGAATTATAGATAATGCCCGTTATTTATTAAGTATTATTTATAATTTTACTAAAATAAAGTGTAGGTACCACGCCATAGTGAAGAACAGGGCAACCACGCTTTACTCCACGTTTTTGGTGTTAGCTTGGATGATGAAATTTAACAGCTTCTGAAGGACTACAAGTTCTGCTTTTCCACCCGTAGAAGCTTTTAAGCTGTTTGAGAGACTTCCTAATCTTGCACTGACGTTTATGTTGTGCTGTGTCGGGTAAGCCTGGCTCTTGGGTCTTGCAGTAGAAATAACGGCGACGCTCTCGGTTTTCAACTTAGTAAGTAGTCTTTATCCGATTGACAATATTACGGCGAAGACTTAGGAGCCTTGGTTCCGCTCAGTCGCTGGTAAATTTCGGGACTTATTGAAATTGCCTAAGTTTTACCTGATAGACTTAGAGATCCGCATATTCAGTACCCACTACACTAATGAATCAGATGTAAACTGCTGTTTCATTTCACGCTAGGTGTCCATGACTTTAAGACTGAGATTTTTGTGGATTTTGTTTGCGGTAGATTCTGTTGTCCCGAAATTATCTTCGGTAGAAGGTGGATCGAAACGACTTAATTGCCTAGACCTCTGTCTACCCCTGTATTGGGAATTGCACGAAGATTTTATATACGTATTCTATGGAATGGACATTTTAGAATGCAATCAGATATGAACAAGTAAATACTTTGGAATTATAGATAATGCCCGTTATTTATTAAGTATTATTTATAATTTTACTAAAATAAAGTGTAGGTACCACGCTATAGTGAAGAACAGGGCAACCACGCTTTACTCCACGTTTTTGGTGTTAGCTTGGATGATGAAATTTAACAGCTTCTGAAGGACTACAAGTTATGCTTTTCCACCCGTAGAAGCTTTTAAGCTGTTTGAGAGACTTCCTAATCTTGCACTGACGTTTATGTTGTGCTGTGTCGGGTAAGCCTGGCTCTTGGGTCTTGCAGTGGAAATAACGGTGACGCTCTCGGTTTTCACCTTAGTAAGTAGTCTTTAT
This sequence comes from Sericinus montela, assembly GCA_029286605.1. Lineage (NCBI taxonomy): Eukaryota > Metazoa > Arthropoda > Insecta > Lepidoptera > Papilionidae > Sericinus > Sericinus montela. The sequence goes on along the minus strand of JAGSMR010000024.1, from coordinate 725,024 downwards.
CCGATTGACAATTTTACGGCGAAGACTTAGGAGCCTTGGTTCCGCTCAGTCGCTGGTAAATTTCGGGACTTATTGAAATTGCCTAAGTTTTACCTGATAGACTTAGAGATCCGCCTATTCAGTACCCACTACACTAATGAATCAGATGTAAACTGCTGTTTCATTTCACGCTAGGTGTCCATGACTTTAAGACTGAGATTTTGTGGATTTTGTTTGCGGTAGATTCTGTTGTCCCGAAATTATCTTCGGTAGAAGGTGGGTCGAAACAACTTAATTTTCTAGATGATAAATACATAACATATATTTTATACTTTTTATTCCTCATAATACAGCGTCTTACTTAAAATAATTTATTTTACAAATCAAAAATGTAAATTTTGTTAGAAAGTAGATTAAAATTTTTGATAAATATCACAAAATGTCACTTTTAAGAATAAAAATGCGGAATTTAAATCATCGAGAAATGTTAAGGTCAAAGGGTAATGAAAAGTTTAGCATACTTTACATTTTTATAAAGAAAAGTACGTAATAAACAAATAAAAATAAATAATAATTTAAAAAAAACTAAAAAACTTTTTAAGATATTATCAAAATGATAATCGTCTCTACTCATATCTGTCAACAAAATATTTATAAAATATTTTTCGTCCACAGGTCTCTCATGAATAAAGTGATCAAGAAATTTAATACTTAAAATAACAGTTTCCCACCAGGAATCGAAACCGTGATCTCAAAACTGGCGACGCCATGTAAAATGGACGCCACGCGTCTTCTCCGTCTCTACCTAGGAGTCATCTAGGTCAGTACCATACTTAACTTTTTCTGCCGCCAAGTCTGTTTTCTCGTTTCAAGGGTTTTTTTTTCATTTTTACAGCCAGTTTATTCATTTTTATTTTAATCAAGCACTTGCATATAAAAATAAAAATGTATGCTAAACTTTTCATTACACTTTGACCTTAGCCTTTTTAAAAAATAAAATCTAAGTTATTCTTGTTTTATTAAAAAAATGTTTTTACTTGTTAAATAAATTATTTCTAGTATCTGAATCAGTAACCAGTATCCTGTAGAATAAAAAGTATAAAATATATGTTTTATGCATAGAGATCCAGAAAATTAAGTTTTTCGACCCAACTTCCACCGAAGACGTTTTTGGGACAACGTGACAGATGGTGAGACTGCCGCCGTCTTTATGTCTATGCCAACGATGTAATTCGTTTATAAGCTTTTGGAAAAACCTATTGGTTATTATCATTGACCTGCCACCTGGGGATCAAACTCGGGTCTCTTGAGTCAAATTCCGATCAAATATTTTAAATAATTCTTAATAAGTTTTCATGAATATTAAGTTGTAATTTGCAAAAATTTCCTGTAGATGGCACCGATGCCTAAAACTGGCTTAAATAAAAAGGTTTAAAATTTCAACAGATGCGTGTAGGACACTGTGGTTCAGGGGTATGAACGTAGCCATGGTACGGAAATGGTTGGTGGTTCGAATCCCGGCCGTGTCAGTCGAAATTTTAAATGTTTTTCTCATTAATTTAATAACAAAAAGTTAAAAAATAAAATAAATATCTTCACGCAATTCCCAATACAGGGGTAGACAGAGGTCAAGTCTAGACAATTAAGTCCCTTTGACCCACCTTCCACCGAAGATATTTTTGGGACAACGTGACAGGTGGTGAGCCCGTCGCCGCCTTTATGTCCAAGCCAACGATCGACGAACGACGAACTTTTTGAAAAACTCATTGGTACTGCCACCTGGGGATCGAACTCGGGTCTCTCGACTCGAAATTCCGACCACCCAACAACTCGTCTATCGTGACTTTACAAAAAGTTCAGCATAACTAATAAGCATAATCAATAAAAAAATCCATAAGTTTTCATAACTTTTCTGTCAAATGGAAATGTAACTTATTAGTTGTAAGTATAATACTATAATCTTTTCTCCAGAATAACATTTAAACTGCTATCTTTGCATTGAATCTTTCTTAAAGGTCTCATAAATGTTTCTTGGACATTTCTTTTCATATATTTTTAAAATATTTATAAATATTTATTGGTTGTTACAATATGAATAACTAAATATGGAAACTACACTCTGACGTCATAGCGGCTTTAACTGGCACATGCCCATAAAACTAATAAGATATCTGCCCATAAAATAAGTCACGGTAGCCGAGTGGTTGGGTGGTCGGAATTTCGAGTCAAGAGACCCGAATTCGATCCCCAGGTGGCAAGCTAATGGATTTTTTTAAGAACTTATGCACGATTATATCGTTGGCTTGGCATAAACACAGCGACGAGCTCACCACCTGTCACGTTGTGTCGAAAATATCTTCGGTGGAAGTTGGGTCGAAGGGACTTCACTTTGTCTAGACTAGACCTCTGTCTACCTCTGAATTGAGAATTGCGGGAATATATCTGCGAACTATAGTACCAAACACCAATTACAGTATGGAATATTTTCTTACCGAGTGGCGTATTATCAACTAATAGCTTTATGGTATTCGAAGATTTTTAGGATTAATATCCTACATAATTGTAGTGCGGTGTTTGTTTTCCTTGTCTACAAATCGATGCTTGACCTTCTTAAAACGTGTTTGTTTCACTATTAACCTTTCCTATGAGCGCGTCAGTATGTAAAAAAAAGATATTTTCTAATATATTACCGCTGATGACAAAGACCTTGTTTTTATTATTACAAATAAATTGATTTCTTCGTTAATAAAAATACTGTTTAAGCGAATATCGTCTACGCTGCTTACTTGCTAAACCTATTGTAACAACCAATTGGTATTTATAAACAAAATAAAAATTTGAAAAAAGATTATAAGTCCTTTAAGAAATACAAATACACCAGTTTTAAAGTTATACTGGACAAAAGATTACAGTATTATAACTTATAATAAGTGGACATAAAAGTTATAAAAACTTATTAAAAAGCATTTAAAGTATACAAAATGTTAGGTATACGGTCAAGAAGCGAGTTAAACGGCCGGTAGCTTGCTATGCACTGGTTTAATTACAGCGGGCGCGTGGGCACAGCCACGTAAATTAATACGTAGGTATACATATATAGCACAAAAAATACATAATAGATATTTACTAATGATATAAAGACCTATCAACAATATTGTATTGAAAAAAAAAACACACTTTGCAAAATGTACTAAAGATCTCTATATTTAGTACATTTTGCAAAGTGTGTTTTTTTATTACACTCTTGTAATCGTAAGTATTGAGGGAGATTCGTGTATCCCGGGGCCACTAAGCGACGACGCTCATCTGGTAATACGCCGATCTTGGCACTGCCCTGGTGACGCGCCGGGCGGGCTGCTGCCCTGGCGACTCGCCTGGGGGGCTGCTGCCCTAGCAACGCGCCGGGCGGGCCGATTACGGAGGGTCATAACATTGGTCATACATACATGAGAGCGGAGGTCGAGCGTGACTCTGGTACTAATGTACTAATATACTATATGTATGTACAAAAGTAAAGTCTTACTTAAGGATTAAAATAATAACATTTGATTGTCTTAAGACGAAAATATAATAGATGTATAGAATTGTATGGATAGAATTGGAACATGATAAGAGATTGATATGTAACAAATCATCCCTGATACAGTTAGAGAGAGCACAACGGTGTATTCTGAAGGTAATGACAAATAGGCCTTTCCAATTCCAGACAAAAGATTTATACAAGGATTGCAAAGTGTTATCAGTTCGTCAACTTTTCATATTTCAATATATTAAGCTTACATAAGCATAAATCTCAAAAGTATGAAAAAAATGAAGAGAAAATACGATGCTATATTTAAAACTGCATAAAAATAAACAAGCGGGGAGAATCGAAATCGAACTTTAAATATATACCATCCTAACAACAACTGTAAAAAAATCTTTTAGCCAAAGAAGCTACTAAGCTACTTACATTAACATATGACAAAACCGAAAAATTACTTGAAGTTTTAGTTTAATACCACTTGCACAAGCGCGCACACACACACACACACACACACACACACACACACACACACACACACACACACACACACACACACACACACACACACACACACACACGCACGCACACACACACGCACGCACACACACTCACACACACATACACACTTAATATTTATAACTAGAATAGTGACACAATTTAGTTTACAAAAATATGTTAGTATGGCTTAGTGAAATCGTTAAAAGGAGTTTATATGATGCATTTGTTTAAGGAGAGTAATGTCGCCTGAAACACAGGTCTGTACCCAGTTTAGGGTCAGTTGGTGTCTGATTACCTTTACATTGTCACTTTTTTGTAACAATAAATTTATTTTTATTTAAAATTTATTTAATATAACATATAAATATAAAATTAATATAAAAGATTCGTGATGCCTTCCGATACGATAGCCGAATGGTTGGGTGGTCGGAATTTCGAGTCAGATGACCTTGTTCGAGCCCCAGGTGGCAGGCTCGTACCAATGGGTTTTCAAAAACTTATGTATGAATTATATCGTTGGCTTGAACATAAATACGGCAACGGGCTCACCACCTGTCACTTTGTCCCGAAAATATCTTCGGTGGAAGATGGGTCGAAGGGACCTAATTGTCTAGACTAGACCTCTGTCTACTCCTGCATTGGGAATTGCGTGAAGATATTTATTAATTTTTATTTATTTTTCTAAGACGTTTAAGCGCATTGACATGCGCGACCTCGGTCGAAGTTTGTGATTACGCACTACCATGGGCCAAGCCCTCTTTTACTGGTTCGCCAGTTTTACAATGGACTGAGGTCCTTACCCCTTAACTTCACGTCCCTCTTCGGGGGGAGCGCGTGAACAATGGATGGCGCTCACTGCATACGGCTATGGTGAGTTTGTTCTCATTGGAGCAATATGCCTTTCCCACATTTCTTTAGAAAAGACTGGGAGACCGAAGATTTGTATCGAGTATTAAATAAACATAATGTTAACCCTTTTCAAGCGAGAAGGGGTAATTTATAAATGATTTTGTAAACCCTTTACAACAGATCAACGGGAGTTCACTATACTCCGTGCCTTCACGAGTAAGTTGGCCTTAGGTAATAAGAAAGCATTGTAGCACTGTCTACGGTTTCCACCGCCACTAGTGAGTACTTATTTTGTAAAATATAAAAAAAAATAAAAATCAATAAATAATGTTATTGATTTTTAAAGCATATTTGCGTGTAAGACACGATTACACGCATTGCTCGGAGGTAAGAGCGTTGCCACAGATCGGCAGAGGTCGCGGGTTCGAGTCCCACCCGTGTCAGTTGAAATTTTAAAAACATTCTTTCTCTTTATTTTAAGTATTCTTTGACATTTTATTCATATTTATTTGTTTTGTTTATAAATATTAATTGGTAAATTCTTTAATTCAATTATGAATTTGTTGAAACCGTTAATATAAGCTTTTGACTTTAACACTTTAGACTTTTATCAATTGTGTTTGAATTCATATTTTTTATGAATCAATAATAAATAAGTTCATGTACTCTATGAATCATTGAACAAATCAAGGTTAGACAGTAAGTGGCTAGTCTTCTTTCTACAAAGAAGTGTCGTGACAACGAGAAATGCTTAATTAGTCCGTATTGGCTGCCAACATTCGGCAGGACACCAGCTTCGACAAATATCAGACCGAAATATCTGATAAAATGTAGAAAGTATGTATAAAGACCTCGGCAGGGGAGACAGACGGCCTAGGGGTTAGGGTAAAAGTGGGAGAAACCGACAGACGGTGCGGGCGGTATCGAGGAGCACCGCCTATTCATTTTAGCTCGAAGCGGTCCTGTGTGTGTAAAGTGACTGGGATTAACTCATTCGCAGAATCGTATATCGGGATATTTTTGGTTGGTCACCTCGTGAGCCAGGTCCAGATATTTTGTCTTTTTATGTATTTCGGCTTTCACTAGGTTCTCGACGTACTGGATGGTAATGCCCGCTAAAATAACCACGACTATGCGCGATCTATCAACATGATGTCATGCTTGTTTGCCATAACCGTCCTATCTGTGATGATGGATATCTGTCATCCGGTTACTAGACTCCATAGAGTAAGTAACTCGTTCATAGGGCGGTGTATACGCTCCTACAACAAAGTCCCGGTAAATATGCAAAGCCTGTCTATCAACAGGTTTAAGAAATTTATTAAAGAAAAGCTTTGTAGGAAGGGTTATTATAATATAAATGAATATATTGATGACAGTAACCACTGGGAATGAGGTGATCGCTACCAAGCTATTTCTAGAAAATATCACATTATATTTGTATAATGCATTATATTGTTAAAAATATTGACCAAAAAAGAGGATACCTACGGAGTTTCTTTCGCCTGTTTCTTTTCCGTTAGAGGAACCTCATTATGAAACGGTGGTAGATTAAAAAAGACGATCGATAAACGAATGTATGTTCTTATATCGATGAATAAATGATTAGATTTGATTTGATGGACCAGAGCCTAGACCAGAGCGTGGCTCTGTTAAAAAAAATATAAATATCTTCACGTGATTCCCAATACAGGGGTAGACAGAGGTCTAGTCTAGACAATTAAGTCCCTCCGACCCACCTACAACCGAAGATATTTTCGGGACAACGTGACAGGTTTTTGAAAAACCTATTGGTACAAGCTTGCCACCTGGGGATCGGACACGTGGCTCTTGACTCCAAGTTCCGACCTCCCAACCACTCGGCTATCGTGACTTAATATGGCTCTGTTTTTACATTTCATTCTTGACTCGAAACAGGAGCTCTTTACAAACAGTTATTTAATGTTTTTATACCGTGCAACTGTATGTTGTTTAATTGTTTTTAACGGCTAAACTGCAAAACCGTTTTTGAAGACATTTAGTATGGAGATAGCTAGAATTCTGAGCCTGAAAAATTTACTGCGCTTGAGGCTGCTATTAAGTCTTATACTCTATATATTACCATACCGTTATGTATGTATGTATGTATGTGTGTTAAAGAGTTAGACCTTGCGGGATTCGCAACACACCCTTCGAAGGCAGTCTTACAAGCAACGGTTCTATCGGACCTTCACAGATAATGAATGCCTTGCGATAAATTCTTTATAATTTTTTAAATACACGATTACAAATGCTTCCACTTCATCATCGGGGTGAGCCGAGGTTGGTGGGTATACCTGTATGACCTTCGGCAAATACTGTTTGGTTATTCTAAGTATAATGTATGCAACTGTACTCGACATACTCTCGATCTTGACAACGTTATTGATGAGAGACCTGTGGACGATAAACCCAATACCACCTTGGGACAGGCGGTCGCCCTCCCGGTGGTAAAACAGGTTGCTGGAGTCAAGGACTATCGTGTCCTCCCCCTGTCTTCAGACTTCTGACAGTCCTATAATGCTTCAGTGTAGGCTGTTCATCTCTTCTTCCATCTCCATGATTTTCTCGTCGGTCCTCAATGTGCGTGTGTTATATGTTGCCAGGTCCAATCGTCGGGGTTGGCAGCGCAATCTCATGTGGAGATTCTTTGCACCCCTTGCCCCGCTGTTACTATGGCCGCCACCTAGGCCAGGATCAGCGGGGCCTGTTTTTTCTATACTCCTATCATTGGAGTTTTGCCATAGTGGCCACGCTTAGCGAGCGCGTTGGCAACCGCATTTTTTTTAAATTTTTGTGCCGGAAGATGCTGCTGCCCATCTCCTGATACATATAAATCTCAAAATCTAAAACACTACAAAACTTAAAATCTAAAACAAGACTAGACGACCTGGACGAGTGACGTAAACACCGGTTTTCAAGATGTCGCCATCTCAAGGTCCTGGGTTCGATTACCGGTCGGGTCAATGTAGAAAAACCACTTTTTCTAAATTTACTCGGGTCTGGGTGAATGTAGTGCCTTTATAGTTTCCGATTCCCATACCTCAAGTGCATTGGCATCTTACATTGGGATCGGAGAAATGTATGTGATGTTGTATTTATTTATTATTATTATTTATTAATGCCTTTAGGTATTAAATCATTCGATTTTGTGTGCAAACACAAACACAATTTTGGAACAAAGTTCCTAAAATAATTAAATTTCTATCTGCACCTAAACCCAACGATGCGCCTGCAAAAACAACCCAGTATATAACCTCACCAACGTCGTTGCCTTCTTGCAATCGTCGGCATTACTTTACTCGTAATGTCAAACTTACTTTATTGATGTCAATTCAATAAATACATAAATACATACGTACATAGACAGGGACAACATTACATACGTCACTCTGATGCCAAAGTAGGCAGCTTAAGCACTTGTAATATGGAAGCAGAAACAACAAAGTTACCACAAACACCCAGACCCGAGAAAATTTAGAAAGTGTTTTTTCTACATTGTCCCGACCGGGAATCGAATCCGGAACATCAGAGCTGGCGACACCTCGAAAACCGTTGTGTACTCCCCTCGCCTCGGCCAGTGATTGGAATTCGAGTCACGAGATCTGAGTTCGATCCCCAAGGCTTGTACCAATGGGTTTTTTCAAAGTTTATGTATGATTCATGTCGATGGCTTGGACATAAAAACGGCAATGGGCACACCACCTGTCACATTGTCCCAAAAAATGTCTTCGGTGGGTCGAAAAGGATTTATTGTCGAGACCACTGCCTACTACTGTATTGAGAATTGCAAGAAGATGTTTTTTTTATTTTATTTATGCTGGATGGCCTCGATAGAGGAGATCAGACGGCCAATGGTTAGGGCGACAGGTAGTTATTATTGACATTCTCAAGAGGTTTGGGAACAAGTTTATTCTTACACCTTATGCCCAGACCGGTAACTGGCGGTAGCCGAGGCGCATGCTACGCGAACCCATTATGGCCAACCTTTCTTACAGGAGAGGCCTTTGAGCTACAAAGGACTTTAAAAGGCCATCACAAAACAAAAACTTAGTTAGAACATATTATTGTTTGTTTATACGTGTATGCATAATTATTGGGTATGTGGAAAACTGAGTTAGCAATAACCCTGAATGGTATAACAAGGGGTCAGCAACGCTCGTGTACATCGACAATTGTGAAAGGAATAATAGAATGTTACATGTAGGAGGTTGAGTCTTCTGTTAATTCAACTAACCGGATGAAGTACTACACGCCGGCAGGTATACTGAAAGAAGAAAGAAAAAGAAAGAATGTTGATTTATTCATTGCCACTAAACAGTGCTCAAAGTACTGTACGCTCTGGTTCTACTTCTACGGTTTAGATGGGTTAACCATCTCACACAAGCCGCTGATTCAAGCTCTTAAAAATTATGTAGTAAACACATAAAACTTTACCAAAATGTAAAAAAAAAGGTTTTTTCTTTGACCTTTCTCCATTTCCCTTAGTTCAGCTTAAATAAAATTCTCACAAATCAAATAGCTCACAGCTAAGGACTGAAGGAGTGAGGAAGTTACTTACCTCTTATTTAATATGTGTTACTTAGAAAGTTGTTCTTTTTGTAATAAACAGTTTTTATCTATATGCAAGCGACTTAAACGGCCAGCCACTGAGTGACCCTTTTGAAGCTTACTCTTATAATGCTTGGCTCTATGGCCTTAGCCTTCTACCAAGAATACGGAAACAGTAAGATCTAGTACCGCGTGGTATCTTAATATAGGACAGGCTTAAGAATATCAACGAACTTCTTTCACCATTTCTTCTCCGTTAGAGGAACCTGATTGCGAAACGGAGGTAGTTTAAAAAATTATGACCGATGGATGTAATGTAACATACATTACTATATCGATAGATAAATGATTTGATTTGATTCGATTTGAAGTCTTTTCTTCTTGTGGGTGACGCAAGACTGATAGCGCTATAACCATCTCGATAAATACCTGACCCAATTCCAGCAGAGCAGCAACGTCTAAGGTGTCTGGTACTGCGATCGGCAATCCGCTAGCCGAGAGTGGTGATTATAGCAAAATTTCCCTATGGGAGAGGCCTGTGTCCTACTACGATATGATGAGGCTCTAGCCAAACAGCACTTAAAACTATTTTGTTAAAGCAACCTGTACGTGTTGTAATTGTACCCTATCTTTGAAGTTGAATGTTAACTTTTTTCACACATTAGATAATAGAATTCGTGTCAGTAAAGATAATAAGTTAATACATGAGAAATTCCACATCTTGTCCCTGCATTCTTCATGCAATTGCAATTGCATTTTTCATGCAATTCCCAAGACAGGGACAGACAGAGGTCTAGTCTAGACAATTAAATTCCTTTGACCCACCTTTCACCGAAGATATTTTCGAAAAAGAAACGACTTATTATCAAATAAATATTATTTAATATATTATTATTAGTATTTATTATATAATAACGATAAATTATTATAGTCTACGATCCTCCACCCATTTTTGCACTTGATTTCTATCACGAATATAATAAGTATACGACAGTAAAGTGTCTCTTGCCTTATTTTCATATTTATAACATGTATTTTCATTGCTTTACTTTTAAGAGGGGCGCGCGAACTTAAATCGCTCAGCACTTGCGTGGGTCACCGTTTTTGGCCAGATTTGGACGCACCCTTACGAAAATCACTTCAATTTTCTAATCTATGATTGTGGATATATTTTTGGAATATATTGATATTTTCGAGATTCCTAAGGTGTGCTGATTACGAAATCGATATCAATTATAAAATCAAAAGTAGTGGACACACATAGGATGTTTTTTTGTAGATTTTTCAATGCATTATTTTATAATTTATACTTGCGATTGTTGTCACTTGGTGAAATTACATTGCATTAAAATTCATTTGTATAAGTATAATTATGGGCGCAATGTAAATTACAGCAATGTAAAAAATGAACCAAAACAAAGTGAAACTTATGCTGAAAATTCGATCACACGTTCAAATAATAATGTAACATTACAACTTTGTGAAATAAACAAAAAAATACTTAACAATACAGTTAGCACTAAAGATAACAAGCAAGAAGTCGATCATAATTCCAAAAATGCATTTAACAGCGGAGAATTTATAAATCAAATTAATAAAAAGTTGTCTTGTGAAGGAATATCAAGCAAAACTACAGAGTTTACACAAACTAAAACAATAAACGGAAGAATGGGATTACTTCGTACAATAAATGCACCAACTCTTCAAGAAGCAGGAGAGAAAAAAAAATTGAGCATTTACTTAGAAATACTACTAGTGACAAAGATGAAACATCTACTGCTAAGTGTGATATGGAAACAAAGTGTTTTATAACATTGATCAATGTCCGTCTTGCTGTGTAAAAGTGAATGACAAGTGTGCCAAAGAGCGAACGCTCCCTTATTTGTAGTGTGATTACTCATCGTTTTAATTTACTTAGTTATAGTTAGTTTTTTATCTACTTTTTTATGACACGCATTTGACTCGCTTTTCATCGAAGCTTATTTGAGACAACGTGACAGATGGTGAGCCAATTACCTTTGTAGTGTCCAGATAACAATAAAATATAGTTTCATACATTCATACTTACTTAGGTAAATGTTTAGTTTAAATTAAACTTGCTACAACTCCGCAAAGAGACAGCATCAGAGGAGTTGCCAATGGTGTTATGTTATTGGGCAGTCTGATATAAATGGGTGTCCCTCTAGAGTCTATACTCGGATCATTGTTGTTTTAGTCTACATTAACCTTTCGTAACAAATTAAGCTGAAATTACATTGTTTGCAGAAAAATGCAGTCAGAGAAAATATTTCACTTTGTTCTTTAAAGTTAAAATAAACATTTTTACTCTGTGTAGTCCTAATTGTACATATTAATAAAAATCACTTACTTCTAGAGTAATCGAAAGCAAGAGTCAGACTTGTTATTCCGAGCATAAAAGCATACTTACAGCATTATATCGATATTATTAATAAACATGAAGTAAACTTTGAGAAGCTAACTTTTTTCACACCAGGATCAACACACAAAAAAATGTCACGATTGCCGAAAGGTTCGGTGATCGGAATTCGAGTCGAGAGACCCAAGTTCGATGCCCTGGTGGCAGGCTGGTGCCAAAGAGTTTTTACAAAAACCTACGTACGATTCATATCGTTGGCTAGAACATGAAGACGGCGACGGGCTCACCACATGTCACGTTGGCCCAAAAATATCTTCGGTGGAAGGTGGGTCGAAGGGACTCAATTGTCTAGACCTATGTCTACCCCTGTACTATGAATGGCATGAAGATATTTTTTATAAATATTTATTATCAACACGTGTACTATGGTAACTCAATAAATTTAAAAGAAAATAGAGTCAATTAACCAGCTGAATGAATTGCTGCTTAATATCAACACAAGAACAATATCCCACCGCTCTCCCTTCTAGTCCCACCATCCATTCGCTTGCCGAGCGTGGCGGTTATAGTATGGACTCTATGGGAGAGGTCTATGACCTGGTATGGTCCATGTATGGATGGTGGGACTAGCCCACCATCCATTCGCTTGCCGAGCGTGGCGGTTATGGTATGGACTCTATGGGAGAGGTCTATGACCTGCTATGGTCCATGTATCTAGACGCTTGGTCTAGACCAATAATAATTTCGACCCAACTTTCACCGTATTCTATTTCAGAAATCACCGTTGCTAAATACCATAGAGTACACAATTACAATTTAAATTCTTGAAAAGCTCTTAGCAAAATATTTGAAGAAATAAATATTTTAACTAAGGCCTCACAATATACACAAATACATCAAAATTTATGTACATATGTAAAGTTCATTGAACAGGTTCGAATCTGGGAGACCTTGACTCTATCTTTGTCACAAGTCAGTCGAATAATTGGATTCTTAGCCTCTTTTATTTGTGTAATGGGTGTGAGAGTATCCTCATAATTTTACCTTTACTAAATTCAAATAAATAAATAAATATTTTAACGCAATTTCCAATACAGGGGTAGACAGAGGTCTAGTCTAGACAATTAAGTCCCTTCGACCCACCTTCCACCGAAGAAAATTTCGGGACAACGTCACAGGTGGTGAGGTAACAATAAAAATAAAAAATGGAATGATTCAGTCAAATTACGATACGAAGTCACGATAGCCGAGTGGTTGGGTGGTCGGAATTTCGAGTCAAGAGACCGAGTTCGATCTCCAAGTGGCAGTACCAATGGGTTTTTCTAAAACTTATGGACGAATTACATCGTTGGCTTGGACATAAAGACGGCGACGGACTCACCACCTGTCACGTTGACCCGAAAATATATTCGGTGGAAGGTGGGTCGAAGGGACTTAAATGTCTAGACTAGATCTCTGTCTACAAGGGGGAATTGGGAATTGCCTGAAGATATATTATATATTTTTTTCAGTGTCAGACTATCAGTGACGTAAATTTTATTTATAGATCATTCGCGGATCTACGCGTCCTAATAATATGACTAAATGTTAAGGTCAAATGGATTGATACAACACATGCGGCAACTTCTCAAATTATGTACATTTTAATGTTTAGAGTTGAGTACCGTAAAAGAAAAAACGGAACACATCTCACAGCATCTCGTTGTCCACAAACACCTTAAATAATTAAAAACGGCTAAGCTTACGTCTTAGTAATCGGTCAATCATCAGGATGAGTCGGATGAGTTAAGCCGACGGTGATGAAGCACATGGCGAAAGCGACGCTATTATGTTCAATGAGTACATTAGCGATCAAAGTACCAGATAGTACACACCTTAGATAGTGCTGCCTATCGCTGGCATACTAAATTTTATAACGGCCTGTTAAAGTCCACTACAGGACTTAGGCCTCTGCCATAGGGTGGATTTGCAAAGGGACTTAATTGTCTAGACTAGACCTCTGGGAATTGCGTGAAGATATATATATATATATATATATATATATATATATATATATATATATATATATATATATATATATATATATATATATATATATATATATATATATATATATATATATATATATATATATATATATATATATATATATATATATATATATATATATATATATATATATATTTGTGTATATACTAAGAGCTTTTCTAGAATTTAAATTGTAATTGTGTACTCTATGGTATTTAGCAACGGTGATTTCTGAAATAGAATACGGTGAAAGTTCGGTCGAAATTATTATTGGTCTAGGCCAAGCTTCTAGATACATGGACCATAGCAGGTCATAGACCTCTCCCATAGAGTCCATACCATAACCGCCACGCTCGGCAAGCGAATGGATGGTGGGACTAGAAGGGGGAGCGGTGGGATATTGTTCTTGTGTTGATATTAAGCAGCAATTCATTCAGCTGGTTAATTGACTCTATTTTCTTTTAAATTTATTGAGTTACCATAGTACACGTGATGATAATAAATATTTATAAAAAATATCTTCATGCCATTCATAGTACAGGGGTAGACATAGGTCTAGACAATTGAGTCCCTTCGACCCACCTTCCACCGAAGATATTTTTGGGCCAACGTGACATGTGGTGAGCCCGTCGCCGTCTTCATGTTCTAGCCAACGATATGAATCGTACGTAGGTTTTTGTAAAAACTCTTTGGCACCAGCCTGCCACCAGGGCATCGAACTTGGGTCTCTCGACTCGAATTCCGATCACGGAACCTTTCGGCAATCGTGACATTTTTTTGTGTGTTGATCCTGGTTTGAAAAAAGTTAGCTTCTCTAAGTTTACTTCATGTTTATTAATAATATCGATATAATGCTGTAAGTATGCCTTTATGCTCGGAATAACAAGCCTGTCTCTTGCTTTCGATTTCTCTAGAAGTAAGTGATTTTTATTAATATGTACAATTAGGACTACATAGAGTAAAGTTGTTTATTTTAACTTTAAAGAACAAAGTGAAATATTTTCTCTGACTGCATTTTTCTGCAAACAATGTAATTTCAGCTTAATTTGTTACGAAAGGTCATTAATGTAGACTAAAACAACAATGATCCGAGTATAGACTCTAGAGGGACACCCATTTATATCAGACTGCCCAATAACATAACACCATTGGCAACTCCTCTGATGCTGTCTCTTTGCGGAGTTGTAGCAAGTTTAATTTAAACTAAACATTTACCTAAGTAAGTATGAATGTATGAAACTATATTTTATTGTTATCTGGACAGTACAAAGGTAATTGGCTCACCATCTGTCACGTTGTCTCAAATAAGCTTCGATGAAAAGCGAGTCAAATGCGTGTCATAAAAAAGTAGATAAAAAACTATCTATAACTAAGTAAATTAAAACGATGAGTTATCACACTAAGGGAGCGTTGGCTCTTTGACACACTTGTCATTCACTTTTACACAGCAAGACGGACATTGATCGGATCGGATTAAAAAACACTTTGTTTTCATATCACACTTAGCAGAATGAACTTTTGAAGAAAGAACTTTTTGTCAACACAGTAAATAACCAAGAAACTTAGATTCACAGTAGCTCTGACAAGAGCTGTTAGAGGTTAAGAGCATCAAGAAACTTAGACACAAAGTAGCTCTGACAAGAGCTGTTTGCGTAACGCTACGCTAGTTATCTTCGCTACACACAGCATTTCGAACATCGCGCACAATCACTTTATTACCGATAGCGCACACTGTGGAGGAGGCGTCCTCCCCAGGTCACGATTTCCCGACCTGGCCGGTAGCTACCCTTTTCCTGCACCACATCATTCGCTACAATGGACAGCTCTTGTCAGAGCTACTGTGAATCTAAGTTTCTTGGTTATTTACTGTGTTGACAAAAAGTTCTTCTTAGAGCTGGTAAGGTAATCTGTTCTTGTTTTGACAAAAAGTTCTTCTCAGAGCTGGTATGGTAAGGTACTTCGTTATTGTGAAGGTACGGTAAGTACAAGGTAGCTACACATTGTTACTTAGAAGCTAACGACAAAACTTTACACATTCTTTATAAAGTCTTATCGTATACACATTAGTCACTGACCTTGGCTTACGGCTATAGCATTGGCTACAACCAGAGTTAGTAGTTTAGTAACAGCATTCGCTTCAACCAGACGTAAACATGATAATTAAATTATTTTTATTTATTTGCATAAGTATAATTTCTGCGCGCAATATAAATTATAGCATTGCAAGCAAATAATGAACGAAAACAAATCGAACCTTATGTTGAAAGTTAGTTAATTGGTCTAGACTAAGACCTGTGTCTACTCCTGTATTGAGAATTGAATACCAATCATCCAACCACTCAGCTATCGTGACTTCGTATATAATTAATTACTTAAGAAAATTCTTTAAATTTTCATTTAAAATAAGTATATAAGTTTTGGTTTTTCGAGTTTTGGAAATTCGTTTTTGTACACATTAACAGATGTCAGTTTAAGAGTGTACTTTAAAATTGTATTGACTTACAAGAAATGTTTGCCTCATTATTTGTTATTATTTATTTCTTCACACACAGTCACTGATGGGGTAGCCAGTAAAACAGATCGGCATGGGTCACGAGCCTTACGTACCTCTTTAGGTTGTTAGGTTAGGATCCTTACATACCCCCTAATGTTTGCTTACCTGTTAATAATCCTTGTTTTATGCATACATATATAATAGCCTGTTTAAATCTCGTGCAGGAAGTGGGCCCCGTCCGTCACAGAGGGTTTACAATGAGTTTCAATGAGCGGTTTACACGATCGCAGTACCCGATTTTAAATGCTGCTGTCTATCGCTGGTATGTACAATTTTGGTCTGGTATTTCTTTTTGTTTCGCCCTCGTCGCATTTGGGTATCGTATTCGCGATCCAACATCACATCTTCCCTATTATGTCAGGAAATCACCCAATAAAAGCACAAGAATAGCTGTGTTCTGTATAACCGGAAAATTAGGTTACCCTTTACTTAATTACAGGCCCCTTTATGTCTGTGATCTGTGAAATGTGAATCTTCTTTGCAGGGGAGGTATTACCTCTCCTGATACAAAGGTATGTCGAGAAAGCCAACAGAGGAAGAGTTCACCATTACACAGTTGGTGTGTTCGCCGCATGTGAAGCCACACCAGTATTATAGGAAGCATGACAGAACACAATACAAAAACTCCTTTACTGGGTCTTGAACTCGACTGTGTAGGCCCAGGAGAATGAATCATTTCCTTCACACCCCACGATTTTTTAATTTGACGACCCCGGTGAACGCACGGCGTGCAGATCCGTTTTCATGGTGTTACGTTTTCAAGATGTTACTTAGATGATATCTTCGCGCCTTTCCCAATACTAGACAATTAAGTCCATTCGAACCACCTTCCATCGAAGAAATTTTTGGGACAACGTGACGGGTGGTGAACCGGTTGCCGTCTTTATGTCCAAGTATACGATATAAATCGTAATTAATTTTTAAAAAACTCATTGGTACGAGCCTGAGGGACGAACTCGGGTCTCTTGAATTGATATACTTATGGGTCGAAAGGACTTAATTGTCTAAACCTCTATCTACTCATGTATTGGAAATTTCGTGAAGATAAATTTTTTTAATAAATATTTAAGTTTTGGTGTTTGGGGTAAATTAGTTTCAGCACTCATTAACGTGAAGAGTTTATAACAATTTCTTGTATTTACGCGAATACTACACATTTTAAATGTCACGGAGGGACCACGGATGCTGTAAAGAATCCGAAACGTCGGGAAATAAAAAAATTTGTGAAAACTAATTAAAAACGCGATAAAATCCGAAAATCGTTTTTTTTAAAACATGAAGAGTAGCCGAAAAGCTTGACATCATCGATGTCAGGAAAGAATGTATGGAAGAAATATGGGAGAGCCTTAGGGATGGAATGGTTAGTGCAGCGGAAAACGTATGTGGAACTATGAAAAGAGGTAGTAGTAAAAAGGGTGATGCATAGTGGAATGCCGAAGTGAAAGAAGCATTAAATTACAAGAAGAAAGCATGATTAGACTACTTCTAGTAATGATAAGGATATGAGAGAGTAAATGAAAGAAAGATATAAGCTTCAGAAAGTTCACACGAAAGCATTGATTGAGGAAGTGCATGAGAGGTTTAGAATGGAAACGGACGAAAGGTTGTCGCACAACTTCAAGGAGACCTCCAAACTCTTCTGGAAAGAGGTTGAAAGAACCTGGAGTAGTCCGACAGAAATCGGAAAGATTTCTATGGGAGGCACAATGCGGATTTAGACCTGGAAAAGGATGCACGGATCAAATGTTTTCTCTCCGCGTGATCACGGAGCTTCTAGCTGCTAACCAAAAGATTTTCTGTGCTTTTGTGGATCTTGAGAAAGCATTTGATAAGGTTGTAAGGAAGAAAATGCGGGAACTGTTGCCGGAGTATGGTATGGATGGTCGATTGCTAAGGACTGTGCAGTCACCTGTGTGCGGGTAGGGCATGACCTGACATAAAAGTAAATTGTCTACTGTATGCCGATGACGCAGTGCTTATTGCAACGTCAGAGGCAGAACTGCAGGCATTAGTCACGTGTATGTAAGAGGAATGTGAAAGTAAAGGTCTCCGTTTGAATGCTAATAAAACTAAGGTTCTGGTATTTGAAAGGGACGAAGAAAGAACGAAGTGTGAAATATGGGTAAATCAGGAATGTCTAGAACAGGTGAACGAAATTGTATACTTGGGGAGTGCGCTTAGCCGGGCTGGAAGATGTGATTTAGATGTGGACAAGCGTGTCGCTGCCAGGAGCAAAGTCAATGGTGCCCTGACTGCGTTAGTCCAAAGACAAGGTGTGGTAAAAAATGCAGGCCTTGCGATACATAACGCAGTGCTGGTATCGACTTTATTATATGGCAGGGAAACCTGGGTATGCCAGTAGAAGCATAAAAGCAGGTTGAAAGCAGTGGAGATGCGATTTCTTCGTAAAATATGCGGCCTTACCATGGCCGACCGAAAGCGAAACGAAGAGGTTCGCAATATGGCAGGTTTGAAAGATTACCTTGTCACAAAAATTATGAGGGCGTGCTCCGATGGTTTGGGCACGTTGAGCGAATGAGCGAAGACCGAATGGTAAAGAAAATATATAGCGCGAAAGTTAATATTAAAAGGTGTCGAGGCAGGCCGAGACTAACTTTCGAAGACCACGTGAGAAAATTGCACGAAGAGGGGAGGGTCAAAAGTACTCGGATACCTCGACGTGCATGTATGAAGAAAATGATGAATCTGAAAGAGGTATGTAAGGTTCGCGACACTTGGCGAGCTGTTCTCTCTGGCTACCCCGTCAGGGATTGTGCGTGAGATTACTATATTAATATTTATTAAAATGAATACTCGGAACTCGTGCTTTACGAACTCAAGGCATCCAAGAGGGTAGTGTGAGGAATTACTAAAGGAAAGGAAGGAACAAAATATTCAGTTGAAATGTAATATGTAAATATATTAAAAGAAAAAGAACAAGTACAGGAAACTGTCAATGAGTTTAATCAATGCAGAAAGGAGTATGAGAACACAATACACTCATACACAATTCTGCATTGCAAAAACAGCTAAAAAAACAGTTACATGCTAACTAAGAATTAAATTATCTGATTAGCTAGTGACTTTTATTTTTTTTATTGAAAATTTAAAGGCCACCCTTACTCAGAGTCTTTTAGATGAGCTGATCAATTGTAAAAGCTTACAGATATCTTGTGCAATTCAAAATTTAGCTACTGTAGTAGAATTGACTGAAAACTCCGACATATCAGAACCGTTAAGAAGAATTAGATTATTATTCAAATTAATAAATACATTAAAAGAGTACAGTATTTAATAAAGCTTAATTTTTAAAAAATCAGAATTAAAAAAATTTAAGTAAAGAAATTCGGCAATAAATTAATACTATGACACAGTATTTAATTGAGATGGATAACATTAGGAACATATTGGTTCTCTATGTTGTGAAATTTTTAATCTATTTAATATTCTTAATATTATCTCTAATAATTACAAAGCGGACCATAAGGAGGGTTCCGAACACTTATTAGCTATGAAAGAGCTGGTTCTACTATATAAGCATAAAGTAGAGCGCTTTGAATCTTTGAAGCGCCCAAAACACAACCATAACTATATTAAAAAAATAAAAAAACCGCACGAAAAATAATTATTTATAGCGATCGCCTGTTTTTTCTTCGTCAAGAACTTAACGTAGCAGTGGTAAAAAATGAAAATCGATAAATGTAATTATATATTTCTTAATAAGTCGATGAATAAATGATTTGAATGTGAATTCAAATGACTAGCCTTTTAGATTCATATGACATAATTATACCACCTTCCCCGTGTAACAGATGTGAAAAACAGATGACGAGCAAACATTCGGTCACCTCTTCATCACCAATCACAATAGGAAATAGTCCCTTGTGATTATGATGTGTGCATGTTACTGTGCTGTGAACTTCGTGAATTACGCTCTATAAATACATAGCAATTGATAACAGTCAAGTGCAGTACAATCTACACAGATGTTCAGTAACTACCTAAACTTATATTTAAGTTTTCGCCTTAATTTTCTATTAAATTTCAATGTAGCCGGTGTTAATAAAGCTATAATATGCATAGATTTTTGAGCGACCATAATAGTACTGTGAATTTAAAAAAAACGCCAAAATTTTTTTTGCGTCATTTGAATCCCAAAATATACACGCTATTCTGGTTTCTGAATCTTGGCTCAAACCTTGTCTACTTTCTACCTCTTATTCTCTCCCTGGGTTTAATCTAATTAGAAATGACCGCATTGACAGGAGAGGTGGCGGCGTTGCGATTTATCTAAGATCATTTATTCCTTTTAAAATAGTTAGTTCGTCATGTCAACCGCCTCCTGCTGATTCTGCTGAATATTTGCATGTTGAAGTCTCCCTGACTCAGTTTAGTAAGTTCTACTTGTTGTTTTCTATAGCCCTTCCAGTTCTACAAACTATTTCACTTCTTTCGAAGCCCTTATAGAGTCATTAGTCCCTTCCTACAGTCATTCCATCTTTATGGATGACTTTAACACTTGTATACTTAAAGATGACAGTCGAGCTAAAAAACTTGAATCTTTAATAAATTGCGTGTAATATGCAGATCCTACCCCTTTCAGCTACTCATAACTTTCCCAACAGCACTCCTTCCCTTCTTGACCTTATAATGGTGTCATCTCCAGGCCTAATCTTCAAGCATGGTCAGTGTCCTGCTGATGCTTTCTCTTACCATGATTGTATTTACCTTTCGTATAAATTACGACCTCCTAAATTCAAACCTAAAACACTTCTGCGACGTAATTTTGGAGGAATGAACCTACAACGTTCATGCCCCAATACATTTTGTAAAACTCAAGCACTTACCAGCTCCTTGGCTGACTGAGGAGTTGAAGAAACTTATATTAAAAAGAATACAGCATTGTCCAAAGTTAAGAAGAATAAATCGGAAGAGAACTTAAGGAAATATAATAAAATCAGAAATCGCTGTAATACATTGTGTAGAGATGCACAACGACGCCATATCCATTCGTCAGTCGAGAACGGCGACTCATTTAAAGTATGGAAGTTTCTGAAAACTGTTGGAGTTGGCAAAACATCCCATAATTCGTCAGCATCTAGTATTGATGTCGAACTTTTAAATCAATATTTCTCCAAAACCTTTTACACTATTAATAGTGAAGATAAATTGAAAACTATACATTTTCTTTCTTCAATTCCAACTCCAGATTATCCACCGTTCGTTTTTAATCAATTTACTGCATGTGAAGTTAAAAAGAACATATTGTCCGTATCTTCGAATGCCGCAGGTAGGGATGACATAAGCCGTAATATGATTGTTCCTCTCCTTGATATTATTACTCCTATCATTACCCATATATTTAATGTATGTATCTCCTCTTCTAAATATCCCGAAGCCTGGAAGAGTGCATATGTTATTCCTCTCCCTAAAAAGTTAAAACCTACAAACTACTCCGATTTTCGTCCAATCTCGATATTACCTTACCTTTCCAAAGTCCTTGAAAAACTCATCTATCAACAACTAAACACTTTCCTCCACAGACATAACTTGTTTAATCCTTTCCAATCCGGTTTCCGTCCGGGGCATAGTACGGCTACTGCTTTAGTCAAAGTTACTGATGACATTCGTTGGGGTATGGACAATAAACAGCTCACAGTTATGACTGTTGGATTTCAGCAACGCCTTTAATACTGTCGACATAGACATATTTCTGAGTTTGTTGCGTTATTTTGACTTATCTCCATCAGTAATTGATTGGTTTCAAAGTTATCTAAATAGCCGTCGGCAGCGTCTTCGCCTTGATAAAACTTGTTCATCTTGGCAGGATATCACTGCCGGCGTACCGCAGGGCGGCGTGTTGTCACCGTTACTCTTTTCAATTTTCATTAATTCCATTACTTGTAAAATTTCTTCTCTCTATCACATGTATGCAGATGATGTCCAAATTTACACCCAGTCAACTTTTGAAAATCTGCCGGTAGCCATCGCTGCTATGAATAATGACCTAGATCTCATTCTCGAGTGGAGTAAATCTTATGGGCTCAATGTTAATCCTCAGAAATCGAAAGCAATTATTTTTGGCAGCCGGAGTTTTATCTCGAAAATTGACTGGTTTTCCTTACCGAACGTTAAATTTGATAGTTTTTGGAGTTATAATTCCTTTCTGTGATTCTGTCAAAAATTTGGGCATTTATCTTGACAGCACTCTGAGTTGGACACGCCAATTGAATGAAATCAGTCGGAAAACCTTTGGTGCTCTCAGCTCTTTGCGTCGCCTACGATCATTTCTTCCCATTCCTACAAAAATTATGCTCGCACAGACTCTTCTTCTTCCTATTCTTGATTACGCTGACGCAAGCTTTGTAGATTTAACTGTTAACCAATTAAATAAGCTTGAGAGACTACAAAATACTAGTATTCGGTTCATATTTGGATTGCGCAAATTTTACCATATATCTCAATTTCGATCACGTCTCAAGTGGTTACCTGTTCGATTTCGCCGGAATTTGCACATTCTTTCCATTCTGTACTGTATTTTGTTTCATTCTTCTACTCCTCAGAACTTAAAGGATAAATTTAATTTCATCGGTCTTCGGGGAAGAACTTCGCTCTTCGAGAAAATTAATTTTACAAGTGCCAAATCACAAAACTTCGTTTTTCAATAAATCATTTACCGTAGAATCTGTTAAGCTATGGAACTCACTACCGCTAACTATTCGCGAGGCACAGTCATTAGAAATATTTAAAAAACTAGTAAAAGGACATTATTTATCTCAATCTCTGGAGCAGCGTTGAGACGGATTGCTGTTACATATTTCTGCGAGGATTTAACTATATTTTTTACTATGTTTATGCGTATGTATGTATGTATATATTTATATATTTTATAGTATATATTATGGTATGTGGACAATTCATAATATGTGTTTTCATATATATGTATGTGAGTGTGTTTATGTATATATATGAATATATTTATCGTTTATACTAAATATTATCATGTTGTGTACATATATAGATTAGAAAAATAAATTGCACCACCTACCTTTTTGTCTGTGTCACATCTCTTTAAGCCGTTGGTTGCCTGGAAGAGATCGCTATGTAGCGATAAGGCCGCCAAATTGTACAATCTACTTACTTCAATGTTCAATTTTTTTCTTGTATTTTTTGTGGTGTACAATTAAAGCATTCATTCATTCATTCATTCATTCAAAATTTATAATTTAACTCCGTTATAAATTCAAACAGCAGTCTGTTTGCCTTTATTAATGTACATGGTATGATTACTCCCTCGTTAACAAAAACAAACATTAGTAACATATTATCTTTATTAACACAGTGATTGCAAATAAATGGCACTTGAAATAATTTAACAGAGATCTACGCAGGGCTTGCGGGTGCATCGGCGTCAGGCGAGGCGGGCAGGTTCCGTAGCACGTCTTCGTCTTCGAGGCGAGGGTACGAGGGCGAAGTGAGCACGCCGCACGTGTTGGAGCGCGCGTGCACGCGGATGTATCCGCCGTCGCCCCACTTCGCAGACCAGGAATTCTTTAAGATGAAGTACTGCTCGCCTTGCTTCTCCCCCCATCCCACGGCCAACACCGCATGTTTTAGTCTTCTAAGATTCTTGGCGCTGCGAAATTGAATGAATTCAGTATTATCTCTTTTGCTATTAACAGAAAAAGGGTAAATATTACGGAGTACACGTTACGGAGGCTAGAAAAGCCGGCAGCGCAAATACTTGAAGCTGGTAAGATAGCTTACACCGATATTACTAAATCTGATCGTTTATATGATCCCTCGTTTTATCTAACCATGACTAGAGCTTATGTAACATTCTCCCAACACTCCTCCAGCTCTCCTTTGGATGACGATGCTACTGGTGTATATAAAACCAAAAGGAGAAACAGACGTCACATTCATTTCACAATAATTTTCTCATTCAAATTGAAATCACAGACCTACCTTCCACCGAAGACATTTTTTTAGTACAACGTGCCAGGTGATGAACCCGTCGCCTTCTTAATGTCCAAGTCAACGATTTAATTCGTACTTAAGTTTTTTAAACCTTAGCATCAAACTCGGGTCTCTTGACTCCGAATCCCGATCACGCAGCCACTCGGCTGTTGTGGCTTTACATTAATTTTTTATACCTCATTACAAGTATATATTTACTTACTTGTAATGAAGACTTGATGTCAAGTTGCAGTGATAGCAGCGACTTAACAATGTATATTTAAATGCTAAGCTAACAATCAAATGAAACGTAATTAGCAACATAGTCTGGACTTCGAGAAGAGGTAAGAAATTTTTAAAAATTATCATGTTTATGGACCTCAAACTCTATGCATAAGTAATAAAGAGTAAATAAAGAGTGTTCGTACCAGCGATCATCATACAGGACTCCCTTTTTGTAGTGAATGAAGCTCTCGGCAGCCGCGTCGACGAGGACCACAGTTGGGGCATGTTCCATAATAGCAACCTGTGAGTCAAACGCAATTTAGTGAAAGACATGAGGGTTACATTTAGTCGGGAACTTCTCGTACTCACTCGTCAGCAACGTACCTGTAGTGCAGGAACACTGTTCTTCGTTACGTTGACGTGTCCGCTGATGCGTGTGACAGGCGCTGCCCTTACACATTGATCTACCTGAAAGATCAATATTTCAGTATCAGACCGCATATTGATTTCTAGATGTATTTGATTTTGAATGTATCTCATTATTACCTGAGGCTGATAAGCAGTGTATTCATCGAGAGCGGGTAAACCCCGGTCGCTGATGTAGTTATACGCGAAGCTAGGCCAGGTGCCGTTGCAGCCCCTAGCTCTATGCCTGTGTAATAATAGCTGTTAGTGTATTTAAGACTCAAGAGTAACCAACGCATATAAAAAACGTAAGTACAGACGTGTGCGCACAGTCGACGAGGTGTTTCTCGCTGAGCGGCACGAGGCGGCCCTTGCGCCGGAACAGCGCGCCCTCCACCGCGCCCGTCACCGCGAACGCCCAGCACGAGCTGCACCCACCTTGGACTGCGGATATGGGATATTAGTAGGTAACCAATGAAACCTTTGTTTTAGAATGTGCGGGATTAGTTTACATACACCGTCCGTATAATGAAGCGGTAGACCTTGTTAAATAACAGGGCTCAGGCCACGAAATGATGATAGGCCAATGATGAGGCAATAATAATCCAAAATCGCTAAATAAAAGTAGTATAGACTAAAAATAACAAGTACAAATGAATTAAACCTTCCAAGATATGCTTTTAGGTTTAAGTTGCGCTACGATCCATTTTTATGTATCAGCATTGGACTAGATAGGATAATATAAATCGCAGAATAAGATGATGTACGAATCGTTAGATTGTTAAACCGTCTCGTGTTAGTATAGGCCTAAGAATTTTGCACACGTAACAAGAATCATAAAAATTCCCTTGGTTTAAAACAGATATTGTAATAATTGTCAAATAAAAGCAAGCGGATTAATGCAAGGCGCCTGACACTCAATGTAAACTATCAGTGTTACCACAAATCGGCTAAACGACACGTTTTTGGGATCATCATATGTAATTTAAGAGGTGGAGCTGATGCGGAGGTAATGTGTACTGACATCTGACGGGTGAGACACCGCCGCGGCGGCGCCAGTCGAATATGCGCGGCAGACCGGTTCCGGCGGCGGCGAGCTGCTGGCGCGGGTGCGGGAAGCGCTCGGCGCGACGCGTCTCATCAGCCATCTCCACGCCCGTCAGCTGCTGCAGCTCTTTTTTTAGCCGGTCGCCCAGGAAGTTCACTCCCAGCTCCGCCGTGGCGCCCTCGCGGTTGCCCGACGACACGAACCGGTGGCTCTGCATTATCAGGTTCTTGCGCACCGCTTCCTCTGTGTTGTCCGTGTAGCTCCTCGAGTTTTCGGTCATGAACCTGTTTGTAATGTTTATCTTAATTTTGACTGTATAGATTTAGATAAAATCAAATAGAGAGAGAGAAAGTTTTTAATTTACATTAATATTTCTAAAAAAAGTCACGACAGCCGAGTGGTTTGATGGTCGAATATTCGAGTCAAGAAACCCGAGTTCGATCCCCAGATGACAGACTGGTACCAATGGGTTTCTCCAAAAACTTACGAACGAATTATATCGTTGGCTTGGACATAAAGACGGCGACGGGCTCACCGCCTGTCATGTTGTCCCGAAAACGTCTTCGGTGGAAGGTAGGTCAAACGGATTTAATTGTCTAGATTAGACCTCTGTCTACTGCTGTATTGGGAATCACGTGGATATATTTATTTATCTATTAATTTTATTTGTTTATTATTTCTAAAACCCTAAAAATGTCTAAAAGTAAGCATGAACAAATTTGAAGTCTTTGTGAATGCAAGAAATTCTCTTGGGTGTACTATAAACTTAACAAACTATCAATGAAAATGAACGCACTCCTGTAACTTGGCGTCGTAGCGCGGGTCCCGCTGAGGCAACACAAACTCGCGCAGCGGCTCCAGTCGCGCCATTTGATCTGGTATGGATGCGTTCACGTATTCCACTCGATCACACATTTCATCTGAAATGCATATTAATGCAACTTTTAGTCTTACACAAATACCGAGCTATCGAAAACTGAAAATAAACAAGTTAATTATAATCAGATAAAAAGATTGAACAGTTACCAAGATCTAAATTGAAAAGACTTGGCATGTGCTGTTGCTCCAACACCTCGAAGAAGTTGTGATAGTATCCGTCGCAGTCGGGCCCAAGCACTGAGCTGTTCACAGACACCGTATACCTGCATACAAAAACATTAGGAATTTACTAATTTCTCTTCCAATACTTGGGGTATTGCGTCTTAAATTCTAAAACCCTTCAAAGGTATGCTTCATGCAGGTCTGGAACTTTTAGGTAATTATCCTGCCATAGGATGCTGTAATACCTCCGTTCCCGAGGGTGTCGGAAGAGGCGACTTCGTCGGTGAGGGTTTTCCCTTAGTCGTCTCTTCCGACACCGACCTTGAAATAGCAGGAGACGAAAAGGCGGTATCTCGAAAATCTTTTCTTCTCACTTTTTTTATAGAAAAGGGAGGCAAACGAGCAGGTGGCTCACGTGATGGTAAGTGATTACCGCCGCTCATTAACACCCGCAATACCAGAGGCATAGCAAATGCGTTGCCGGCCTTAGGGTGCCCCCCGAGAATTGGGGTTAAAAATTTCCGGTTACCTGCACTCACCAGACGAAACGCAGAAGTTTGTAAGACTTCTACTTCAAGCCGGTATTCTGTGAGGTCGTGGTACTTCCCCGGTCGAGCCGGCCCATTCATACAACAACAAAATCTGATGCGTGGCTCTACCACTGTCAAAAGTGTCATTCGACTTACATCTGCAACAATAGTTAACTTTACGCTTTCAAAGCTATCAAACATCCGGTCGCTCTCGTATGCATAGCGATTGACGTTAACGACCTCCGTGGACGAGTGGCTTACACCTCGGTTTTCATGCTATCGCCAGCTTTGAGGTCCCGTGTTCGATTCCCGGACGGGGGAATACACAAAAAAAAACACATTTCCTACAATTTCCCGGATCTGGGTGTTTGTGGTACCTTCATTCTTTCGAATTCCATAACACTAGTGGTTTCGCTACTTCGAGAACACAGCAATGTATGCTATGTTGACCCCTTCTATGTGTGTATTTATTTATTTATTATATCATGACTCCACCGTCTACCTTCACGAATTCACCTCCATAAAAACTTGTCTTCTTTTTTTTACTTTCATAAACATATACCTCCGTTCAAATTACTGATGTTATTTCACAAAAAAAGTGACGCGTAATGCTTCAGTTCGTAATTCATAATTTAGGTTAAAAAGACAGTAGACAGTGGTCAGTACTCACGCGATGGGCACTACGTAGTCCCCGTCGCGTAGGAGGACTATGTCGTGGCGGGAGGAGAGTGCCTCGCCTCTCGCGCCGCCCAGCTCCCCCGCGCGCCCTGACACCTCCCGCCGCCACAGCTCAGCAGCTCCCCGCTCATTCTCCACGAGACCTGCACACGAGCGAACCATCCATTATTCCACTCATTTCCCATTACCTGAGCTATCAAAAGTCACGATAGCCAAGTGGTAGTATTATCGGAATTCGAGTCAAGAGACCCGAGTTCGATCCCCTGGTGGCTGGCTTATCAAGGGGTTTTTTCAACTTATGTAGATTTATATTGGCTTGGACATACGGCGACGGGTTCATCACCTGTCACGTTGTCCAAAAATATCTTCGGTAGAAGGTGAGTCGAAGGGACTTAATTGTCTAGACCTCGGTCTACTCCAGTATTGGAAAAGGCAATATTTGAGCTATAAGACACATAGACTAATAAGTCTTTTCGAATCACACATCATCGTAGATTTTTTAGGATAACGCGTGAGTTAGTAAAGAAAGCTTTGATAACTGCTGTATCATAAAGAGGAAAATACGTTAACAATAAATCAGCGGCAGGTCCGCGGAAGCGCATATCCTGAACAGCAGAAGATTGGCCACTCACCCACAAATGAGAACTGATCGAGCTCGGCCGGCAGCACGGGCAGCGCGCGGTCGGGCGGCGCGGCGCGCTGCAAGTTGCCCACAGCGCAGCGACGCACCGCGCGCTCACCACTGCGGTCCACATGCGACTGCACAACACGCAACGGTGTAAACATAGACGAGAGAAACGTCATAAAATCTACACATACTTTTTCATATATTTTTTTTATTTTTAAACATTACTAGTATTCCTGTTAACCATTCCAACTAAGCTTTATTTTGTGTTGTTTTATTTTGTTTAGTATAGTGGTAAGTATCCCCGCCTGTCACGCGGGAGACCGGGAATCGATTCCCCGCCGGGGAGTTCTTTTAACAGTGGTAGAGCCACGCATCAGCTTTTGTTGTTGCATGAATGGACCGGCTCGACCGGGGAAGTACCACGACCTCACAGAATACCGGCGTAAAGTAGAAGTCTAACAAACTTCTACATTTCGTCTGGTGAGTGCAGGTAACCGGTGGCCCACACACCCCCACCCCAAAGCTGGGGCACTCAAAGGGAGGCAACGCACCTAAGCCTCTGGTATTGCAGGTGTTCATGGGCGGCGGTAATCACTTACCATCACGTGAGCCACCTGCTCGTTTGCCTCCCTTTTCTATAAAAAAAAAAGCTACAATGCTTATGTCTCAAATGGTTCACGACGGTAGACGAATGGCGGGCCCTAACCTGCGACGTTATGTTTCGCAGTCTACAACCTAAGCCTAAGGCTATTGACGCTTTAATTGTTTAGTCTTTTTAAAAATTTGCTTTTTAAAAATGCGCAGTAACAGACCACTCGCACCACAGACGCTGCCTCCCATATTCGATCTGATTATATTGCTCTGTCTGGTCTGGTCTCTCTGATCGGTTGCCATAACGATGTTCATGTCTGTTTCCCTTAGTCGCCTCTTTCGACACCCGCGGCAGGAAAGGGAGTGGCAATATTCTTACACCGTTACCACACGGTCAAAATTTAAATATATGTTTGGATATAACGAATCCGAATAAAAAGTACGAATCGGAAAAGTCACGATAGCCGAGTTGTTGGGTGGTCGGAATTTCGAGTCGAGAGACCCGAGTTCGATCCCCAGGTGGCAGTACCAATGAGTTTTTTCAAAAACTTATGTACGAATTTCATCGTTGGCTTGGGCATAAAGGCGGCGACGGGCTCACCACCTGCCACGTTGTCCCGAAAATATCTTCGGTGGAAGGTGGGTCAAAGGGACTTAATTGTCTAGACTTGACCTCTGTCTACCCCTGTATTGGGAATTGCGTGAAGATATTTTTTTTTTAAATTTGCGAAAAAACGTAATATGAGGAGACATCACTCAGTGACATAACACAATGATTTTTTCTGTTCTTATAAACAGAGAAAGCAATTTTAGATTTTTGTACAAACAGGTGTTACATAAAACAAACGCCAGACAGTCGTATACAATGACCCGATACTCGTCGATTATTCCAGGTCTTTATGTCCAAGCCAACTATATAATTCTTACATAAGTTTCTGAAAGACCCATATCGAACTTGGTGCTCTTGACTCGAAATTCCGACCACCCAACAACTCGGCTATCGTGGCTTTTTTCAGGATCAACTTCTTTACAATTATTCTTAGTTAACTATTCTATCATAGTCTGCACATAAGCTCCGAGGAAATAGGAGCTGGGATAGGAAACCAGAGGCGACGTTGTGCCACGCCCGGCTGCTGCCCCATGTCCAGCCCTTTCCCAGTACAATTTTAACTCGGTAGGAAATGTGCTTCTCATTAACCTTGGCAATTGTTATTTAATTTTGCAATTGCTGTGTTAATTCGTTACTGTTTAATTTATTTTAAATATTCAAATACTCATTTTAAATAATACAGACAAGATAATAAAGGATAAGTAGATTTCAATCTATATATTCTGCAGTTACGTATGGTTAAGTACTTAAAATCACATTGACGCACAGTGCACTAAATCCACGTCTCAATGTTCCAAAGATTCCTTGGAACTAGCGCGCGGACTTTACTAAATGGCCGGTTATAGTCCTCTGCAGAACACTGGTCTTATCCATAAACAGTATTTTGCATCATCACCATACAATCTACTGTGGAGATCATAGACAATTATGTCACATAAATAAATCTTCTTCAATCATAGACAATAGTATACTTCTTGTAACGTGTTAATGTACTGTTTGTTTTGAGGTTAATAAACACTTTTCTTTCTTTCCACTTTATAAATCCGGCATCATATTACCAGATTATATAACAGCACATAAATGCATGATAAAGGTAATACCGGATACCTTGTAACTTACAGTCTGGTGCGCGTCACTTGTCCCTTTAATATTTTTTTTTTTTCATTTATTAACATGGACCACAAACAGGTTAACAATACATTTTTAAATTACAAGAGAAACAAAAATAAAAGAGAATATCATTGTGAACCCAACACTAATGGTCACAGCTTTGATTCAAAATTAAATAATGATCTGTTATGTATCCCGTCTTTCAATTATGCCATCGACGGCCATTGTTATTTTCAAAGTTTTCCCCTATGTCGCATTTATAACACCCATGCACATTTATATTGTACAAAACTCTTCGCAATTTCCTTATTTAAAGATTCACACAAACGAAAATCGAGGTTTACCTATCTGTAGGTTAGGTAATAATTAATAGTAAAGTAAATAAATAATTAATAGTAATAGGTAAAAAGTAATATTAAGCTTGTTTTGTCTTGTTGCTTGTTTTGATGTAGTGTTACTACACACATAGGACAAGCAGAGACAGTGGACAAATCATATTGAGATGATGATCATAAAGTTTTTGTGTGTTATTTTTATGACCAGGCTTACCTCAGCGCGGAGCACGTTGCCATCGGCTATTGAACGGAAGGTGGAAGCGGAACCGTCGTGATAGTCGAGACGTGCGCTGCCGGTCTCCGGGTCCCACCTGCGACATAAACATAAATTTACTTAACGGACAATAAAATACCAATGCGTCCTGCATAAGCCACTCCCGTAAAGTTGGTTGAATCAAAAATATCTGCAAAAAAATTATCTTTAAGATCTTCCTGTGATTGAGTCACGATAGCCAAGTGGTTGGGTGGTAGAAATTTCGAGTCCAAAAGACCCGAATTCGATCCCCAGGTGGCAGGCTCGTATCAATGGCTTTTTCAAAAACTTATGTACGAATTACATCGTTGACTTGGACATAAAGACGGGCTCACCACCTGTCACGTTGTCCCGAAAATAGGTTTCGGAACAGCGTGACAGGTGGAAGGTGGGTCCAAGGGACTTAATTGTCTAGACTGGACCTCTGAATGGCATGAAGATATTTTTTTATATATTTATTATCAACATGTGTACTATAGTAACTTAATAAATTTAAAATATACACAAATATACACAAGAATAATATCCCACCGCTCCCCCTTCTATTCCCACCATCCGTTCGCTTGCCGAGCGTGGCGGTTATGGTAAACCCTCTCTCTTAAGGGAGAGGTCTATGACCTCCATGTATCTTCACGCTTGGTCTAGACCAATACAGGCGGTATTGGGAATCGCGTGAAGACATTCTTTTAAAGATCTTTCAAAGCGTACCATACGGTGTAGGCTTCCGAGTAACTAGCACGAGGCACGGTAAGCTGTCCGCGGATCATCAGCGGGCGGTCGAAGCGGGGCCTCGGCGGGGTACGCGAGCGGGTGGCGCTGGCGGGAGAGCCCCGGAACTGGGAGACCTGGCGCCGGATGCGAAGCGGCGAGGAAGGGGTGGGCAGCGGCAGCGGCGCACGCTCGCTGCTGTCGTACGAGGACTGCTTGATGGGCGGCTCGAAAGGCCCGATCGGTATCTGCGATTGGAACAACTCCACCAGCGACCGGGATGATCCTGTTAATGATAAACCAATTGTTACCGTCCGTTCTTGTTTATACAACCGTTTCGACATTATAACGACGTAGAAGGGTGTCGTCCACGTCGGCTTTCATGGTGTCACCAGCTCTGATGTTCCGGGTTCGATTCCCGGTCTGATCAATGTAGAAAACGCTTTTGCTACATTTTCTCGAGTCAGGGTGTTTGTGGTTCTATGTTGAAGTGCTTAAGCTGCTTCCTTTGGGATCAGAGCAATGTGTGTGACGTTCTCCTATCTATCTATATATATTATTATTTTAACATTTTTTTTATATTTTTTAACATATTTTCAAAATCATTTATACTCACCCACTTTATCGAATTTAGGTACCACAGATGAATCCACTTCGGGGGTAAATTCTTCCGTATCTTCAGGACGTTCTTTGTGCTGATCGTTTACTATCTTGTTTGGTGATGTTATCTTTTTGGGAGGATTACCCTCAATATTGTTATTGACTACATTTTGATCGGAAGGAAAAGGATATTGCGCAGTGTTGAGGGGATATTGACCAGCGGAAACAGGGTATTGACCAGTGGGAAGAGGGTACTGGCCAGTGTTGAGGGGATATTGAACAGCGGGAAGAGGATATTGACTATTAGGTGGAGGATATTGACCAGTGGGAAGTGGATATTGACCATATGGATAGTCAGAAAGAGGTTGTTGGAACTGGCTTTGGAGCTTTTGCTGATTAAAGTTTTCTGTGTTCACAGGACACTCTGAAACCAATGTATAGTGCAATTTAGAATGAAAAAATTCAATAAGGGGAATTAACATTTTCGAATATTGTAATTTATATTATAAATAAAAAAATAATATATATCTTCACGCAATTTTCAGTACAAGGGTAGACAGAGGTCTAGTCTAGACAATTAAGTCCCTTCGACCCACCTTCCACCGAAGATATTTTCGGGACAACGTGACAGGTGGTGAGCCCGTCGTCATCTTTATGTCCAAGCCATTGGTACGAGCCTACCACCTGGGGATCGAACTCGGGTCTCTTGACTCCAAATTCCGACTACCCAACAACTCGGCTTTCGTGACTTTAATTATATTATATTTACGACGTTATTTATATTATATTTATGATTACCCGGTCGTTGAGAGTCACTAGACTCCACCGGCATCGGCAGCACGAGGAGCGGCAGTATGCCCGGCTGCGGCTCGGAGCGAGCTGTAGGTTGCAAGGTTCATTTGTATTATTTGTTATGAATGTTGTGACTAACATCTAAAATACCATTGTACACTCTTTAAGATACTCAGACATACCTCTTTTTGCTGTAATTCTAGAAACTCCTGGCAAGGACCATTGGGGCCCGTTCTCGCCATATTCCATGTTGCTGCGAGCATAATCTGTATGAATAATAGAATAGAATAGACAAAACATTTATTCAGCACAAGCTGTTCATACACATAAAAGTATAAGTACATATTAAGTTTAAAATTTAAAAAAGTCGCATTGTGGCTAAAAGCGATTGGCTCAGCATGTGTTGTTTGGCCTCACACAGCGCTGATTTTCAGCCAAGAAACCTATTCATTGGCGTCACGAATAATATGAGGATGTTTTAATTTACTAGGTGATGTATTCTTGAGGAAGGAATATTTTTAAAGCGTCTGACCTGCAACGAACTGTAGCAGGCTGTTGGAGGTTGAGCGCTGGGGGCGCGGCGTTGGGCTGGTCAACTCCGCCGCACCTTACGGATCAAACAAAATCATTAACTTCAATCCCGTCTCCCTTCTTCTCTTTTTTTTAATGTAGACAAACTGGCCTTCTGAATTAACTATTTGGTCTAATTAAATTAAAGAGAAATTTAAAAATACACACAGGCGATATTCGAACCAGCAACGTCTGCGATACCATGGCAGCGCTCTTACCACCATGGGTCAGTTGAAATTTTAAATCTCTTTATTTATGCCTGAGAGATCGAAGGTACGAATCACGACCTTGTCACTTAAATTTAAATTTCTCTTCAATTAACGTAAAGTAACATATATGTTTTAAAAATTAATTACAAAATTAGCGAAGTCTAAGAAATTGTCAATATAAAAATTTACAAAAAATCTCTAACAGCACATGTCGCGGTGGTGACGTCAATTTCACGCAAGAACAAAATAATCTCTTAAACGCGTTGCGAAGATTGCTAATAGCTTCGGCTTAACATAATTTATTGCAGCGCGCGTTTTTCTCACGGCGTCGCGACCGTCCGCTTGTTTGTTTGTGATGACTTCGTATGCTGGACATATGTTTGCGACATTATTGCGGAGGCAATTAATGATATTAGGCAATCAAACCTTAGGGCTTAGCGTTTGTATGTTGAGAAAGTTAAAAAAATAGCAATTTCTTAATTATTCTAATATTCTGAATTATTCTATTTGACGAGAAAAAAACGAGCGAGAAACGCAAGGTAAAGGAACCGTACGTTATCAATACTTCACAAGATTTTTTACGTTACTTTATCCTCCCATCTTATCATATCATGGCAAACTAACTAAAAGTAAACATATCGGTTAGTTAAGTTACTTTCACATTGTCACTGCTTAGGTAACGAGATGATTTATTTCCGAGTTAAGATTAACTAGGAAATAATTGATTTATGAGATCGTACGTCGACGTAATCTTTGTAAATCATGATTTTTGAAATTGTAATAAAATTTAATATTCCAAGTAAAACGAAATAATGAAATTGCAATATCTTCAGGCCATTTCCAGTACAGAGTTACACAGAAGTCAATACAATTAAGTCCTTTCGACCCTCCTTCCACTGAAGAGATTTTTTGAAGAATTCTTAACTCAGAAATAATTAATAATTACCTTACAGCTGTTTTGGTAATTATGATGATTGCTTATAATCTTTTAATATTAACATTGTTGCAGTCCAGTTATAAAAGCTAAAAGATTCATTCTAAATTATTGTAACTATCGGCTAAGTCACGATAGCGGAGTGGTTCCTCAGTGGCTTCCCAGGTGGCAGGCTTGTATCAATGGGTTTCTCAAAAAACTTATGTACGAATTATATCGTTGACTTGGACATAAATACGGCGACGGGCTCACCACCTTTACGTTGTCCCGAATGAAAAATATATGCGGTGGAAGGTGGGTCGGGAAGGGACTTAATTGTCTAGACTAGACCTCTGTCACCCCTGTATTGGGAATAAGATGAAGATATTTACAATTATTTTATTATTATTTAAATTATTGTAAATGGAATACTGTAAAATCGTTTTAAAAATAGAGGTCTTAAATTGTTTGAAATCAAGCGTTACAGTGCTTCATACAAAGACAATCGTTACAAGAAGTTTTATTTATGACTGCCAAGATGAACCAATGCAGAATTATACAAAAATATTTTTTTTTAATATAGACAAACTGGCCTTCTGAATTAACTATTTGGTCTAATTAAATTAAAGAGAAATTTAAAATACACACAGGCGATATTCGAACCAGCAACGTCTGCGATACCGTGGCAGCGCTTTACCACCATGGGTCAGTTGAAATTTTAAATCTCTTTATTTATGCCTGAGAGATCGAAGGTACGAATCACGACCTTGTCACTTAAATTTAAATTTCTCTTCAATTAACGTAAAGTAACATATATGTTTTAAAATTAAAAAGTCGCATTGTGGCTAAAGGGATTGGCTCAGCATGTGTTGTGTGAGTATGGCCTCACACAGCGCTGATTTTCAGCCAAGAAACCTATTCATTGGCGTCACGAATAATATGAGGATGTGTTAATTTACTAGGTAATGTATTCATGAAGAAGGAATATTTTTAAAGCGTCTGACCTGCAACGAATTGTAGCAGGCTGTTGGAGGTTGAGCGCTGGGGGCGCGGCGCTGGGCTGGTCAACTCCGCCGCACCTTACGGATCAAAAAAAAATCATTAACTTCAATCCCGTCTCCCTTCTTCTCTTTTTTTTTTAATATAGACAAACTGGCCTTCTGAATTAACTATTTGGTCTAATTAAATTAAAGAGAAATTTAAAAATAATCAACTAACACAGGCGATATTCGAACCAGCAACGTCTGCGATACCGTGGCAGCGCTTTTACCACCATGGGTCAGTTGAAATTTTAAATCTCTTTATTTATGCCTGAGAGATCGAAGGTACGAATCACGACCTTGTCACTTAAATTTAAATTTCTCTTCAATTAACGTAACGTAACATATATGCTTTAAAAATTAATTACAAATTAGCGAAGTTCAAGAAATTGTCAATGTAAAAATTGACAAAAATCTCTAACAGCACATGTCGCGGTGGTGACGTCAATTTCACGCAAGAACAAAATAATCTCTTAAACGCGTTGCGAAGATTGCTAATAGCTTCGGCGTAACATAATTTATTGCAGCGCGCGTTTCTCTCACGGCGTCGCGACCGTCCGCTTATTTGTTTGTGATGACTTCGTATGCTGGACATATGTTTGCGACATT
This sequence comes from Sericinus montela, assembly GCA_029286605.1. NCBI lineage: Eukaryota > Metazoa > Arthropoda > Insecta > Lepidoptera > Papilionidae > Sericinus > Sericinus montela. The sequence goes on along the minus strand of JAGSMR010000024.1, from coordinate 687,790 downwards.
ATTGCGGAGGCAATTAATGATATTAGGCAATCAAACCTTAGGGCTTAGCGTTTGTATGTTGAGAAAGTTAAAAAAATAGCAATTTCTTAATTATTCTAATATTCTGAATTATTCTATTTGACGAGAAAAAAACGAGCGAGAAACGTAAGGTAAAGGAACCGTACGTTATCAATACTTCACAAGATTTTTTACGTTACTTTATCCTCCCATCTTATCATATCATGGCAAACTAACTAAAAGTAAACATATCGGTTAGTTAAGTTACTGTCACATTGTCACTGCTTAGGTAACGAGATGATTTATTTCCGAGTTAAGATTAACTAGGAAATAATTGATTTATGAGATCGTACGTCGATCGTAAATCATGACTTTTGAAATTGTAATAAAATTTAATATTCCAAGTAAAACGAAATAATAAAATTGCAATATCTTCAGGCAATTCCCAGTACAGAGTTACACAGAAGTCAATACAATTAAGTTCTTTCGACCCACCTTCTACTGAAGAGATTTTTTGAAGAATTCTTAACTCAGAAATAATTAATAATTACCTTACAGCTGTTTTGGTAATTATGATGATTGCTTATAATCTTTTAATATTAACATTGTTGCAGCCCAGTTATAAAAGCTAAAAGATTCATTCTAAATTATTGTAACTATCGGCTAAGTCACGATAGCGGAGTGGTTCCTCAGTGGCTTCCCAGGTGGCAGGCTTGTATCAATGGGTTTTTCAAAAAACTTATGTACGAATTATATCGTTGACTTGGACATAAATACGGCGACGGGCTCACCACCTTTTACGTTGTCCCGAATGAAAAATATATGCGGTGGAAGGTGGGTCGGGAAGGGACTTAATTGTCTAGACTAGACCTCTGTCACCCCCTGTATTGGGAATAGATGAAGATATTTACAATTATTTTATTATTATTTAAATTATTGTAAATGGAATACTGTAAAATCGTTTTAAAAATAGAGGTCTTAAATTGTTTGAAATCAAGCGTTACAGTGCTTCATACAAAGACAATCGTTACAAGAAGTTTTATTTATGACTGCCAAGATGAACCAATGCAGAATTATACAAAAATATTTTTTTATATTCAACGACCCGTCTAGTTGGTAGTTATCCTGCATTCGAAACAGAGGATTGAGGAATCGGATCACGCTATATAATACATTTATGTTATGTGTTAAATTATTGTACTCAGGTCTTGATTTATAAGTCTTTTGGGATCTGAATGACGTGTGATAATGAAATATTAAAACATAATACACCTTATTACGCCACATATTAATATATAATTTAATATTCTGAATTATTCTATTTGACGAGAAAAAACGAGCGAGAAACGCAAGGTAAAGGAACCGTACGTTATCAATACTTCACAAGATTTTTTACGTTACTTTATCCTCCCATCTTATCATATCATGGCAAACTAACTAAAAGTAAACATATCGGTTAGTTAAGTTACTGTCACATTGTCACTGCTTAGGTAACGAGATGATTTATTTCCGAGTTAAGATTAACTAGGAAATAATTGATTTATGAGATCGTACGTCGATCGTAAATCATGACTTTTGAAATTGTAATAAAATTTAATATTCCAAGTAAAACGAAATAATAAAATTGCAATATCTTCAGGCAATTCCCAGTACAGAGTTACACAGAAGTCAATACAATTAAGTTCTTTCGACCCACCTTCTACTGAAGAGATTTTTTGAAGAATTCTTAACTCAGAAATAATTAATAATTACCTTACAGCTGTTTTGGTAATTATGATGATTGCTTATAATCTTTTAATATTAACATTGTTGCAGCCCAGTTATAAAAGCTAAAAGATTCATTCTAAATTATTGTAAATGGAATACTGTAAAATCGTTTTAAAAATAGAGGTCTTAAATTGTTTGAAATCAAGCGTTACAGTGCTTCATACAAAGACAATCGTTACAAGAAGTTTTATTTATGACTGCCAAGATGAACCAATGCAGAATTATACAAAATATTTTTTTATATTCAACGACCCGTCTAGTTTGTAGTTATCCTGCATTCGAAACAGAGGATTGAGGAATCGGATCACGCTATATAATACATTTATGTTATGTGTTAAATTATTGTAAATGGAATACTGTAAAATCGTTTTAAAAATAGAGGTCTTAAATTGTTTGAAATCAAGCGTTACAGTGCTTCATACAAAGACAATCGTTACAAGAAGTTTTATTTATGACTGCCAAGATGAACCAATGCAGAATTATACAAAATATTTTTTTATATTCAACGACCTGTCTAGTTTGTAGTTATCCTGCATTCGAAACAGAGGATTGAGGAATCGGATCACGCTATATAATACATTTATGTTATGTGTTAAATTATTGTAAATGGAATACTGTAAAATCGTTTTAAAAATAGAGGTCTTAAATTGTTTGAAATCAAGCGTTACAGTGCTTCATACAAAGACAATCGTTACAAGAAGTTTTATTTATGACTGCCTGGCTGCACCGTCAGGTACTATGCGAAATTAAAATCTATTGACACGTCCGAAGCCGGAGCAGTTTGGATTAGGATATAAATCTTATTATGTATTAGCAAGATCAACAATTAATGTTATTTAATTGTTAAACAATTATAAATATATATATATATATATATATATATATATATATATATATATATATATATATATATAAATAATAATATTAAAAGGATATATGAGCAAATTGCTCGAAAAGTTGAGGGTCAAGAGTACTCGGATACTAGACGTGCATTTATGAAGAAAATGATGGATTTGAAAGAAGCGAGAGGTGTGTAAGGATCGTGACACTTGACGATTTATTCTGCCTGGCTGCACCGTCAGGTACTATGCGAAATTAAAATCTATTGACACGTCCGAAGCCGGAGCAGTTTGGATTAGGATATAAATCTTATTATGTATTAGCAAGATCAACAATTAATGTTATTTAATTGTTAAACAATTATAAATATATCGTATTTAATATTAATAACAAAAAATTCTCGGCATTTTATAAATTTTGGCATTTTAACCTGTCACGTTGTCCCGAAAATGTCTTCGGTGGAAAGTGGGTCAAAGGGACTTATTTGTCTGGACTAGATTTCTCTCTACTGTATTGTACTGTATTCTCCCTGTACTGGGAAATGCGTGAAGATATTTTTTATATTCAACGACCTGTCTAGTTTGTAGTTATCCTGCATCATATCGAAACAGAGGATTGAGGAATCGGATCACGCTATATAATACATTTATGTTATGTGTTAAATTATTGTAACTATCGGCTAAGTCACGATAGCGGAGTGGTTCCTCAGTGGCTTCCCAGGTGGCAGGCTTGTATCAATGGGTTTTTCAAAACTTTTGTACGACTATAGCGTTAGCTTGGACATAAAGACGGCGACGGGCTCACCACCTGTCACGTTGTCCCGAAAATATCTTCGGTGGAAAGTGGGTCAAAGGGACTTATTTGTCTGGACTAGATTTCTCTCTACTGTATTGTACTGTATTCTATACTGTACTGTATTCTACCTGTACTGGGAAATGCGTGAAGATATTTCTTTATTTATTTATTTTATATCTCAATGCCTAAATCACAAATCTGTCTTGTCTATTGCCGAGTAGAATTATTGGAACCTGTTTTTATAGATTCTTTCTTTGACCGTTTTGACTTTGACATTCTACAAATTAAATTTATTATGTGATTATGTAATTTGCATACTAATGTGATACCACAATGTATAACAAAAATTTAATTTATTCAACATAACAAAAAGAGAAAAAATTCAAGGATATTAACAACTTTTATTTTAAAATTTATAAAAGATGGGATACTCCGTGTGTTAACGGCCTAAGAATATGGCCACTCCCTTTATTTCCGTGAATGTCGTAAGAAGCGACTAAGCGAAACAGCCTTGAATATCTTTATGGCGGGATAAGCTTCTCTAAAAATATCAGACTAAAATTATCAGACCGAAGATGGGCAGCAGCGTCTGAGGTGCGAGTGGTCTGGTGCGATCGCCAATTCGCTTGACAATTCGTGGCGATTATGGCAAATAGGGAGGCTATGCGAGAGGTATATGTCCTACAGTGGACTTTATTCAGGCTCATATGTATGTATGCATGTGTTATGAAAGATTAGAATTATGTTTAAATCAAACACTAATAATAAAATGTCACGATAGCCGAGTGGTTGGGTGGTCGGAATTTCGAGTCAAGAGACCCGAGCTCGATCTCCAGTTGCCAGGCTCGTACCAATGAGTTCAAAAACTTTTGTACGACTATAGCGTTAGCTTGGACATAAAGACGGCGACGGGCTCACCACCTGTCACGTTCTCCCGAAAATATCTTCGGTGGAAGGTGGGTCAAAAGGGACCTCGTTGTCTAGATTAGACCTCTGTCTACCCCTATATTGTGAATTGCGTGAAGATATTTATTTTTTATTTTACTAATAATAATACAAGTGGAATAGCCTAGAGTCCGGCTAGAGCTGGCTGGTCGCAGAGCACCCACGCAAAGCGATGAGACAAGTAAGGTCAAGGTCAGAACGTCGGTTTGTTTGTCGAGTAACAGTTGATACGTGTCATGTATTTATCAATATGATCCGATTTATTAGCATATTTTAATAGCCGGCTACATTCATTGTCACCCCAATATAATGGCAAGGTTATTCGGTTTAACAATCGGCATATACCAGTGGTCGTTTTATAAAACGGCTTTCAAGGTTATCGAAGTGTTGTTTTCTTGTCGATAACACTCAGGCTTCTCGATAATAATGTCAATGGGCATTGAGTGTGGCCCGAGGCGCGGGTTTCGTCAGCATGTCAACGCGCCGCCCTCGCACAGTGACAGATGAATATATAAATAATAATAATAAATGAATAATATATATGCATCATAAATAGGGACAACATCACATACATTGCTCTTATCCCAAAGTAAGCAAGAATTTGTATTATGGAATCAGAAATAACGAAGGTACCATAAAAACCCAGACCCGGGATAATAGAGAAAAGGATTTTTTAACATTGACCCAACCGGGAATCGAACCCTGGTCCTCAGAGCTGGCGACACCGTGATAACCAGTGCGCCACTCTTCCATGGAGGTCATCAAAAACAAAGAGCAACGGATCAGGATGTTTGGATTTTTCTCTGAATACATACAAATGTTTCAGAAAGACATATCTTATTTACCTGGATATATATAAAGCTTATAGTTTCACTTCAACATAATACTATAGATTTACCTGAAATCATCTAAGGAAGCAAAGCGAGTTTTTGAAATCATAACAAAATGTAATATTCGATGTGAAAATAAATAATAAAATAAAAATATCTTCACGCCATCCAATACGGGGGTAGACATGAGAAGTCTAGACATTTAAGTCCTTTTGACCCACGTTCCACTGAAGAATTTTTTTAGCACGTGATAGGTTGTAAGCCCGTCGCCGTCTTTATATCCAAGCTAATAATCGTATAGTAAGCTATAAATCGTACATAAGTTTTTGAAAAAAAAAACCATTGGTACGAGCCTGCCACCTGAGGATCGTACTCGGGTCTCTTGACTCGGATTCCGATTACCTAAACACTCGGCTATCGTGAGTTTTCCAAGTGAAAAGAACTAACTTAATATTATCTATCCAGGGAAGAAGTAAAATTGGGATTAACTCGAAATAGAGGGATATAATTACTATTGCATTGGTTTTCATCGTTCCGAAAGTTAATGTGTTAAAACCTTAACTCTGCAGCTACAATCAAAACGTGTTTTTCAAAGTGAACTATATCTATTTCATATCATGTCAGTAAACTGTTCAACTGTGAATTTATGTTAATTAGTCCGGGTAGCCTTCCAAGCTTAAAGCGACATTTAAAGTGTTGTTTAAAATGTAACATCGAGTGGGTAGTGTCTGGCTATAATAATAAAGTCATTTATGTTTATATTAAGATACTAAAGAAAATTTATTTTTAATGTTGTCATTAAATTGATATTTAATTTAATTAATATTGTTTTTTTATTAAATTAGAAAATAGTATTTAATGAAATTTTATCCTAATAAATTTAGCACTTTAGACATAATTTGATATGTATTTGAGAAAGACGACAGAGAAGTGGTAAATATGGGTTAAACAGAAATGTTTAGAACCAATCAATGCAAACAAATTAAATTGATGGTATATTCTCGATGATAATACAAAATCTCACTTGAACATAAACGGGAATATGTTAAAAAGAGGAATACAAGTTAATTATAAAAAGAAACATGTTCACGCCAATCCCAATACAGGGGTAGACAAACGTCTAGACTATAAATTTATTGAGATAAGGTGCTGAGCATGTCGTTGTCTGCATGTCGAAGTCTACTTATACTCGTAAATCATAGATCAGTTTTTGAAAAAACCCTTTGATACGAACCTACTACCTGGGGATGGAACACGGGTCTCTTGAATCGAATTCCGATCAGCCAAACACTCAGCTGAAGTTGATTAACTTAGAAACCTCTTTCGTTTCTTTCAAATCACAATTTTCTTCATTCATGCACGTCTAGGTATCCGAGTACTCTCGCGGAAAGATAAATAATAAATCATATATAGTATTTACATTTTAATACTACCAATTCTTTCATTGATTCTGCTCTCGACATATAAAATTACATTCATATATATACATACGGATTCATTCGTTCCCTGGGTAAAAAATAACCTTCGTCCTTCAACAGGTCCCCGGCAATATTAATTAAAATGCGTTAAGGAAAATCTCAATAATTATAACCAGAATTTGTCCCACAAGAATCATGCATTTTTCGGTGATACCAATAAATAACATTTTAATTCAGTTAGTTTATAAACCTACGCGACGACCTCCTTGGACGAGTGGCGTACACACCGGTTTTCGTGATATCGCCAGGTCTGAGACCCCACGTTGGACCCGGGATTCAATGTACAAATAACTTTTTCTACATTTACACGGGCAAGTGTGTTTATGGTACCTTCTTTGTTTCTGATACCATAATACAAGTGCTTAAGCTGCTTACTTTGGGATCAGAGCAATGTATGTCATACCGTCTCTATGTATGTATGTCTTTATTTATTAATTAACAATGCGTCAAATTTCATTAAATTTCTTTCAACCATTTTGGTATGGTTTAATTACAAACAAATTTAAATTTACGTTTATTTCACATTAGTTGTATTAAATTCTTTTGCGACAGCAACATGAGAACGTGAATAACTGTAGTCACGATATCCGAGTGGTTGTGTGATCGGAATTCGTGTCGAGAGACCCGAGTTCGATCTCCAGGTGATACGGTCGTATAATTCGTACAATGTATAATAAATACGTAAAGACGGCAACGGGCTCTCCACCGACGGGTGGTGAGCCCATAGCCGTCTCAAAAATATCTTCGGTGGAAGGTGGTTTAAAGGGACTTAATTGTTTACACTAGACCTCTGTCTACCCGTGTATTGGGAATAGCGTATTATTTATAACTATAATTATGAATTCGTGTATCCGAATTATATTTATCCGTATTATATCCATAACGCGTTACATAAGTAAGATGAGTGTGGGCCAAAGGTCGTTAGTGATGCAACTCTTGCCAAAAACAAACGCTTTGCGCTTTACCTGTCCGTGTATAATGGTTTTTTTAACTGTAAGGTTGAACACGCGGACCAAACTTTCAGATTGATTCTTTATTATTATATATGCATTAGTCTACACAGTAGATAAGTAAATATCTTCACGCAATTCGGAATACAGGGGTAGGCAGAGGTCTAGTCTAGACAATTAAGTCCCTTAGACCCACCTTCCACCGAAAATATTTTCGGGACAACGTTACAGGTGGTGAGCCCGTCGCCATCTATATGTCCAATCCAACGATATAATTCGTACATAAGTTTTTAAAAAACCCATTGGTACGAGCCTGCCAACTGGGGATCAAACTTGGATCTCTTGACTCGAAATTCAGACCATCCTTCCACTCGGCTATCGTGATTATTACAAAGTAAATAATTATATAAATAAATACCTGGGGTAGATAGAGGTCCAGACAATTAAGTTAAGGAATCAGAAACAATGAAGGTACCACAAACACCCAAACCAGAGGAAATGTAGAAACAAGTGTTATCTACATTGACCCATTCGAGAATCGAACCCGAGGCCTAAGGGCTGGCGAAACCATGGAAACCGATCGGTACGCCTCTCGTTCAGGGAGGAACAAAGGTATTCTCAATGTATATTCCGCAGCCATTCCTTACGGTATACTCAGGAATAAAGGATGTGGGATATTCTGCACACCATTCCTGTTATACAGAGTTCCCGTTATACGTTAATACAGGGGTAGACAGAGGTCAGTGGTAGAAAAATGGTATAGAATTAAGTCGACAACCCATGAGCTCGTCACTATTTTCATATACAAGACAACTATGAATGTAATTCGTACATAAGATTATGAGAAAACCTACTGGTGCGAGCCCATCGCCTGGGTATCGAATTTTGGTCTCTTGACTCGACTACCAATCACCCAACCACCCAACCATTCGGCTATCGAGACTAGCTTAAAAATGGGATATTCTAATACCGTATTATGTGTATTGTATTATCGGGACATTCTTTTCAATAAATAATAATAATTTAATATTCATTATAAATATATAATATATTACATTAAAGTAAAAAAAAAAAATTTAAAAAATATAAAAAAAAATATCACGCTATTCCCAAAAACTGAGGTAGACAAAAGTCTTGACAATTAAGTTTTTCGTCGACGTTCGTTTGTTTCGTTTTTGGTCGACCAAGTTATCACAGAAAATATTTTTGGGGACAACGTGACAGGTGGTGAGCCCGTCGCCATCTATATGTCCAATCCAACGATATAATTCGTACATAAGTTTTAAAAACCCATTGGTACGAGCCTGCCAACTGGGGATCAAACTTGGATCTCTTGACTCAAATTCTAATTACCCCAACCACTCGGTTATCATAACTTCACTAGAAAATTGGTGACATTTTCCGCAGTGGAGCGACTCAGGAGTCTTGTTAATAGCTATTGCTTTCATCAATTTACGGAATAGTCATCTCTAAAACTGCCAGATATAGAGCTGCAAGCAGAAGCAGTAGTCGCTGCTTCTGCTTACGGCTCTGCTATATTTTAATGCGAGGTTTCACGCTTGCCAAGCGTGCCAATTATGGCAAATCCTTGTTAAGGGAGAGGACTATATCCGGCAAGACTTAAACAATAACACAAGTTATTTAATAACCTACTAAATAATGGCAAGAAAATCACCAACCAAATGAAAATAGACAAAAATTTAAATAAATGCCTAATTTATACATGTAATAAAATATCTTCGCTCCGTTCCTTCTTATAAAAAATATCTTCATAATGGGGTAGACATAGGTCTAGACAGTAAATTCCTATCGCCGAAGACATTTTGGGACATCAAGACAGGTGGTGAGCCCGTCGCCATCTATATGTCCAATCCAACGATATAATTCGTACATAAGTTTTAAAACCCATTGGTATTGAGAATGGCGTGAATATATTTTTTATTTATTTATAACAACTATAGAATTAGCAACGGAGTGTATAACTTTAATCAAAATTTCTCGCCACCGGTCCACGCTTGAGAAATAACACCATCATTCAAACGCGACATCTCATATGCAAATTATAATAAAATTTACATTAGGAACCGGCCGGAGGCGGCACACGTATGTTTTTCTCGAGTAACGCAAAGGGATTAGTAAGAGGTCATGTCTAAATATTTGCGACGAATATTTTAACACTAGTCTCTATCGACTGGTATTGAGAATGGCGTGAATATATTTTTTATTTATTTATATTAAATTTATTAATATTATTTTTATTAAAAGTCACTATAGCCGAGTGGTTGGGTAGTAGGAAGACGAGAGAGTCAAGAGACACGAGTTCGATCCCCAGGTGGATGGCTCATCGCAATAAGTTTCCTAAAGACTTATGTCCTATTTATATTGTTGGCTTGGACATAAAAGTCTGCGACAGGCTCTCCCCCTATCACTGTCACGTTGTCTCAAAAATCTCTAGTCTCTATCGACTGGTATTGAGAATGGCGTGAATATATTTTTTATTTATTTATAACTACAATAGAATTAGCAACGGAGTGTATAACTTTAATCAAAATTTCTCGCCACCGGTCCACGCTTGAGAAATAACACCATCATTCAAACGCGACATCTCATATGCAAATTATAATAAAATTTACATTAGGAACCGGCCGGAGGCGGCACACGTATGTTTTTCTCGAGTAACGCAAAGGGATTAGTAAGAGGTCATGTCTGAATATTTGCGACGAATATTTTAACACTAGTCTCTATCGACTGGTATTGAGAATGGCGTGAATATATTTTTTATTTATTTATATTAAATTTATTAATATTATTTTTTATTAAAAGTCACGATAGCCGAGTGGTCGAGTGATCGGAATTTTGAGTCAAGAGACCCGAGTTCGATCCCCAGGTGGCAGGCTCATACCAATGGGTTTTTCAAAAACTTAAGTACGTATTATATCGTTGGCTTGGACATAAAGACGGCGACGGGCTCACCACCTGTCACGTTGTCCCGACAATATCTTCTGTGCAAGGTGGATCAAAGGGACTTAATTGTCTAGACTTGACATCTGTCTGTCCCTGTATTGGGAATGGTGTGAGGATATTTATTTATATATTTATATTTTATTTAGGAAAAAAATTTAAAAAATATAAAAAAAAATATCACGCTATTCCCAAAAACTTGAGATAGACAAAAGTCTTGACAATTAAGTTTTTCGTCGACGTTCGTTTGTTTCGTTTTTGGTCGACCAAGTTATCACAGAAAATATTTTTGGGGACAACGTGACAAACGTTGAACCAGTCGCCGTCTTCATGTTCATTCCAACGACACAAATCGCACATAAGTTTTTGAAAATACACATCGGTACGAGCCTGTCATCTTGGAATCGGACTCTGGTCTCTTGACTCAAATTCTAATTACCCCAACCACTCGGTTATCATAACTTCACTAGAAAATTGGTGACATTTTCCGCAGTGGAGCGACTCAGGGGGTCTTGTTAATAGCTATTGCTTTCATCAATTGACGGAATAGTCATCTCTAAAACTGCCAGATATAGAGCTGCAAGCAGAAGCAGTAGTCGCTGCTTCTGCTTACGGCTCTGCTATATTAATGCGAGGTTTCACGCTTGCCAAGCGTGCCAATTATGGCAAATCCTTGTTAAGGGAGAGGACTATATCCGGCAAGACTTAAACAATAACACAAGTTATTTAATAACCTACTAAATAATGGCAAGAAAATCACCAACCAAATGAAAATAGACAAAAATTTAAATAAATGCCTAATTTATACATGTAATAAAATATCTTCGCTCCGTTCCTTCTTATAAAAAATATCTTCATAATGGGGTAGACATAGGTCTAGACAGTAAATTCCTATCGCCGAAGACATTTTTGGGACATCAAGACAGGTGGTGAGCCGGTCGCCCTCTTTACGTCCAAACCAACGATATAAATCGAACATAAGTTTATGAAAAACCCATTGGTAGATTCAAATTCACCATTTTCTCCAAAAATACACGTCTAGGAATCCGTGTAATCTACTTCATAAAAAATATTACTTGCGATTACGAGGAGCTAGATCTCCTACTCTAGTTCTGCCTTCGGTGTACTAGAACTTTAACTTCGGTGTACTAGAACTTTAACTTCGGTGTACTAGAACTTTAACTTCGGTGTACTAGGCTTGTGATAAAAATGTCATTGGCGCCGTTACTCAAGTATTCGACAAAAACGACTGTGTATACAAACATCACTTAGAAGTTTAACAAAATCAGAGTACACAGCGGAAATCATACCACATTACATAAAAAAAAAAAATATCACGCTATTCCCAAAAAACTGAGGTAGACAAAAGTCTTGACAATTAAGTTTTTCGTCGACGTTCGTTTGTTTCGTTTTTGGTCGACCAAGTTATCACAGAAAATATTTTTGGGGACAACGTGACAAACGTTGAACCTGTCGCCGTCTTCATATTCATTCCAGCGACAAAAATCGCACATAAGTTTTTGAAAATACACATCGGTACGAGCCTGTCATCTTGGAATCGGACTCTGGTCTCTTGACTCAAATTCTAATTACCCCAACCACTCGGTTATCATAACTTCACTAGAAAATTGGTGACATTTTCCGCAGTGGAGCGACTCAGGAGTCTTGTTAATAGCTATTGCTTTCATCAATTGACGGAATAGTCATCTCTAAAACTGCCAGACTAAAATATGGCAGAGCCGTAAGCAGAAGCTTACGGTTCTGCTATATTTTAATGCAAGGTTTCACGCTTGCCAAGCGTGCCAATTATGGCAAATCCTTGTTAAGGGAGAGGACTATATCCGGCAAGACTTAAACAATAACACAAGTTATTTAATAACCTACTAAATAATGGCAAGAAAATCACCAACCAAATGAAAATAGACAAAAATTTAAATAAATGCCTAATTTATACATGTAATAAAATATCTTCGCTCCGTTCCTTCTTATAAAAAATATCTTCATAATGGGGTAGACAGAGGTCTAGACAGTAAATTCCTATCGCCGAAGACATTTTTGGGACATCAAGACAGGTGGTGAGCCGGTCGCCCTCTTTACGTCCAAACCAACGATATAAATCGAACATAAGTTTATGAAAAACCCATTGGTAGATTCAAATTCATCATTTTCTCCAAAAATGCACGTCTAGGAATCCGTGTAATCTACTTCATAAAAAATATTACTTGCGATTACGAGGAGCTAGATCTCCTTCTCTAGTTCTGCCTTCGGTGTACTAGGCTTGTGATAAAAAACGTGATTGGCGATGTTACTCAAGTATTCGACAAAAACGACTTGGTATACAAACATCACTTAGAAGTTTAACAAAATCAGAGTACACAGCGGAAATCATACCACATTACACAAAAATATTTAATAAAATGCATTTGTTAAAGGTTTTTACGGTATTTTTAAGATAACTGATGAAAATGATTTGTAATATATTATAATAATAATTATATATAATATATCTAATATAATATATCAAGGATTCAAAGTTCAGATATCTCAGGTTCGTGTCAGGTCGTGTCAAGGGACGGCCCTTCGTGCACTATCGAGAATTTTTCAATAAAGCTCCAGCATTCGTTCGAAAAAACATATAAGGTTATTTAAGAAACTTCTCCTCCTTTCAAGTTGTTCAAAAATATGTCTTCTCACTTACTTAAAAGTATAATAATATAAATTCCGTAAATGGACCACATATAACATTTACTCCTCGCGTGTAGTTAACGCTTAAAGTTAGTAAAATAATTTTAAGTAACGAACGAAGAGAAACGAACAACTAGATAAACTTAATTTGTTACATGATATATAGAATTGTAAAATCTGTATCATTTCAGTGTCTAGTAATCATGAAAATTTAAAAAAAATATTAAAACTATATCACCGCTGCAATTCCTCTAATTTGTTCCCAAAAGATACAAAACACTTATATCATTTATCATCATTACTATTTCTACTCCATTCAGTCGCGATATTTCGGAGCGTCCGATGCACTTTTGAATAATTTCATATAAATCTCGCATTGAACTTAATATAAATTAAGGGGAGGCACTCAATTTCCGCGCGCACGCAGTAACAAGACAGTTGATCAACGAATAGATTGTCGGCAGTGTAAAGAGATAAAGCAGTGCGCCACTCACTGGCGAGGCAGAGCGCGGCGAGGCAGCACAGCACGCGACACGACATGGCGGTTACTGATCACCACGCGCGCTACACTCGATATTTACCTAAAACTTTGCCGCGCTTTAAGCTTCCCCCACTGACAAACAATCGGCAAAAAAACATGCCTTTCCTAAAAAACAGCAAAATATCAGAAGACTAGAGTCAATTAATTGTTGTAGATTAAATTTTAATGTCGCTTACCGGACATATCTGGTTCTAGTGCCAGTGGATTGAGAGCGATTGACTGGATGAGTTCGGAGGTTTAGTCCTCAGTACAATAAGCTAAGGGCCTTGGCTTTTTAGAAAAATTCAACATTAGTGTGGCAAACACATTATCTGACCTTATATTTTAAACAGAAAACTCTGGGGTTTGTTATTTTTTCAAAAACTTTTGTCCCATGTTTATCGTTTGTACATTTTTTTACAATTTTTGTCTTTCTGTCGGTCTGTTTGTTCCAGCTAATCTCTGAAACGGTTGGACCGATTTTAACAAGACTTTCACTGACAGACAGCCATTGTTATAAAAGCTAACATAGGTACTTTTATTTTAGAAACATAATTAGGGTTCCGCGTTAAGTGTTAAACTGCGGGCAAAGCCGCGGGGGGCAGCTAGTTCAAAATAAAATTAAAATAGTGTAACTAAACATCAGTTGTATACATTTGTAGTAATTTTATATATATTTACTTTATTTGTGTCATGTAAACATGAAGTGCATTAAAGCCTCTATATAAGAATAACACAAAAAGTAAATAATCTTCTATGTAGTGTATATTATATCATATTCAAATTAATTAAATTATATACTCTAATATGCAATGTCTAATGATGTTTCTATAACATAAAACCTCTTTTCTTAACTTATCTCTTCTATAGGCTCTTTTATTACTTGATTAAAATTATATGCGATTTTCAATTTGACTCTGTAACTTCATACACATCATTAGTAAACAATCGAACATTTTATTAAATCTTGCCTACAAGCAAGGAAAACTTGAAAAAGACATAAGCTATAAGTGCTTAATTTATTTAAATTACAATTCATTGTTGAACACTTGTACACAATTCACTTTATTTAATTATCGTGTACAATTGTGTACAAGTGTTCAACAATGAATTTTAATGCAATGAAATTTCACCAAGTGCAAATTTTAATGCAAAGACAACAATCGCAAGTATAAACTATATAATAGCTTAATTTATTATTAATAACATGGGATGAGATTAATAACAATATATGGGAGTCACGATAGCCGAGTGGTTGGGTGGTTCGAATTTCGAATCAAGAGAACCGAGTTCGATCCCTAAGTGGCAGGCTCGTACCAATGGGTTTTTCAAAAACTTATGTACGAATCATATCAATGGCTTGGACATAAAGGCGGCGACGGACTCACCACCTGTCACGTTGTCCTGAAGATATCTTCGGTGGAAGGTGGGTCAAAGGGACTTAATAGTCTAGACTAGACCTCTGTCTACTCCCGTATTGGAAATTGCGTGTAGATATTTATTTAATTTTTATTATTAATAACATAAATATTTTACGTCGAACTTTTGCTATGGATTGATTATATCATTTATGGACATGGTGTTTACCAACATCCCATAAACACTCACGTTAAGCGCGACATCAATCGATTCACACATACGTATAAAAATATAATTACATATATTCTATGAATGAAAAATACTCGTTTTTCATTCATAGAATATATGTAATTATATTTTATGAAAAAAAAAAATAGCTGATTGATATTTTTTTTTGAATACGACCCTTACTGATATACTAACACTGTAGTGATCATAGTGTAAGCGCGTTGAAGTCTTTTCTTAGGCGTTACTGAGATGTTATGAAATAGCATTATTGCGATCACGCTATTTAATGAAAATTTAATATATTCTGATAACTCGTCGCTGTGTTGTGTAGTTATTGATGACCTCCGTGACTGAGTGGCGCACACGGCGGTTTTCATTATGACGCCGCTCTATGGTCCCGGGTTCAATTCTCGGACGATTCAAAAACCATATTTTGTAAATTTTCTCTTTCTGATTACATAATAAAACTGTTTCTTACTTATCTAGAGATCACACCTAGGCTATTAATGTAATAAATACCAATAATTTATTATTAAATCAATTGTAATTAAATTATTTATCGATAATATCTTCGTTTCGCCATTCCCAATATTTCTAAACAGAGGTAGACAGAAGTAAGCTAGACAATTAATTCCTTCCGACTCACCTTTCACCGATGGCACTTTATGGTGGTAAGCCTGTCACTGTCTTCATGTTCATGTCAACTATATAAATCGTACGCAAGTTTTCAAAAAACGGAGCCTCCTACTACCTCAGGATCGAACTCGGGTTTCTTGACTCGAATTTTGGTCACTCAATAACTCGGTCCCCGACTCGAACCCGACACGATCTAACCAGGAATCAAACGCCACTCGTGGAGGTCGTTAAAATAAATATATATATTAATTGCCAAAAAATATAGTTAAAAGTCTGCACCAATACAGGCCTGCTTCTGATTCCGAGGAAATCCTGATGATCCTGAGGAAATTGCTTCCGATTCCGAAATAAACTATTTGTATAATATTTTGTCAAAAAGGATCCACACAACTTTTGAAAGCTCAAGTTTATATTCAAATAACAGCAGGGTGCCCTACGGCCTACGCGTTATATGAGTATGATTTTACGTCCGTGTGTATTTTAGTTCATTGGTATTTACCGGATTTATTTTCTCGGAAACACCGACCCAGCGGACAAAGGACTGAGTAATAGACGAATGGATGGGATTTTCTTTAAAGTACACTCAGCTGGGAATTTTATAAAGAGCAAATCTAAATTAGTTTTTTATTTCTGAAGGTTTAAAAAGTCACGATAGCCGAGTGGTTGGGTGATCGGAATTCGAGTCAAGAGACCCGAGATCGATCCCAAGGCTCGTATCAATTCATAAACTTATGTTCGATTTATGTCGGTGGCTTGGACATAAAGACGGCGACGGGCTCACTGCCTGTCACGTTGTCCCAACAATTTCTACGGTGGAAAGTGGGTTGAAAGGAGTTAATCGGCTAGACCACAGTTTACCCCTGTATTGGGTATGGCGTAATGATTTTTTTTTCTTATTTCCACAGGTTGTTATTTAGGTAGTTATGTAGTTAGGATTCAGCATATTATTTGTCTATTTTAGTGTAATGGTACCAAAAATTTGTTTCTTACTTTTTAAAGGAGTCAGTATGACTTTTATCGATTATGTTACGTATTTTTAATGCAAGTAAAGGGAGTGAGAAAAATTTGAACTATCTACGTTTACTGCCGGTGGTGGTCAAGCCGTATGGATTTTATATCACATATTTATTTATTTATTATGTTTATCTTCACGCACAATCCTTGACGGGGTAGCTAGAGAAAACAGTGTCCTGCCTTACATACCTCATTCGCTTCTTTCAGATACTTCATACATCCACGTCTAGGTATCGGAGTACTTTTGACCCTCCCCTCTTCGAGCAATATGTTCACATGTTCTTTGAATAATCCTCCGCCTACCTCGACACATTCTAATATTAACTTTCGCGATATATATTTTCTTCAAGATTCGGTCTTCACTCAACGTCAAATCGAAGCATGCTCTTACCAATTTTAGGGTCAGCTTTCAAACCAGTGACATTGCGAATCTCTTCGTTTCGTTTTCGCTCGGCCTAGGTGACGCCGTACATTTTACGAAGCGATCGCTATATATAAAGGATATATATATATATATATATATATATATATATATATATATATATATATATATATATATATATACATATATATATATATATATATATATATATATATATATATATATATATATATATATATATATATATATATATATATATATATATATATATATATATATATATATATATATATATATATATATATATATATATATATATATATATATATATATATATATATATATATATATATATATATATATATATATATATATATATATACGACGCCGTTTTTATGTCCAAGCCAACGATATAGATCGTACGTAAGTTTTTTTAACAAACCCACTGGTACGTGCCTACCTCCCCCAGACCTGGAGATCGAGCTCGAGCCTCCCTTCACCTCAACTCGGATCGAATTCCAATCAACCAACCACTACCAGATTTTATAATGCAATGATTGAAATAAAACGATTTTCGGATTTTCTCGCGTTTTTAATTAGTTTTTAATAACTATTTTTATATCCTCACGTTTACAGCACAGCCCTTTACAGCATCCGTGGTCACAGGGTGTCGTATCGTGGTCCCCACGACATTAGATAGACGAAAAATAGTTTGTAAAAACTATTTTTTTCGTGTAATTATTTATTTACAGAAAAAATTATGTTAATATTTACAATACTTATTAACTAAAAACTATTATAATCGTAGAGCCCTACTCCTCGTGGCATGGTACCAAGAATGCTGGCTGCATTTCCACGTTGAATGGCTAGACTTAACCGTTGAGCGAGAAAAGAACCAGCCCTCTTGTCACCAGCGGCAACGATAAGTCGCGAATACAATTCCTTTAGAAACTGCATCGCGCGGGGACCCCACGGACCGATTGTCTCTACGGCAAATGGAACAAATATATAGTCTCCTTTCAAAGACTCATATTTACGCCATTTACCCGATTCAGCTGCCTCTGATGCCGCCCCGGCCCTTATCGAAGTACCCTTGATATGAGAGGCCGCTAATGTATCGACGCAAGTTGCGTCCCACACAAGAGCTTGGCCTCTCTCCCAAGGGACTAAAGTCAAGCCGTCGGGTCTCTTACCAGCCTTCCTAAATATTCCACAAGACTCTAAAACCGATGGAATATTTATGGAAACAAGAGCCCTTCGGATGATTTCATTCAAGGAACCGTGACGAGACAGTCTGCCGGCACTTTTTTGGCATGAAAGTCCGTGGAGGCCTAACTCGTCGACGTCGCTGCCATAAGGACATCGATGTGGTTGAAAAATCGATCGATCCTTTGTCGAAACACCTAGAAAGCGGGCGCGGCCTCTGTCACAGTGAAAATTGTTCAGTAAGCATTTCTGCACATTCTGAACCAACGAGATATCCCACCGTTTTTGTGAGTTAGGTTCCAGTGGAATATCCTCGCCGGGTCAGAGACATAACCATGCTTCTCTTGCCTCGTTAGCAAAGGTCAAGTCCAAATCATTCTTAAGAATTTTACGTGACAAATCATGAACACGGTGTACGGGGGCAAGGAAAGCCGGCAGCGCAATATTTGAAACCTCTCTTATACCGATACCTCCAAATCTAACAGGTAAGGTAGCTTGAGTCCAGCTAGATGAGACTAAAGATAAATTTAGAATTTTTTCCAAAGCTATTTTGAGATTAAGGTCAATTTGTTTTAAAAAATGAGAACATTTCCATGCTGGACTCGAGCGGAGTAAATAAGTAAATTTAGGAACAAGAGCGCAATATTTTAAAATAGTAAGCGCTATATGAGAATTAAGAATATACAGTTTATTAACATGTTCTAAAAATTGATCAAATTTTACTTTCAAAAGAGGTTTCATACTCTCTATAAATAACGGCGCTCCAAGGAGGTAAAGAGAATCCGCCTCAGTTACTTTAATGCCAGGAGATATATTGTTAAAACTTTGAAACAAACTGTGTCTATGAGAAGACAAACGGTCGGGAATGAAAAGTTCACATTTAGTATTATTTAATTCAAGGCCAATGTTTTTAAAATTTTGAATAATTTTTTGAAGGTCATTTGGCACGTTATCTGGCTTTCCTCCTAGGGTTCCGTCATCTAGGTACCAAACATTGAGTTTGGATTTCAACTTTGAAATAATCGGTTGAATTCCCAAACTAAACAATGCTGGGTCCAGTGAATCACCCTGCTGAACTCCGACGGCTGAGTCAATTAAATGATTTTCGTAAAATAAATTAGTTTTGACTGTAACATTGCCAAACGTAATGGTAAATTTCCGGGGTATGTTTCGCAACCTTAGATCGAACCCCAACTTTAGATCGAAGTTTATGTGCCTACATGCTAATTTAGAAGTTAAACGTCTAAAAGTGGAACCAACAGCTATAGGGCGGATACCACTATCTTTTTTTGTAAAGGCATAACCTTGCTCCATATATGATTTTAACAAAATTGGGATTTACATTGCCAGAAAGCATAAAATTATTTAATTTTGTTATGTCGCCCAAAAGAATTCGGCCAGCGTCACCGGCGGACGCTCTTACAAGATCTTTCAGATGTTGAGGCGTAATTCCGTCAATGCCGCCGGCAGAGCCATTTGAGAAAGACATAATTGCCTCTAAAGTATCTTTTTCTGAAACTTGTAATGGCTGATAAGAAGGATCAGGAGGCGACGGTAGAAGCAAGAAGGAATTGGCCTTAGGATGCTTCTGATGTAAGCTTTCAAGGGTGTCCGCATTGTGAGGCCTCAGGATATCATCTGAAAATAAAATACGCGATGCGTTTTTTAAATCACCATCCATAACTTTAGACTCGACAACTTTCGATAGTTAATTGACTGAGGCGTTACTTTGCAGAAATTTATTGTAAAGTTGTTATTGAAAAAATTACTTCGCAACCCTCTGCATGCAAATATAAAAAGGTATATGTTACCTGCTCTTCTTCTCTTCGGACCAGGTAACATATACCTTTTTATATTTGCATGCGGAGGGTTGCGAAGTAATTTTTTCAATAACAACTCGACAACTTTCTTTAAATCAAAATTGTGTGGTCTTGGAGCTATGGATGTATCAATCGGTGAATCAAAATTTTGAAAAGAATTGTTTTTAAGCTGGGACGTAATTGACTTACGCCCCGTTTTGTCAACATGAAAATGAAAATATGCAAAGTAAAATAATTTTTGCCAACTAGTTACAGTGTTAAAAGTAAAACAATTTTGAATGGTATTTTACTATAAGTCACGATAGCCGAGTTGTTGGGTGGTCGGAATTTCGAGTCGAGAAACCCGAGTTCGATCCCCAGGTGGCAGTACCAATGAGTTTTTCAAAAAACTTATGTACGAATTTCATCGTTGGCTTGGACATAAAGGCGGCGACGGGCTCACCACCTGTCACGTTGTCCCGAAAATATCTTCGGTGGAAGGTGGGTCAAAGGGACTTAATTGTCTAGACTTGACCTCTGTCTACCCTTGTATTGGGAATTGCGTGAAGATATTTTTTTTAATTTTTTGTTCGATAAAGCTTTAGCTATCTGCATCCTCGCACCTCTAGGATTCCTCCTAAGTATTGGTACATTACAGTGGTAATAATGAATTTTGTCCGAAAAATTTTGAAAATTGGTTTGATTAATATCTCTGATTGTGCCATGAGAGGGGACGGGAGGCTCTGAAACCGGAATTGACCGTGAATGACAACGTCTAATAAGTATATTTATACCTCTTTTACCTTTAAAAAGCCTACAGTCTGAACAATTTCGACATTGTAGGAATTCCGGTTGAGAATTGGTAGGAGCGATATTCATAAACTAATTATTATATCAAAACTAATTAAT
Organism: Sericinus montela; assembly: GCA_029286605.1. NCBI lineage: Eukaryota > Metazoa > Arthropoda > Insecta > Lepidoptera > Papilionidae > Sericinus > Sericinus montela. The sequence goes on along the minus strand of JAGSMR010000024.1, from coordinate 666,489 downwards.
AACGCGATAAAATCCGAAAATCGTTTTATTTTAAATGTGTGGTATTCGCGTAAATACAAAAAATCATTATGCAATGATTGAATTATATTATTATTCCGTGTGGTAAAGGTGTAAAGATATTTCCGCTCCCTTTCTTCCCGTGGGTGTCGTAAAAGGCGATTAAGGGAAACAGCTGTGAATATCGTTATGGCAGCCGACAGAGAGTGAGATAACCGTTTCTAATAATATCAGATCAAAATAATCAGACCGAAGATGGGCAGCAGCGTCTGCGGAGCGAGTGGTCTGGTACAGCAATCGCCAAATCCTCCCTATGGGAAAGGCCTATGTAACTGCAGTGGACTTTAATAGGCCGTTATGTATGTATGTAGTATACATGTGGGGTAACAACAAACACAGGTTGTAGTTCGTACGACGTATATTGCATGACTGGTCATTCACCTTACAAGTTGCATATACCCTCTTACACATACATTACACCTCCTCACTTATTCTAAGGTACAATAAAAAAAAACGAAACAAAACAAAATCAACTTGAAACAAGTATATATAACTGACACATGAATTAACACCAACTATGTGTTACAAAACAAACATAACAAAATTTAAGAAAGTACAAATTAAACCAATGAATGTATCATTGGTTTAATTAATCAAAATCTAGTATACTAGGACGTTTTGTTACACAATTCCTGGGAAGGGTGTTCACAAAATCGGGCGAGCTAGACGACGGCACGCTCGTGATTGGGTTATTAGATGTTGTTGACCGGTTTTCGTGCGGTTCCGGCAACGGCAGTACCGTTACCGGTTTAGATCCTGATACTTTAGCTGCATTAGAAATGACAGAGTCATTGCTCGCGGCACTGTAGCGGGTTCTCACTCTGCTCTTGAGCTTGTGATGTGTCCGATGGGGGACATGAATTAGTTACCGCACACCCTGAACTCCACCTTAACTGATCTATGACTATGGCCTTCCTTACCCAATGACGAACGAACTCTGTAATTTGTTTTCCCTAGCTGTTGTACAATCTCGCCCTTAACCCACTTTTCACCCTTAGGGTATTCCTTCAAGAAAACTTTATCTCCCGGTTGCATACTTCTGATTGTCCCCCTATCATATTGCATGTTTCTTTCCCTCTTTTCACGCACTAATGAATCCCTATCCGGTTTTAACGCATCCAACCTAGTTCTTAGCTGTCGCCCCTGAAGTATTCGCGCTGGACTCTCACTGACCGAACCATGCTCGGTATTACGATATAATAACAAAAAACGTTGCAAAGCTATTTCTACGTCTAAGTTTTCGCTCATGGCTTTTTTAATAACTGATTTGCATATTTTTATCGCGTTTTCCGCCGCGCCGTATGAAGATGGGTGGTATGGCGCTGAGAACGCATGGTTGATACCGTTCGTTGCTAAAAACGATTTAAATTCGGCACTCGTGAATGCCGGGCCGTTATCGGACACTATCGTCGTCGGTAATCCAAACTGACAAAAAAGTAACAGTAATCTTTTAATCACTTCTTCTGATGACAACAAAAAATGTACTCCCGTCTATTGGGCCTAGGAAATCTATGTGCAGCCTCCTCCACGGGAGAATTACTAGAGGCCACGGGCGCTGCACGTGAGCGGGGGGCGCGGCGCGCCACACATAACTTCTCGCTAAGCTCTTCATCTTAACCATGCCTAAATGCGTTTCATGTAACTCTTGCAATACCTGCCGTTGACATTTTTCGGGAATAATTATCCTATGTCCCCACACTAGACAATCTAATTCCAAATAAATTTCATTTCTGCGAATTAAATATGGCTGTAATTGTTTAATTTCTACGCTATTCTGCCAACCGTCTCGACCATAATTATAAACGCGACTTAATATACGATCTTTTAACGTCTCTTTTCGTAATATGTGGTAATCTAACATTAACGCTTCGCGGGCAAGGTGCAAATACGTTTGTTCTGGTAACCGTTGTCTTATCATGCCTTGTATTGGTAATCTCGAAAGTACGTCCGCCGCATTCTCACTAGTTTGGACATATTCCATGTCCAACCTATATCCAGATAGCGTCACTGCCTACCTTTGTAAACGACTAGCTGCCATAGATGGTATACCCGCTTTGGATCCAAAAATGGCAAGTAGATGTTTATGGTCAGTTCTCAAATTCTCACTTTTTTACACCCATGGCACTTAAAATTTTTGTGTCTGCATCGTACCGCCAGATGCCCGTAGATACCGCACTCTGAACACCCCTGTATATTTCGTTGGCTAGTGCTGTTCTTCACCGACAGCTCGTGAAAATCTTCCACTGTCCGTCCCACTTTATCTTGCCGCTCGACAGCAGCCGAATCTCGCTCGGCCGCTTCTAACGCTATCGTTAATGACACCGCCTTAGCGTATGATAATTCCGTTTCTGCGAACAACCTCTGGCGTATCACATCACTCGATAACCCACAAACGAATTGGTCTCTTAGATTATCATCTAATGCATCCTTAAATAAATAACATTTTTAAAAATAAAATAAAATAAATATCTTCACGCAATTTCCAATACAGAGGTAGACACAGGTCTAGTCTAGACATTTTAAGTCCCTTCAACCCACCTTCCACCGAAGATATTTTCGGGACAACGTGATAGGTGGTGAACCCGTCGCCATCTTTATGTCCAAGCCAATGATATAATTAGTACATAAGTTTTAGAAAAACCCATTGGTACGAGCTTGCCACCGGGAATCGAACTCGGGTCTCTTGACACGACTTTCCGACTAACCAACCACTCGGCTATAGTGACTTAGTAAAAACAAAAGAAATTCAATAAACAAAATAAATAGGGGATATAAAAACAATTCATTACTCAACATCTATCAGAGCTCATATACTCGTAACATACTGCTAAATGTTCATGACTTTACAACTATGAAACCGAATTGTTAGATGATCGGAATTCGAGTCAAGAAGTCGGTGTTTGATCACCAGGTGGTGAGTTCGGCGTCGAAAATTTGTTTCTTGTAACATTGTCATAATTCTTATAAGATATTATTATTAATGTAATAGGTTGCATTGAAATTCACTTAGACCTTACAAAATTTAAGTAATCTGTTAATTCATAACAATTAAAATATAAGCGATATGCGACGGAGTTCAAGAAGATCACGGCAGTTAGGTGAGAGGTATCATCTCAAGGTTACCGTAACAGTTAAATAATGTAGTTAATATTGACTGTTTCGTCAAAAGCTCGAGCGCACGCTCGATTAATTAACGTAACTCAATAACTTTTAATTATTCATTTATGTAAAACTCATAGTGTTTACGATGTTATATATAAAAAATATCTTCACGTCACTCAAAATATTGGGAATAGACAGAGATGAAAGGACATTTAAGTCCTTTCGATCCACTTTTAACGGAATACATTTTCTTTTGGGACAATGTGCATGTTGGCATCTTTATGTCCAAGACAACGATGTAAATTGTACATAAGTTTTTGAAAAAACCCTTTGGTACAAGCCTACAACCTGCTGATCGAACTCTGGTCACTTGAATGTAATTCCGATCATCCAATTACTCGGTTATCGTGGCTGTAACATATGTTTTATAATGTGTATGTAAAATACAAAGAAATATATTTTTTCCGAAATAAAATTGAAAACAAGGAATGTTGTTGAATTGAATATTAGAAAAAAAAACTACTACTAGATGCTAAATACACCTAATAAGTTTATGAGTAAACTTTTTCAACACACAACCTTCTAGTGATCCAAGTTTGATTCTCAGGGTGACTGAGATTGTTAATAATAGCAATTTTAAGTGCCGAGTTAACCACGGGTTCCGCAGAGGAAGAAAAATATCAGTTATGAGATGACTCTACCGTATGGTAATGGCGAAAAAGTATGCCATCCGTGGAGGTCGTATGAGATGCGATTATAGGATACAACTCGTATACGATTAACTCAACCTTTGGAGTGTTGGTCACATAAACACACAAAGATATTTATTCCCACATATTACAATCACAAATTACAGAAAAGGTCTATAAACAAAATTAAATAAAATAAATAAATATCTTTACGCAATTCCCAATACAGGGGCAGACTTTTGACGCACCTTCCACTGAAGAAATTTTCGGGACAACGTGACAGGTGGTGAGCCCGTCGCCGTCTTTATGTCCAAGTCAACGATATAATTCGTACATAAGTTTTTGAAAAACCCATTGGTACGAGCTTGCCACCGGGAATCGAACTCGGGTCTCTTGACTCGTAATTCCGACCATCCAACCACTCGGCTATAGTGACTTAGTAAAAACAAAAGAAATTCAATAAACAAAATAAATAGGGGATATAAAAACAATTCATTACTCAACATCTATCAGAGCTCATATACTCGTAACATACTGCTAAATGTTCATGACTTTACAACTATGAAACCGAATTGTTAGATGATCGGAATTCGAGTCAAGAAGTCGGTGTTTGATCACCAGGTGGTGAGTTCGGCGTCGAAAATTTGTTTCTTGTAACATTGTCATAATTCTTATAAGATATTATTATTAATGTAATAGGTTGCATTGAAATTCACTTAGACCTTACAAAATTTAAGTAATCTGTTAATTCATAACAATTAAAATATAAGCGATATGCGACGGAGTTCAAGAAGATCACGGCAGTTAGGTGAGAGGTATCATCTCAAGGTTACCGTAACAGTTAAATAATGTAGTTAATATTGACTGTTTCGTCAAAAGCTCGAGCGCACGCTCGATTAATTAACGTAACTCAATAACTTTTAATTATTCATTTATGTAAAACTCATAGTGTTTACGATGTTATATATAAAAAATATCTTCACGTCACTCAAAATATTGGGAATAGACAGAGATGAAAGGACATTTAAGTCCTTTCGATCCACTTTTAACGGAATACATTTTCTTTTGGGACAATGTGCATGTTGGCATCTTTATGTCCAAGACAACGATGTAAATTGTACATAAGTTTTTGAAAAAACCCTTTGGTACAAGCCTACAACCTGCTGATCGAACTCTGGTCACTTGAATGTAATTCCGATCATCCAATTACTCGGTTATCGTGGCTGTAACATATGTTTTATAATGTGTATGTAAAATACAAAGAAATATATTTTTTCCGAAATAAAATTGAAAACAAGGAATGTTGTTGAATTGAATATTAGAAAAAAAAACTACTACTAGATGCTAAATACACCTAATAAGTTTATGAGTAAACTTTTTCAACACACAACCTTCTAGTGATCCAAGTTTGATTCTCAGGGTGACTGAGATTGTTAATAATAGCAATTTTAAGTGCCGAGTTAACCACGGGTTCCGCAGAGGAAGAAAATATCGTTAGGAAACCTGCATGTTTAATAATGGGCTAATGTTATCTTTTATTTATCTTCACGCAAAATCCCTAATGGAGTAACCAGAGAAAACAGGTCTCCAAGCGTCACGAACCTTACATACCTCTTTCTCTTCTTTCTAATTGATCATTATTTCTGTACGCTCTAAAACAATTTTTAGCAAAGCGCCTTTGCGTAGCATTTTGTTGTTAAACTGTACTTTCCCTAACACTGAATCGCTTTTACTTGTGTTTAATTCGACTAAAATTAATCAGAATACAGGTCATGGAACCACAAGAGGTCAAAGAATCAAAGAGAAAGATATAATTTTGCTGGTTGTTTTGCCGGCCATTTGGCGCAAGTGACTCGATGTCATGGCCGCATATGCTGATGGGCTTGTGGCTGCGGGTTGCGACAGTCACTGCACTAACACCGATGTTACTTAAGTGTATCGACTTAATGTATGTTATGTAAGATACATTTTATTTATATGGTTTGCGCCAAGGTCACTCCGGTGTTGGGTTGGGGGTTTTCTTTGTAAAAAAAAATATAAAAAAAAAAAATATCTTCACGCAATTCCCAATACAGGGATAGACAGAGGTCGAGTCTAGACAATTAAGTCCCTTCGACCCACCTTCCACCGAAGATATTTTCGGGACAAAGTGACAGGTGTTGAGCCCGTTTCCATCTTTATCACCAAGCCAACGACATTCGTATACAAGTTTTTGAAAAACCCATTGGTACGAGCCTACCAACCGGGGATCGAACTCGGGTCTATTGACTCGGAATTCCGACCACCCAACCACTCGGCTATCGTGACTTTTTTCTTTTACTTTTTCTTTGTAGATTTTAGTATTTTTGATAAATTGTAATGACTGCTTGATTTCGATCTTCTTGAAGTTTTCCATTCAAAAGCGGGGATCATCTGTAGCTGTTAAACTGTTTTTTCGTGAAAGACAGCTTGATATATGTGAACACGACCGTGCATTGGAACTTTTTTCTAACGGTTACTTGTTTCCATAATCTGATCCACAATCTGCTGATTCATTGTGGATGTGAATTGAGCATGTGGTGCTGTGGCACAAGGGCATTTCCAAACAGGGGTATATAAGAATAGTCACGATAGCCGAGTTAGTTCCCTTCGTGGTACACTTATACCAACAGGTTTTTATAAAACTTATCGACGTTTTATATCATTGGCTTGGACATGAAGAGGGCGACAGGCTCACAGCCTTTCATGCTGTTGGTCGAAAGGACTTAATTTTGTCTAGCCACCCCTGTATTAGGAATGGCTTTCGCTGGTGCATCTTTATTACTACACTAGCTTTAAAAATTGTCTAGTCTACTTTTTTAAAACGTTCACAGATGGTGCACTCACGAACTCTTCCGGAAGCTTGTTCCAATTTTGAATGACTCTATTGCTTAGCATATGTTTTCACCGATTACTTGGACTTTTTGTTATTTGTTGTTAAAGTTAGTACCCTCTTAAGTAATTGTTTGAGTTTTTTTTATTAAAAAGGCTACCCAGGTGAATAATAATAACAAAACTCATTGTTTTTTTCCACACAAGGCGCATATGTTGATATAATTTGATACCGTGTATCCCTGTGGCAGTTAACTTTTTTTTCTGGTATAGCGAATAACCCGTTCTTTATTTTTGTGTCTCTTACAAAAGTACCACTAAGACAGCAATATCTGTTTTGTTTTGTTTCCGTAAATTATATTCAATAAAACCAATAAAAATTTAAAACTTCTCTAAGTATTAAATATCTTCGTGAAAGTGTGATAACAGGATATACAGTGATATAATATATTTGTATGACGTCGTCACGATGGCCGAGTGGTTGGCCTTGAATGGCAGATGCGTCTAATCGGATCACTTTCAAACAAAAACACTTAAGAACTGAATAATGATTACGTTTCATCAAAAATAGAATTTATTTTTGATGAAACGTAATCATTACAAAATTTATATAAAATACAAAGAAATTTATTTATTCCGAAATAAAATTGAAAACAAGGAATGTTGTTGAATTGAATATTAGAAAAAACTACTACTAGATGCTAAATACACCTAATAAGTTTATGAGTAAACTTTTTAACACACAACCTTCTAGTGATCCAAGTTTGATTCTCAGGGTGACTGAGATTGTTAATAATAGCAATTTTAAGTGCCGAGTTAACCACGGGTTCCGCAGAGGAAGAAAATATCGTTAGAAACCTGCATGTTTAATAATGGGCTAATGTTATCTTTTATTTATCTTCACGCAATTCCCAATACAGGGGTAGACAGAGGTCGAGTCTAGACAATTAAGTCCCTTCGACCCACCTTCCACCGAAGATATTTTCGGGACAACGTGACAGGTGGTGAGCCCGTCGCCGTCTTTATGTCCAAGTCAACGACATTCGTATACAAGTTTTTGAAAAACCCATTGGTACGAGCCTACCAACCGGGGATCGAACTCGGGTCTATTGACTCGGAATTTTGACCACCCAACCACTCGGCTATCGTGACTTTTTCTTTACTTTTTCTTTGTAGATTTTAGTATTTTTGATAAATTGTAATGAATGCTTGATTTCGATCTTCTTGAAGTTTTCCATTCAAAAGCGGCGATCATCTGTAGCTGTTAAACTGTTTTTTCGTGAAAGACAGCTTGATATATGTGAACACGACCGTGCATTGGAACTTTTTCTAACGGTTATTTGTTTCCATAATCTGATCCACAATCTGCTGATTCATTGTGGATGTGAATCAGCATGTGGTGCTGTGGCACAAGGTCATTTCCAAACAGGGTATATATGAATAGTCACGATAGCCGAGTTAGTTCCCTTCGTGGTACACTTATACCAACAGGTTTTTATAAAAGTTATCGACGTTTTATATCATTGGCTTGGACATGAAGAGGGCGACAGGCTCACAGCCTTTCATGCTGTTGGTCGAAAGGACTTAATTTTGTCTAGCCACCCCTGTATTAGGAATGGCTTTCGCTGGTGCATCTTTATTACTACACTAGCTTTAAAAATTGTCTAGTCTACTTTTTTAAAACGTTCACAGATGGTGCACTCACGAACTCTTCCGGAAGCTTGTTCCAATTTTGAATGACTCTATTGCTTAGCATATGTTTTCACCGATTACTTGGACTTTTTGTTATTTGTTGTTAAAGTTAGTACCCTCTTAAGTAATTGTTTGAGTTTTTTTTATTAAAAAGGCTACCCAGGTGAATAATAATAACAAAACTCATTGTTTTTTCCACACAAGGCGCATATGTTGATATAATTTGATACCGTGTATCCCTGTGGCAGTTAACTTTTTTTTCTGGTATAGCGAATAACCCGTTCTTTATTTTTGTGTCTCTTACAAAAGTACCACTAAGACAGCAATATCTGTTTTGTTTTGTTTCCGTAAATTATATTCAATAAAACCAATAAAAATTTAAAACTTCTCTAAGTATTAAATATCTTCGTGAAAGTGTGATAACAGGATATACAGTGATATAATATATTTGTATGACGTCGTCACGATGGCCGAGTGGTTGGCCTTGAATGGCAGATGCGTCTAATCGGATCACTTTCAAACAAAAAAACACTTAAGAACTGATTAGAAAACTATTTATTTTAACTTAAACATTTTGAATTTATTTTTGATGAAACGTAATCATTACAAAATTTATATAAAATACAAAAGTTATGTCAGGTAACTAGAGATGATACTTTTTCAAGTGATTTTCAAAGAATAAACAAATATAACACAATTCAATCTGAACAAATAAAACTGACATTCCAAATTTAAATTAATTCAAACATAAAATCATAAAACCTAGTGGTTGGGTGGTCGGAATTTCGAATCAACAGACCCGAGTGCGATCCCCAGTTGGCTGGCTCGTATCAATGGGTTTTTCAAAAACTTATGTACGTACCGTGTCGTTGGCTTGGACATAAGGACGGCGACAGGCTCACCACCTCTTACGTTTTCCCGAAATTATCTTCGGTGGAAGGTGAGTCGAAGGGACTTATTTGTCTAGACTAGACCTCTGTCTATTTATTCAAACATAAAATACTTAAACCAAACAAATCAGAGTTAATCAAAAGAGTATCAATAATCTGAGATTACCATTCAACAGTTTTACGGAATTCGAGTCGAGGGACCCGAGTTCGATCCCCAGGTGGCAGGCTCGTACCAATGGGCTTTTCAAAAATAAACTTATGTACGAATTATATCACTGGCTTGGACATTAAGACGGCAACGGGCTCACCACTTGTCACGATGTCCTAAAAATATCTTCGATGGAACGTGGGTCGAAACAACTTAATTGTCTAGACCTCTGCCTACCCCTGTATTGGGACGGGCGAGGAGATAAAAAAATTTATGACGTCGTCTGGTCTGTCGACTAATCCTAAACCAAATCTAATCCTAAATATCACAAAATAAAAATATTGCACAAAAACTTACGTATTAAAAAAAGATTTCTACGGCACAGCGTGTACATTTCTTTTAGACGTCAAGCGTATTAAATGTGTTTGTTTTAAGAATACAATCCAAGGCATAAGATGAAGAAATACAAGACGGGGCGTACACACCGGTTTCCTTGGTGTCGCCAGCTATGAGGTCCTGGGTTCGGATTGAAAAGTGTTTTCTACATTGATCCGACGGGGACGGACATTTTTTTCTCAGGTCTGGATGTTTATGGAACCTTCGTTGTTTATGATTCCGTAATACAGGGGGGGGCATGAATTAGTTAACATTTGAAAAAATCGTATAAAAAAAACCATTTAACATATTTTAGAAATCGATTATTTACGAGAAAGCTAATTAGTTGTAATTTATTTTTTAAAAATTACTTCGTCTAAAAGACCACCGTTTCGGTTTTTGCACTCATCTAAGCGAGTCCTGAAGTTTTCGAATACTCTGCTGCAAAGTAGACATCTCTTCGATGATTTTTTCTTTAAGTTGACGCAGTGTATTCGGTTTATCAATGTAGACACGACTCTTTAAATAACCCCATAAAAAGGAGTCTGCTGGGGATAGATCTGGACTTATGGGTGGCCATGGGATGTCACCTCGTCTGGATATCAGCCTTTCCGGAAACATGTCTTTGACCACCGGCAAGGACTTGTTCGATGTGTGACACGTGGCTCCATGTTGTTGAAACCACGTGTTACGATTATAGCCAGCAAATTCCAGTAGCATCATAATAAGTGCGTTGCGGCCCCGTGAAGCGATCCATTGCGACTAAATTTCCAAGAAGCGAGCTAGTGCCCCCGCCCGCGCCCGTGCCCCGCGCGGCAATAGTTTGCGCGGTAAGTTACATTTAAATGTTAACGAATTCTTGGCCCACCCTGTACAAGTGCTTAAGCTGCTAATTTTATGATCAAAGCATTGTATGTGATCTTATGCTTATGTATGTATTTATTTATTATTATGATTATAATAAAAAACATGGCTATATAGTTAATAAGAAGTTTCTAAAATTCATTAAATACGATAAGATTAGTATAGTATAGTTTTCGTTAATACATCTGCAAAGTATCTTCACGCAATTCCTAATACAGCGATAGACAGAGGTCTAGTCTAAACAATTAAGTCTCTTTAACCCACCTTCTACCGAAGTTATTTTCGGGACAATGTGACAGGTGGTGAGCCCGTCGCCGTCTTTATGTCCAAGCTATATAAGATATGAATCGTACATAGGTTTTTGAAAAAACCCATTGGTACGAGCCGGCCACTTGGGGATCAAACTCGGGTCTCTCGACTCGGCTATCGTGGCTTCGGCTTGGCTATCTTTGAAGTGCTTCCAATATTGTAAAAATAACTGGAAATATCAAGAATGTATCAGTAAAATACTCAAAATGGGCAACTCTATTACGTGTGCGACAAACAAATCTAATACGCCCATTCAACAGTCTGCTAGTTATAAGCAAAGCGGAAATCCGGTTTCTGAGATTATGCATTCTTCGAAACACGTTGACAATGAGGAAAGAACTCGCGTTAAAGAACACTGCCCAGTTAGCTGATGTTGAACATAGACGCTCAAGGAAGTCTGCAGTCTGTGATCACATACTAGATGGGCCCAAGCATTATATCAGATTTGACAAGCCACATATCCTCGCGGAAGAACACCAATTCCTACCCAGGATGATCCGTGAGGCTATTGAAATTAAAAAACATCCTAATTTCAATAGAGAAGATGGTTGGGTACTACCACCTGCTAGGGATCCAGTCATTAATAAAATTAAATCCATGACCAAGCATACCACTGCAAGACCTCAAGATACAGTGAGCACATTCTGCGTAAATCGGATCCAAAATTAATAAATAAAGTTGTCGGTAGCCGAAGGTAGCTATGACAGCGGGATGTCCAGTCCCCCCGTGACCATGGTTGCTGTAAAGCATCCGAAACGTCGGGAAATAAAAATAGTTTTTAAAAACTAATTAAAAACGCGATAAAATCCGAAAGTCGTTTTATTTTAAATGCAGAAATACAAGAAATCATAATGAGGAAAGAACCTATAAATTCTGTTAAACAAAAAACACCATCACCTAGTCTATCTCGGTTTAACGATTATATTAAAGCAGGCTTTGAGACAGACAGGCTACAACAGAGGCTTTGAGTTATTCTAAAATAGAAACTTACTGAAATAGTCCAAAAAAAACATCATAAATGACCAATTTTATGAGTGATAAGAAAGCATGTGTTTCTTCACTAAGTAATTTGAAAACAATAATTGCAATTTAAAAAGTTAAATTCAATATTATATATAACCTAAACAGAATAAAATAATAAATATCTTAACGCACTTCCCAATACAGGGGTAAACAGAGGGCTGGTCTAGATAATTCCCTTTAAAAAAGTCCCTTTGACCCATCTTCTACCGAAGATATTTTCGGGACAACGTGACAGGTGGTGAGCCCGTCGCCATCTTTATGACCAAGCCAACGATATAATTAGTACATAAGTTTTTGAAAAACCCATTGGTACGAGCCTGCCACTTGGGGATCGAACTCGGATCTCTTGACTCAAAATTCCGACCACCCAACCACTCGGCAATCGTGAATTTAGTGCATCTATAATCTTGCATATATAATCTAAAAACAGATAATCAAAATTTAAAATCAACTGTAAAAGACCTGTGAATAGAATTTGGTCGAACAAAATAAGAGAGAGTGTAACGTAGAAGGAAAATCTAGCTTGGAAAAGTCATAGGTTCCCCAATTAATAAAGACGACATAGTAGTAACCTGCAAAACAAAACAAGTCGATGCAAAACAAAACCAAGATATCAATAGGCCTCGTGCGGTGATCGCCATCCTTCGCACTGGTGACGGGGTCATCATGATGATGTTTCTGCAATCTGCAAGTCTAATAAAAGCAACATTAATGACGAATTATGTCCCAACATCTCGGCATTGGTAAAAAAGTTTAATTGGGTTTTCAATGGAAGAATTTTACGCGTAAAGAAAGTGAGTTTTTTATGATCCGAGGTATAGAATGTGTATGTTGGATAAAATAACTTCACGCCATTCCCCCTGTATTGGGAGTGTAGATAGAGGTCAACACAATTAAGTGTTCTCAACCTCCTTCCATCGATGATATTTTAGCGACAACGTACCAAAGACATAATTCGTACATAAGTTTTTAAAACCCATTGGTACGAGCCTGCCACCTGGCGATCGTATTCGGGTCTCTTGACTCGAAACTCCGACCACCCAACCACTCAGCTATCGTGACTCTAAATGATCTTGATAAAATAAACTTTTAAAAAATATAAAATTGTGGTGTAATCGAGTCAAATTCAATATTTACTATCAAACTACTCGTGGTATGACAACCAAAAAAAAGACGTCTTCAAAAATATTCTTCTGAATAAGTATAAAGTTTTACACGGAAACAAGGCTAAACTAAAATAGTTCTGGCAGTGAATTTGTTGATTCATACTATGTTGTAAATCGGAGAGATCGTGCATACTCTGCCAAAACTGGTTTTCCGCGAATTGTAATCATCAAACGTACATAATTATGAATTCATAATTATGAAAACCTGAAGACTTATAGGACAATATAAAATTAATAATCAATGGCCTAGTTACTATAGCCGAGTAGTTCTTGATCGGAATACGAATCTAGAGACCCGAGTTCGATCCCCAATACCAATGGTTTTTTTCAAAACTTATGAGCAATTTAAATCGTTAGCTACATAAAGATGTCGATAATATGACTTAAAGATTGCGACGGGCTCACCACCTGTCACGTTATCCCAAAAAATTTTATTCAGAGGAAGGTGGGTCGAAATGACTTAATTGTCTAGACCCGTATTGAGAATGGCGAGAATATATATTTTTAATGGCGTGGTAAAAAACCATCTCTATTTACGTTCCATACTTACCTCCGCTGACAAGATGGGAGATATTATATAAAAACCATTGTGTAAAATCTTATTTTGTGTAATTTAAAAAGAGGTTGCGTGAATAAAAAAATTATAATTGCCCTATTAGTGATTTTACAAAAGTGAATTGGAAGGTTTTTGAAAAACGATGCTGTAAAAAGCCGATAATAAGTCAATTTCATATCTTCACGCTACTTTCCAAACTGGGGTAGACAGAGGTCCATACAGTGTAGTCATTTCGACCCATTTATCACATAAGCTTTTCACACAGCGAAGCGTTGCCGGTTTTAGCTAATATTTATCTTTGTAAATATTCTATATGATAGTTAATTGACTCAGGAGTTACTTTGCGGAAATTCATTGTAAAATTGTTATTGAATAATGTAGACTCTACGATGAGCGACCGCAGAGTTACTGCGCTCATCGCATCGCTCATCGTAAAGACTACTCGCTTGAGAATGCCTTGTTTTGAGGCGAAACACTTGTCGGGTTTTCGTTGGTGGTATTGTATGTTACCTGGTTTGAGTGAAGTGGTGGTGGTGTTTACAGTAGAATAAGTGCACGCATCTGTGGGAGGGAGGATAGGCACTTCTTCTCTTCGGACCCGGTAACACATACCTTTTATATTTGCATGCGGAATTTTAAAAGTCACGATAGCCGAGTGGTTGGGTGGTCTGAATTTCGAGTTAAGAGACCCGAGTTCGATCCCCAGGTGGTAGGCTCGTACCAATGGATTTAAAAAAAAAAACTTATGTACGAATTACATCGTTGGCTTGGACATAAAGACAGCGACGGGCTCACACGTCACGTTGTCCCGAAAATATCTTCGGCGGAAGGTGGGTCAAAGGGACTTAATTGTCTAGACTAGACCTCTGTCTACCCCTGTATTGGGAATAGCGTGAAGATATTTATTTATTTATGCGGAATGGTGCTGGTGTATTATTCAATAACAACTTTTAATACTCTATATGTATGTAAATATATTGTATCGATAGTTTGGACATTACGACGACAAAAGACTCACCACCTGTCACTTTGCCCCAAAATAAAATTCTTCGATGAAAGATGAGTCGAAAGAACTTAATTTGTAGACCCTTTTCTATTCAGATACTATGAATAGGTATATATGAAAGAATAGAATGTCTATTGTCAACAACATGACAACAACAGCAACGGTTGCCATGACATCTACACAAATGATTATAAACTACAAAACAAGTACACAATGCGATGTAGAATATAGTACAATTTAATGCCCTCTTTCCCCGTGGATACCGCTCCAGGTGAACTAATAAAAGGCCTTGAAAGCCTTCTCTTCAGAGGACCGCCTGCCTATGCCTGATTTTAGGTCGTGAATGTGAGTGAAATGCGGCGCAGGCAAAACACCATGAGGTTGTAGTTGGTGAGCCCTTAAGCTGGTCGAACCGGTTGGTGAGCCTGATATCACTAGCCCTAACTCCGGGGATCTCATCCCATCTCAAAAAATAGCAGACTGAGCATACCAGCGTTGGGCAGTAGTGTCGAGGATTCAGGATCTGGTATTTTCAGTCACCAATCCGCGCATTAAACATGGCGATTATAGCAAATCCTCCTTTAAGGCGTAGGCCCACGTCCTACGGTGTACTTAAACAGGCCGTTATGTATGTATGAATAAAAAAGTGCAGTCAGGAGGCCCGAGTTTGATGCCCAGGTGGCCGGCTCGTACCAATGGTTTTTTATATATATAATCGTATAATACGCATGAAGTAATAAAAGCTTCTTATTACGACGAAATTGTAACAAAAAATTTGGGGTGTATGCCGTGAACTCTGTCTACCCCAGAATTGGGAATCTCATGAAGATACTTTTTTTTTATTAATAATTCGCAATCACACAAGCACTGGAGTCTGCTACCATTTAACTTCTAACACTTGGTAACAGGAGATCATAGAAGCACGTCTGCAAACCTGTTTACGTTTTAAGTAATTCTATATAAAAATAGATACAAAATTTACATAAGCACTAGGTTGTTGTATAACGTGCACTATTACGACTAATTACAATATAATAACTAATTAAATAAAAGTGATAATGCGTGTATAAGTGGTTGAACTCAATTATAGGTTTGTTATTAAGTGTAATGACCTAATTATTTAGAGCATTAACATAAAGGTCAATGCTATCATGCTCCGAGTCTAGTTACTAACTAAATGTTGCTTGCGAACTTGGAAGTAAGTGGCTAGTAAGGTAATAAAATAAATATCTTCACGCCATTCCCAATACTGGGGTAGGCAGAAGTCTAGAGAATTAAGTCGTTTCGATATTTTGGGACAACGTGACAGGCGGTGAGCCCGTCGCCGTCTCAATGTCCGAGCCAAAGATATAATTATACATAAGTAATTGAAAAAACCCATTAGTACGAGCCAGCCTTCTGGGGATCGAACTCTGGTATCTCGATTCGAAATTCCAAACACTCGGTAAAGTATATTCTTAGGTAAGTTCCATGGTAATTATTTTTATTACTATGCTGACAATCTTACTAGCTTTTTTCTTTCATTCTCTCTCTATCTGTTTATAGTTAAGTGAAACATGTCTGTTTAAAGTCACAAATTGTTCATTCGGTGGATCTATACCAGAGGACTCTTAATTGCAGATACAAGCTAGTATTTAGTATTGACGAAACGGCATCCGATTCAGCAAATATGCTGTAAACTGCTACAGCATATTTCCTGAGTCGGATTCAGCTGCAACGCCGTTATTCTGCCGGTACATATAGTACCTCAAGCCACAGAGAACTGATCGCCAAGTTTCATGATCCTTGTATACCTCTTTGGCTTCTTTGAAATTCATCATAATCAGCATACACACACTTCTAGGTATCCGGAGTACTCTTCACCCTCCCCTCTCTGAGCAATTTGGTCACACGGTCTCCGAAAGTTAATCATGGCCTACCTCGACACTTTTTAATGTTAACCTTCGCGCTATGTATTTTCTTCAGAATTCGGTCTTCACGTGCCCATGGTTTGGGCGAAGCGAAGAGTCACCTTTTAAACCTGCCTTGTTACAAATCTCTTCGTTTCGTTTCTGATTTAATAAAGAAATGATAAATTTATTTGACTTGTACCAGTTTGGATTTCCGGTCAGATCAATGTAGACCACTTTTTCTACATTTTCGCGGGTTTTGTATGTGATATTGTCTCTGTCAATATATTTATTTATTTATAAACAGTGCGTCAAATTTCATTCGTTCCCTAACTATGTACGAATTTTATTTAAAACACTTGCTTTGACGTCAGTGATTAGCGCTACTTTGAAGGATCCTCTTATGTACTTGTTACGTACTTTATCCAAGCGTAGCACCGCATTTGTATCGCAGCATTTTCATCTTTGCTACGTGGAGTTTATTTTATAATAAAATTATGAAATCTATGTAATTAAAGTTCTTAAATTATTACAAATTTTGTCAGACATCATTGACTAAATAATTAAAGACGGCTAAAATCAACTCAAGTCATCAATTTGGTGTAGGTGCTGCTAGTTTCGGACTTGTCGAAGGTCTTTTAGTAGAGCGGGAGTGATGATGACCAAAAAGAGGACGCCTACGGAGATTCTTTCGACGATTTCTTCTCTATCAACTATACCAGTAAAAAGCTCCTCCTTTTAAGACATAATTTTCGGTAATATCAGAGCTGGTAAGCGAATTGGCATAGATATACGATACTCTTCGGGGCCCATTGCCATTTTCTCTTATTGTCCTAGCTTTTACGACCTTTGGGAAGGATCGGAGGGTTTTCGGTGTGCTTTTATATGCTGACACAGGAATTATTAATTCATCTATTTTCAAAATAATCTATAATTAATATAATTAAAGTGGCAATAAACTAACGGTTTATGATGCCAACTGCGAAACATGACGTCGCAAGTTCGAACCCGCCATTCAAATATTGCCCTAAACCAACTCCGTACACAAGTATTGTAGTTGATTTGGAATGGTTAACTAGAATACTAGTAATGCTATTTGGCATTGCTAGTATTCTTTGTAAATAAAAAAAGTCTGTAATTAATTGATTGTTAATAAATTAATTTCCTTATGTTAAAATTGTATATGTCGATTACACGAATTGATTGTCAAAAGCGAACAAACAAAATGTCGGTCAATGTTCGCGTTTGTCCTACAGCGACACTGCCGCAGTCCTGCGCCGCTTCCGTGAAATACATGTGTATGTTTCATAAATATCAGATCAGAAAAGATTCATCCGTATCATAAAAATATCTTCAGGCTATTCCCAGTACAGAGGTAGACAGAGGTCTTAGAGGGTCACAATTAAGTCCTTTCGACCCATCTGCCACCGAAGACATTTTTTTGGAACAATAATAAAAATCATATATCATATCAATCAATAACGTCACGATAGCCGAGTGGTTGGTTGGTCGAAATATCGAGTCGAGAGACCCGAGTTCGATCCCCAGGTGGCGGGCTCGTACCAATGGGTTTTTTCAAAAACTTATGTACGAATATCGTTGGCTTGGACATAAAGACGGCGACGGGCTCATCACCTGTCACGTTGTCCCGAAAATATCTTCGGTGGAAGGTGGGTCAAAGGAACTTAATTGTCTAGACTAGACCTCTGTCTACCCCTGTATTGGGAATTGCGTGAAGATATTTATTTATTTTAATAATATAAATCGTACTGGCCTCTACTCGGAAGAATGCAACATCACTAGTTTCTAACTGAGGCGTTTTGTCGTAACCCGTGTCCACTACCCGGCGACTTGAACTTGAGACGGCAGGCAGGCAGACTTGAATATGAGAGGATGTCCAGTAAACCACAATCGTTGGGCTGCGGTAGTATGCGGGAGCCTTTTCCAGTTAACGCAGGATGGTGGGAAGAAAACCATGGGGTTTTAGTCGGCAGGAGTCCGACATAAACCTTGCACTGCTTGCTGTGGTACCCATGAGAAATTCTCCACCCATCACATAAACCCCACGGAAAAAAGGTGTCCCCAATCAAGTAGACCGTTAGATTTCTAGCGTTGCTTTTTTCTTCTCGTATGAAGGGACAGATTCTTTTAATCATTAATTTTCTTTCATGTCCGTGAAATAGAATAAAAAACGCAGTTCCGCGAAACAAATCCGCTAGCTGTTTGTTGCCAATCAAAAATTCATTATGTTATCATTATCATTACATGTAATTAATTCAATCTTATATCAAGATCTAAGACAGTTTGGTCCGAGGTCTGTCGACTAACAAATGAATAATAACTATCAAAAATGACATATGTACATGCAAATATCGAGAACAATCGACGTAGGTTGCGAAGCCTTGAAAGTTAATTGTGATGGTATACAAGTATTTCTTTAAGTAAGAGTGTAAAACTAAAAGAAATATCACAATATCTCTTGGCACATTAAAAAAAATATCTTCAGGCCATTCCCAATACGGGGGTAGACAGAGGACTAGATAATTAAGTCCTTTCGACCCACTTCCAACAAAGATATTTTTGGGTCAACGTGACAGGTGGTCAACCGTCGCCGTCTTAATATCCAAGCTAACGATATACTTCGTACTTAATTTTTCGAAAAAACCAGGCAGGCTCGGTGGCATGCTCGTACCATTGCATAACCATCTCTACAAATATCAGACCAAAATAATCAGACCGAAGACGGGTAGCAGCGTCTGTCGTGCAATCTGCTCGCCAAGCGAGGCGATTATAGCAAATTCGTTCGCAAAAGACTATGTGTTGCAATGGACACTAACAGGCCGCTATATATGTATGTACGTATTTACATTTACAAGGCTTTTACGTCATTCGCCTCTTATCACACACGCGGTAAGATAAGAGTCACGATAGTCGAGTGGTCGTAATTTCGATTCAAGAAGACTCGAGTTCGATCCCCAGGTGGCAGGCTCGTACCAATGGGTGTTTCAAATACTTATATACGAATTATATAGTTGGCCTGGACATTAAGACGGTGACGGGTTCACCAACTGTCACGTTGTTCCCGAAATATCTTCGGTGGAAGGTGGGTTTAAGCGGCTTAATTGTCTAGACTAGATCTCTGTCAACCCCTGTATTGGGTAAGAGAGTGGGTGGTTTTATTATAAAACACAGCACGTGAATACTTTAATATCACATGTCTACCGCGCCCTGAGGTGATCTATAACTTACGGATGATCTTTGAAAATTCTTCTATGAAATACATTAATCAAAATTAATTTAAATATATTTCATTATTTTGTGAATAAAAATGATGTAACTCATAAGTTATGCGGCAACAATTCTTTTTATCTAAAACGAGTTAACAAAAGCTACCTCGTTTCCATTTATCTATTTTAGTGTCAGACGACAACCAGTTCTTTCCGCCTGCGGTTAAACTTTTCAATGTCATTATATAATTGATTCTATATACATTTATACTTTCCGCAAGCTTTTATTTAATACCTATAGTTTGGTATGGTGAAATTTGTTACTTTGTATCAGTACCACTTCGGGTTATGGTGTAACGTTGTTGCCGAAATAATTGCTGAGCTTTGCTATTTGTAAAACAGGCTGAAGGCACTCATAAATTTCGAAACAAATTCAGCAGACTTTGTTGTGTCAAGGGGGCTGAAAATTTTTTTAGTAATAAATTATGTTTTATGTGAGTTTAATTCCTGGTTAGGTTCCTAGATGTTTTAGATTTAATCCGATGAGAAGAACTTCTATAAATTTAGTTTATCGATATGATGGGTAATAGATATAAATCATTAGACGATACAGTAAATTTACAAATTTCGTGTATGAAAAATGAAGTTCTGGTGCCCTTCTTTGGGTTGCGAGTTTATGTTCTGCTGGATGCAATTGTTTGTGTGATGTATATGAATGTTTGTACACGAGTCAGGGATGTTTTATTTGTGTATGTATGTCATTGTCAGTATATCCTATCGGTAGAGGGATACAGTCTAACACCTGTCACGTTGTCCCAAATAGGCTCAGATCTGCCTACTCCAGTAAGGGAAAATTGCGTGAAGCTATAAAAATTATTATAAGATATAAAGTTTAATTTTATATATTACTTAAAAAAATAGATAGCATAAAATAGATAGAATACGAGGAAAAAAATTTAAATGGTTTACCTCACATTTAAATAACAGAAAACACTTAAATAACTGAAAACAGTTAAAAAAAGTCACGATAGCCTAGTGGTTAGGTGGTTGGAATTTCGATTCAAGAGACCCGAGTTCGCTTCCCAGGTGGCAGGCTCGTACCAATGGGTTTTTCGAAAACTTATGTACGGATTAAATCGTTGGCTTGGACATAAAAACCGCGACGGGCACACCACCTTTCACGTTGTCCCAAAAATATCTTCGGTGGAAGTTGGGTCGAAGGGACTTAATTGTCTAGACTAGACAATTAAGTCCCTTCGACCCCTTCGACCCTTCGACGGGAATTGTAGAGACCCGAAAAAATGTACAACCTTGAAAACCGGTGTTTAGCCATTCGTCCACGGGGATCGTCATATTCTATTTACTCTTCAGGAAAACTTTTTAGGATACTTGTGAACATAAAACAACTAACATGTGCAAACCTCATTCCAAAACCGCAAAAATCTAACTTTACCATGCATATATATACTTGAAGTTTGTAAATTTTTGACATACTGAAAAATTTGAATATAACCAAAACATTCGTTTATTACTCTAGTGTAGATGACAGGTCAAGAAGTGGTCGCCCTCGGTCTGTTAGGACTCCAGCAGTGATAAAAGCTGTGAAGGCTCGAATTCAAAGAAATCCCAAACTTTGGGGCTTAACAGACGTATATTTTTGCGAGAAAGGTGTAAAAACGAATGCAGTTGTGTATCAAAACACAGTCCTGACGAACCTTGGGGAACCGGTTTCTCATACCATGTTCAATAACAGGCACTGGGTATTCCAACAAGACTCGGCGCCAGCTCATAGAGCGAAGAGCACACAAGACTGGCTGGCGACTTCATCGGGCACGAAGACTGGCCCTCCTTCAGTCCAAATTTGAATCCGATAGATTACAAGATATGGCAACACTTGGATGAAAAGGCGTGTTCAAAGCCTCATCCCAATTTGGAGTCACTCAAGATATCCTTGATTAAGGCAGCCGCCGATATTGACATGGACCTCGTTCGTGCTGCGATAGACGACTGGCCGCACAGATTGAAGGCCTGCATTCAAAATCACGGAGCTATACTAATATTTTGAGTAAACTTTAGTGTCATAAGAATCTATGTATTTATATTTCTGCCACAGCGACTTGGTCTATTGCGAGCGTCTTTCGTGTGCTCGCACATTGCAAGCACATTGAGCGCATGTCACAGTTGAATTAAACAGGCCGATATATTTGTAGTTAATCATTACCTAAGCAAATATTTCTTCTTATTCAATACTATTTCAAAGTAAAACCTTAAGCTGACATCTGTTAATGAGTATTAAATAAATATCTTCACGCAATTCCCAATACCCCTGTATAGACAGACCTGACTAGACAGAGGTCTAGTCTAAACAATTAAGTCCCTTCGACCCACCTTCCACCCAAGATATTTTCAGGACAAAGTCACAGGTGGTGAGCCCGTCACCATCTCTATATCCAAGCCAACGATATCATTTGTACGTAAGTTTTTGAAAAACCCATTGGTACGAGCCTGCCACCTGGGGATCGAACTCGGGTCTGTTGACTCGAAATTCCACACTTAACAATACATACTTCTAGTCCCCTTGTTATGGGAATCAAAATAAAAAGCTACCTGAATCGTTTCAAACGATCATATTATATAAACAAATTAAAAAAACTGTTTGGAAATAGAAGATCTAACAGATAGAGTAACAAATATATAAATAACTACTCAATATTTATTCTAAATAATACCAGATAAAAAGTAGTAATATATTTAAAATGTCTTACTCGTATTTAAATATAACATTATCATTTTTATACTATTTTATAACAATAATTTATATTTACTTATAAAACATCTTGTATAATTAAAATATGAAATAATCATCTCTTTTGGTAGCTGTGCCACCCAGGGTCCACAATGATCAATCTATAAGACATTGTCAATATTGTGGAATGCAAAATAAATAAATAATTAATTAAATAAGTAAATAAAATATAAACTTAAAAATGTCAACATTCAGGCTGCACATCTGTCCGAAGCACGTCTGTCCGTTATATACATTAACTTGGATAATGGATTCAATGAAAATAGTAAAAACCGTTCACCGAACAAAAACATTTAAAAATCAAGTTGACATTTAGCTTTGTTTTAATTTATTACTTGTCCGTGACATTGCGGCATTCGGGAACTGTAATATTGTTGTTTCAAAAACATCTGCGGTGAATTCTCAGCTCGCACATCAGCATCATACTATCGATATTATCATGTACTTGCGGCTTTGCGTGCGATTCGACAGTGAACGTGGAATAAAAGTAACCTACGCATTCCTAATAGAATCAGCTATTTTCCAATAAATGCATGAACGAAAAGTATACTTAAATAGGTACAGTAGAAACAGTAATTTTAACGTCTTAAAAAGTGAGGAGGATCTCCATTCGGTAGTATCTTTTTTAAGTTTTTGATTCACATAATTAGTATGGCAAAACAATTTCCATTTTCGAGGTGATTTGTTATGTATATGTATGTATGACACAAAGAACAATTATGTTCAAGATTATTACGATACCACGGTTTGTTTTATCTTTCAGACTCCGGCGAAATCTTGAAAAATCACAAAAAAAAATTAAAAAGAAACCACTCGGCTGTCGTGCCTTTTACAATATTTATCATGAAAACTTACATAAAATTAACATTAAAGCCACCTTATTAATAACAGAACTTATTGTAGCAGGTTGTCAAGGTCATGCAAAGCATATTTTTTATTATTTATATCTTTGATAGCTTTAAGATCGTCTGGTAATAAATATATTTTTGATTTCTAGAAACATGTGTTTATAGAAAAATATAAATAGGTCAAATATAAATAGGTTAGCTTTTAGTTATTATTATTTAGATTTTTTAAGTCACGGTAGCCGAGAATTTTTGAGTTTCGGAGTGTCGGAATTTCGAATCAAGAGATCCGAGTTCGGTCCCCAGGTGCCTGCCACCTCTTGGGTGGCACTATGGGTTTTTCAAAAGCTTACGTATGAATTATATCGTTGGCCAGCATAAAGATGGCGACGGGCTTGTCACCTGTCACGTTGTCCCGAAAATATCTTCGATGGAAGGTGGGTCAAAGGGACTTAATTGTCTAGACTAGACCTCTGTCTACCTTTGTATTGGGAATTGCGTGAAGATATTTATTTATTTATTTTATTTATCAACTTAGTAATTTGTAGTACTAAGTAAAAAATCCGGAATGACGACGTTTCCCTAGAAAAAGTTACAATACCAATAGTGTGTTTTCTACATTGACCCGACCGGAAATCCAACCTGGGACCTCTGAGATGGCAATTGAGATGAAAACTGGTTAAATATAATATATGTAATATAAAATTAAAATGTTCGATTGTCATTTTTTATTCTACCACCGTATCATAACGAGATTACTCTAATTGAGAAGGAAGGAAGAAACAGGCGAAAGAAATTCCGCAGGTATACTTTATTAGGGAGGCAACACGCACTGGTTGTAAACTTTGATCTTAAGTTTCTGAGGTATTTTAGACGAGAAGATGGGGCATATGCAATATGTATACCTAGAATAAATATATAAAAAACAAATATCACCAACAATCTGCTAATCGAGTTAAAAAAGCCCAAATATAGAAACCATAGCTTCCGGCTACCGGCCATGCCTATATTAATTGCGGTATGCGAAGGCTGTATCGCCTTGTTTAACAATTTATAGCTTTCAGAATACAATATTTATTTTTAAATGCAAATAACTTAAATGCAAAATAATTTACAAATGAACTACAGTCTAATTTCAAATTGTTTTTTAAAGTTTATTTATGTATCTTCACGCACAGTCCCTGACTGAGTAGCCGGAGAGAACAGATCGGTAATTGTCACTATCCTAACATACCTCTTTCGCTTCGTTCAGATTCATCATTTTCTTAATACATTTCCGATTACTCTTACATTATCCGAGTACTCTTGCCCTCCCCTCCTCGAGCAATTTACTCACATGGTCCTCGAAAGTTAGTCTCGGCCTACCACGACCTCAATACTTTTTAATACTAACTTTCGCGCTATATATTTTATTCAGAGTTGGATTCCTTTTAACTGTTATTAACCGTTGAAGGTCAGTTTCAAAGATTCACAAGAATAGTAGTCGAAGCATATTTCTAAAGAAAATAACAGAAAATTGGTTGGTACTCGTAGCTATTCCTATTGAAAAGGGTGGGCTGTTTCCCCATAGTTTTTACTATTACCCAGCATTAAATATATCCAAAGGTTAGGCCAAATATTCTTTCCGTATATGATGAACGGCATACCTGCATTACATTATGTGATGAATACCGTTCGAGCCGGCCCATTCATGCAACAACAAAAGCTGATGCGTGGCTCTACCCCTGTTAATAACTTCTCGCAACATTTTTCTCAAATCGACACTCCATCGGGGAGTCGTCCTACACTGCGTTTGCTTGAGGTTGACAGTCGAGAACATTTTTCCCCAGCGGTTATCGAGCTATGTGGACCGGTCCATTGTGACTTCAGCGCGCTGATCCTTACGGCTATGTCAGTTATCTTTGTTCAGCTACGGATGTAATCATTGCGGATTCTGTCACGCAGAAACACCGAGCTTAGCTCTTTTCATATCACCCTTTCCTTAGCACTTATAGCTTTCTCATATGAGCTGCAGTAAAGGACCACGTCTCAGGATCATATGTCATCCTAGTAACACGCACAGATTGTGAACTTTCTTAAACTTGCAAACTACAACTGTAAGAATTCATTTTAAATACACTTTTCATACTTATTGTGCATATATGGTTGCATCGACATTGGATTGCAACATTATACTTTATCATCGTCTGAAATCTGACTGACCGCAAATTACACCGTTAACCTGGCACCGCGTCCATAAATGACCGTCATGTTAGTAATGTCTTAATGTAGCTACGGGAAAAAAATATCTTGATAATATGTGTAATTCAACTTGAAATGAAAAATGTAACTTCTGTCGCCTCTCCCATAAGATATGAGAATATGTGCTTGTCATAATCACCAAGCTCGGCAAGCGGATTGGCTAGCAGTAGTAGGATCATATATTAGACGGTGCTAATGTTTTCGACGTCATTGTCCCTTCATTTGTCGATAGTTTTTACGTTTTAGGGCAGTTATTCAGTCACTTTTTACTAAACCTGCAAGAAGATAGGAGTGTGGTGAACTTTAAATATATATGAATATATTAATAAGTCACGATAAGTCACGATAGCCTTGTGGTTGGGTGGTCGGAATTTCGAGTCAAGAGACTCGAGTTCGATCCTCAAGTGGCCGTACCAATGGGTTTTTCTAAAAACCTATGTACAAATTATATCGTTGGCTTGGACATAAAGACGGCGACGGGCTCACCACCTGTCATGTTGTCCTGAAAATATCTTCGGTGGAAGGAGGGTCAAAGGGACTTAAATGGCTAGACTAGACCTCTGTCTACCCCTGTATTGGGAATTGCGTGAAGATATTTTATTGTTGTGATATATTAATAAACAGATAGGCCTTGGAGAGCCAGATCATAACCCACAATTACTTAATTGTACAGTTTTATTTCAAACTTACTGCCCCCATATGATGATTAAGAGTTAAACGGCGGGCATAGCCGATGCCCGCCGTTTAACTCTTAATCGGAACCACTATTATTTTTCTAAAAAAGCAAACCTAAATTACTCCTTATAACATCAGCTATCTGCCGGTGAAAGTCCCGTTAAAATCGGTATAGCCGTTTCAGAGATTAGCTGGAACAAACAGACAAAAACTAAAAAAAAATGTTATCTTGGTGTATGCACCTTAAATATATTCATATACGTGTAGTAAAAAAAGGGTGATTTCAATATTACAAACAGACAATCCAATTTTATTTACACGTATAGGTTCCTGTATCACAATGTAAATTACAATTTGTGTGCGTAATTAAAAAATAAATTGAATTTAGTAATTAAGAAACCATTTTAATTGCTGTCCTTTTTCAAGTCACTGAGCCAAATTATTATTTTTTTTTATTTACGAGTCAAAGATCGCCAGTTGTAGTTTCAGGAAAGAGAACAAATTTAAAAGCATACGATAGCGCATTAGGAAGTAAGCACGTACAGTATATAGCATACTTGTCGACCGCATAGGTACCCATTTACCTTAACACTGTCTAATAAAACGTACGTGGAAGGTGCTGTGTATAAATTATATAATTTACCTTCACTATTGCGTTTTTATTAAATTAAGATAAGGATCAACATAGTAAAAAAAACTAGAATGCTTTAAACCACACGACTGAAGTAAAACTTCCTTAGCCTATATGTATGATTACAGATAAAGACTTATTTATTTATACATTACATACATTGCTTCTATCCCAATGTAAGATGCTAAAGCGCTTGTGGTATGGGAATCAATATAAACAACGAAGGCACCACAAACACCCAGACCCAAGAAAATATAGAATAAATAAAATAAAGTAAATAAATATCTTCATGCAAATCCCAATACTGGGGAAATATGGGGAATTGCTATCCTTAGCCCATAAGGTCATCTGGAAGAGATCGCTCTTAAGAGATAAGATCGCCTTATTCTACTTACCCTCTATGTATTTCCTACTTTCTGTAATCTGTATTTTTTCTTAAGTTTAAGTAAATAAACCCATATTATTAGTAAATAAACCCATTGGTACTAGCCTGCCACCTGGGGATCGAACTCGAGTCTCTTGACTCGAAATTCCGAAATTTTTTTTTATAAAAGGTGCTGTAATTAAAGTCACGAAGGTAGTTTTTTTAACGAGTAGTTGGGTGATCGTAATGAGAGTAAAGACATCCGAGTTCGATCCCCAGGTAGTAGGCTCGTGCCAATGGATTTTTTCCTAAAAACTTATGTCCGATTTATGGCTTGGACACGGCGACAGGTTTACCACCAGTCACGATGTCCCAAATATGTCTTCGGTGAAAGGTGGGTCGAAAGGACTTAATTTTATAGACTTCTGTCAACTCCAGTATTGAGAATGACAAGAAGATATTTATTTATTTTCTGTATTTTTTCTTTTTATTTAGGTCAATGAACATAGTATTGCATTACAAATAGCACAAGTTTATGCAAACTGCCGACCACATCTTAAAATCAGTACTAATATAGTTGCAAATTGTTATTTAATATGTTTATGTAAAATATATTCAATACGTGTGTTAAGTCTAACATGTTGGCATTTCTATTTTGATTCTTGACTATCGAGAAATAATAAAATAAAAAGATAAATATACTCATGCCATTCCCAATACAGGGGTAGACAGATGTCTAGACAATTAAGTCTTTTTGACCCACCTTTCACCGAAGGTATTTTATATATAGCTAAATACCGCGAAATAGTGAATAGGGAATATAAATACCACAAAATATAACCAATTTTTATTGTTATTATTATTCAAGGATTTCTATAAACCTCAGGAGATTTAAGAATAAGCTTAATACAATAACCAGAGCAGTTGGGTGATTGAAGTTCGAGACATGAGACGCGAGTTCGATCCCGAAGGGGCAGGATGGTACCAGTGAGTTTTTCAAAAACGTATGTACGAGTTATATCGTTGGCTTGGACATAAAGATGTCGAAAGGGTCATCACTTGTCACGTTGTCCCAAAAAATGGAGGGTGGATCGAAAGGGCTTAATTATCTACACCTATGTTTACCCCTGTATTAGGAATGGTGTGAAGTTAGTTACCGGCAGTAGTGACAAGGTGCGTACGGATAGCGAGTTCCTGTGTCAAGCGTGGTCGGGATACGATGTCCACGTGTGCATTGTTTACGCGTCCAGCTCCTGTATGGACCACCGCGACCCTGAATGCGAGGTCAAACGATCCATAGCCATGTCAATTGATGTACATAGATAGTTATATAGATAGGGACAACATCACATTCATTGCTCTGATCCCAAAGTAAGCGGCTTAAGCACTTCTATTTTAGAATCAGAAACGACGAAAGTACGACAAACACCCGGACGGGCGAAAATGTTGAAAAAGTGTTTTCTACACTAAACCGACCGGGAATCGAACCCAGAACCTCGCCCCTCATCCAATTCAGTCGTCAATGTAAAGTTTTATTTTAGTTTTTGGGGGAGGGGCCCCATAACCCGATGGGAGGATCTTGACTGTGCTCGACCGCACGAGGGCGGTCACTGACGCCACCGGTCTTTAGGTCCAAACTCGATGACCCACCCATATTGATGAGTGGCGAAATGATACCGCTGAGGGAGGCTATGCCTTGGGCAGTTACACCGGCTAATTACTCGGAGAGAAAGATCTCTTTCGTAAAGCTTTATCCATCCGACAATATTTTCATAATTGAAACTCGAAGAACTCCTGTGTCTATCCATTTTGGTGAACATACACATACCCGATCGTGCGCGTCCCCTTTGACCTTCCCCCCCCCCCGGCGTCCCCCCATCGGTTTTTGAAATTTGTTCGAGCTAGCTCACACGTTCCCCAAAGACTACCCAAAGCTGCCAGTATGAATATGGCATTAAAGGACACGTGTAACCGGCTACGCTAACCAATGGACGTGCTGTCGGTATGCACCATCAAAGTTGCGAGATGGCTATTTCGACACAGGAGCATAAATTTTACGACGACCTCTGTGGACGAGTGGCGTAAACACCGGTTTTCAAGGTGCCGTCGGGGAATAAAACCACTTTTTCTACATTATCTCGAGTCTGGGTGTGTATAGTGCCTTCGTTGTTTCCGATTCCCATACTTCAAGTGCTTTAGCATCTTACATTGGGGTCGGAGCAATGTATGTGATGTTGTTCCTATCTATATATCCATATATGTATAAATTTTACTCGTGAAAAATAGTTGTTTTTAAAATCTATCGCCGTTTCGTAATGAAGTTCCTCCTAACGGTGATGAAATAGTGACAGAAGCTTAGTATTTTTATTTTTATCTCGTTTCACAATTAAAAGCCTTTAGGAAGGTAGCAAAGAATAGCCCCAAAGACGATCAAAGTATATTCCAAAATAAAATTATAAAAGACAAAGAAAAGAAAACATGAAGGATGACAGAACATTACGGGGTGGTGTGTGAGTCTTCAGTTACTTCAACCCGGCTGATTGAATGAAGTATTTAGTTATACATTACAGCATATAATTACTCTACTTCACACTGGTTTATATACTACCACGGTTTAGATGGCCCAAACGTGTTACACAAGCTCGTATAGCTCGTAAAATCTAAACTAACACACAAGCTTTACCTAAATATTAAGTAATGTTTTTTATCTTTAACATTTCCCTTATTTCCAGTTTAGTTTAAATAAAACCAGTGAGGGACTTCTCAGTGCCAAGTACTCGTAACATGGGCATTTTAATTACCTCATATTTATTCGAGATCACTTAGGAAAGTTGTTTATGTAATAAACAACTTTGTTTATAGGTGCGAAAGGTATGATGAGCAATTTCAATTGCCAGTCATTGTGCAATCGATTTTCTAGCTTACTCTTATAACGCTCGGCTCCATGACCCTGGCCGTCGATCAAAAATATGTCAACAGTAAGCCAAACAACCAAAACACTATTTATTTGAGACAACTTATACGTGTAGTATTTTTTTAAGAATACTGCGAATGTCAAATAACTGGGCATTCTGTTCAATATTTTTGAACATCAATCTGTAAACCTTTTTCTGACGTACATAAGATAATAAAAATCATCTTAATAAAAGGGACAGTAAGTTAAAATTTAAGAAAGTAAAGTTACTAGTTACAAGTAAAGTAGTTGAACAAGTAAGTAGAAAGTAATTAGAAACAACGTATATTAATAAAAATGTCACGATCGCCGAGTAGTTGGGTGGTCAGAATTCGGGTCAAGATATCTGAGTTTGATCCTCAGGCGGCAGGTTTTGAAAAACTTATATACGATTTATGTCGTGGGCTTGAACATAAAGATGACAATAGGTTCACTGCCTGTCACATCGTCCAAAAACGTATTCACTGTAAAGTGGTTTGAAAGCATTTAATTGTCTAGACTTCAGTCTTATCCGGTATTGGCAATAGCGTGATAAATAGAAATAAGATGCTAATACGATGAAAAGAAAACCGTATGCAATGGTTAAATTCTTGGATGTCTTAAATTACAATCTGACTTACCAAAACATATAAAGCCAACATATACATCACATTAACACTAAATATTATCATGTTGTGTACATATACATTGATCACAATTCACCACCTACGTTTTGTCTTTGTGTTATAACACAGACAACGTAGTCGTAAAGAGATATATAGATATGTCTCTTTACGCCTTTGGTTACCTGGAAGAGATTTCTGTGTTAGATAGATTTTATTCTGTTGTTATTCTGTATTAATTGTTTTTATTCTGTATTATTTTATGGTTTATAATAATAGTATTCATCGTGACTTCTAAAATATACAAACAGTGGTTTTTCTACATTGACCCGACCGGAAATCGAACCCGGGACCTCCAGATGGCGACACTTAGAAACCCAGTGTTTTCTTAGAAACCCGGTGTTTTTTTATGGCGATACTTAGAAACAAAATATTAATAAGTAAATATTATTTAATGCCATAATCGCCGATATCTAGAACAAGTAACAGGTTTTAGTTTTAGATAAAAGCACAGAGTCATGACTTTGATTACTTGGATAATTTAAATGTCAAAGACTTTAACGCGTAACTCGTGTATCAGAAGTACATTGAAGAATCGATTAATTATGCAGACGAAAGCTAGATAATTTAAAAACGATAGTGAAATTGTTTCTACTTAAATCAGGCCACGACTGTCGTGAAATTCGTACTCGTTTTTCTGACAAACTGTCGTAAAATAAAGAAATAAATAAATATCTGCACGTAATCCCAATACCCCTGTATTGGGAGTTACGTGAAGATATTTATTTATTTTAAGATATTTCCGGGACTGTTAGCTGTTATTATTTTTATATACTTATGTCCGTATTGAAGTCACGATAGCCGAGTGGTTGGGTGAGAACTGAGTTCGATCCTCAGGTGGCAGTACCAATAAGTTTTTCAAAAACTTATGTACGAATTACATCGTTGGCTTGGACATAAAGACGGCGACGAGCTCACCACCTGTCACATTGTCCCGAAAATATCTTCGGTGGAAGGTGGGTCTGCGGGACTTAATTGTCTAGACTGGACCTCTGTCTACCCCTGTATTGAGAATTGCGTCAAGATATATACTTATGTCCGATTTGTATTATTCATTCAGACATTATTACATTGTACATTAAGTTGAGCTCTGCCAAATTGTGAGACGAAAGTATTAATAGTCTTGACTTCCGACTAGTAATGAGAACTGGTGAATCATATATCAAATCATCATTCCTTTGACTAAATTGTTACAATGTATATCATTTTATATTGCAATATTTATTGTTTTTTTTTATAGAAAAGGGAGGCAAACTTGCCGGTTACCTGCACTACGGAGCCTCCAGTTACCTGCACTCACCAGACGAAACGAAGAAGTTTGTTAGACTTTTACTTCACGCCGGTATTCTGAGAGGTCGTGGTACTTCCCCGGTCGAGCCGGCACATTCATGCAACAACAAAAGCTGATGCATGGCTCTACCACTGTAAACTTGTTTAAACTTTTACGCACAAAGTGCATGAAGGCGGCCTGAATGCCTGAAGGCATTCTCTCCCAGTCAAACATTAGGCTATATAGAGATATACAATGTAACATTTAAAAGGTTCTTGAAAGGGCTCGCCTCATTGGTTCGGGCAGTTAAATGGATGAGTGATGATCGAATGGTGAGGAAAACATAAAGGGCGAAGCTTAGAGTTAAAGGTGTCGTGATAGATCGAACCTAAGTGATCAAATTGCTCGAAGAAGTGAGGATGAAGAGTGCTGGGAGTGTACTCTAGATCCTCAGAGTAGGAAACGTGCGTTTAAAATAAAGAACGTTATGATTTTGAAAAAGCGTGAGAGATACGTAGGGACCGTGACACTTAGCGCACTGTTTTCTCTCGCTATCCCGTTATTTGTGCGTGAAGATATATTAATAATAATAATAATCGACATGACCATGTTGCCAATATGCATCAGAACTTAGCACTAAAACATAATTTATTTACTCACCAATTTCACCAATACCGAAGCTTTTCACCAATACCGAAGTGTTAGATATTTCCAAGTATGCTTTTCAGGGTCGAAGGGCACTAGTGAGTACCACGCGAACTTTTACTCTCAAGGCGACCGGCAAGAGGGAGAGAGACCGTCTTTTCGGTTTGATAGTGCATCGGGAGGTCACATACGACGGTTAAAAAATTTATTGCGTTTCGACACGCACACGTTAAGATAAAGTTTGAAAATGGTTTAAAGTAAGCAATTGGTGTTAATTTATAGTAACGAAACAAACGGGAAAAATGTATTAGAATATATTTCTGTAAAAAATAAAAATCTTCACGTCCACATTCAGGTAGACAGAGGTCTAAACAATTAAGACTTTCCTGACCCACTTTTCAACGAAACTTTTTTTGAGACAACCATTCATATTCAATACAGTGTACAATACTTTAAAGTGTCAGATAGCGGGACAACTATCTCGAAAAATATCACAACTAGATTCAAGACTGGTAAAGGGCAACAGAGTCTACGATGAGAGGTGCCTGTTCCTACGATCGCCAGTTCGCTTGTTAAGCGCGGCGATTACGGCAAACTGTACCATAAGACTGATTTTGAAAAAACCCATTGGTACGAGCCTGTCACCTGGTGATCGAACTCGAGTCCCTCGACTCAAATTACGATCACCCAACATCTCGCCTCTCGTAACTTCTATACTACTACGGTTATATATGTTTACATTTACATAATAGACTTCTTAGAATACTTTATCCATTTCAATTGATTTCAATTGATTGAAAAAAACAACACTTTAGATGTCTAGTCTTTGCATATTTCTTATAAAAGGTCACAAAATTAAATTTATTCACTAAAAATGTTATGAAAAGGTAATTTTTTCTTATTATAGACTAATGTCAAATGTTAAATTTTATTTACTTGATTTTTAAATCGCAAACTTCGAAACGCTAATGCTCAATTACTAGAACACGACTGACGTGCGCAATGTTATGTAAATGTTATAATAACAATAACGAAGAAGATCAAAACAAGAAAACTAAATAGAAACCGGACAAGTGCGAGCGTGACTGCGCACTCTGTGTTCGCCGAGGGTTCCGTCTAATTTCGTTATTTTATTTTAGTTTTTATAAATAAATCATAAATAAATAAATACGTATATAAACAGGGACAACATCACATTCATTACTCCGATCCCAATGTAAGATGCACATTCCACGGAGGACGTCAATTTCTTCTTCTTTACAGCCAGTCAAGAGTCCACTGGTGAATATTGGCCTCCCCCAAAGCTTTCCACAACGAACGGTCCCCAGCCACCTGCATCCATTGACTTCCAACAACATTTTGCAAATCCTCACTCCATCTAATGAGGGGTCGTCCTACACTGCGTTTGCCTACACTAGGTTGCCACTCGAGAACCTTTCTTACCCAACGGTTGTCAGTTCGTCGAGCTATGTGGCCGGCCCATTGTCCACTTTAACGCGCTGCTATCCTTAAGGCTATGTCAGATACCTTAGTTCTGCTGCAGATGTCTTCGTTGCGGATTCTATCACGCAGAGAAACACCGAGCGTAGCCCTTTCCATAGCACGCTGAGCAACTTTGAGCCGCCTCATACGGCCCGCAGTGAAGGACCACGTTTCAAATGTGTAAGTCATCACTGGCAACATGCACTCGTTGTAAACTTTCGTCTTAAGACTTTGAGGTATACTCGACGAGAAGATGTGGCGTAGTTTCCCGAACGATGCCGACGTCAATTTGGTTACTTTAAAATTCAATGTTGAGCACTTGTACACAATTCACTTTATGTAATTATTCATTAATAACCAAGTGACAACAATTGCAAGTATAAATTATATCAAAGTTACATTCTTAAATAGAAATAAATAAATATCTTCACACAATTCCCAATACAGAGGAAGACAGAGGTCTAGTCTAGACAATTGAGTCCCTTTGACCCACCTACCACTGATATTTTTGGGACAACGTGACAGGTGGTGAGCCCATCGCCGTCTTTATGTCCACGCCAGCGATATAAATCGTACAAAAGTCTTTAATTAGCAGATAAATATAAGACTTATAAGATATCTGCGAATCGCACTGACAGCAAGCCCATAGTGTCTTCAAAGACGACAAAAGTCTTGAAAATCACAACATCTATCGACAAAGTCTCAGATATATTTCTCTGCTATAATAATAAATAAAATATAAATATCTTCACGCCAATTCCAACACTGGGGTAAACAGAGGTCTAAACAATTATGACCTTGCGACACACTTTCCACCAAAGACATTTTTTCGGACAGCGATATAAGTGGTGGAGACCGTCGCCGTCTTTATGTCAAAGCCAATGATATTTTGTCAGTGGTAGAGCCACGCATCAACTTTTGTTGTAGCATGAATGGGCCGGCTCGACCGGGGAAGTACGACGACCTCACAGAATACCGGCGTAAAGTAATCGAAAAACCCATTGTCTGGGATAATATACTCTGCTGAGTGGCCTGCGTTTCTACAACTATAAGCTTCATAGCCGAAGTCGGCGTTTAGGATGCGATAATATGACGCGCGCTTTTGTTTTCCTTGCGTTTAAATCGATGCTTGACCTTCTGAATGTTTATTTCACTATTAACCTTAACAATGAGTGCGTCAGTTTACATTTAAAAGGATATTTTGAAGTGAAGCGTGGGGTTACAGCTGCTGACATATGACCTTAGTTTTTGTAAAGGAATTGATAAATTTTGCAATTTGTTCATACAAGTGTTATAAAAATTATTTCAAAATTATGAGATATATGCTGTTTAATCTACATTATAATGTTGTTATTGAAAAAATTACTTCGCAACCCTCCGCATGCAAATATAAAAAGGTATATGTTACCTGGTCCGAAGAGAAGAAGAGCACCACCCTCCCTCCCACAGATGCGTGCACTAATTCCACTGTATGCACCACCACCACCACTACACTCAAACCAGGTAACATAGCACACCACGAAAACGTGATAGGTTGTTAAAACAAGGCATTATCAAGCGAGTAGACTCTGCAATGAGCGACCGCAGACTCATTGTAGAGTCTACTCGCTTGATAATGCCTTGTTTTGAGGCGAAAGACGTGTCGCGTTTTCGGTGGAATTAGTGCACGCATAGTGTGCATACAGTGGAATTAGTGCACGCATCTGTGGGAGGGAGGGTTGTGCTCTTCTTCTCTTCGGACCAGGTAACATATACCTTTTTATATTTGCATGCGGAGGGTTGCGAAGTAATTTTTTCAATAACAACTTTACAATGAATTTCCGCAAAGTAACGCCTGAGTCAATTAACTATCTACATTATAATGTTTAAGTACCTTACCTATACCTTATAATATTAATGTTTAATTAACTAAACTTAATGCTGAACAATATAAAAAATAACCATAAATTCTTTAATTTAATCATAGTTTTAAAATTGATTTAAAAAAAGCCAAGTCAAAGCACCTTCTTTCGACCACCGAAGAAATTATTTGGAATAACGTGACAGGTTGTGCGCCCATCGCCGTCTTCATTCGAGCCAACGATAACGCAACGCTCTTACCTCCGAGCCACCGTGTCTTACACGCATCAGTTGAAATTTTAATTATTAATAAAATTTTTGGCATCGGCGCCATCTATTGTCCCTTTTGCAAGTGACAATTTGACATTCCTGACTTTTCAGTTAAGAATTATCAATAAGATAACGCTAACTAATTTTTTCATTACGCAATTTTATTGATTTTAATGCATATTTATGCTGAAATTTTATGTTATTAAATTAAAGAGAAAAAATGTTTTTTTTTATTCAACTGACACGTAACACAGGCTACTTTTATTTTAGAAACATATTTAGGGTTCCGCGTTAAGCGTTAAACTGCGGGCAAAGCCACGGGGCAGGTAGTGTTAAAAAATAATCTAAAATTCTAATTACCACTGGCGAATGTAAATAAATTAAAAAAAACCATAGTTAAAATAAATTAACGCTGCGTTTGAGGTTTATGTCCAACAGAGGAAATGCCTTTCGCAGATTCCGATCATATCCTTCGAAGGCAGTGTTACTATAGCTATACTATCGCACCGTCACAGATAATTTATGTTTTGATAACAAACGAAATGATTCAATCAAAGGACTTTCAATTTGTGTACATTTTATAATTCATCTAAGAAGCTCACGATAGCCGAGTGGTTTCGGAATTCGAGTCAAGAACCCAAGTTCGATCCCCAGATGGCGAACTCGTAACGAGGAGTTTTTCAAAACTTATGTACGATTTAAATATCGTTGGCATAGAACTTTGACATAGAACTTGGGCATAGAGACGTAAACGGGCTCACCAGCTATCACGTTGTCCCAAAAAAGTCTAGTGTGGAAGGTGGCTCGAAGGGACTAAATTGTCAAGACCTCTGTCTACCCCTGTATTAGGAATGATGAATGCGTGCAGATATTTTATTTAATTTTTTTATCATTGATGCTAATGGTCCTAATAACAAGACTTAATGTTGTTAAGGTCATGGGCATTCTTAGCACATCCGCCAGTTTGTCAAATTAGTTGCATTTTAATTTTTAGGGTTCCGCACCTCGGAAGAATAAAATGAAATATTTTCTTCACTTCGTTGCCCGTCCGTTCGCGATCTGTCAGTGAGCAGCCTTTTTTCTCCAGGAATAAGAAATATTTTGAAATCACGATCTCGACGAACGACAGCTCTGAGGTCCCGGGTTAGATTCCCGATCCTGATCGGGTCAGCCTGTCAATGTTGATAACACTTTTTCAACATTTTTCATTGGGTGTTTGTGGTACTTTCATTACTTCCGATTCCGTAACACAAGTTCCGTAACACGGATCAGAACAATGTATGTGATGTTGTCCCTTACCTATGCATGTATATATTATTAATTAACATCTAATTTTTATCTAACTCTTCCTTTTGTCTAATTTTTAAGTAATTCCACATTCCTTTTTTTTTTAAATTAAATATCACATACATTTGGACTAGAATTATTCGATTTCGCAAAAGGTCTCACAGCTCTGGTAAGAGAAAGAGTTCGAGAAATGTATATCTATATGCGTATTCATTTTATATAAAAAAGAAGTACATCGTTGGCTTGGACACTGAAACGGCGACGGGCTCACCCCCTTCACGATGTCCTAAAAATTACTTTGGTGAAAGGTTGGTCGAAACCAACTTAATTGTCTTAAACCTCGACTTAAGCCTCTGTCTACCCCTGTATTGGTAATGACGTGAAGATATATACTATTTTATTTAATGTTCTTTGACACTCACTAAATACTGAGTAATTTATATTACTCAGTTTTCTTTATAGAAAATAACTTGGGTACGTTTTATATTAAAGACAGCTTCTTCACACATGCAAATATGTACGAATTCTCTGGTAAAAGCTCGTTTATTATATAATGTGTATTCTATATGATATGCACTGACTTTAGTAATAAAGGCCTCGCCTAGTTAATAGAACAGAGTTTCTAATGTTATTAAAACGAAATATCACCAATTTTACTTTTACCTTTTGTTGATGTAATTTTTTTTTTCGCAAACAAATTATTATTATTATTGTAGCTTTACCGAAAGAAAAATCTTGTACAAGTCAAAAATTTTAATTGTAATAAATTTGGAC
Organism: Sericinus montela; assembly: GCA_029286605.1. Lineage (NCBI taxonomy): Eukaryota > Metazoa > Arthropoda > Insecta > Lepidoptera > Papilionidae > Sericinus > Sericinus montela. Next base: position 627,902 of record JAGSMR010000024.1, on the reverse strand, counting down.
GACCTCCGTGGTCGAGTGGCGTATGTATTGGTTTTCATGGTGTCGCCATTACAGAGGTACCGGGTTCAATTTAAGGTCGGGTAAATGTACAAAACACTTTCTACATTTTCTCGGGTCTGGGTATTTGTGGTACCTTGATTGTTTTGATTCCATACTACAAGTGCTTAACCGTTTGCTTTAGGATCAGATCAATGTAAGAGATGTTGTTCTTTTCTATTTTATGTAAAAAAAATATTATAGCTTGTATAAAAAAGCGCACTTTTTAGTATAAAATATGCGGAACGAAATGATACGGAATATAAATCATCAAGCAAGGTTAAGGTCAAAGTTTAGCATACGTTACATTTTTAAAATATCTTCACGCCATTCCCAATACAGGGGTAGACAGAGGTCTTGTCTAGACAATTAAGTCCCTTCGACCCACCTTCCACCGAATATTCTTTCGGGTCAACGTGACAGATGGTGAGCCCGTCGATGTCTGTATGTCCAAACCAACGATTTAATCGTACATATGTTTTCTGAAAAAACCCATTGGTACGTGCCGGCCACCTTGTGATCGAACTCGACCGGTTCGATCTGAAATATTTCAACTGCTGTTGGATGCGAGTGGTCTACTACTGCAATCGCCAATCTGCTTGCCAAGCGTGACGATTATGGAAAATCCTCCCTATGGGAGAGGCATATGTCCTGAACTTTAATAGGCTGTTATGTACTCGTATTTATGTATGTATGTATAATGATAATGATGTTGAGCTACATTAAAAATAACAACCTCCTTACATATGATTAATATAGAATGTGACAAACAAGGGATAGTTTCCTTTGATGTTAAGTGTTTAACGACGAACATATAACATATATAAATAGGGACAACATCACATACATTGCTCCGATACCAATGTAACATTCTAAAGCACTTGAGGTATGGGAATCGGAAACAACGAAGGCATCACAACATATAACGACAAACAAGACCCTTAAAGACACGCGTTTAAAGGTACACTTAAAGCATCTCTTGACGACCTCTATGGACTTTTTGACTTTTCTTTTGGAGAAAATACTTTTTCTACATTTTTTCGGATCTGCATGTTTGTAGTACCTTCGTTGTTTTCGATTCCATATTACAAGAATTTAAGCTGCTCACTTAGACCAGAGCAATGAATGTGATGTTGTCCCTATCTATGTATCTTTGCTTCGTCTAGGTCAGTGAAACAATCTTATCTATTTCTGCCTTCAAATAGCAGTGTAACCAGGTATTATGAGGAACTCCGTCTTTGTCCTCAGGGTTTAAAAAGCATCTTTACCAGCATCTACCTTTAGCCCATAAAACAGTACTTATTTCTTAAAAACACTCGCACCACCAGAGGGGTGGTGATGGCCTCCGGTTACCTAACTCGCTCAACGTGACGCAAAAGCATGAGATACCTCTACTTCTTTCTCGTATTCTGCCAAACCGTGGTCCAGACATACTTAAACTCGCCTGGTCATTTAGAATCAGACACTGCTACTTCGCTCTACTACAAATCAAATCAATTATGTAAAGAAACTCCGTTGGCATCCCTGCTTTTTTGACGATACAAAATTAACATATTTATTTATATTTTTCCTTCTAAAAATAGCATGGATACGATCACCACATTCCATAATTGGCACATTCATTTTTATTGAAATGAATGTTGTTTCTATATCATCTGCATGACGCCATAACACAATACAACATGACATTATGCAATGGAAATAAGCATAATAAAAATTGTGTTTTTTATATTAGCATATGCTGCACTGCTTAGCCTCCTAGCAAGTTGGAATTTATAAGGTAAATAAAAGATTGGGATGTATTGTATGATGGGTATTGTATGAAGGGATGATGTATGATTGGGCAGTAAATAAAAATGTATGTGATTTTGTTTATTTTTTTTTTGTTTCTTGTTAATTTCTTTTTATATATACATACGAGGTTTTGCCCGCGACTTGTTACGCGTGGAAAGAGATGTATTTAGATAGGGACAAAATCACATACATTGCTCAGATCCCAATTTAAGTATGCTAAAGCACTTGTGGTATGGGAATCGGAAACAACGAAGGCATCACGACTGTTTTTCTACATTGACCCGACCGGGAATCGAACCCGGGACCTCGAGATAGCAACATCTTGAAAATCGATGTTTACGCCACTTGTCCACGGAGGTTGTCATAAGATACCTATTTATACCACCCAACCACTCGGCTATCGTGACTTCTACTATTTAAGGCACGGAATTTTTGGTTTCGGGCACAGAAGTAGTTAATATGTATATTTGAGCTGACGCTACATTTAAGTATGTCTCCAAATTAGGACTGTTGATAAAATACCGACATATCGAAATCGATATCGATATTATTATTTCGAAGTATCGATATTTATTTATTATAGGAATAGAAACTGGAATTATGAGGTGGTGAAAAGAGAAGAATTCGGACATTAGATCTGGACAAAGGAAAATAGATTTCTTAGGTATGCAAGACGATTATGTAGAATATTAGAGAGGAGACATAATAGTCGAGTGTTCCTGCGAAGTCGAATTGACAGCCACTCGAGATTCTTGGACATTGAAATTCTTTAATAGATTCTCACAACATAAAACGCAACTATTGCCAAAAGTTCAAGTGTTAACCACCAGCAGTGTAGGCTCTGCTTCGATTAACCATTCAGTCTGTCTGGACTAGTAATTACTTACATGAATATTTAAGAATAATTAATACGTGGGATCTTTATTAGTACTAAATATACTTCAGCAACAGCAATTTTAAGAATCTTTATGTTAATACACGCACTACGCAAAAACTACTACAAGAAATTGAAAGCGTTTTTAGAGATGTGATACGAGAAGTCTAACTTATACTACTATGCTTATTTCATCTTGAATATTATTTCATCCTCGTCGCCAGTCATATGTTTGTGAATACAATGAAACAACCGCTGCCTTGTAACACTCATTTATTACTAGTTGGATGACAGTAATACAATATATCAGTATATAAAAATATTTTCTCACCATTTCCAATACAGGGGTAGACAGAGGTCCTGACAATTAAGTCGTTTCGACCCACCTTGGTGAGCCCGTCGATGTTTTTATGTCCAAGCCACCGACATGAATCGTAATTGATACGAGCCTGCCACCTGGGGATCGAACTTGGGTCTCTTGACTCGAAATTTTCCGACCACCCAAACATTCGGTTGTCGTGACTCTTGTATGACAATCTTTTTGGATTTTATTTACGTGAATTTATATATAGTTATTTCTTATATGTTATGTATGAAGTTTGATAATGTCATTATCGAGTCTGTTCGGACCTTTTTGTAAAGGTTATCATTGCGGTGGATACAGTAAAGATTGTTTCGGGGTAAACCCAAGGTTTGGTAATTTTACCTGTTAGGTACTTCTACCAATTTGGTGTTTTTTTTAATCACTGTTCTTATAAGACTAATCACTATTTCAGCTGCTATATATGGATCTTTGAACTATGGACTTTTTATCTTCAAGCGTATTAAGGCAGCAAAAGGTCTAGACAATTTAAACTAGACAGTTGGTGAGTCTGGCGCCATCTTTATATTCAAGCCAAAGATATATTATATAATCTTTGGCTTATAAATCGCACATACATTTTGAAAAAAACTCATTAGTATGAGGTTCTTTTTACATTTTCTCGGTTCGGTGTTTGTGGTACCGTCGTTGTTTCTGAATCCATAATACACTAGTACTTAAGCTGCTCGGTCTTTAACTCGGGTCTCTTGGCTCGAATTCCGTCCACCCAAACACACGGCTATCGTGACTGTTTTCCTTCAAAGTCAATCTGTTTGATATTTACGTATATCTGTGTGTAGTTTATACATAAAAATAAATACATACATCCCATCCCAAAGTATAGTATTTAGTAACGAAGGTACCACAAACACTCAGACCCGAAAAAATGTAGAATGTGGTAATTCTACAATGAGCCGTCCAGGAAATAAACTTGGAACCTCAGATATAATGACACCATTAAAACTAGTGTGTACACCACTCGTCCACTGAGGTCGTTAAAAAAGTAATTGTTTTTAATTCAATCCTTACATTCTGCATGAGCAAATGGCAGGTGAGACAGAGCTTTAATCTGGTCAATTAAGTCCCTTCGACCCACCTCCCACCGATGATATTTTCGGGACAACATGACAGGTGGTGAGCCCGTCGCCTTCTTTATGTCCAAGCCAACGATATAATTAGTACATAATTTTTGAAAAACCCATTGGTACGAGTCTGCCAACTGGGGATCGAACTCGGGTCTCTTGACTCGAAATTCCGACCACTCAACCACTCGGCTATCTTGACTTTTTGACGAAGGTGAAATTTTAAATTACTGTACTTATGGCGTCGGCGACATTAATGTAGATGGCGCTGTCAAATTATTAGTTCGTGGCACTAAAGATATGGACCTTGAGCTGGAAGTAGAAATTTCTTCAGACATCTTCGATTTTTTCAAGTCTTTAAAAAAAAAATATAAATATCTTCACGCAATTCCCAATACAGGGGTAGATAGAGGTATAGTCTAGACAATTAGGTTCCTTTGACCCACCTTCCACCGATGATATTTTCGGGTCAACGTGACAGGTGGTGATCTCGACACCGTCTTATGTCCAAGCCAGCGATATAATTCGTACATAAGTTTGTGAAAACCCATTGGTACGAGCTTGCCACCTGGGGATCGAACTCGGGTCTCTTGACTCGAAATTCCGACCACCCAACCACTCTTTCTGGTTTTTGGAATTTCTGGTTTCGGGCACAGAAGTAGTTAATGTGTATATTTCAGCTGACGCTACATTTAAGTATGTCTCCAAATTAGGACTGTTGATAAAATACCGACATATGGAAATCGATATCGATATTATTTTTTCGAAATATCGACATTTATTATTATAGGAATATAAACTGGAATTATGAGATGGGAAAAAGAAAAGAATTCGGATATTAGATCTGGACAAAGGAAAATAGATTTCTTAGGTATGCAAGAGGATTATGTAGAATATTAGAGAGGAGACATAATAGTCGAGTGTATGTACCTGCGAAGTCGAATTGACAGCCACTCGAGATTCTTGGACATTGAGATTCTTTAGTAGATTCTCACAACATAAAACGCAACTATTGCCAAAAGTTCAAGTGTTAAGCACCAGCCGTGTAGGCTCTGCTTCGATTAACCATTCAGTCTGTCTGGACTAGTAATTACTTACATGAATATTTAAGAATAATTAATACGTGGGGTCTTTATTAGTACTAAATATACTTCAGCAACAGCAATTTTAAGAATCTTTATGTTAATACACGCACTACGCAAAAACTACTACAAGAAATTGAAAGCGTTTTTAGAGATGTGATACGAGAAGTCTAAATTTTACTAATTTATACTACTATGCTTATTTCATCTTGAATATCCTCGTCGCCAGTCATATGTTTGTGAATACAATGAAACAACCGCTGCCTTGTTACACTCATTTATTACTAGTTGAATGACAGTAGTACACACGTATATATGAGTATATAAAAATATTTTCTCGCCATTTCCAATACAGGGGTAGACTGAGGTCCTGACAATTAAGTCTTTTCGACTCCCTTCCACCGAAGACATTTTTTGGCGCAAGGTGCCAGAGCAGCGACAGAGAATCTGTCGCTGATCTTTTGACGATATATATCGTAAATAAGTCTTAAAAACACGCATATGTACGAGCCTACCCCTGCAGTTCGAACTTGCGTCTCTACTCAAATTTCGACCACCAAACACTAGGCTATTGTGACTTATATAATTAATTACTAATAAATTCTTTAAATTTAAATTTTAAATAAGTATTTACATTTTCGATTTTGGAGTAAATTACTTTCAGTACACATTACCAGATGTCAGTTTAAATGTTTTTTATAATTGTATTACTTACAAGAAATGTATGGCTACCTTTTTTTGTGTTAATGTTGCGCACCCGCTAAAACCCAGGTTCCGCCTTCGCCGCATGTTGTCAGGGCCACGGCAACGCTCTCTCACAAATCCACGACCCCACCATGTTTGATTACCTAATTATTACCATTTTTTACACATACGTACAAACGGTCAGTTTAAGTCCACTGTAGGATGTGGGCCTCTTCTGTAAAGGAGGGTTTGCAGGTTTAATGAGCGGAACGGTGACCTCTGTACCAGATACTACACACCTTAGACGCTGGTACGGTGAGTTTGATTTGGTATTTGTCGCATGTGGAAGTCAAGGAAAGTGATGTTAAGGCTACATCGCAACCACCCGCTTTACAATCCACGGCGCGATGGTGATCAAACCCACTTAAAGCTGCTATCTCGGCCCGATCGTCTTCGGAAAGTTAGTTAGGCCATGTTGGTTCCTTTTGTTTCTCGATGGATGGCCAAGCCACCGCTACTAAGCCAAAGAGAAGATATTTTCCTCCAGTAAAACTCGTCCTCCGTGGACGAGTGGTCGAGGACACATCGGTTTTTCGGACGGGTAAATCTAGAAAATCACTTTTTCTGCATTGTCTCGAGTTTCTGTGTTCGTGGTACCTTCATTGTTTCCGATTCCGATTCCATGATACAAGTGCTTTAGCTACTTGCTTTGGTATCAGAGCATTGTATGAGAAATTGTTCCTGTACTCATTTTTTCTCTTTAAGGAATAAAAATCTAACGATAGACGAATAGTCGGGTGATCGAAATTTGAGTCAAGAGACCATATCAACTAATTAGAGGAAATAATAATAATTTATGAAAAATATATGATTTAGATTTAATAATATAGAATAGAATAGAAACTCTTTATTAGCCATCAATAAACACCATCTAAAAAACAAAAAATCAACACATGGAGTCAAAATGAAAAGATATATGTAAAAATTTAAATACTAAATATAAAACTAAACTAACTATAATCAATCAATACTGGTTGTCCGTTGGCAACGCGATTATTAAGTTAAGATTTTTGGAATGAATGTTTAGTGTAAGGAATACAATCCCTGGCTCGCTTTTTTCGTATTTATGTATGAACTGTATTGTTTCCATTTTTAGAAAGAAAGAAACATTTATTGCACAAGTACGCCACATACAAAACAATGAACATCGCAAACAGCATTTCTCTTATTAAATATGTGGTTTAGTGAGTCAAGTAAGTTTTTAATGATAAACTATTCTTTTTATTTAATTACTCTTAGTGAAAACCTGTTGTTGGCTTTAAAGTTGTTATTTTGTTTGTTTATGTAATAAGCTGTTTGTATTCCATAGGTAAATAATATAAAAAGGTGATTATGATAATGATCCCTTTCGTTCTTTCAAATTCTTTGTTATAATTCGTACATAAGTTTATATAAAAGCCATTGGTACGAGACTGCCACCTGGGGATCGAACTCGGGTTTTTTGACTCGAAATTCCGACCACCCGACCACACGGCCATCGTGACTAATTATACGTATTATCGTGATTTATAACTTCATAATTTACAAAAAGAATGGGTCCATTTTAATTGACCCTGTTGCTGTATCATAACTTGTACTTAAGATGGTTAAAATTGTAACTTTAGTAATACTGAACCGATTTCAATAATAATTGCACCAGTTTTCAAGCTTCAAAATAAGACATTGGTCAATGGAAACAGAATCCAAATACGTTCATCGATTTAAGCGCAAACCTCGAAAAAACAGCCAAGAATTCTAAAAACCATTTTTTGAGCTCAGATACGTCCTAGTAATCGGACTAGTTAATTATTCCATTTAGTTTCACCTAAATATCTTTAATGTACAAACATGATCTAACGAACATGATCTGATGAACCAGAACGTGTGCCACCTGCTCGTTTGCCTCCCTCTTCTATAAAAAAATTATTTTATAAATAATTTAATTATTTTATAATAATCAAAATAAAATGGGGGATCCAGATAAATTATCAAATCAAAGATCTAATTCTATTGCGAAACGTGTTATTTCTTTTGTTTTTTTTTATTTTTCGTACAAAGAATAAGTGATCACAAAAAAATAAAGATACCATATAATTGCTATTTAAATATAACAGGCGCTTATAATTTAAATTTCCTACATAAACTAAATTTGATTGAACATCGGTGTAATAACTTCTAGTTGGAAGGTTTTGGGGGGATTGAGGGGAGGCTCAAGAGTAAACGGATCGAAGTATACGTGTGTGTATGAACAAAATTAAGAATTTGAAAGAACGAAATGGATCATTATCATTATCACCTTTTTATATTATTTACCTATGGAATACAAACAGCTTATATATTACGGGATTATATTACTTACACTAAACATTCATTCCAAAAATCTTAACTTAATAATCGCGTTGCCAACGGACAACCAGTATTGATTGATTATAGTTAGTTTAGTTTTATATTCAGTATTTCAATTTTTACATATATCTTTTCATTTTGACCCCCATGTGTAGATTTTTTGTTTTTCAGATGGTGTTTATTGATGGCTAATAAAGAGTTTCTATTCTATTCTATATTATTAAATCTAAATCATATATTTTTCATAAATTATTATAATCATTATAAGTTCGCCAAATAATATTTCCTGTAATTAGTTGATACATTCAGTATATAAATTAAACCATTATTTCTAAGATTCAAAACCGGAGTTCTTAGTAATATTTGTGAGGGAAGCTCAGGACAGTTTAGTTATGGGCCTGCCAGCCTGGTTGTGTCTCCCAATCTCTCACAAGAAACTACTGATTTTTCAATCATCCCCTAGAAGTTAACTATTAATTATAATATATAAAAAAATGTTTTTTTATAATCAGTTTAATTGTTCCATTTTTAAATAAAAACCATACATTCTTAATGGCCAACAAGCAGATTGACTTTTGCAATACAGACACCTAACAACTTAGATATTTAGACTTATTGCCAGTCTGCCGTATTTTGATTATCAAGCATTTATTTTTCTGTCTGTAGAGAGAGAGGGAACAAATTCTTACAACACAATACAATGTTACACTTTTATAATCAGTTGGATTGTAATTAAGTTGGACACAAATCTTACCTGGTGATAGCAAATCAGTCCCAAGGAAAGTATAAAAAAAAACAATGGAATGAAAAAAAAATAACAATGAAATGTAAAAACTGTTTATGATAAAATAAAAAAAAATGTTTTGTTATTATAATATATATGAGGACAGGAAAATGAATAACATGTATGTTCAAGTCGATTTTAAATCTAATAAATACATTCTAAAATTTTATGCATAAACTCTTTATTAGATTACAAAGGTGCTAATGGACATTTCATTATTTTCCCCTTGCATATTAAAGCAAGCATACCCAGTTATAAATTATATAAAATTAAAACAGATGGAAATGATTACAACCTGTAAACAAGCTCATACAATAAAAACTGATTCTTTACACTATTAGCTTAATATACAAACTCATATTGTTTTCTTATACCAATATACACAAAAATAATATAGTGAAATATTAGTAATGGCCAAAGTTCATGATACCGAAAATAATTTACAATCAGTGGTGTCACTTAGTTAACATTTATCTCCTATTATTGCCACGTTGATGCCCCCTGCCCCGCACATAAGTCTTATGAGTGTGTTTCCCAGAGTGTTCTTGTGAACTTCCTGAATAACGCTCTTGCTTTGGAGCTGTGTTGCTGGAATAAGATTGAGTTCCCTGTCCACTTGAAGGTGTGCTCGGCATAAGTGCCCGTGGCCCAGAATGGGCACCATTAGTGCGTTCATTTGGAGGCTGTGTACCAGGTGGAGGTACAGGAGGAGCCGGCTGCGGCTCGCTCATGTTCACTTGTTCATTAAACAGCATACAGAACTCTCCCACCTTTTGAATATCGCCAGATTTACCTGAATAAAGCGTAAGAGCGAAACGCCATAATGATGCGTAGCCTCGTGTCAATCGAACAATATCACCCGGCTGCAGCAACGCACCGGGCTCGTCCCAAACAGAGAGGTTGACAGAAGCAGAGGCATCAGCAACCCGAAGAGTTCTCACCTCCCGTGCCTCTTTTGTTAACGTCGGGGGACCCACCTCCAGCACTATGAACACAGAGTTGATGTTCTTCATGCCCGGTTTTAGATCCTTTATCTGGATATACTCCGTCGTACTCATTTTCTGTTATGTGCAATAAGTAGCGTTGATGTAATAATTTTATCGTGTCCAGATTAGTTACTACTCATGTACTTACTACATAACAATTACAAGGAAATCATATTTTATAAAGATTTAAAAATAATAAACTATGTCTAAACAATAATAGTAAAAGATCAATTTCAGTTAAAAATGTATCTGTTTTCAATTCATCAAGTAATCCAAATAATTCATATCAGTGTCTGACAGCAAATAGTGAAGTGAACACAAACATATGCAATACAGGTGAGAAACATAAGCAATAACAAACTAACGATATGCATTTGCGAATAAAAATTATCGATACAATCGATTTTGGTTATATATAAAATAATATAAATGATAATAGTTGTAATTTTGTCCTAAAACACCATATAATAACAGAATACCACAGATGAAGCTTTAGACAGACTAATACAACAATAATTTACTTGGCTAAAGCGTTAGGAGCCAATGATGCAGTAAGTACTAAAAGGAAACATTACCGTCCGCTGGCCACAGGCTCTCAACCAGTGTCAATGTCAAATATCAAAATAGAAATATTCTAGGTTATGAATACCGAAACTGTATAGTTTTGTTTACATATTTTTTGTTGATTAATTATTTGATCGACATAACAAAAAAGACGCTTAATATATCTTATTACAAGATTGAAAACTACCTTGCATTTGTTTCTGTCGAGGTTTATTTTCACTTTCTGATTTTTCAGTTCTCTAAGAAGTGAATAAATTATTGTAAACATAGGCAAGATGTTTAACCAGCATGGTGGTGGTTCGAACAACCCTAACAAGGATTTGGAAGTAACATCGCCACCTGACGATACAGTTTCGTCGCTTGAATTCTCTCCACCGTCAGTGCCACAAACTTTCCTAGTCGCCGGTAGTTGGGATTGTCGTGTAAGTATTTGTTCTGTAAATACTAAAATTTCTAACTCTTCATTTAAGGACATGTGTAGTTGAATCAGACCATTATACCGAATGCCAGCTGAACTCATGGTTGTAAAAGGAAATGTAAAATGCTATGCTCATTAATAGTACATTTTTTTATCAAGCATGCAAAACATGCTGGACTTTTTATTATTAAAATTAGATTAGATTGATTTCCGTAATTCCACGTCCAAGCGCGTATTTTGAATATATTATTAAAGTAGTGTCTTAAGAGGTGTAAGTAAAAGAGAGAGATTTAGAATTTCAACTGATGTTTGTATAACACAGTTGTTTGTAGGGAAGAGAGTTACCACAGTACAACAGAGGTTGCAGATTCCAATCCCACTTGTTTCAGTTGGTTTTTCTAAATATCTCTTTAATTATATTTCTATGCTCATTGCTTATCTATATGATATTATCCTGAAGACATTCAGAAAAAGAAATAGGGTAACCAATATAGTCATAAAGATCAACACAATAATGGGCCAGCAAATAGGATATAAAACTGCCAACTAATGTAGAAAAAATGTTCTTGAGTCATAAACAACCACACATAGGCAAACAGTGTGGTATGACCTGCAATAATATGGAGAAACAACCTCCTGAATATTGCAGGTACTGAGGCAACATCTGTATCCACATTGGAAGCTCACTAGTGACATATTCAGGAAACAATTACCGTCCGCTGGCCACAGGCTCTCAACCAGTGTCAATGTCAAATATCAAAATAGAAATATTCTAGGTTATGAATACCGAAACTGTATAGTTTTGTTTACATATTTTTTGTTGATTAATTATTTGATCGACATAACAAAAAAGACGCTTAATATATCTTATTACAAGATTGAAAACTACCTTGCATTTGTTTCTGTCGAGGTTTATTTTCACTTTCTGATTTTTCAGTTCTCTAAGAAGTGAATAAATTATTGTAAACATAGGCAAGATGTTTAACCAGCATGGTGGTGGTTCGAACAACCCTAACAAGGATTTGGAAGTAACATCGCCACCTGACGATACAGTTTCGTCGCTTGAATTCTCTCCACCGTCAGTGCCACAAACTTTCCTAGTCGCCGGTAGTTGGGATTGTCGTGTAAGTATTTGTTCTGTAAATACTAAAATTTCTAACTCTTCATTTAAGGACATGTGTAGTTGAATCAGACCATTATACCGAATGCCAGCTGAACTCATGGTTGTAAAAGGAAATGTAAAATGCTATGCTCATTAATAGTACATTTTTTTATCAAGCATGCAAAACATGCTGGACTTTTTATTATTAAAATTAGATTAGATTGATTTCCGTAATTCCACGTCCAAGCGCGTATTTTGAATATATTATTAAAGTAGTGTCTTAAGAGGTGTAAGTAAAAGAGAGAGATTTAGAATTTCAACTGATGTTTGTATAACACAGTTGTTTGTAGGGAAGAGAGTTACCACAGTACAACAGAGGTTGCAGATTCCAATCCCACTTGTTTCAGTTGGTTTTTCTAAATATCTCTTTAATTATATTTCTATGCTCATTGCTTATCTATATGATATTATCCTGAAGACATTCAGAAAAAGAAATAGGGTAACCAATATAGTCATAAAGATCAACACAATAATGGGCCAGCAAATAGGATATAAAACTGCCAACTAATGTAGAAAAAATGTTCTTGAGTCATAAACAACCACACATAGGCAAACAGTGTGGTATGACCTGCAATAATATGGAGAAACAACCTCCTGAATATTGCAGGTACTGAGGCAACATCTGTCTCCACATTGGAAGCTTACTAGTGACATATTCAGGAAACAATTGCATGCATGTATACTAATAGCACACTGGCACTTTTGGCAATCTGTAGATTGCAAAAAGAAAGGAAGAACAATATTTGAAAGTTAAATAAATTTCAGTGTTCCTTCTAATTTTTTCAGGTGAGATGTTGGGAGGTAGAAACTTCTGGCAAAACTGCACTCCAAAGCAGCACAGGGCATGGATGGTCCTATTTTGATGTTGCCTGGCATGATGTAGGTTTACTTCTATATAAATATTTTTTGGAGTACAAGTATAGGTATTGAAGTTTTGTGGATAAGAAAATTTGTACAGGGTTTTAAAGGGGTATTCAGAGGTTTAGAAAATTTAGTTGTAGTAGTAAAAAAAAATATCTTCACGCAATTCCCAGTACAGGGGTAGAAAGAGGTCTAGTCTAGACAATTAACTCCCTTCAACCCACCTTCCACCGATGATATTTTCGGGACAACATGACAGGTGGTGAGCCCGTCGCCGTCTTTATGTCCAAGCCAACGGTGTAATTCGTACATAGGTTTTTAGAAAAACCCATTGTTACGAGCCTGCCACCTGGGGATCGATCTCGGGTCTCTTGACTCGAAATTCCAACCACCCAACACTCGGCTATCATGACTTCAAAACTTAGTTCTTTTAACAAATTTAATAAATGTAAGGATTATGACACTTGGCAATCTATTCTATCTGGCTACCCCATCAGGGACTGTGTGTGAAGATAAACAAATAAGTAGTCCTTTTTACCAGTGATTATTTAGGACAATCAGATAGATGACAGTGGTAGAGCCACGCATCAGCTTTTGTTGTTGCATGAATGGGCCGACTCTCTCTCTCTCACCCGCAATACCTCTGGCATTGCGGGTGTTCATGGGCGGTGGTAATCAGTTAAAAAAAAAGATATAGTTCCTGTCAGTATTTTAGTGTTCACACGAAACTTAAAAAAAAAACGAAACAAAGAAATTTGCAAAATGGTAGGTTTGAAAGATGACCTTATCACTAAAATGGATAAGGGTGTGCTTCGATGGTTTGGACACGTTGAGCGAATGTGCGAAGACCGAAAATGATGATGAAACGAAAGAGGTATGTAAAGATCGTGACATTGGCGATCTGTTCTCTCTGGCTACTCCGTCAGGGATTGTGCGTGAAGATAATTTTTTTTTTTATATAGAAAAGGGAGGTAAACGAGCAGGTGGCTCACGTGATGGTAAGTGATTACCGCCGCCCATGAACACCCGCAATACCGAATTGGGTTAGAGGGGTGTGTGGGCCTCCGGTTACCTGCACTCACCAGACGGAACGCAGAACTTTGTTAGACTTCTACTTCACGCCGGTATTCTGTGAGGTCATAGTACTTCCCCGGTCAAGCCTGCCCATTCATGCAACAATTATAGCTGATACGTGGCTCTATCACTGTCATCTATCTTGACAACTAAGTCGTTTAGACACACTTTCCTCTGGAGATAATTTTGGGACAATGTGACAGATGGTGAGCCCGTCGCCGTCTCAATGTCCAAGCCAACGATATAATTCGTACATAAGTTGTTGAAAAACTCATTGCCACCTGGGGATTGAACTCGGGTCTCTTGACTCGAAATTCCAAACACCCAACCACTTGGCTATCGTGACTCTTTAAACTTCAAAAACTTATGTACGATTTATATTGTTGGCTTGGACATTAAGACGGCGACGGGCTCAGCACCTGTAATGTTGTCTCAAAAATGTCTTTGGTGGACTTAATTGTCTAGACTTCTGTCTACCTACCTAGATACTTTTTTTAGTGGACAGGTTTTAAATCAATATTCAACGACATATAAAATAATTAAATGTTTTACACTTTCACAGGATGGCACAAAGGTATTCATGGCATCAACAGACAAGAGTGTTAAGTGCTGGGATCTGGCCGCTAATCAATGTGTGCAGGCAAGTGAGCTATCATAAAAATAATATTAATTATTATTAATTCCCTAGTCTAGACAATTAAGTCCCTTCAACCCACCTTCCACCGATGATATTTTCGGGACAACATGACAGGTGGTGAGCCCGTCGCCGTCTTTATGTCCAAGCCAACGATATAATTCGTACATAAGTTGTTGAAAAACTCATTGCCACCTGGGATTGAACTCGGGTCTCTTGACTCGAAATTCCAAACACCCAACCACTTGGCTATCGTGACTCTTTAAACTTCAAAAACTTATGTACGAATTTCATTGTTGGCTTGGACATAAAGACGGCGACGGGCTCAGCACCTGTAATGTTGTCTCAAAAATGTTCTTGAGTCATAAACAACCACACATAGGCAAACAGTGTGGTATGACCTGCAATAATATGGAGAAACAACCTCCTGAATATTGCAGGTACTGAGGCAACATCTGTCTCCACATTGGAAGCTTACTAGTGACATATTCAGGAAACAATTGCATGCATGTATACTAATAGCACACTGGCACTTTTGGCAATCTGTAGATTGCAAAAAGAAAGGAAGAACAATATTTGAAAGTTAAATAAATTTCAGTGTTCCTTCTAATTTTTCAGGTGAGATGTTGGGAGGTAGAAACTTCTGGCAAAACCGTACCCAAAGCAGCACAGGGCATGGATGGTCCTATTTTGGATGTTGCCTGGCATGATGTAGGTTTACTTCTCTATATAAATATTTTTTGGAGTACAAGTATAGGCATTGAAGTTTTGTGGATAAGAAAATTTGTACAGGGTTTTAAAGGGGTATTCAGAGGTTTAGAAAATTTAGTTGTAGTAGTAAAAAAATATCTTCAGTGGAAGGTAGGTCAAAGGGACTTAATTGTCTAGACTTCTGTCTACCTACCTAGATACTTTTTAGTAGACAGGTTTTAAATCAATATTCAACGACATATAAAATAATTAAATGTTTTACACTTTCACAGGATGGCACAAAGGTATTCATGGCATCAACAGACAAGAGTGTTAAGTGCTGGGATCTGGCCGCTAATCAATGTGTGCAGGCAAGTGAGCTATCATAAAATAATATTAATTATTATTAATTCCCTAGTCTAGACAATTAACTCCTTCAACCCACCTTCCACCGATGATATTTTCGGGACAACATGACAGGTGGTGAGCCCGTCGCCGTCTCAATGTCCAAGCCAACGATATAATTCGTACATAAGTTGTTGAAAAACTCATTGCCACCTGGGGATTGAACTCGGGTCTCTTGACTCGAAATTCCAAACACCCAACCACTTGGCTATCGTGACTCTTTAAACTTCAAAAACTTATGTACGATTTATATTGTTGGCTTGGACATTAAGACGGCGACGGGCTCAGCACCTGTAATGTTGTCTCAAAAATGTCTTTGGTGGACTTAATTGTCTAGACTTGACCTCTGTCTACCCCTGTATTGGGAATTGCGTGAAGATAAAAGTACAAAATGTCGGTAGCCAGAGCTAACAATGACAATGATGTTTTTATTTAGTTTTTAAAAATTTAAATATGAAAGCGATAAAATCCGAAAATCGTTTTATTTTAGGAAGTATCATGATACTTTCAGAAATATACACTATTAATTTATGAAACTTTAATACCAGTAATTGTATAAATAATATCATATTTAATATCTTCACGCCATTACCAATACATTAGTTTTTCATAAGCTTAAGTACGAATTATGTCGTTGGCTTGGACATAAAGACGGCGACAGGCTTGTCACGTTGTCCTGAAAATATCTTCAGTGGAAGGTAGGTCAAAGGGACTTAATTGTCTATACCTTTAGCTACTGTATTGGGAATTGCGTGAAGATAATTTTTATATAGAAAAGGGAGGTAAACGAGCAGGTGGCTCACGTGATGGTAAGTGATTACCGCCGCCCATGAACACCCGCAATACAGATTGGGTTAGAGATGTGGGCCTCCCGTTACCTCACTCTCACTGGACAGACATATGAACTTTTGAGCTGCCCGCCCAGTATTCTGTATGAGGTCGTAATAGTACTTCCCGTCAAACCTGCCATTCGTACAACGTTACCTGGCCCCGTCTGGCTCTATCACTGTCATCTATCTTGACAACTAAGTCGTTGAACACACTTTCTCTGGAATAATTTTGGGACAATACTGTGACCTTGCAGATGGCAGGCAGCCATGATAATGTCCAAACCAACGATATAATTCGTACATAAGTTGTTGAAAAACTCATTGCCACCTGGGGATTGAACAGGGTCTCTTGACTCAATTCCAAACATACCAACCATATCGTGACTCTTTAAACTTCAAAACTTATGTACGAATTTCATCGTTGGCTTGGACATAAAGGCGGCGACGAGCTCACCACCTGTCACGTTGTCCCAAAAATGTCTTTGGTGAAAGGTGGGTTGAAAGGACTTAATTGTCTAGACTTCTGTCTACCTACCTAGATACTTTTTTAGTAGACAGGTTTTAAATCAATATTCAACGACATATAAAATAATTAAATGTTTTACACTTTCACAGGATGGCACAAAGGTATTCATGGCATCAACAGACAAGAGTGTTAAGTGCTGGGATCTGGCTGCTAATCAATGTGTGCAGGCAAGTGAGCTATCATAAAATAATATTAATTATTATTAATTCCCTAGTCTAGACAATTAACTCCTTCAACCCACCTTCCACCGATGATATTTTCGGGACAACATGACAGGTGGTGAGCCCGTCGCCGTCTCAATGTCCAAGCCAACGATATAATTCGTACATAAGTTGTTGAAAAACTCATTGCCACCTGGGATTGAACTCGGGTCTCTTGACTCGAAATTCCAAACACCCAACCACTTGGCTATCGTGACTCTTTAAACTTCAAAACTTATGTACGAATTTCATCGTTGGCTTGGACATAAAGGCGGCGACGGGCTCACCACCTGTCACGTTGTCCCGAAAATATCTTCAGTGGAAGGTAGGTCAAAGGGACTTAATTGTCTAGACTTGACCTCTGTCTACCCCTGTATTGGGAATTGCGTGAAGATAAAAGTACAAAATGTCGGTAGCCAGAGCTAACAATGACAATGATGTTTTTATTTAGTTTTTTAAAAATTTAAATATGAAAGCGATAAAATCCGAAAATCGTTTTATTTTAGGAAGTATCATGATACTTTCAGAAATATACACTATTAATTTATGAAACTTTAATACCAGTAATTGTATAAATAATATCATATTTAATATCTTCACGCCATTACCAATACATTAGTTTTTCATAAGCTTAAGTACGAATTACGTTGTTGACTTGGACATGGAGATGGCGACGAGCTCACCACCTGTCACGTTGTCCTGAAAATATCTTCAGTGGAAGGTAGGTCAAAGGGACTTAATTGTCTAGACTTGACCTCTGTCTACCCCTGTATTGGGAATTGCGTGAAGATAAAAGTACAAAATGTCGGTAGCCAGAGCTAACAATGACAATGATGTTTTTTATTTAGTTTTTTAAAAATTTAAATATGAAAGCGATAAAATCCGAAAATCGTTTTATTTTAGGAAGTATCATGATACTTTCAGAAATATACACTATTAATTTATGAAACTTTAATACCAGTAATTGTATAAATAATATCATATTTAATATCTTCACGCCATTACCAATACATTAGTTTTTCATAAGCTTAAGTACGAATTACGTTGTTGACTTGGACATGGAGATGGCGACGAGCTCACCACCTGTCACGTTTGTCTCGAAATATGCCTTTGGTGTAAGGTGGGTCTACCCCTGTATGGCGTGAAGATATTTTTTTAATGACTTTTCTGATTAACAAGAGGTGATGATGGCTGACATTATTATAACCGGTTAAAATATTATAGTTATGTTATACAGTGTAGGACGACCCCCCGCAAGATGGAGCAACAACCTGCATAGTGTTGCGGAGAGTCTATGGATACAAATGGCACCGGACCGCTCTATGTGGCAATTTTTGGGGGAGGCCTATGTTTAGCAGTGGACTTCAGATAGGCAGATATAATAATGATGATGATACATTATACCTTCGGGGTAACTGACGACCTCCGTGGTCCTCCGTTTTCATTGCATCGCCATTACGGAGGTCCCGGGTTCGCTTCCCAGTCAGATCAATGTAGAGAACACTTTCTACATGTTCTGGACATACACGGATCTGGATGTTTGTAGTAACTTCGTTGTTTCTGATTCCATACTACCAGTGCTTGAGGTCTTACTTTGGGATCAGGTCAATGTAACATTGTTCTTATCTATCTATCTATCTATTATACAGGTAGCAGCACATGATGCCCCGGTGAAGACATGCCATTGGGTCAAAGCACCCAACTACAATTGCCTGATGACCGCCTCCTGGGATAAAACTCTCAAAGTATGCACAAGGATTTTGATTTTTTTATTCAACTGATATATAACTAGATATATGACGCTAGCTGACCGTGGAAACGTTGTTTTGCCAAATAAAAAAATAGGGGTTATTTGGAGTAAAAGTTTTTGGTATTTTTGAATGCTATATCATTATAAAATAAAAACAAAAAAATTCTGTCATAAAAATAAATTAGGGGTACTTAAAGGTCAGGGTAACCACACCTATTTTTCCCTCAACATTTAGGCGTATGAAAAATAGATGTTGACCCATTCTCAGACTTACCCAATAACAAAATTTCATAAAAATCGGTCGAGCCATTTCAGAACAGTTTGGCAACATACACAAGTAGTTAGAATATTTTTATTCTAGTGACGTAAGAGGTGACTAAGAGAAAAAAAAAACCCTTAAAAATGCAACAGATAGCGACATTGACACGATAGCCGAGTAGTTGGCTGATCGGTATTCGAGTCAAGAGACACGAGTTCGAATCTTTGGTAGGCTCGTACCAATGACGTAGATTTATATAGTTAGCTTGGTCATAAAGACGGCGACAGGCTTGTCACGTTGTCCCAAAAAATGTCTTTGGTGAAAGGTGGGTTGAAAGGACTTAATTGTCAAATCAAATCATATATTCACCACATAGTAAGTACGAATTATGTCGTTGGCTTGGACAAAAATACGGCAACAGGCTCACAATCTGTCACGTTATCCCAAAATATCTTCGGTGGAAGGTGAGTCGAAAGGCTTTATTGTCTAGATCTCTGTTCACCCCTGTATTGGGAATGGCGTGGGGATACCACAACGTACAAATCTCATATTTACTTAAAAGGATCGAAATGACTTAATTGTCTATACCTTTAGCTACTGTATTGGGAATGGCGTGGAGGTATCAAAAATCGTATGTTAACTTAATAATCGTATATTAACTTAAGAAGTCACGATAGCCGAGTGGTTGGGTGGTCGTAATTTCGAGTCGAGAGACCCGAGTTCGATCCCCAAGTGGCAGGCTCGTACCAATGAGTTTTTCAAAAACTTACGTACGAATTATATCGATGGCTTGGACATAAAGGCGGCGACGAGCTCACCACCTGTCACGTTGTCCCGAAAATATCTTCGGTGGAAGGTGGGTCGAAGGGCCTTAATTGTCAAGACTAGGCCTCAGTCTACGATATTTATTTATTTATTATAACTTAATAATCCAATGAGGAAGGTGGAAGTGGTGATGTTACTGTAACATGGTAACGTCGTTTGCAGTTCTGGGACACGCGCAGCGCGGTCCCGGTGATGACAATGAACCTCTCAGAGAGATGCTACTGCGCTGATGTGGTGAGTTTTTATTTTAAATGAGGGTAGAGTGAAAAAAATCTCACTTGAACAGTCTTGTAAGTCTTGTATTTAGACTTACCATCATGTATGATGGTAAGTCTAAATAAGAAAGATTCTCGAGTGGCAACCTCGTATAGGCCAAAATGGTCTTACATGATGGTAAGTCTAAGTAAGAAAGGTTCTCGAGTGGCAACCTCGTACAGTACAAATTTCTTACATGATGGTAAGTCTAAGTAAGAAAGTTTCTCGAGTGGCAACCTCGTATAGGGCAAATTTCTTACATGATGGTAAGTCTAAGTAAGAAAGGTTCTCGAGTGGCAACCTTGTATAGGCTAAAATAGTCTTACATGATGGTAAGTCTAAGTAAGAAAGGTTCTCGAGTGGCAACCTCGTATAGGCTAAAATAGTCTTACATGATGGTAAGTCTAAGTAAGAAAGGTTCTCGAGTGGCAACCTCGTATAGGCAAACGCAGTCTTGGACCCCCCACGAGATGGAGTGAGGACTTGCGAAATGTTGCGGGATATCGATGGATGCAGGTGGCTGAGGACCGTTCACTGTGGGAAGTTTTAGGGGGAGGCCTATCTTCAGCAGTGAACTCTTGATAGGCTGTAAAGAAGAAGAGGAAGAAGATGGTAAGTCACTTGCAGCACATTATACCAGCAAAATATTTCAAAAGAAATAATCACTGGCTATGAATTCCTCATGGTTCATGTTTACAATTGTTTTTATACTTCTATTTGGCGGACATTCATATAGTTTGAGTATCAAAAAAAATACTTTTAATTTTAAAATTCACTTAATTTGAGTAAGAAAAAATGACTTTTAAATTATAAAATTCACATCGTTTGAGTATTGGGACGTTGAAACCCTAAATATACATACTCAGGCACAACATCACACATTGCTCTGATCTCAAACTAAGCAGCTTAAGCACTTGTGCTATAAAATCAAAACCACAAACACCCAGCTCGGGAATCGAACCCGGGACCACGGAGCTGGCGACACCATGACCACCTGTGTGCGCGTCACTAGTTCATGAAGGTCCTCGAAGGGATTTCGATCAGAAATCGGTGTCCCAGCGTAGCCCCGCCGCAGGACTATGCGCGCCACTAGTCCATGGAGGTCCTTAAAGGGGTTTAAGGACCTCCATGGACTACTAAGAGGCGCGGAGCCCCAGCAGCGCCACCCTGCCCGCAGGACTACCCGCTGGCGGTGGTGGGCACGGCGGACCGCGGCGTGTGCCTCTACACGCTGGAGGGCAAGCCGGCGGAGTACAAGCGCGTGGAGTCGCCGCTCAAGTACCAGCACCGCTGCGTGGCCGTGTTCCGCGACAGGAAGACCAAGCAGCCCGCGGGCTTCGCGCTCGGCAGCGTGGAGGGCCGCGTGGCCATCCAGTACGTGAACCCCGCCAACCCCAAGGACAACTTCACCTTCAAGTGCCACCGCGCCGGCGGCGGCGCCACCGGCAGCTTCCAGGTCGGTGAGCGCGCACGCACGCACGCACACACACACACACACACCTGCACGCACACGCACGCACGCACGCACACGCACTCGCACGCACTCACACGCACTCGCACGCACCCGCACGCGCACTAGCGCACGTACTCGTGCGAGTGCGCGTAACGTTCACGTGCACGCATCCACGCACTCAAACACGCACACACACACGCATGCACTCTCTCTCTCTCTCTCTCTCTCACACGCACTCACTAACACGCACGCACAGTATCTGCCGAACCCACTGACTGATGAACTTGAGCAAGCTCATCAGCTGGCTCAAGTGCCACTCACATATTATATTATTGCATGTAAATGTATTTATTCTGAGCTGTATTTACCCATATTGAATTAACCCACAGTTAATTGACTTATTTCTGGTATAGTTGATGTGTGGTGTGTCATTCCTATGGAAGGGACTAAGATGTTTCTTCTTTTCCTTTCTCCTTGTTAATTTTTCTTGATATCTCTCATATCCCTAGCCTATCCCACCCTTGTTAATTATTTCCTGATGGCAAATTCCTGAGGTTGACTGGAAGAAATTGCTATACAGCAATAAAGTCGCCTTTTGTTATCCAGTGTCATAATTACACTTGTATTTACCCTTATTTGGTGTACCCAAAAAAAATCCCGAGTTCGATCCCCAGGTGGCAGGCTCGTGCCAATGGATTTTTCATAAACTTATCCACCAATTATTTCGTTGCCTTGGACATAAAGATTGACATGGACTCACCACCCGTCACCGTTGCCCCGAAAATCACTCCGATGGAAAATGTTTCGAAGGGACTTAATCGTCTAGACTAGACCTCTGTCTACCTCTGTATTGGGAATCGCTTGAAGATATTTATCTATTATCAGGACATCTACGCTGTGAACGACATCGCTTTCCACCCGACGCACGGCACTCTGGCCACCGTCGGCTCGGACGGTTCCTTCTCTTTCTGGGACAAGGACGCGCGAACCAAGCTCAAGTCCTCGGAGACGCTGGACCAGCCGCTCACCAAGTGCGCCTTCAACCACAGCGGGCAGATCTTCGCGTATGCCGTGGGCTACGACTGGTCCAAGGTGGGCGACGTTCCAGGATGGATTCGAACGTGGTGACATTTTTACAGTGGCACAGCCACGCATCAGCTTTTGTTGTTGCACGAATGGGCCGGCTCGACCGGGGAAGTGCGACGATCTCACAGAATACCGGCGTGAAGTAGAAGTCTAACAGACTACTGCGTTTCGTCTGGTGAGTGCAGGTAACCGGTGGCCCACCCCCCTCCCCTATTCTGGGGGCACTCTAAGGGAGGCAACGCATCTGCCTCTGGTATTGCTGGTGTTCATGGGCGCGGCGGTAATCACTTACCATCACGTGAGCCACCTGCTCGTTTGCCTCTCTTTTTCTATAAAAAAAAACGGTAGCCGTGTGGTTGAGTGATCGGAATTCGAGTCTAAAGACACGAATTCGATTTGGGGATGGTACCAATGGGTTTTTTCTCTTTATTTAACGATTTATATCGTTGGTTTGGTCATAGACGGCGACAGGCTGGCCACCATTCATTTTGTCCCAAAAAAAAAACCTTTGGTGAAAGGTGGGTGGAAAGGACTTAATTGGATCTCTGTCTGACTGTTCAATAAAATTAAATCATTTTTTGAAATAAGAATGTACATTCGTTTATCGATAGTAATTTTTTAATCTACCACCGTTTGTAATAAGGTTCCTCTAACGGAGAAGAAACAGGCGAAAAAAACCCGCAGGTATCCTCTCTTTTTTTTGACAATATTTTTTGTTAATTAAAAAAAATATCATGTGATGTTTTCTAGAAATAGCTCGGAAGCGATCGCCTCATTCCCAGGGGTAACTGTCATTAATATATTCATTTATATTACAATAACCGTTTCTACATAGACAGTTACTGTCCTTAAAATATATTCATGTATATTGTAGTAAGTATTCGGAATTCGACTCAAGAGAACCAAGTTCGATCCCCAGGTGGCAGGCTCGTACCAATAGATTAAAAAAAAAACTTATGTACGATTTATGTCGTTGACATAAAGACAGCGACAGGCTCAACACCAACACGTAATCCCAAAAAATGTCATCGGTGGAAGGCGAGTCGAAGACTTAATTGTCTAGACCTCTGTCTACCCCTGCATTGGGAAGGGCGTGAAGACATTTTTTTTTATTAAATTTCTGAAACATTATAATAGACAGGCTTTGTAAATTAATTAAATGCTTATTAAATGAAATAACGTTGTTTGTTTGTTTCAGCAAATAGTTGAGCTGAGATTAATTCAGTGTTTTTTTTTTACCGCAGGGCCATGAACACTTCAACCCGGCCAAAAAGAACTACATCTTCCTGCGGCCCTGCTACGACGACCTCAAGCCGCGCACCACGTAAGCCTCTGCCCACCCCACAACTGTTTAGAAATGTACAGGCTCTGCATTTAATTTTAATAAACATTTTAAGACTATACATGTGTTTAAATTTCTTACGTAATACTTAAAAATCTTGATCTTCCACGTTCCAAAGGACAATACAAATAAAAGAAACATGTTATAAACAAATTTTATACCGAATATTCTACAACATCACAACTTAACTCACTTATGTTATGGTACAGATGCTTCTAACCATGCAGTATGATTAAACTAGTCCGCAGGCCTCAGTGATGGTCACCACCATGTCCGTGGCCGTGATCACCGTCACCACCGACTAGCTTGGTGATGGCGACCGTTGCCACTGTAAGTGCCACGCCCAGCGGGAAGCCACGGAAGAAGAACTTTCGCGCTCGAAGGGCGGGGGTGCCGAATCCCGGGTGGTAGCGCCACGCCTCGTTTCTATAGATATAAAGAAATTTTAATGTAGTTGTTGTATAAAATACAGTGTTGTATCTGTAAGAATATTGCCACCCCTTTTCTTCCCATGGGTGTCGTAAGAGGTGACTAAGGGAAACAGCCTTGAATTTTGTTATAGCAACCGAAAGATGGTAAACTATCTCCTAAAGATATCAGATCAAAATAATCAGACCGAAGATTGGCAGCAGCATCTGAGGTGTGGCGATTGTGGCAAATCCTCCCTGTGGGAGAGGCCAATTTCCTGCAGTAGACTTAAAATGTATGTATGAATATATGTATGTATGTTATATAAAAGAGGGTAATCTGCAAATAAACAACTGAATTATTTTAAATCCTCTAGCAATCAGCACACTTAACCATAGACATTAGTTAGTCCCTTGTATTTTCCAACCTTGACATTGGCAGAGAATCATCAAAGCAATGATGGAGCCATTACTATAAAAGAAAGAAAACATGTACACTGAAATGACTGTCTTTGTTGCTCCCAACATTTAAATACTACAGTAGTTAGTGTTTTGGGATTATACAAGAACATTATTTATTAAGGGTTATTATTTAAAAAATCATGTAATGAAAAAAACTTTAATAACTATAAATACTGGTACTTTTCCAACAATATGGTAAGAAAAAATTGATTGGCTAACTTTACCCTCAGTTTGTTTTGATAATACCATTATTCCTTATAATTAATGAAATATTTTTAATTGTTAAATATTTGTTGTATTAAAATTGCACCTATTCTTTTTCATAGAACAAATATTCCTTTAATACCCGGTTTGTCAGGCAGAAATCGCTAAAAGCAATATGACCACCGTTTGTAGTTTTAAGGTCTCCGAAATTGTAATAATTTATTCTATAAGACTATGTACAGTAAAGAATTATCTATCTATCTATCTATCTTATGTGGTTGTCTATGGATACACAGTACAACTAAGTCGCAATATATACAATTGGTGACTTATGTCGTCAATTGTATTGTACCTCCACCGGTTTTCACGGTCCGTAAGCAGGTGTAAGAGTTTTAAAGTTTTTTATAGATGTAAAACACACTGATAAAATCAATAACCCATTTTAATTTGATTGATAGCTGATTTGCGAATGTTAAGTTGTATGTTGCTATAACATTTGTCATATATGCAGGTTTTATTATAGTCATAATTTATAGAAAATTGTTAAAGAAGGTACTGCCCTTTTACTAGTTCCAACATAAGCCTCATGTATGAGAAGCCAACGAACAAAGTCCAATCCAGTTGACGCAATTTAAATTTACAACAAGTTGAATTATATAAAAAATGCAGTAGATCTAAGGTAACCAACAGAAGTATAGATCAGTTCACTGAAATGGCAATGGGCAGGCCACATAGCTGGAGAAACTGATATTGAAATTTAGGCAGATACAGCATAGGATGACCCCCCTAAAAGGGGTTGTCCACAATTTCGGCACTTTTGAACATATCCTTGCCCCTCCCAATGTTGATAGAAGTTAAATGAATTTGCATGAGAGATAATCCCACAGCAAGAATGTAAAAAGAAAGTTCGTAAATTTTGAAGGTTTTTAATTCACACTAAACTTTTATTGCTTGCATTTTAGTATTTTAACATGTGACGCCACAAAACTAAGGATTCCCCCATGCCCCTTGTCACATTCCGGTGATACCATCCCTCTCCATTAACTTGTAACGTAATTTATGGACGACCATTACTACCACTGGAGCACTTCAATACACAAAAGTTTCTTGAAATAGGTCCAGCCTTTTAGGGAGTCCAGTCACTATATATGCATAAAAGATTTTAATAATACATAAAACACAACTTTATAGCTATTCAGTCATACATATGGACATAAGACTTCCATAAGAATGATTTACCATAGTATCCACTTAAGAAGACAAAGTTGCAGACATCAAGATGTCTGCTACTTTCAGTCTTCTTAAGTGGAGTGAAGCAAGCTTCATAGACACTCCTTTAGTCACATCTTATTCTACTAGAATAAAATAAATAAATATCTTCACGCAATTCCCAATACAGGGATAGACAGAGGTCCAGTCTAGATGTGTCTTTGACCCACCTTCCGCCAAAGATATTTTTGGGACTCTCCCTTAGCTTATTTTACTAGCCCTTCTTTTTATGCAGTTACCAAAAGGCAAGGTTGCTATTTAGAGTATAGATTTATTTATTGGGCTACCTGATCCATGGGTCACGCAGGCCTTTTTTTGCAAGAGCAGTTTCTAGTTCTTCCAGCTGAGGAATGCCCTTAGTTTGGAACTGAGAGTAATGTGGCACCGTATACGGCGGTTCGTGCCCGTGACCGCCCATTTGTAAATGCTAAAAAACAAAAGATATAGTTTAACCTCAATTTATTACATAACTAATAATAATACTGATACACAGCTGCGATAATAATCGTAGATGTATAAATATATTTATGTTAATAATGGTACCTATAAGTCTACTTGTGAGATCGATTATATAAACACAAAAACCGAATAACTAAAAGAAAATAGTTTTCTTACGTTTTCTTTAGACTGACAATGACAACTGACAACAGATTTTTCGTCAAAAAACAAGTACTAGTGGTTGCTCTTCACCCATTACAGTTACAGTACTCTTTAAAACACCGATTTCGATTCGCACTATTTTCAATCTCGGTTGTATTAAATACAATCAATAAATATAATCATCGATACATCAAACCACGCTCTTATATTTTTAGAATTTAATTTTTTATATTGAGAAGTAGATCGGGAAGCAGACTTTGAATCTTTATATCAACTGACAACCTCCGTAGTCGATAATAGTACACATAGGCTATCAAACTGTCACACTTTAATATATTTTTGGAGAGATTAACCACTATATCCTGTCAAAAAAAATAGAAAGTTGGTTGCTCATAACTCATAAAATTATGATGTTATTTTTCTGTAAATTTTCCTTTAAATCTACATTGTATCAGTACCAAATAAATTTTCATTGTCTTACTCTGTACCTACCCTAGTGTGGAAAATTGCATGAAGATATAAAAAAAATCAGCCACAATAGACAAAATATTGAAACTCTAGATTTTGTTGGCAACCACACCCTCTATTCAAAATTAAAATACGTGGGATATCTCAACCATGATATTGCAAATGAAATCCATTAACTTTGTTGCAGATCTTTTCCAAGAAATTATTGCACTTTTGAAAAAAGTAAGTAGCGTAAATGTGAGTCTTTGAAATGAGACTATATGTATTCGTTTCATCTTCCGTAGAGATGATCGGTCCGTGGGGTCCTCGAACGAGGCGGTTTCTAAAGAATTTGTAACCGCGACTGGTCGTAGCCGCTGGTGAAAAGAGGGCTGGTTCTAATCTTGCTCAACGGTTAAGTCTTGCCATTCAACGTCGATATGCCAGCGTTCTAGTTACTATGCTACAAGGAGTAGGGCTTTACGACTATTGTAATTTTCTGTTAATAAGTGATGTAAATATAAACTTAATTTTGTTTATGTAAATAATGAAATGTTTACTTTTAAAAAAGAAGTCACGATAGCCTAGTGGTTGGGTGGTCAGAATTTCGAGTCAAGAGACCCGATTTCGTACCCCAGGTGACAGACTCGTACCAATGGGTTTTTCAAAAGCTTATATACGAATTACATACTTGGCTTGGACATAAAGACGGCGACGGGCTCACCACCTGTCACGTTGTCCCGAAAATATCTTCGGTGGAAGGTGGGTCGAAGGGACTTAATTGTCTAAACTAGACCTCTGTCTACCCCTGTATTGGGAATGGCGTTAAGATATTCATTATTGTTTATTTTACTTTTAAAACAATAAAATAATAAAAAAATCAAGATCTTTGCCTATATTAAATATTCACATAATGCGAGTAGTTTAGTGCTCGAAATTAGAGTCATGAGACCCGAGTTCGATCCCCATAGCTTGCACTAATTTTTTTTCAAAAGCTTTTGTACTATTTAATAATTAACAAAATTTTAACAGTGGCAGAGCCACGCATCAGCTTTTGTTGTTGCATGAATGGGCCGGCTCGACCGGGGAAGTACCATGACCTCACAGAATACCGAAGTGAAGTAGAAGACTAACAAACTTCTGCGTTTTGTCTGGTGAGTGCAGGTAACCGGAGGCAAACACATCCCCATCCCCCATACCTGGGGTCACTTTAAGGCCGGCAACGCATTTGCTATGCCTCTGGTATTGCGAGTGTTCATGGGCGGCGGAAATCGCTTACCATTACGTGAGCCTCCTGCACGTTTGCCTCCCTTTTCCATAAAAAAATAATGATTTTACCAAACCAACGGGTTTGATCATAAAGACGGCGTCAGGCTCACTAAATACCACTTTGTCCCAAAAAAAGGTCTTCGGTGGAAGTGGGTCAAAAGAACTTCATTGTTTAGACTAGTATTTTCCCCACCAATATTATTTCAGAAATGTTTTTTTATTTTCAGTTCATATTAAATTAAACACAGAAGTAGCTGAAATTTAAAGCAATGAAGAACGTTGACTTAACCATTGTTTTTTTTTATAGTTATTGTATACAACAAACTAATAAACCCAAACTTGACAGGATTACTAGTTACATTAGCAATGTACCACCACCCACCTCAAAGATGAATTATTACATCCATATCACTAAGTGTAACATACTTAAATCGTTAAAATAAACCACACTCGTAAAGTCTATATTATTATATTAAAATTATGTCATCCTGTTATTTTGATCTTTTTACTCGAGGTCGTTACTTGCAAAAAAATAAAGATCCAGTTATTCATTTCTACTTTCACGTTTGATACCCTTTTATTACCAATTGTCAAATTTTGCGAACATCACTAACTACTTTAATGAACACATATTCAACTAGTTTTTCTAGTTGCTAGTTAATATAAAAAAGTTAATTTAAAAATTAAAGTAAATTGAAAACACTGTCAATTAAATGCCCCAATGTAATTTTACACACAGACAACTCTCCTTTAGCTTTTGACGACAGCGGTCGAGATATAAAAAAATATTATGTAAATGTAAGTACGGTGAGTACGAGTCCACCACCTGTCACGTTATCTCAAATAAGGTTTGGTGAAAAGTGGATCGAAAAGACTATAGTGTAGACCTCTGCTTACCCCAGTATGGGAAAATGCATGAAGATGATAATAACTTCTCATTAATCTTGTGGAAAGACAACACCCGATTCGTGTATCTTTAACCGTGTGCTGCCAACATGCGGCGAAGGCGGAATATCGTGGGGTCTTAGTCGGTGCGAGCCCGAAATCACCCATCCTGGACCTGCG
The DNA here is from genome assembly GCA_029286605.1 of Sericinus montela. Taxonomy (NCBI): domain Eukaryota; kingdom Metazoa; phylum Arthropoda; class Insecta; order Lepidoptera; family Papilionidae; genus Sericinus; species Sericinus montela. The sequence continues at coordinate 597,777 of JAGSMR010000024.1, read as the reverse complement.
GGGGCAGGTATATGTAAGGTATTTAGCCACGTATAAAGAGGCCATTTTCCTTTTAAAGTTTGAGTAATGGATGAAGAGAATTCTGTGATTCTGGTGTGTTTGGGTAAAAGAGCCTATAGACAAACGCTGTTGGTAAGTCCAAAAAGAGAATTGTGGAATACGTAGAGCAACCAACGATGTTATCAAAAACAGAAAAGAGCCTATAGACAAACGCTTTTGGTAAGTCCAAAAAGAGAATTGTAGAATACGCAGAGCAACCAACGATGTTATCAAAAACAGAAAAATGGATAAAACGCGTTATACTTTACCGGTTTGCGGAGGATAGAAACCGATAAGATTTGATTCGATTTGATTAGACCTTTTATTAAAGAATCAATTGTCCATCGAATTTTTAAAGAATTATATGATAATCAAACGTATCGTGTGGTAACGGTGTAAGAACATTGCCAATCCCGTTCTTCCCTTGGGTGTCGTAAGAGTGGACTAAGGGAAACAGCATTGAATATCTTAATGGCAACCAATAGATGATAGGATAACTATTTCTAAAAATATCAGACCGAAGATGGGCAGCAACGTCTGAGTTGCAAGTGTTCTGGTACTGTAATCGCTAATGCGCCTGCCAAGCGTGACGATTATAGCAAAAATATTGAAGACGCCTATGTCCTGCAGTGGACTTTAACAGGCCGTTATGTATGATAATCAAAATTCCACTTTTGCCGTCTAGTTTCTTTACCTTTTAGGATAATAGCAAAAGGCAATGCCCGTTTTATTTTATAATCATTACATTCGAGTTCACGAAACAGATATTAAATACCGATTATGCTAAGTAAAGCTCTTCACTATGTCGCTTTTCTTTTTTGTTTGTAAATTTTTTATTTGCGCTTGAGACGGCACAGGCGTCGCGTATGTGCCACAGCGATCTTATGGATCGAACAGGTTTACTCAAGTTTTCTATGATATGAACGGAACATTTACTAGTAAATGTTTGGTAGTGTATTGAACATTTCAATACAACAATTGGTGTATTAAATCAAGTTTACCGGTGCTGTGCACTTAAACAAATAAAAGCGAACTAGTGTGTGAACACAATTGCGAAAAAAAAAACCGTAGTGTTCTTAAAGATTTTCTAAATGAGTTTGTGTGTGTGATTATCATGATGCTGCCGGGTACTGCGCTGCTGGCCCTGCTATGGGCTGTAGCGCTGACCCGCGCTGACTCGCACTCGCCTCCCGGTAAGCACCGCATGCCCGTACATCGCCTGCATCTTCAGCATATCCTTGAATGCATGCTATTTTAGAGACAATTTGTCTGCTATGCATGATGTAATCTTAAAGATTTTCTAAATGAGTTTGTGTGTGTGATTATCATGATGCTGCCGGGTACTGCGCTGCTGGCCTGCTATGGGCTGTAGCGCTGACCCGCGCTGACTCGCACTCGCCTCCCGGTAAGCACCGCATGCCCGTACATCGCCTGCATCTTCAGCATATCCTTGAATGCATGCTATTTTAGAGACAATTTGTCTGCTATGCATGATGTAATCTTAAAGATTTTCTAAATGAGTTTGTGTGTGTGATTATCATGATGCTGCCGGGTACTGCGCTGCTGGCCCTGCTATGGGCTGTAGCGCTGACCCGCGCTGACTCGCACTCGCCTCCCGGTAAGCACCGCATGCCCGTACATCGCCTGCATCTTCAGCATATCCTTGAATGCATGCTATTTTAGAGACAATTTGTCTGCTATGCATGATGTAATCTTAAAGATTTTCTAAATGAGTTTGTGTGTGTGATTATCATGATGCTGCCGGGTACTGCGCTGCTGGCCCTGCTATGGGCTGTAGCGCTGACCCGCGCTGACTCGCACTCGCCTCCCGGTAAGCACCGCATGCCCGTACATCGCCTGCATCTTCAGCATATCCTTGAATGCATGCTATTTTAGAGACAATTTGTCTGCTATGCATGATGTAATCTTAAAGATTTTCTAAATGAGTTTGTGTGTGTGATTATCATGATGCTGCCGGGTACTGCGCTGCTGGCCTGCTATGGGCTGTAGCGCTGACCCGCGCTGACTCGCACTCGCCTCCCGGTAAGCACCGCATGCCCGTACATCGCCTGCATCTTCAGCATATCCTTGAATGCATGCTATTTTAGAGACAATTTGTCTGCTATGCATGATGTAATCTTAAAGATTTTTTTTGTAAAGTAATAAATAACTATATTGAAAGAAATTTCTATCCTTTTTTTGTATTTACAACCTGATCCCTAATTTAACTAGAATACTTTTAGTAAAGTTATATGTATCCCATAGTTTCTGAACTCCTATTTTTACAAGAATCATTATTGATGCATGGTTAATTATACAATGGCCTTGCTATATTGTAAATATAAATTATATTTAGGTAAATTAAAAGTGTTTATGGACAGGGTTTCAAATCTATTGAAATACGTCGAAATTTTTATAGATTTTAATCTACCCCATAACATTTTTAATTTTACCCAAAAACAATTTAGTTATTAAGATAAAATAAATAAATATCTTCACACATTTTCCAATAACAGGGTAGTATGAGGTCTAGGCAATTTGGAGCCATCTTCACTGAAGCGTATTTTGGGATGTGGTGAGCTTGTCACACTGTGTACAATACACTTACATATATATAAACATCCACAACTCAGGACAAACATTAACATTCATCACACACATTAATCCCAAGTGGGATTCCAATCTAATACCTTTTCCTTTAAAGTCAGGGTTATCACCAACCATGCTATAGGATCATAAATAAACTATTTTAATAGGTCAAATTTAAGTTATCACATTGTTAAAATAATTCATACTCAATGGTGACAAATGACAAATTGTTTTTGTCTAAGTGTCCATGTTTTATGGATAGTTAGACAAAACATAGAATAAATATCGCAAATCCCAATACAGAGGTAGACAGAGGTCTAATCTAGACAATTTAGTCCCCTTGAACCACCTTCCACTGAAGATATTCTCGGGACAATGTGACAGGTGGTGAGCCCGTCGCCTAGTCTAAACATAAAATATTTAAATGCCTTGGTTGCTGAGTTATTATTTTTATTATTATTCATTAAAGGGAAACTGTAGTCTTGAGTGTGTTTTAATTTGTTTATAGTTTTATTTAATTTTTGTTGGTACCAATACAGATATTTTCTATCTTTCTTTCTTTTTTTTCATGAGAGAGAGAGAGAGAGAGACAGCTATGTTCAATATCTGACTATAATACTTCTAAGTTAGAACATCTTATGTACCAAACATCTTAATACTTAGAAAACTCTTAAGAAATGTATAGTGCTCAATTGAATTAAAGAGATTCTTTTTAAGGAGACATTTTCTTCTGAGCTGTGGCCTACAATAATATAATATTGTAAATGTGGAAAATTAACATTAGAAAGCTAATATATTATAGTAAATGACATTTCTAATTTCCAGAGTTTTATACTTAGATTACACATACTTAAAAAGAAAGGTAGGTAGTGATATTCACATGTAAAAAATTTATGATAAGCACTTCATAATTAAGTTAACAAGAGATTTAAAAGATCAACTGCCACAGGGATTTGATGATGGATTTGAACCCTCCATTCTATGCTGTAATCTCTCCATAATCCTCTTATTACTAAGCCATTGTTTTATGTCCACAACAGTAGAAATTTTAAATATTATTTTTATGCCACTTAGAACTTTTGGGAAGATCTACAGGACTTTATACTAGTTCAAACTCAATGTTTATAACTTTAGCTCAATTGTTTATAACTATAAAGATACTAACAATCAGCAAATACAATATATTTTTAAATAAAATCATAAATAATATTTTTATATAATATAATAATTTAATTAAAATTTTAGTAGGGGCTTGCATGACTATAAATTAACAAATATGTAAACATTTTATATTTACAATATATTGCCATATACAAAAGAAAAGATATCTTCACACCATTCGCAATGTAGGGTTAGACAGATACCTAGGTAATTAAGTCCTATCAACCCACCTTCCACCAAACAATTGGGCATGTGATGAGCCTGTTGCCCATCTTTATGTCCCAAGCCAACAATATAATTTGTACCTAAGTTTTTGAAAAACCCATTGATACGAGCCTGCCACCTGGGATCGAAATCTGGTTCCTCGACTCGAATTCTCATCACCCAACCACTCTGCTATCATGACTTATAAAAGATACCTCATAATAAGACACCTCTAGATAAGATATATAGGAACATTGAGACAATCGCTTCATAGGGACCTCTTATGGTGCAGATTCTAAAGGTTTTGTATCCGCAACTGGTTGTGGTGGCTAGTGACAAGAAGGCCAATTCTTTTTTCGTTCAATGGTTAAGTTTTACCATTCAACATGGAAATGCAGCCAGCATATGAATATTCCAATCCCCTTTTTTTCACTTTTTCTTCATTTTCTTGGGTCTTTGGATTTGAGGTGCCTTCATTTTTTCTGATTCCATGACACAAGTGCTTAAGCTACTTTGAGATCTGAGGAATGTATGTGATGTTGTCCCTATGTATGTATGTATGTATGTATGTATGTATCCTTCCGTGGGCATTGAAGAGCGAAATTAGACCAACTAAATATTATATAACAAGAAAATATTAGACCAACATCTACAAGCCATCAAGTAAACATTTTTTAATTTCACGCATTTCCCAACAATAGGGGAAGCCAGAGGTTTAGACAATTGTTGTATATCTTCACGCAATTCCCAATACAGGGGTAGACAGAGGTCTAGTCTACACAATTAAGTCCCTTCGACCCACCTTCTACCGCAGATATTTTCGGAACAACGTGATAGGTGGTGAGCCCATCGCCGTCTTTATGTCCAAGCCAACGATATAATTCGTACATAGGTTTTTTGAAAAACCCATTGGTACGAGCCTGGAACCTGGGGATCGAACTCGGATCTCTTGACTCGATATTCCGACCACCGAACCAGTCGGCTATCGTGACTTATTGTTGTATATCAATATCAATATATAGTTAGAGGGTACTTAATTGTTTTAAGTAATAAAATAAAACCTAAGTGGGTAGACAAATATATTTGTCTGTCAATGATTTACTTCACACGCTACATAGCACATTAACCATTTCTAAAAACTATTACAGTGTTTTAATGGACATAATAACAATTTAGTCCTTTCGATCCACATTTCACCGGAGTCTATTTATGAGCCTGTCGCCGTCGGGACAACCTAATAGTTTGTGAGCCTGTCGTTGTCTTTATGTCCAAGCCAACTACATAAATTGTATATAAGAAAAAAGTCATTGGTACGAGTTAACCTCCTGGGGATCGAACTCCGGTCCATTGAATCGAAAATAATACCCGGCATATACATAAGACCTAAAAGAATTGGTTTTAGTAAAACAAATGTTTGTGTCATGTAGGGTTCGAACCGACGAACAGTAACGTATTACGTAAATAGTAGATGTAGATCGAATGGCAAATAAAACACATGAAAACTTATAGAAATACCTCATTAGAGTAGCGTAACGACGTATAGTTTTTACAAAATAATAATGACCTTACAAATATTTGGCGCTGTTTTATAGAGCCTATTTTGGCACTAATAAATCGAAATAGTCCTTATAACAACTGGTATAATTCTGTAATTGATTTATAACCAATAATCTCTTTAAGATATCCTTATTTATATATTATACTTATTTACCTATTCGATATTACTATGTACGTTAAATAAACGTAGTCGTGACGGTAGTATTTACAAACGTCCCAGTAAAACGTTTATTCCTTCGAACCGTCTAAATGAAACGTTATTTTACTTTGGACATATTACATTCTGTCATCAGTTTGCAACGTAATTTGATAGAGATTACGTTTTGTGACTGGATTATGTTGTCGCAAATTGTTATAATAAGACAAACGGCGAGTATCAAATCTAGTAAGTCACCAACAGACACATCTAATATGATACATATTATTTGTTTCTGTTGGTGACTGTTATAATTAATGCGTATGTACATCCTTTTTAACATTTATGTAAACACACATGAAACACTCCGTAGTGGCCTCCAATATAAAGTGTAATAACAGTCTGCGCGAGCATCACTTTCACCTATACAGAGTCTAATCCCACCCAGATCTAGTCACAGTCTCCACAAACAGCCCGAGCACATTGGCTTCTAATCGCCATCTGAACTCGTTTGTACTGTTCTTTTTTTATACTTGGGGAAGTAACGGAGACAAAGCGCGGACGGGTAAAAACCCACGGTGTTCCGTCTTCGTTGCATGTTGCCAGGGCCATAGGAACGCTCTTGCACACTTCCGCAACCCTACCCGCGGTGACCGTCCAAGGCGCCTGTCTCCTCGGGGGAGAATCAGTCCGCCACCCTAAGGCCATGGGGCTCTGGAACCTGGTGCTTGACCGAACACCAGCCCACCCGTCCTTGGCTCCGCCGTAAACCACAGTCGCGAAGAGCAGCGCCTCGAAATACAGGCACTCCTCTCCCCCTGCGGCCTCAAGTCAGCCGCATCAGCGGTGCGACCCACAGTCATGTCGCGTTGGATAAGGAGCATGGCAAAACTCCTCTTCTACCGCGACTCCATCTCGGCTGCGGAGGGCACACGTATCCGAAGTTCACTTGAACCAAGCCCTCTTGGAGCGGCCACCACGGGCCGGCTATACCCCGCTGAGTTAAGAGTGCCAAGTGTGTTCAGGCGGCGATTACTAAGCCCCGTCGCTGCGACAAGGCGTTCAGGAGAGAATTGTTAACGTCGGTTTCTAGTCCCAACCTGATGTACACTATTAAACACGGTCGCACTTATTAATCTAATAATACATATAAAGTCGACGATAGCCTACCACCTGGGGATCGAACTCGGGTCTCTTGACTCGAAATTTCGAACATCCAACCACTCGGCTATCGTGACTTTTTTATATTAATAATTTTATTTTGTATATTAATAATACATATGGATGACTCACCGACGCAGCCCTCCACTGCTCTGGCCAGTCCGATCGGCTACTCACACAAAAAGCCCTGTCTTGTCTTGTCGTAGCGTTTTAATACCCTTCTTCTCTTTTGGTTTATGGCCTCTCTTGATAGAATTCTTTTAATACCCTCTTTTGATAATTTTATGTCTCCCTCTATGTCTACCCTCATTACTAATATTAGTGTATGCAACTACCCTCTTTAATATAATAAAATGTTAATTTGCTTAGCATTTTCGACATATATGCATTACTAGCTGCCCCTGCGGCTTTTAACACTTAACGCAGAAACCTAATTATGTTTCTAAAATAAAAGTATCCTATGTTACTTCTTATAACATTAGCTATCTGTCAGTGAAAGTCCTGTTAAAATCGGTCCAGCCGTTTCAGATATTAGTCGGAACAAACAGACAGACAACCAAAAATTATAAAAAATGTTATTTTGGTGTATGTACCGCATACATGTAGTAAAAACCGGTTTTATTTTTATTTTAATATTACAAATAGACACTCCAATTTTATTTATATGTATAGATAAATGATAATGCGAAACAACACGTCACAGGTTCGATCCCGCTATTTCACTATTATCGTGAAATAACTCCAGACGTATGCTTTGAAGCTTAATGTGAGTGGTCAGAAATTTAAGCTAAGTTTATAGCTGAACAGCACTCAAGAATAATGTATATTCCTACTGATGAAAGTCATGTAAACACATTCAAAATGGGATCATTCGCTATGGTGAATTGGGGTCGAAGGCGAAAGGCGATTGGGGGCGAAGATCCAACTTACGAAATAATTTTACTTCTTACAATTTAACTCTTTCATATAACCGTGATAACCTGGCCCTGTTTACAAAAATAAGCAGCCAGTAAATATTTAAATAAAAAAAAAACTAAAAAATACATCTTCACGCCATTCCCCATACAGGGGTAGGAAGTGGTCTTAGCCCAGACAATTAAGTTCCTTCGACCCATCTTCAACCGAAGATATTTTGGCAACGTGACAGGTGGTGAGCCCGTCGCCGTCTTTTTAATGAAACTACGAACTGAGGGAAAGAGTATAAGCGTATATAAGGATAGCCACACTTGGCGTTCATTGCTCTCTGGCTACTCTCTCAAGGATAAGGACTGAAGATATAGTAATAATGAGTCGCGGTTAACAGTAATATATCTTCTATATTGTTCGTTCATTTCCAATACTGAGGTACACAGAGGTCTGGACCATTGAGTTTGAGAACATTGAGACCCACTTTTTACGGAAGACATTTTGTGGGAAAAGCCAATGATATAAATAGGGATTGCACTCGGGTCTCTTGACACTAATTCCGATCACCCTTCCTCTCGGCTATCGTGACTTACTTTGTTCGTGGTGAGCAGTTAGTTATAATTTATAAAAAAAAGGAAACAAAATGCATAAGTTATGAAACGAACCGACATAAAGACATGACATACGACGTAAGACGGGGCTCCTTTGTCACTGTACAAAAGATAACGCTCTTGTACGATAAGTCTTCCAGTAGCAAGGGCAGAGTTCACAAATTTATAATTAATAAACACATACATAGATATGGACAACATCGGATACGTTGCTCTGATCCTAAAATAAGCAGCTGTATTATGGAATCAGAAACAAGACTGGACAAACATCCAGAACCGCGAAAATGTAGGAAAACTGTTATAAAGTGTAATGTATATTGTTCGGGCATCGAACCCGGAACCTGTGTGCCACTTGTCCACGGAGGTCGTCCAATATATACATAGTATGCTATATACTAGCTTTTAGCAAAGAGTTTTAACGAAACGAATGTATGTATGTTTTGTACAGTTGTCTTGTAGAATGAAACGATATTTAGCATCTCCCATGTTATCCCAAATAAGATCCAGTAAAATAAAACGATTCAAATGTTTTGTAAGTCTGACCATCCATCGATCAAACTGTACCAGCGCCCGGGGATAAAACGACGACCAGAAGTGCATCAACCAAAAAGCTACTCGAGGATTATGGACAACAATACATAAATTTTCATATAGTATTGAATTTCGCGAGCCCCTTGCGGTCATGAGTGGAGATCAAGTGACTGAAATCTAACACGATTGCAACGAGCAACGCGAGCCAGCCGCATGTGGCTAGTGGCTAACGAATGCCTCGGATTGCACTTTGACACTATTTAGCGTTTACGTGTGAACTGGTAAAGCAACGGCGCTGACGCTGGTTCTCGTGATCTCCACGTTTTTTCTACTGGTAGAGGTATTACTGTTCAGTTTTATTGTTTTACTCAATGTTAAAAAAATATCTACACACCATTCCCAATACAGCGGTAGACAGAGGTCTAGTCTAGACAATTAAGTCCCTTCTACCCACCTTCCACGGAAAATGTTATTCCACTTCCTTTTTGAGGACAATGTGACAGGTGTTGACCCCGTCGCCGTCTTATGTCCAAGTTAACGGTATAAAGGTACATAAGTTTTTTGAAAAAACCCCTTGATACGAGCCGGCAGCCTGGGGATCGAACTCCGGTCTCGACTCGAATACCGATCACCCAATCACTCGGCTATCGTGACTTTAACTTAATATAAATATTATCACATATGGCGAAAAATGACGTGTGCCTGTATAAACAGGCACACGTCATTTTTACCCGACACATTCATTCAATGAAACTTAAATCTAAATTCCAAGTCGAGAGGTTCTTTCAGCGTCCGAGACAAGAAAATCATATTTTTTGGTTAAATTTAAGGTCACGATAGCCGAATGGTTGGGCGATCGAAATTCGAATCAAGAGACCAGAGTTCGAGAGAGTCCGAGAGGCTCGTACGAATCGGTTTTTTCAAAACTTATGTACGATTTATATCGTTATCTTGGTATTAGGACGGCGACAGGCTCATCACCAGTCAAGTTGTGATAGTTGGGTTGAAAGGAGTTAAGTGGAAATAAGCACAGTATTGGTAATGTTGTGAAGGTAATTTTGTTTCGAAAGTAACTAACTAGGGCATACCCTAGTCAACAATAAAAATCGTACATAATTTTTTGAAAAAACCTATTGGTACTCGCCTGCCACTCGGAGATCGAACTCGGGCCTCTTGACTCGAACTTCGATCACCTTACCACTAGGTTCTCGTGACAGTTTAATGTCAACATTACATAACAGCCTATACTAGTCCACTGCTAGACATATAATAATAATAAGCCCTTTATTCAGATCAACTTAGCATCTATTACAAAACATTAAGAACTACAAATTTATTAACTAATAAATATATTTTTGCAACTAATCTTAATCTATTCTTTTCTAATACTTAATTATTTTTTGTAGGTCTGTTTGCCAATCGGCAAAGGCCTCCTCCAACCTTTTCCATTCCTGCCTATCTTGGGCCACTCTATTCCACGTTACTCCTTTATCTTTATATTTAAAAATGCCTATGTCCAGCAGGAGTAACTGCTGGACATAGGCATTTTTAAATATAAATGCATAGTCACGATAGCCATATCGTGACTATGCTATTATATTTAAAAACTATTTTGCTGCCCGACGTTTAGCGCCGTGTTCGTGTAAAAACAAGAAATCTTTAACTGCACTAGTTCACAAAACGTATACAGAGGCCTCTACATCACGTCACAAAACCGTTGTTCGTTACCGACTGCGCTTTCGTACTACAATCTTTACTAGAATCGTAAAGTTGTTATTGAAAAAGTTACTTCGCAACATTCCGCATGCAAATATAAAAAGGTATATGTTACCTGTTCCGAAGAGAAGAAGAGCACCACCGTCCCTCCCACAGATGCGTGCACTAATTCCACTGTATGCACCACCACCACTTCACTCAAATCGGGTAACATATACCACCAACGAAAACGCGACACGTGTTTCGCCTCAAAACAAGGCATTATCGAGCGAGTAGACTCTACGATGAGCGACCAGAGAGCCTCTGTCTCTCCTTCTCTTCGGACCAGGTAACATATACCTTTTCATATTTGCATGCGGAATGTTGCGAAGTTTTTCAATAACAACTTTACAATGAATGTCCGCAAAGTAACGCCGGAGTCAATTAACTATACTAGAATCTGTACGAGTAGAATATCTTCAAGTGTTCTAGAAGTTTAGCAAACAAACTTTTTGAACACTTGGAATTCTACTAACACCCGATCCGAAGATGTTCGAATTTTAAAAGCTAAGATAAACCTAAAAATCACGAGAGCCGAGTTGGGTGATCGGAATTCGAGTCAAGAGAGTCGAGTTCGATCCACAGGTGGAAAGCTCAAATTAATGGTTTCTTTTTTTTCAAAACTTATGTACGAATTTCATCGTTGGTTTGGACATAAAGAAGGCGATGGGCCCAATATTGGGAGTGGCGTGAAGATACAAAATGCGAACGGATATCTGCATATAGCAATTCATAAAATCTCTGAAGTGTGTATGTAAGTCGCTTCAATACAAAGATGATGATTTATTTATTTAATTGTTTCTTTGATTATTTTTGGTAACATTTATCAGAGCGGTGCCCTCGTCGACACTCCCACTGGAGGCTGCGATAAGGGGACGACACCCCTCTTATTATCATAACAAGCAATTTTACGGTTTTATATTTTGAAGCGCGATGAAACATTACCCTTGGAACTGTACAAAGAATATCGAAACATCTAGTCTGACTTTCACGTTAAAATATTGAATATAAAAAAATCTTCAACCCATTCTCAATACGGGGGTAGACAGATCTAGACAAATAAGTCCTTTCGACCTACCTTCCCCCGAAGAATTTTTTTGACAACGTCACAGGTGGTGAGTCCGTCGCCGTCTCTATGCCCAAGCCAACAATATAAATCTTACATAGGTTTTTAAAAAAAAAACCACTGGTACGTGCCTCGGGGAGAGAACTCGGGACTCTTGATTCGAATTCAGATCACCAAACCACTCAGCTATCGTGACTTTTTTGGACAAAGAGGAAAAATTAAAATACGTAAAACCCACCATAGGTATCCTCTACAGATAAGTGACCACTCGGTAAGCGAATGTGTCTGAGAATCGGCCACTTACTCAATTTTTAACGACGATAAGAAAGCACCAAGCCAAGCAGTGCTCATAAAATTACGATAATCTTTAGTAAATACATACATAGAATTATTAAGTAGTATTAGTAATGCAAAGTAAGTAGCTAAAGCACGCGTGTTGTGGAATCGGAAACGACGTAGGTACCTCAAACTCTCAGACCCGAGACAATGTAGAAAAAATGTTTTCTACAATAACCCGACCCGAAATCGTACCCGGAACACAGCTGGCGACACCATGAAAACCGGTGTGTACGCCACTCGTCCGCGGAGTGTTTCTTGTAAACTAAATTGAATATCGTGGTGCATTATTTAATGATAATATTAAAATATAACAAGAATTATATCATATCATTGTTCTTTCCTTTTACTTTAAAAGCTAGAAACAATAAAGCCCATTCGATATTTTCGCAAACATATTTTCCATGCAGTCATTTTACATATCGCATGACAAATCGTATGACTCACTTGGGTATGAAAAGTGTAAAAATTTGACATGGTAAGACAGACACTCAAACACATCATGCGTTTTCTGGATAGACATAGGTCTGGACAAGTACTTTTGATGCACTTTTCAGTGAAGCTTGTATTGGACAACGTGAGAGGCGGTAAGCATATCGCCAAGTAAGTATATTTTGTTAGAAGTTCTATTATCTTAATATTGTGAGTGTATGACAACAGGACGTCAGCTCATTGTGTGCGTGGAGGCACGGGTAGGCGCAGTGCAGAACCTGCCCGGTCACTTTTTCTTCACATCCCGTCAATCCGCGCACTAAAAATACATAGCTCAGACAGGCAGTCGGATTAACTCCGGTTTGATTCCGATTTCAAATTATAAGAACAATAACGTCCAGTATAATGGTCTTATCCACAAATAGCATACTATAGAAGTGATATTTATTTTATGTATGTTTTTATTTATTATGGTACATAAAACAGTTTACAATCGTGATCGAAACATTACTTATATACTATTGTAGAATCTAGATTATAAACCAAAGTATATGTACACAGCATGGTTAACTAGGACGATAACATATATTAACTATTTATTATACATAGAGAAAAACTTATAAGAACAACTGCACACATACATACAAATATATGCACATACACACATACAGACACGTTTTCATATTCTACACATACAATTATTCAAATTATGTTGTACAGTAATCATGCAGAAACAATAAAGGGGCATATTTTATCTGGTACAAAATGAACAATACACCACCACCACCGCTAAACAGGCACTACACTCAACAGCAGGTATCATTAGCCACAACAAATTAAAACGCGACATCTGTTTCGCCTCGCAACGAGGCATTACCTACCAATTATACTCCACGACGTTAGACCGCGAACAGTCACAACCACCGTGTACAACAGCGACGACCACCACCAGCCACTTTGTAACCAAATGTCTGTAGAAATTAAATTCCACAAGGTATCTAAGATAACATACGAGATTTTACTTAGTACTACATAACGTAATAATAGTTAGAGCCAAGGTTGATTATGCTGAAGCACAAATGGGCCCGCACGACTGTGATAAGCTCAGGAAGAATATAGATGACACAGGCGGGAGTTGAAATATTAATAAACATTTTTTCTCTTTAATTTAATAATATAAAGTTCAGCATTACTTAAATGCTTAAAAATCAATAAAAATGCGTAATAAAAGGGAATACAGGTGTTAAGTGTGCCTCCACCTGTACCACTTGTACTGTACTACTTTTGTACTATTGCGGTGAACGAGTTAATCGGAATGCCCAACCCTCATTCTCTTCTCCTTTTCTTTCCCCTTTTCCTTTCCACTTTATAAACACTACGCTTAACGAGGATTGGAGTTGAAGCACAAATAAATTTATTTTTAATTTATTATTAACACCTCAGTCTAATTTGTATGAGTATTCTTATGATAAAACGCAGAAGCTTTTGGTGCCTCTCCTTTATGTCAGTATTCTGTGAGAGCGTATACTGCAGCAGTGGAGTCGACCCATTAGTGCAGCAGCAAAAGCCCCTGCATGACTCTAACGCGTTTGAATCTTGTGATGGGACCCTCCTGACTCTAGACTAGACCTCTGTCTACCTCTTTTTATTTATTATTATACTACGTATATCGGTGCCCAACGAGATGGAGTGACCAATTGCAAAGTGTTGCGGGAAGTCGATAGATGCTGGTATCGTGACTCTGAAGCTAAGCTAAGAAATAATATAAATATTGAAGTCCGATCGGTGAATTTCGCGCTCGCGTCCCGCCTCGCACTCTTCGAACTCATTCTGCTCACCCTGATAAAGAACTTCCGATAGGTCCGAAACTAGTTGGTACCTACATCGATTATTATAACGTGAGGTTAGCCGTTTAACTATTTATCCAAAGATATTTATTAAGCATCTGTTCGAAACCGACTAGTTAGACCATGTCATGTCAAGTTTTGTAATCTCATTGTGAGTGTAATAAATTATCTTTTAAAGTTTAAAAGCGACTGCTCCATGCGAACGACGCCTTACCACTTAAGTTAAAGTAAGCCTCTTGACGAAGAAACCTGTCCAAGTTTATTTTTCACGAGTCCCTTCTGGCGTACCTTTTTTTTCCGGTAAGTTAATCTCTTTGTGGTTTAAGCTTACTGTTCACCTGAGATGTTTTAGTAACACAAAATATCTTCACGCCATTCCCAATACAGGGGTAGACAGAGGTCTAGATAATTATGTCGTTTCGACCCACCTTCCACTCGAAGATACTTTTAGGACAACGTGACAGGTGGTGAGCCAGTCACCGTCTCAGTGTCCAAGCCAACTATATAATTCGTATATACGTTTTTTGAAAAACTCATTGGTACGAACCTGCCATCTCTCGAACTCGGGTCTCTTGACTTGAAATTCCAACCACCCAACCATTCGGCTATCGTGACTTGTTTTAGGGAGCGTAAATTAAAAAATTATTATTAATAGCCTCTAATGGTTGTGAAGGTAATGGTGGCCGGATCCGCTAGAGGCGAATATTTGTGCGATGAATATGAATGTTTGTACACTATTCGTGGACGTTTATATGTATTTACATATATTTATTTATGTACCTACTCCGGCCGTAAGTTCTGTTACAATTAATAAGGCATTTTTACACGCTTTATATTAGCTTCACTTGTATGTATGTTTGTAACCGACTTCTATGGGCGCGATTTTGACCCCACTTTAAACGGCCAGATTTCGTTCAAAGTTTGTAGATTAATCGAGGACCGATGATTATACACTAATTTGATAAAAAACTAAAAAGTAAAAAATAAATAATAGTTTAAAAGACTAAAAAACACGCTTTTTATAGGAAACCGAACTAAAAACTAGAAAATAAATTTAAATTAAGAATAGCGTTAAAAATTTCAATAAATATAAATTAATAATAGTGAAAAAAAAATATTTTATTTTGAAAAAGCGTGGGGTGCATGGTGTCAATAGTTATAAATATTTTATTGACAGATATGAGTAGAGTGATTATAATTTTGATAATATCTTAAAAAGCACCCCACGCTTTTTTTAAACAAAATATTTTTTTATTAAATAATAAAAAAAAATATCTTCATGCAATTCCCAATACAGGGGTAGACAGAGGACAAGACTAGACAATTAAGCCCCTTTGACCCACCTTCCACCGAAGATATTTTCAGGACAACGTGACAGGTGGTGAGCCCGTCGCCGCCTTTATGTCCAAGCCAACGATGAAATTCGTACATAAGTTTTTGAAAAACTCATTGGTACTGCCACCTGGGGATCGAACTCGAGTCGAAATTCCGACCACCCAACAACTCGGCCATCGTGACTATTTTTTTATTCACACTATAATTAATTTAAATTGATTAAAATTCATTTTCTATTTTTTTACTTCGGTTTTCTATAAAATGCGCGTTTTTTAGTTTTTTTCTTAAACTATTATTTATTTTATTGAAGAAATGTTATATTGAAAAGTCACGATAGCCGAGAGGTTGGGTGGTCGGAATTTTGAGTCTAGAGACCCGAGTTCGATAAGGGCGTGCTTCGATGGTTGGGGCACGTGCTTCGATGAGTGAAGACCGAATGGCGAAGAGAATATATAGGGCAAAAGTTAATTTTGAAAGGGCTCGAGATAGGCCTAGACTACCTTTTGAACATCATGGCACTTCTTCAAGCAAGTTTGGATTGATGTCACACATTTTACATACACGTACCCATGTATATCGAAAAACAGAAAGACGTGAAATATAAAAATTTAAATAAGTTCTATTATTAATTTCGATTCGATTTGTCGACCACCGTGGACCGATGGCTGTCACATTGTCCCCAAGAGGCTTCGTTGAAAACTGACCTTTTTCTATCCCGGCCTACTGCCTATTGGAAATGGCGTGAAGATATTTATATATACTATATTACTATCTTAAAGTAGTTTCTTTTAAATTAAACTGATCCGGTGCGTCTCGGGATCGTGGCGGGCACAGGAAACCCCACGGGCACATTGGAAGGGGGACCGGTTCAGAATCCGCAGTGGATGTTTTTGTCTAATTAGCTGCCGCTGTTTCAAACGGGGCGATCGTTAACTTTGATTTATTCTGATGATATTTCAACAAAACGTAACATTGATTACTAACTACTGACTGACGAGGACAACGATCTCTATTGGACATACGTAGACAGATGAGGACAACATCACATACATTGTTCTGATCCTAAAGTAAGTAGCTAAATTACTTGTGTTATGGAATCAGAAACAACGAAGATACCACAAACACCCAGACCAGAGTCATCTATTTAAATGAGTATATATTTACTTCCTTATCATAATGACTTTGACAGATATTTAAAGACATTAATGCGAAGCCGCGGTTAAAAGCTAGTACGTACAAAGGTATACCAACATACAAAGAAATCTATAGATATACTGTCTGATAAACTTGCACCGAGGCAACGAAGTCCGGCGAGCGGCGCTGCGGTGAGGGAGCACAGTTCAATTGAGAGATAACCTGCAGCTCGCTGCCAGCAGCATGCACTGGCATTCGACATTTGACCACCCAGCCACTCGGCTATCGTGGCTTTAGTTTTGGTGATATAAACAATTTCCGATTCCATAATACAAGTTCTTAAGCTGCTTACTTTGAGACCAGAGCACTATATGTGACGTTGTCCCTATCGATTTATAAAAATAAATAAAATATCTTCGCGCAATTCCCAATACAGGGGTAGACAGAGGTCTAGTCTAGACAATTAAGTCCCTTCGACCCACCTTCCACAGTAGATATTTTCGGGACAACGTGACAGGTGGTGAGCCCGTCGTCGTCTTTATGTCCAAGCCAACGATATAATTCGTACATAAGTTTTGAAAACTCATTGGTACTGCCACCTGGGGATCGAACTCGAGTCGAAATTCCGACCACCCAACAACTCGGCCATCGTGACTATTTTTATTCACACTATAATTAATTTAAATTGATTAAAAAATTATTATTAATAACCTCTAATGGTTGTGAAGGTAATGGTGGCCGGATCCGCTAGAGGCGAATATTTGTGCGA
Source organism: Sericinus montela (assembly GCA_029286605.1). Taxonomy (NCBI): domain Eukaryota; kingdom Metazoa; phylum Arthropoda; class Insecta; order Lepidoptera; family Papilionidae; genus Sericinus; species Sericinus montela. The sequence goes on along the minus strand of JAGSMR010000024.1, from coordinate 580,208 downwards.
TGAATATGAATGTTTGTACACTATTCGTGGACGTTTATATGTATTTACATATATTTATTTATGTACCTACTCCGGCCGTAAGTTCTGTTACAATTAATAAGGCATTTTTACACGCTTTATATTAGCTTTACTTGTATGTATGTTTGTAACCGACTTCAATGGGCGCGATTTTGACCCCACTTTAAACGGCCAGATTTCGTTCAAAGTTTGTAGATTAATCGAGGACCGATGATTATACACTAATTTGATAAAAACTAAAAAGTAAAAAATAAATAAAATATCTTCGCGCAATTCCCAATACAGGGGTAGACAGAGGTCTAGTCTAGACAATTAAGTCCCTTCGACCCACCTTCCACCGAAGATATTTTCAGGACAACGTGACAGGTGGTGAGCCCGTCGTCGTCTTTATGTCCAAGCCAACGATGAAATTCGTACATAAGTTTTGAAAACTCATTGGTACTGCCACCTGGGGATCGAACTCGAGTCGAAATTCCGACCACCCAACAACTCGGCCATCGTGACTATTTTTTTATTCACACTATAATTAATTTAAATTGATTAAAATTCGTTTTCTATTTTTTTACTTCGGTTTTCTATAAAATGCGCGTTTTTTAGTTTTTTTCTTAAACTATTATTTATTTTATTGAAGAAATGTTATATTGAAAAGTCACGATAGCCGAGAGGTTGGGTGGTCGGAATTTTGAGTCTAGAGACCTAAGTTCGATAAGGGCGTGCTTCGATGGTTGGGGCACGTGCTTCGATGAGTGAAGACCGAATGGCGAAGAGAATATATAGGGCAAAAGTTAATTTTGAAAGGGCTCGAGATAGGCCTAGACTACCTTTTGAACATCATGGCACTTCTTCAAGCAAGTTTGGATTGATGTCACACATTTTACATACACGTACCCATGTATATCGAAAAACAGGAAGACGTGAAATATAAAAATTTAAATAAGTTCTATTATTAATTTCGATTCGATTTGTCGACCACCGTGGACCGATGGCTGTCACATTGTCCCCAAGAGGCTTCGTTGAAAACTGACCTCTTTCTATCCCGGCCTACTGCCTATTGGAAATGGCGTGAAGATATTTATATATACTATATTACTATCTTAAAGTAGTTTCTTTTAAATTAAACTGATCCGGTGCGTCTCGGGATCGTGGCGGGCACAGGAAACCCCACGGGCACATTGGAAGGGGGACCGGTTCAGAATCCGCAGTGGATGTTTTTGTCTAATTAGCTGCCGCTGTTTCAAACGGGGCGATCGTTAACTTTGATTTATTCTGATGATATTTCAACAAAACGTAACATTGATTACTAACTACTGACTGACGAGGACAACGATCTCTATTGGACATACGTAGACAGATGAGGACAACATCACATACATTGTTCTGATCCTAAAGTAAGTAGCTAAATTACTTGTGTTATGGAATCAGAAACAACGAAGATACCACAAACACCCAGACCAGAGTCATCTATTTAAATGAGTATATATTTACTTCCGTGTCATAATGACTTTGACAGATATTTAAAGACATTAATGCGAAGCCGCGGTTAAAAGCGCGTACGTACAAAGGTATACCAACATACAAAGAAATCTATAGATATACTGTCTGATAAACTTGCACCGAGGCAACGAATTCCGGCGAGCGGCGCTGCGGTGAGGGAGCACAGTTCAATTGAGAGATAACCTGCAGCTCGCTGCCAGCAGCATGCACTGGCATTCGACATTTGACCACCCAGCCACTCGGCTATCGTGACTTTACTTTTGGTGAAATAAACAATTTCTGATTCCATAATACAAGTGCTTAAGCTGCTTACTTTGAGACCAGAGCACTATCTGTGACGTTGTCCCTATCGATTTATAAAAATAAATAAAATATCTTCGCGCAATTCCCAATGCAGGGGTAGACAGAGGTCTAGACAATTAAGGCCTTTCGGCCCACCCTCAACCGAAGACATTTTTAGGACAACGTGACTGATGGTGAGCCCATCGCCGTCTTTATGTCCAAGCCAACGATACAATTCGTACCTAAGTTTTTGAAAAAACCCATTGGTACGAGCCTGTCACCAGGAGATCGAACTCGAGTCTCTTGATTTGAAATTCGGACCACCCAATCACTCGGCTATCGTGACTTTACTTTTGGTGAAATAAACAATTTCTGATTCCATAATACAAGTTCTTAAGCTGCTTACTTTGAGACCAGAGCACTATATGTGATGTTGTCCCTATCGATTTATAAATATAAGTAAAATATCATCGCGCAATTCCCAATGCAGGGGTAGACAGAGGTCTAGTCTAGACAATTAAGTCCCTTCGACCCACCTTCCACCGTAGATATTTTCGGGACAACGTGACAGATGGTGAGCCCGTCGTCGTCTTTATGTCTAAGCCAACGATATAATTCGTACATAAGTTTTTGAAAAAAACCCATTGGTACGAGCCTGCCACCTGGGGATCGAACTCGAGTCTCTTGATTTGAAATTCGGACCACCCAATCACTCGGCTATCGTGACTTTACTTTTGGTGAAATAAACAATTTCTGATTCCATAATACAAGTGCTTAAGCTGCTTACTTTGAGACCAGAGCACTATATGTGACGTTGTCCCTATCGATTTATAAAAATAAATAAAATATCTTCGCGCAATTCCCAATACAGGGGTAGACAGAGGTCTAGTCTAGACAATTAAGTCCCTTCGACCCACCTTCCACAGTAGATATTTTCGGGACAACGTGACAGGTGGTGAGCCCGTCGTCGTCTTTATGTCCAAGCCAACGATATAATTCGTACATAAGTTTTTGAAAAAAACCCATTGGTACGAGCCTGCCACCTGGGGATCGAACTCGAGTCTCTAAATTTGAAATTCGGACCTCCCAATCACACGGCTATCGTGACTTTACTTTTGGTGAAATAAACAATTTCTGATTCCATAATACAAGTGCTTAAGCTGCTTACTTTGAGATCAGAGCACTGTATGTGATGTTGTCCCTATCGATTTATAAATATAAGTAAAATATCATCGAGAAATTCTCAATACAGGGGGAGACATAGGTCTAGTCTAGACAATTAAGTCCCTTCGACCCACCTTCCACCGTAGATATTTTCGGGACAACGTGACAGGTGGTGAGCCCGTCGTGACCTCTGCATCCTTTGATTTATGTATTTCTAAAAGAAAAGAAAATTCATTAAATTTGTGCAATTTTATTGATTTGAAAGCATGTAAGTTATGTTGTACTATTGATACGAAATTAAAGAAAAATAAAAAGTAGCAACTTATACGGGTGAGATTTGATCCCGGGACCTTTGCCGTACCGTGGCAACGCTCTTTCTTCCGAGCCACAGTGTCCTGCACGTTTCAGTTGAATTTTTAAATCTCTTTCTTTATGCCTGTTTATTAAAATCTCTCATCCATAATGTACGGATTTCACTACGGTACTGCACCGTCCTCTCGAGAGGTTATTTAATTTCAAACTGCACATTGCTTCGATTTGAAATTAATGTGGCATTACTTAAAGAGAGAATTGCAATATTTCCTTTGCGAACATTACCATAGAGTGAGTTCAGAAGTGCGTGCAGCCAGCAGCGCAGCTAGCTGGGAGCATGCAGTGCGGTTGACTTGCTCCTTTGCTTGTACGTTGCGGCTTAACTACTTGATGCTCACTGGAGAATATAACTAGCTTACTTTACTGTGATATGCATCTAAAATAAATATCTTCACGCCATTCTCAATACAGGGGTAGACAGAGGTCTAGACAATTAAGTCCTTTTTGAAAAAATCTATCGGTACGAGCCTTAGGGATTGAACTGGGGTCCTTTGACTCGAATTCAGATCACCCAACCTCTCGGCTATCGTGAATGTCGTTTAAAATGACTACGTAGATAGACGTATTTCCTACAAATGTCATGTATATGCATTGTTGTAAATTTGTTTGACTATTAATAGTGCTTAATTGAACGACAAACAGATGGATAGTTTGTTTATCGTTTGATGGACTTATATCGCGAATGATAATAACATTATCCCGACAGCCTCGTGGTGACCTTGCTTTCGTAGCGTAGGGTTCGAATTCCGCTAGGGGCAATTATTTCTGTGATTTAAATGAGTTTTTTTTTTTAACTCTACTGATGCGTATACGAATATAAGAATTTTTATTCTATGTTTATAATCAGTCACGATAACCGAGTGGTTGGGTGTTCGGGATTCTAGTCGACAGATCCGAGTTCGATCCCCAGGTGGCAGGCTCGTAACAATGGGATTTTTCAAAACCTATGTATGATTCATATCGTTGGTTTGGACATAAACACAGCGACCGATTCACCACGTGTATATTTACATCTATGTTTATTGAAAATTTAGGTTTGTCTCCAACAAAGATGGTAAAGGCTCACGTTGACCCAAACAATTTTTAGTGAAAGGTGGGTCGAAAAGACTCAATTGTCTATATTTAACTTTTTATTTTTATTTATTAATATAAAAGTTAGTTATCGCAGATCTGTATAACTTAATATAGTCTCTTGAAAGAAAATTTGTGACCACGGCGTCGTTTCCTCGACCTTTCGCTAGGACTCTTCTAAAATTGTGGCTCGAAAATTGGTATATTCAGTAACCTGCGATCTTACGTAATTGTATAATATTATGAACAATTACAATACAGTTCTCTTTCACACACGTTCTTGTGCCATAGTTTCTAACAATATTCACCTATGTCTTTAAATAAACAAATATTTTCACGCCATTCCCAATACAGAGGGGTAGACAGAGGTGTAGACAATTAAGTCCTTTAGACCCACCATCCACCGATGACATTTTTTGGGACACATGACAGGTGTCCGTCGTTGAGCCCATCGCTGTCTTTATGTGCAAGCCAACGATATGAATAATACATACGTTTTTGAAAAAAAAAAACCATTAGAAAATCCCCCTTGGGGTTCGAACTCGGGTCACAAAGTGCAAAAGTCAATCATTGGAATTCGAGTCATTCCAATGATTGACTTTTGCACTTTGACAATAAATTTTTGAAACAAAGTTTCTTATGGAACGATGTGGAGGGGAATTATCGTCCGTATCGTAAGATTTGTTTTTATTTATGTATAGTCTTTATCTGATAGCTATACAGTGTCTAATGTACTACAGTCTACGTGATGACGGTTATTATAAATAACTGTAAATAGAATAAAGTTGATAACTTTGTAAATTTTTTTTTATTTTTATTAATAAAAAAATCATAATAAAAAATGTATTTGCGATTAATTATTTTCTTTATACCTCGAATAGAAATTAAAATTAATATTTTTATAATAAGGAACTTCGTTCCTAGCCGGGCTCCCACGACGCCACAAGTTTGTTATAATAACATCTTTATATGTCTATTGCAAATACCCTGGGAAATCTTTAAAGCTTAGTGAATCTGTGTGCTTCAACGACAACGAACGTAAATATGTTTAGGTAAATGGACTGCCTGACTTACTAGCTTCCTTCCCACGTTCGTGTGCCGCTCAGTAGTGAGGGGTGGGATTGGGAGGGGGGAGAGAGGGGGGATGATATTGTAGAGGTCGACAACAAATTACATGTCAACTCTTGAAGGGATCGCTTCTTCCGCTATGTTCAATAATAATCTTGTCTGCCTCTTACAATATGAAGCAGTGCGGGTATTTTAAATTAATAGAAACTCCATCAGCGGACTTATGTGGGTTCCGTTCCGTAACGCTCCGTAATTAAGTCGTTTCGACCCACCTTCCACCGAAGATATTTTCGGGACAACGTGACAAGTGGTGAAAGAAAGAGATGTTATTATAAAAATCGTGTGGTGTCGTGGGACACCGGATAGGAACGAAGTTATTTTTGGGACAGTTGGTGAGCCCGTCGCCGTCTCAATGTCCAAGCCTACGATAAAAATCGTACATAGGTTTTGAAATAAATCATTGGTACGAATTTTGGAGATCGAACTCGGGACTCGTGACTCGAATTCCGATCACCCAACCACGGGGCTATCGTAAGTAATCATATTTCAAAAATAATGTAAGTTGACTGTATATTAAGTAATTAGGTATATAGTATTAAGTTATACATTTGTCGTGGTTAATCGACTGTCGTCTTTTTAATCTACCACCGTTTTGTAATGCAGTTCCTCTAGCGGAGAAGAAATAGGCGAAATAAAGAAGAAGCAAAACATAGATAATTTAAGGAAAAAAAGTTAATTGGGTAGACCACCAACCGCAAGTCGTCACACAATGCGTTGCTATCGCGACCTCGCCCTGCCGACCCCAGGGTCAGAGATAGCACGCCGTGGAGACGATATGGTGCACAAGAATGATCTTTTGTGTCTCCTGAACTGTCATTGTAAATGAAATACACATATATATAGATAGGGACAACATCACATACATTGCTCCGATCCCAAAATAAACAGCAAACTTGTAATATGGAATCAGAAACAAGGAAGGTACCACAAAAAGTCAAACCCGTGAAAATGAAGAAAAAGTGTTTTCTACATTGATCCGACCGGGAATCTAACCCGAGACTTCAGAGCTGGCGACGCCATCCCGTCAAAATCGGTTCAACCTTTTCAGAGATTAGTCGTAACAATAAGACGTTAAAAAATATTTTGGTGTATGTACCGTATATATATACATGTAGTAAAAACGGTTATTTCAATAATACATCATATGTATAGATTATTACATCATCAATAATTGTTTATCTATGTATTTATGTATTATAAGTTGGAGAGTACATAACCCAATCTAATTACAATTCATCTTCCACATAAAGTCACGATAGCCGAATGGTTGGGTGGTCAGAATTTCGAGTCGAGAGACCCGAGTTCGATTCCCAGGTGGCAGGCTCGTATCAATGAGTTTTTCAAAAACTTATGTACGAATTACATCGTTGGCTTGGACGTAAAGGCGGCGACGGGCTCACCACCTGTCACATTGTCCCGAAAATATCTTGGGTGGAAGGTGGATCGAAGGGACTTAATTGTCTAGACTAGACCTCTGTCTACCCCTGTATTCGGAATTGCGTGAAGATTCCACATGATTCTCCTGAAATTTACAGTTGTTATTTACAGCATTAGGTAGAAATTTACCCCACTCCCAAAAAAAAATAGTTGCTATAAAATCGTTGTTTTTCGACTCGTATGAGTATTGTAGCGAAATCAGTGGCGTAGCAGTAATTGAAAACACATCGGACGCGTTCAATCTGGTCAATTGGAACGTAAACGATTTGAACCCGAGAGCGGCGGCACGCCGGTCGCTCGCGGCGGTAATGCAGCTGGTACGCAGCTGGCGTATTTCCGAGAAACTAAAGGCTCCGATTTTTTTTACTCCGATTGCATGGAGTCGATGGATGCAGGTGGCTCTGGACCATACTTTGTGGACATCTTTGGGAGAGGCCTCCAACTATGTTCAGCTGTGAACCTCCGACACGTATACTCAATAATATCTAAACTGTAACAGAATATATAAAACTAAACCTGCTCTTCATATGTATATATGTTATGAGAATAAGGTTTTTTTTAATGCACTCACGTCTAGGTATCCTAGATGTGCGTGTATGAAGAAAACGATGAATTTGAAAGAATCGAAAGAGGTATGTAAGTATCGTGATACTTGGCGATCTGTTCTCTCTGGCTACCCCTTCAGGGATTGTGCGTAAAGCTATGTAATTGTATATATTAATAAAAATTCAGCTTTTCTATTTATGTCTCCGCAAAACTCAAAAGGTATTCGATGGATCGACCTGCAATTTTTAACAAAGAAGAAATTTGCTATATTATAGTGTTTTATTTAGACCTGAAGTTCCCAAAGGAACGGGAATTTATAAGTAGAGAAATAGGGTATTAAATTGAACGACGGCTTCGCTGAATTTATGTTTACCTATTATTTACAAGTCACTATTATGGTTGGGTGGTCGGAATTTCGATTCAAGAGACTTATACCAATGGGTTTTTCAATAACTTATGTATGAATTATATTGTTGGCTTGGACATAAATACGGCGTCGGGCTCCCAACTATCACGTTGTCCCGAAAATATCTTCGGTGGAAGGTGTAAAACTTATGTAACATGTAATTTTATTCGCAAGCTACATGGCCCCCGGGGATTAACAGTTAACGCAGAACCATAATTATTTATTAAAAATAAATGTAGCCTAAGTTACTCCTTATAACATCAGCTATCTGCCAGTGAAAGTACCGTTAAAATCCAGCCGTTTCAGTGATAAGCCGGAACAAGCAGACTGACAATCATAAATATTAGAAATTGCTTATGTATCGTACGTACGTACCGTATATATGTACTTTCACATGAATTTACTGAAAAGCTATTAATTTGGAATTACAAATAGACTTCAATTTTATTTATATGTATCGATGAAAAGATTAACTCAGCATATCGTGCTTAGCTGCAAAAATATCAGTAAAAATTTTCATAAACATAAAACTGAAAAAACCGTTCCCAATACAGAGGTCAATTAAGTGCTTTCGACCCACCTTCCACCGAAGACATTTTTTGGGACGACGTGACAGGTGGTGAATCAGTTACCGTCTTCATTACAAAGTCAACGATATAAATTGTACATAAGTTTTGAAAAAAAAAAACCTTTTTACCGAGCCTACCACTTAGGAACCGAACTCGGGCCTTATCACTCGAATTCCCATCACGCTATCGTGATCGTCATCGGCTATCGTGAATCTTTAAAAATTACTTATACTCTTAAAAGTTATTAACGTGCAATATTTACGATCAAATGGTCTAAAGCTGAAGTCTGCTACAAACTTCGATTGCACACAAAATGAAGGCTGCACAAGCCCTAACACGAGCAGTAATTAAAGCCGCAAGCAATTACTCGAAGCTTTAAATGAGCTTTAGTTTTTGTTCAAGCTCCGCTGTGGCGAGTATCTGAGCTTTTAAACTTCGTTTCGGTAACGAGAGGAATTAATGCAATTTCGGAAATTAATCTTTTTAATTGCTTTTAAAATATCATACTTAATAAATTAGTCGTTGAGGGTAAATCTAAATAAAGTTGTAAGAATAGAGTTATAAAAGAAAAGAGGATAGATCCAGAGTATTAGACTTGTCGTTTCTCCTGTCAGGTTTTGTGTTTAACCTTCATAAGAATTTTAACAAGCCTGAATTGATTAGAAAAGTTTTGACTTTTACTTTTAAAGACATGACTTTTTATGTGAACAACGTGAGGACATCACTCAAAGAACGTTGTGTTAAATTAAAGAACTTATTTTAAATTTTTAGTTATTTCTGAATAAAGAGAGATATGCAATAATAATTGGATTACCATACATGTATTCTTTTATCTTCCCGTAATTCCCATTACAGGGGTAGACAGAGGTCTAGTCTAGACAATTAAGTCCCTTCCAACCACCTTCCTTCGAAAATGTTTTCGGGATAACGTGACAGGTGGTGAGCCGAAACAAAAAGTTCAGCATAACTTATATGCTTTTAAACCAATAAAAATTAACGTATCCATAATTTAGTCGGAGGACGGAACCTCGCAATTATTATAATATGACTACACAAATTTCAACAAGTATTTTAAGGTTTAATTTTTCGTAAGCTGACTGAAACAAATTAAAATTTTAATTTCGACAGAAACCCGGGAGCAACGAGATTGGGATATGTACACACAAAACTTTGTTAAAGCATTATAAAACATAGTAATTTTCACAATAAGATATTTATGAAAAAGTGTAGGAGCTTAATACAATAATAAAATAAATATAATATAATAATATCTTCACGCAATTCCCAATACAGGGGTAGACAGAGGTCGAGTCTAGACAATTAAGTCCCTTCGACCCACCTTTCACCGAAGATATTTTCGGGACAACGTGACAGGTGGTGAGCCCATCGCCGCCTTTATGTCCAAGCCAACGATATTCGTACATAAGTTTTTGAAAACTCATTGGTACTGAGCCTACCACTTGAACCGAACTCGGGCCTTATCACTGAATTCCCATCACGCTATCGTGATCGTCATCGGCTATCGTGAATCTTTAAAAATTACTTATACTCTTAAAGTTATTAACGTGCAATATTTACGATCAAATGGTCTAAAGCTGAAGTCTGCTACAAACTTCGATTGCACACAAAATGAAGGCTGCACAAGCCCTAACACGAGCAGTAATTAAAGCCGCAAGCAATTACTCGAAGCTTTAAATGAGCTTTAGTTTTTGTTCAAGCTCCGCTGTGGCGAGTATCTGAGCTTTTAAACTTCGTTTCGGTAACGAGAGGAATTAATGCAATTTCGGAAATTTATCTTTTTAATTGCTTTTAAAATATCATACTTAATAAATTAGTCGTTGAGGGTAAATCTAAATAAAGTTGTAAGAATAGAGTTATAAAAGAAAAGAGGATAGATCCAGAGTATTAGACTTGTCGTTTCTCCTGTCAGGTTTTGTGTTTAACCTTCATAAGAATTTTAACAAGCCTGAATTGATTAGAAAAGTTTTGACTTTTACTTTTAAAGACATGACTTTTATGTGAACAACGTGAGGACATCACTCAAAGAACGTTGTGTTAAATTAAAGAACTTATTTTAAATTTTAGTTATTTCTGAATAAAGAGAGATATGCAATAATAATTGGATTACCATACATGTATTCTTTTATCTTCCCGTAATTCCCATTACAGGGGTAGACAGAGGTCGAGTCTAGACAATTAAGTCCCTTCGACCCACCTTTCACCGAAGATATTTTCGGGACAACGTGACAGGTGGTGAGCCGAAACAAAAAGTTCAGCATAACTTATATGCTTTTAAACCAATAAAATTAACGTATCCATAATTTAGTCGGAGGACGGAACCTCGCAATTATTATAATATGACTACACAAATTTCAACAAGTATTTTAAGGTTTAATTTTTCGTAAGCTGACTGAAACAAATTAAAATTTTAATTTCGACAGAAACCCGGGAGCAACGAGATTGGGATATGTACACACAAAACTTTGTTAAAGCATTATAAAACATAGTAATTTTCACAATAAGATATTTATGAAAAAGTGTAGGAGCTTAATACAATAATAAAATAAATATAATATAATAATATCTTCACGCAATTCCCAATACAGGGTAGACAGAGGTCGAGTCTAGACAATTAAGGTCTTTCGACCCACATTCCACCGAATAGATCTTTGGGGCATCGTGACAGCCGGTGACCCCGTCACCGTCTTTATGTCCAAGCCAATGATATAAATCGTAAATAAGTATTGGCAAACCTCATTGTTACGAGCCTACCACATGCAGATCTAAATCCGGTCTCTTGACTCGAATTCCGATGACCCAGCCACTCGGATATCGTGACTTCTTGGGATATGTATGAAAATAAAATAAATCTTTTACCACAGTTCTGTAGGTCTGTACTTCAGTCATGTTAATATAATTTCATTTCCTTTTTATAGGAATGAAAATGTGTTTTTAGCCGAGTGCGACAGCACTGGAACACGGGGTACGTATTTGTTGGGGTGAGTTCACGACAAGTGGGGCCACTTACGCCGGAGGCCCCTCGTGAGCTCTCGGCCAAGAGGTTGCCAACTTAAATATTGTATTATAATTATTTCTATCGTGCCTTTTTTCGCGTCTCGGAAATCGCCTTTTTATTTGGTTTTTTGAAGTTATTTTACTTCCCGACGTATAGGATGCTTTACATTATCCGTGGTTACGAAGAGTTTGAGGTCTTCAACGTCCGGCTGTGATTGTTAACTTCTGCTACCAGCAGCTTTTATTTATTAATTTGGATCCGATTTATAAGTCACGATAGCGAAGTGGTTGGGTGGTCGGAATTTCGAGTCGAGAACGAGAGTTCGATCCCCAGGTGGCAGGTTTGTACCAATGGGTTTTTCAAAAATTTATGTACGAATTATACTCTTGCCTTGGACATAAAGACGGCGACGGGCTCACCACCGGTCCCGTTGTCCCGAAAATATCTTCGGTGCAAGGTGGTCACGATAGCCGAGTGGTTGGGTGGTCGGAATTTCGAGTCGAGAGACCCCAGTTCTCTCAGTTCTTAGACCCCAGTTCTTAGCCAGAGAGAACAGATCGCCACGATCCTTGCATACCCCTATCGTTTAATTCAAATTCATAATTTTCTTCATACAGTCTTTTCAGTTTTTTTCTTCATACTATGTCTAGTATCTAATTACTCTTGACCTTCTCTGGTCTTCGAATTTTCGTAAAACTATCGCAGACAAAAGTATTTAATAGTTCTAACATTTATAACCAATGTATTTTTATTAGCAATTATAAGCATTTGTTTATTTTTAATCTTTATTGCGGTTCCTTATAGAAGGCGTATAGGCATATAGGCATTCTATAGGCCTATAAACATTGTGTGTATACATTATTTTAAAGATTATACACTATGAAACCTCTGAACCTACTACTTTGCTTGTTCTATGAAGCTTTTCTTTAAGACGCTAACTTATCAATGAGAATTTTAAAAATGACGTCAAAGATTAATTAAGCAACCCTAGGTCGGTTCGGAGCGTGTGTGCGGAGCGCTATTGTGCAGTGAGCTCGAGGGGGCTAGGTGCATTCATTTTAGACGGCGGGATCACGAATTTGGGGCGCGGCTTGAAATAACAAGCTAAGTGGGTTGCATGCTAGTGTATAGATTTGCAACGATATTTTGAAATGTTTCTATTACATTGCTGTTTACAAATGGCGCCACGAAACCTGAGTGGTTGGATGATAGGAATCAAAATCGGTGTAACCGAATTCACCCTCTTAGGTTTTTTTAGAAACTTATTTACGATTTGTGTCGTTAGCTCAACCAAAGAAGCTTCAGTGAAATGTGAATCGAAAAGAATAAATTGTTACCTCTGACTATCCCAGTATTGGAAAATGAGTGAAAGTAGTCGTGTAAATTATTGCCTATTGGCCAGTCAAATTTAAGTTCGTAACTTCCAATTGGTCATTTGTAGTAAGTTTACTTCGAAAAAAATATTTTTTAATTCACTATTAGATTAGTCTGTGTGTCAGTTAATGTAGATTCCGAAAAAAAAAAGAAAGAAAAGCATTTATTGAACTAGCATAAAGTGATAATTCGTAAAAGAACTAACAAGGACGAGCTTAACTCTAAAAATGTGTACTATCATTTTTATACAACCATCGTAACTATACAAAAACATATAAATCACTGCGCACGGCTAGACCAAGGACTCCAGATGCTGGTTTCCACCTGGTCCTTTTTACAGTTCTTATTCCGTCTTGAATGACACGGCTCAATAAAGTTAATACCTCTCTACCACGTAGTCTGCACATAGTGTTAAAAAAACTGTACAGGTGACAGTTTATCATTGGCCAAATAAAGTTCCTCGCAAAAAATTATTACATAAATACAATATTTAGGCCCAACATCACATACATTGCTCGGATCCCAAAGTTAAAGCACTTGTGTAATGGAATAAGAAACAGTGAAAGTACCACAAACAACCAGACCCGAGAAAACATCGAAACAGTGGTTTCCTACATTGATCCGTCCGATAATCGAACCCGGTACCTCAGACCTGGCGACACCATAAAACCGGTGTGTACGCCACTCGCCCACAGAGGTCGCTTCGTCACTAGTTAATAAAAATGACATGACTACTAGCGAGTGTCTCGAGTTCAATCCCTCGAACCGGCAGCACAGATACTATAGACGTCCATCTATGGTGATATCTAGTTCACAATGAGCGCCGGGCGCTGGTACCTGCGCCTCGAGTCCGCGGCTGACCTTGCCGTGCCCGTGCAGGTCGCGGTCATCGCCTTTTGCTGGCAAGAATAGTTGCTATGTACGAACTGGATTTAATTTTCACAACAGGCTTTTTTCTAATTATATAGGCAATTAATCTTACTAACGGTGACAAAATTATCGCGTTAAATTGATAAATAAGTATCTCAACAAGTCAGAATAGCAGAGTGATTCGGTCATCGGAGACATTCGTGTCGAGACACAAAGTTTTTTCAAAATTTATGTACCATTTATATCGTTGGCTTGGACATAAAGATGATGACAGGCTCATCATCCATCACGTTGTCCCGAAATAACCTCGAGTGAAATGTGGGTCGAAAGGAGACCTAGAATTATATTGTAAATCTTTAAGCATTTCCCAACAGGGTATCTAAATCCTGGGGTAGTTAGAAGAAGACAAATTTTAGTCCTTTCTACCCACCCCTCCCATTGCCACTTCAGCGCGCTGATTCTTACGGCTATGTCAGTTACCTTAGTTCTGCTGCGGATGTCTTGTGGATGGATGGATGTCAGAGGTATACATTAATTAGTTAAATAAAATAAATAAATATCTTCCCAATACAGAGGTTACAATTAAGTCTTTTCGGCTCACCTTACACCGAAGATATTTTTGGAATAACGTGACAGGCCCGTCGCCGTCTTTTATGTCTTGGATATAAAAGACGGCGATGGGCTCACCACTTGTTGTTGACCCAAGCCAACGACTGAACTTGACTGAACTTATGTACGATTTATATCGTTGGCTTGGACATAAAGATGGCGATAGGCACACCACCTTACACGTTATCCCAAATAAGCTGCGGTGAATAATGGATCGAAAAGAATGAATTGTCCAGACATCTGTCTATCCTAGTATTAGGAATATGCGTGAAGATATTTAAGAGTTCATTAAGTGCCAATAGCCCAAAGAGCACGATGCGCATTGAGAAAACTTTTGTGAAAAAGTTTTTGCAAAAATCCATTAGAACGAGCCTACCATCGGGGGATCGAGCACGGATCTCTTTGGTCGAATTCCGTTCACCCAACCACTCGGCTACACGCACACCGACTTACACAAACGGTTGATGTGTTTATTTCCAGCGGCGAATGGAGATAACTAACTTAGGGAACAATGGAGTGCGGTTGCCTTGTTTGTTCCCAACTAATTCAATTTAAAGTTGATTGGAACGCAAAGCGCCGTCACTACTTGTGCGAACGAATTACTTTACACCGATATGTAGCGAACATTATATGTACTGCGCAACACAGCACCATTGCAGGATGAATAATAGATAAATATCTTCACGCAATTCCCAATACAGAGGTAGAGAAAGGTCTAGTCTTGACAATTTACTCCCTTTGACCCACCTTCTGCCGAAGATTTTTTCGGGACAACGTGACAGGTGGTGAGTCCGACGCCGTTTTTATGTCCAAGCCAACGATATAATTCGTACATAAGTTTTTTTTTTTTTGATAAAACCCATTGTTACGAGCCTGCCACCTGGTGATCGAACTCTGGTATCTTGACTCGAAATTTCAACCACCCAAACACTCGGCTATCATGACTTTCAATAATAGATGGACAAAAGATTGTGGATACCAAGGGATAGAAAAAGGAGAAAAGGGAGATCTGATAAAAGATGGAGAGACGTTTTCAGCCACAGATGTGGTAATCACTGGATAAAAATCGCGTGGGAAGGATGTGTTTGGAAATGTTTAGGAAAGGCCTTCTCAGAGGCGACTACTGCTAGCATATTATAATAATTATTAGTTTGTTTGCATATACTTAAGTGAATATTAAAGAAACCTTATAATAAATTATGTAACTAAAATAACAAGTACGACAATCCGTGCAGCAGCATACGACCACGAAATGGATCGAACTCAGTTGTAGCCGGGATAACCCGACACTGACTTTCAGTCCGACCCTTACCTTATGAAAACTCGGACAGCTTATTGTAATTCCTTTTTTTAAATGTGCGAAATTTTGTCAGCTACAAGTATACAATAAAGCTTTATTTTTTTTAAAGTTATTTCCATAGCTACCCCTTTATGTTATTATTTATTACATGTATTTATTTTGATGGTTATTTGTTGCGTTTGTTACATAATTGCTTAGTGATTGAGGCCATTTAAATGTTATTTGTGAAAAAAATTTAAATCCTTCTTCAATAATTACCTTTAATATACTTATTATTACATCTTAAACTATTACAATGCGTTTGTTATTTCTTATACAGTAATTATTTGCTCATCATACAGTAGACATTTAAACTTAATCTTAAAAGTAGTAACCGACTTGACATCACGTAATGGAGGCGGCAGATTATTCCAACACTTCGTAGCATTGTACTTAAAGCTACCTCTAAACGCAGCTGTACGGTGAAAAGGATATATTAATTTATAATTAGATGATCTATTGTATTTATTATTTTGATCTTTAGACACAGTTAGTTTATTGTAGAGGTATATAGGCTCTTTATTTTTGACTTCACCAAACAAAAGTACAATTAAAATAAACCGTGCACCAGCATTTTGGCACCGTTGTATTGCCCGTTTGATACGTGCTAATAAACGTCTAGATAAATTGTCTTACCTCAGAATTGGGAATAGCGTGAAGACATTTTTTTATATTACGATTAAAAAATGTTGGTAAATTAAATGAAATTATTAAGGTCAAATACATTTATCATAATTCGTATGCAAAATATTTCCAATCGACATTTGGTATCTCAATTATTGTAAATGTCCTGAGGTCTTAATAATTTCATTTTATGCACCAACATTGTATCGCACACTAAATCTACTAATTCTTTCTTTCTTTTTTAAATTTCTACAAATGTTCGTTACACCGCGGCCATTTAACATCTCTAGATCTAAATTGGTAGTAAGAAAGTATTAGAATTAATATATATTAATGTACAATATATTGTTCTTAAAGTTTGTTTTAAGCTTCGCTTCCATTTAACGGTGTAAATTATTCCAGGCGCACACTTCATTTAGTTGAACCCACGCGGTAGCACACTCAGTAGGTTGACCACTAAGGTACATTCAAGTTGAATAGTCTTTAGAATCAAAAGTGGTCAAGGTCAAGACAGTGATGCCTCATAGATGACTGTTCTTTGATGTTCTCTTATCAAAATAAGTAAATATCTTCACGCAATTCCCAATACTGGGGTAGACAGAGATCTAGTTTAGACAATTAAGTTCCTTTGATCCACCTTCCACCGAAGATATTTTCGAGACAACGTGACAGGTCAGTCCGTTGCCGTCTTTATGTCCAAGCCAACGATATTATTCGTGCATAAGTTTTTGAAAATCCATTGCTTCGAGTCTGTCTGCTACCTGGGAATCGAACTCGGGTCTTTTGATTCGAAATTCCGACCACCCAACCACTCGGCTATCGTGACATTACGATTTATATCGTTGGCTTGACATAAAGACGGCGACGGGCTCACCACCTGTTACGTTGTCCCGAAAATATCTTCGGTGAAAGTGTGTCGCAAGGTCATAATTGCTTAGTGATTGAGGCCATTTAAATGTTATTTGTGAAAAAATTTAAATGCTTCTTCAATAATTACCTTTAGTATACTTATTATTATATCTTAAACTATTTTAATGCCGTTGTTATTTCTTATACAGTAATTATTTGCTCATCATACAGTAGACATTTAAACTTAATCTTAAAAGTAGTAACCGACTTGAGATCACGTAATGGAGGCGGCATATTATTCCAACACTTCGTAGCATTGTACTTAAAGCTACCTCTAAACGCAGCTGTACGGTGAAAAGGATATATTAATTTATAATTAGATGATCTATTGTATTTATTATTTTGATCTTTAGACACAGTTAGTTTATTGTAGAGGTATATAGGCTCTTTATTTTTGACTTCACCAAACAAAAGTACAATTAAAATAAACCGTGCACCAGCATTTTGGAACCGTTGTATTGCCCGTTTGATACGTGCTAATAAACGTCTAGATAAATTGTCTTACTTCAGAATTGGGAATAGCGTGAAGACATTTTTTTATATTACGATTAAAAGATGTTGGTAAATTAAATGAAATTATTAAGGTCAAATACATTTAGCATAATTCGTATGTAAAATATTTCCAATCGATATTTGGTATCTCAATTATTGTAAATGTCCTGAGGTCTTAATAATTTCATTTTATTCACCAACATTGTATCGCACACTAAATCTACTAATTCTTTCTTTCTTTTTTAAATTTCTACAAATGTTCGTTACACCGCGGCCATTTGACATCTCTAGATCTAAATTGGTAGTAAGAAAGTATTAGAATTAATATATATTAATGTACAATATATTGTTCTTAAAGTTTGTTTTAAGCTTCGGTTCCATTTAACGGTGTAAATTATTCCAGGCGCACACTTCATTTAGTTGAACCCACGCGGTAGCACACTCAGTAGGTTGACCACTAAGGTACATTCAAGTTGAATAGTCTTTAGAATCAAAAGTGGTCAAGGTCAAGACAGTGATGCCTCATAGATGACTGTTCTTTGATGTTCTCTTATCAAAATAAGTAAATATCTTCACGCAATTCCCAATACTGGGGTAGACAGAGATCTAGTTTAGACAATTAAGTTCCTTTGATCCACCTTCCACCGAAGATATTTTCGAGACAACGTGACAGGTCAGTCCGTTGCCGTCTTTATGTCCAAGCCAACGATATTATTCGTGCATAAGTTTTTGAAAAATCCATTGCTTCGAGTCTGTCTGCTATCTGGGAATCGAACTCGGATCTTTTGATTCGAAATTCCGACCACCCAACCACTCGGATATCGAAACTTATCTACGATTTATATCGTTGGCTTGGACATAAAGACGGTGACGAGCTCACTACCAGTCACGATGTACCAAAAATGTTTTCCGTGGGAGGAAGCTCGAAAGGACATAATTGTCTAGACCTCTATCTACCCCTACATTGGCATGACGTGAATATATTTAATTTTATTTATTTAGAAAATTAAGCATGCGATGCGTGGAAGACGGAAATAGTGTTAGAAATTTCAGACTTAGGTGTAGTTATCTTATCCTCCCACTAACGGGTTTAGATGATCCTTAATTTTTAACGTTCCTCATATATGGAGGTGCATCTGTAGCACGCATCAGAAATCTATTTTGAATCACTTAAAGCGAATAAGTTTTACGTGGCCGTCCAGTCAAAGAAATAAAAAAATAAATATCTTCACGCAATTCCCAATACAGGGGTGGACAGAGGTCTAGTTTAGACAATTAAGTTCCTTCGATCCACCTTCCACCGAAGATGTTATGGGACGACGTGACAGGTGGTGAGCCCGTGGCCGTTTTTATGTCCAAGCCAACAATATAATTGGTACGTAAGTTTATGAAAAACCCATCAGTACGAGCCTGCCACCTGGGGATTGAACTCGGATCTCGTGACTCGTAATTCCGATCACCCAACCACTCGGCTATCGTGACTTTTGTTGTCGCCGTCCTGTCAGGACGACAATATCGGGCTTACTGGTGACCCTACCGGTTGGCCATTTAGTTGAAGATGGAGTGCGCAACGTAATGATGAGAGGGACGTGTCTCGATTTAATAAGTCACTAATGCTTTGAAGTAAACACATCGATTATCCTCGGTCTAGCCGTCTCAGACCCGCGAGTACAGTATCAATATAAATATTTATCGTAAAATTAATTAATTAAAAAGTCACGACAGCCGAATGGTTGGGTGGTCGGAATTTCGAGTCGAGAGACCCGAGTTCGATCCCCAGGTGGCAGGCTCGTACCAATGGGTCTTTCAAAAACCTATGTACGAATTATGTCGTTGGCTTGGACATAAAGACAGCGACGGGCTCACCACCTGTTACGTTGTCCCGAAAATATCTTCGGTGGAAGGTGGGGCTTAATTGTCTAGACAAAACCTCTGTTTACCCCTGTATTGGGAATTGCGTGAAGATATTTATTTATTTTATTTTATTAAAATTAATTAATTTGCCTTACTGCTACGTTATAAGAAAATACCGACTTTAAAAAGTGTTGTCGTAAGGAATGTCCTCTTTGGCGATCTCCGTGGACGAGTGTCGTAAACACCGGTTTTCATAATGTCATCTGCTCTGAGGTCTCGGGTTCGATTTCCAGATGGGTTAAAGTAGAAAAACACTTTTACAATATTATCTCTGGTTGGGTATTCGTACATTCGTTGTTTCTGATACAATAACACCACTTATGTTCTGTGTAGGGCCATAATGGCTTAACGTGTCAAGCGGATTTGCGATCGCAGCACCAGACGTCGTGTTCTGCTGGTCTACTTAATTTCGATCTGGTATTTTTTGCGATGTTAATCTGCCCTACCGTCGATGGTATTGACAAACATAGATAGGGACGACAACATTGCTCTGATTCCACAGTAAGTAGCTTAAGCATTGTGTTGTGGAATCAAATAGAACGAAGGTACGACAAACAACCGGACCAGATAATATGTAGAACAAGTATTTTCTATATTGTCTCGACCGGGAATCGATCCCGTGGTATGTACGCCACTCGTTCACGCAGGTCGTCAAATTATGAAGGGCTACTTATCCTTGTCTACTTTTTACTAGCTTTTTTTTTGAGATTGCGTAGACGAAGTCGCGTGCAGAAACTAGTAGAAAATAAGTTACTATTTTACAACACTCAACAGTTCCGTTATTCAAGTCACGGTTAAACACAATACCTATTATGGTTTGACAGTATTCACTGTGCAGTGCAGCTGCACCATTATTGCAGCATTAAGTGAAGTACTGTATATAAGTAAGTGCATGGATCTTGAAATTTGTTTGATATTTTATTAAATAAAAAAAGTATCTTGACGCTATTCCCAATTACTCGCGCTTTACTGTCTAGTAGTCTAATAGATAGACTACTAGACAGTAAAGTTCTTTCAACCCACCTATCACCAAAGACAACATGATTGGTGATGAGCCTGTCGCCGTCTTAAAGTGCATGCCAACGATATAAATCGTACATAAGCTTTGAAAAAAAAATCCCATTGTTACGAGTCTTCCCCCTGGGGATCGACCTCGGATCTTTTGACTCAAATTCCGACCACGCAACTACTCGGCTATCGTGACTGCAACTGATATTTTATTCCATTAGTAAATAAAAAATTGGACAAATTGCTACAGACGGAGGTAAATAAAGAATATTATAAAAAATATGTTCACGCAATTCCCAATACAGGGGTAAACAGAGGTCTAGTCTAAACCTTCCACCAAAGATATTTTCGGGACAACGGACAGGTGGTGAGCCCGTCGCCATCTTTAAGTCCAAGCCAACGATATAATTTGTACATAGGTTTTTAGAAAAACCCATTGGTACGGCCACTTGAGGATCGAACTCGGGTCTCTTGACTCGAAGTTCCGACCACCCAACCACTCGGCTATCGTGACTTTTAAGAATAAGAATATTATGTATTTAATATTCCCTCAGCCAGACAGGAAAGCTCCGTCAGGTTTGATTCATGACGACAAAATTATAATTTCTTTACAATAACGTAAATATAAACATTCAAATGAAGATCGCAACTCAATTATATCGTTATAACTGTCTAACTTCCAGCTATATAATTATAATAAAATCTCTAAATATTATCTAGTATTTGCCCGCTACTTAGTATGCTTGGGAGTAGGTACATCCATTGTAAATACATACATAGAAAGTGACAACATCTCATACATTGCTCGGATTCCAAAGTAAGCAGCTTAAGCTCTTATATTTTAGAATCAGAAACAACGAAGGTGACACAATCATCCAGACCCGAGAAAATGTAGAAAAAATGTTTTCTACATCGACCCCAGCGGGAACCGATCCCGGGACTCAGGGCTGGCGATACCTTATAAACCGGCGTGTAAGCCTCTCTTCCACGGAGGTGGTTCTGTCTATATTATTATTTGGATATGCAAAAAGCTGACCGTTTATTTGGAAATACGTGATTGTAAAATGAAAAAAAGAATAGGCAATGGAACCGGAATTCGTCTGGCGCGATGAAATTACACTACGTGTCTTCTGAAGGAAGAATCATGAAGTTATTAACATTGGTAGAGCCACGCATCAGCTTTTGTTGTTGCATGAATGGGCCGGCTCGATCGGGGAAGTACCACGACCTCACAGAATACCGACGTGAAGTAGGAGTCTAGAAACTTCTGCGTTTCGTCTGGTGAGTGCAGGTAACCGGAGGCCCACACCCTAACTCTACGCGGCACTCACAGAATACGCGGCGGTGCGGGGCACTCTAAGCGGCAACGCATCTGCTATGCCTCTGGTATTGCGGGTGTTCATGGGCGGGGCAATCACTTAACATCACGTGAGCCACCTGCTCGTTTGCCTCCCTTTTCTATAAAAAAAGGTGCATAATTAAAGCTTCTTACTTTCCAACATTACGATACAAAAAAAGTGCAGTGTGTGACCTGCTTCCCTTGTAAACGCCAGGGGAGTTGTCTACTATTTACAGACATTGGCGGGATAAAACGTATAGGGTTTTAAATAATATAACAATAAATAACACTGGTCCTTTGGGATCTTAAACTTATTAGAGCGAGTGTTTCACTGGGGATTGAACTCGAATCTCTTGGTTCGAATTGAGATTACCCAACCACTTGGCTATCGTGATATTAAAGTTAAACGAAAGGGAAGAAGCATGCGAGGCAGGACACTCGAGATTGATTTGTTATAAATATAAAAGACTAATTATGTACTCTCATGTACAGCCACTAAGTCTAAAAGACGCCGATAACTCATTATGCTACTACGTAACATGTTACCATGCTCTAGTCATGTTAGCGTTAAATGTCCTACGTTAGAACTAATACATACTTATTAAAATCTGTCCCCGATAGCTCCTGTTATATCCGCCTACCAGCGCAATATTGGGGACAGGTGTTGTTTTAAATTGAGATCTAAAATATCTTTACGTCGTTATATGTAAAATATTTTTTGTCATACAGTTTTATGTTAAGTTGGGGCTAGTATTTATCTATGGATCAAATGAACTCCTATATGATGATTGAAAAATCAGGCACTAATCATAACGTCGCGTCCACCATTTATTCAAACTTATCTTTAAGCCATGACATTGATTTACAGGCGTGCCTGGCGAAGGCCTGTCGGCTGGTGGCGGTGGCGATGGCGATGGCGGCGCGCTCACGTGCGGCGCGGAGCAGTTCTCGTGCGCGGACGGGTCGCGTTGCGTTCCCTCCGCCTGGCGCTGCGACGGCCGCGCGCACTGCCCCGATGCCTCCGACGAGCTACACTGCAGTACGTACGCCCAAACATAAAGTCACCCAAAGACATATCTAAAGGGATCCGAACACATATCTAAAGTGATCCAAACACAAATCTAAAGTGACCAAATACATATCTAAAGTGACCCAAACACATACTAATATAGCGTTATTAAGTAGATACTGCTCGGATCAGATATATACCTTACTCACAAATACCAATACTATCTTATAATTCCATACTTTTGTAGCTTAAAGATGCAGCTCAATAATAGACATATAATTTAAATAAAGGGAAACTCGCAAGTGTTTGCGGGTTCGAGTCTCGCTCTTGTCAGTAGATTTTTTAAATTTCTTCTCAATTTAACAACAAACAGCTCAGCTTATATGCTACAATAATTAAATAAAAATTACATGAAGTAATCTTTTTCGACTATAGTTGTTTATTGGTTTCCATGACCAATCACCTTAATACCATCAAGTGAACCAAACCTCCAACAAACATTAAGAAGTTCTAACAAAGTCTTTCACACAAGGTTGCCGTTCCCGTATATTGCTTCCACAAGTCCACAGTCACCTCTTGTGACGTAAGCTTGCCGATCGGTTGCTGCAGTTACGTATAAATAGCAGATTTTATTATATCAAGAAACATCAAGAGCAGCGCTTTCAGACATAACCCCTCGAAATTCAAAGTAAACGTAAAGGACGAAACGATAGTAGAAAATGCACACAATCTGTATGAGGCGTTTTACATAGGTTCATAACAGTTCAAGCTAAAATTAGCTTCAATAAACAAGTGCGTATCACACGCGCCTCGTCGACGCTAATTGCTCTTTGACGAGCGAGTGCAGTACGCACTACAAGCTTATTATCTTAACTTTATTATAAACTATCATTACAAATATGTAAAAGTCACGATAGCCGAGTGGTTGGGTGGTCGGAATTTCGAGTCGTTCGATCCCCAGGTGGCAGGCTCGTGCCAATGGGTTTTTCAAAAACGTATGTACGAATTACATCGTTGGCTTGGACATAAAGACGGCGACGAGCTCACCACCTGTCACGTTGTCCCGAAAATATCTTCGGTGGAACGTGGGTCAAAGGGTCTTAATTGTCTAGACTAGACCTCTGTCTACCCTTGTATTGGGAATTGCGGTAAGATATTTATTTAATTTTATTTATTACAAATATGTTTCGGAGAAAAGTAGGTCGAAAGGACTTCATCGCCTAGACATATCTAAAGTGACCAAATACATATCTAAAGTGACCAAATACATATCTAAAGTGACCAAATACATATCTAAAGTGACCAAATACATATCTAAAGTGACCAAATACATATCTAAAGTGACCAAATACATATCTAAAGTGACCAAATACATATCTAAAGTGACCAAATACATATCTAAAGTGACCAAATACATATCTAAAGTGACCAAATACATATCTAAAGTGACCAAATACATATCTAAAGTGACCAAATACATATCTAAAGTGACCAAATACATATCTAAAGTGACCAAATACATATCTAAAGTGACCAAATACATATCTAAAGTGACCAAATACATATCTAAAGTGACCAAATACATATCTAAAGTGACCAAATACATATCTAAAGTGACCAAATACATATCTAAAGTGACCAAATACATATCTAAAGTGACCAAATACATATCTAAAGTGACCAAATACATATCTAAAGTGACCAAATACATATCTAAAGTGACCAAATACATATCTAAAGTGACCAAATACATATCTAAAGTGACCAAATACATATCTAAAGTGACCAAATACATATCTAAAGTGACCAAATACATATCTAAAGTGACCAAATACATATCTAAAGTGACCAAATACATATCTAAAGTGACCAAATACATATCTAAAGTGACCAAATACATATCTAAAGTGACCAAATACATATCTAAAGTGACCAAATACATATCTAAAGTGACCAAATACATATCTAAAGTGACCAAATACATATCTAAAGTGACCAAATACATATCTAAAGTGACCAAATACATATCTAAAGTGACCAAATACATATCTAAAGTGACCAAATACATATCTAAAGTGACCAAATACATATCTAAAGTGACCAAATACATATCTAAAGTGACCAAATACATATCTAAAGTGACCAAATACATATCTAAAGTGACCAAATACATATCTAAAGTGACCAAATACATATCTAAAGTGACCAAATACATATCTAAAGTGACCAAATACATATCTAAAGTGACCAAATACATATCTAAAGTGACCAAATACATATCTAAAGTGACCAAATACATATCTAAAGTGACCAAATACATATCTAAAGTGACCAAATAAATAAATAAATAAATAAATAAATAAATAAATAAATAAATAAATAAATAAATAAATAAATAAATAAATAAATAAATAAATAAATAAATAAATAAATAAATAAATAAATAAATAAATAAATAAATAAATAAATAAATAAATAAATAAATAAATAAATAAATAAATAAATAAATAAATAAATAAATAAATAAATAAATAAATAAATAAATAAATAAATAAATAAATAAATAAATAAATAAATAAATAAATAAATAAATAAATAAATAAATAAATAAATAAATAAATAAATAAATAAATAAATAAATAAATAAATAAATAAATAAATAAATAAATAAATAAATAAATACATGTATAGATAGGGACAACATCACATACATTGTTCCGATCCCAATATAAGATGCTAAAGCACTTGTGGTATGGGAGTCGGAAACAACGAAGGTGACACAATCATCCAGACTCGAGAAAATGTAGAAAAATGTTTTCTACATCGACCCCAGCGGGAACCGATCCTGGACTCAGGGCTGGCGATACCTTATAAACCGGCGTGTAAGCCTCTCTTCCACGGAGGTGGTTCTGTCTATATTATTATTTGGATATGCAAAAAGCTGACCGTTTATTTGGAAATACGTGATTGTAAAATGAAAAAGAATAGGCAATGGAACCGGAATTCGTCTGGCGCGATGAAATTACACTACGTGTCTTCTGAAGGAAGAATCATGAAGTTATTAACATTGGTAGAGCCACCCATCAGCTTTTGTTGTTGCATGAATGGGCCAGCTCGATCGGGGAAGTACCACGACCTCACAGAATACCGACGTGAAGTAGGAGTCTAGAAACTTCTGCGTTTCGTCTGGTGAGTGCAGGTAACCGGAGGCCCACACCCTAACTCTACGCGGCACTCACAGAATACGCGGCGGTGCGGGGCACTCAAAGCGGCAACGCATCTGCTATGCCACTGGTATTGCGGGTGTTCATGGGCGGGGGCAATCACTTAACATCAAGTGAACCAAACCTCCAACAAACATTAAGAAGTTCTAACAAAAGTCTTTCACACAAGGTTGCCGTTCCCGTATATTGCTTCCACAAGTCCACAGTCACCTCTTGTGACATAAGCTTGCCGATCGGTTGCTGCAGTTACGTATAAATAGCAGATTTTATTATATCAAGAAACATCAAGAGCAGCGCTTTCAGACATAACCCCTCGAAATTCAACGTAAACGTAAAGGACGAAACGATAGTAGAAAATGCACACAATCTGTATGAGGCGTTTTACATAGGTTCATAACAGTTCAAGCTAAAATTAGCTTCAATAAACAAGTGCGTATCACACGCGCCTCGTCGACGCTAATTGCTCTTTGACGAGCGAGTGCAGTACGCACTACAAGCTTATTATCTTAACTTTATTATAAACTGTCATTACAAATATGTTTCGGAGAAAAGTAGGTCTAAAGGACTTCATCGCCTAGACTTATGTCTACCCTACTACGGAAAATTTAGTGAAATACGCCAAGGATGCTTGATACAAGGATATCGATTGCAGGGATACTTGATGTTTCTTGTAATTTTCGTCTCGTTTTCATTCTTTATATTTATAGGGAAAACCGAAAGAACTGTGGATCCTGAGGTGTAGGTTCGAATCTATCAAACGAATACTTACTTACTTATCTTTACGCACAACCCCTGACGGGGTAGCCAGAGAGAACAGATCGCCAAGTGTCGCGATCCTTACATACCTCTTTCGCTTCTTTCAGATTCATCATCTTCTTCATACATGCACTAGTATCCGTCTGTCTAGCTATCCGAGTACTCTTGACCCTCCCCTCTTCGAGCAATTTGCTCACATGGTCTTCGAAAGTTAGCCTCGGCCTACCTCGACACCTTTTAATATTAACTTTCGCGCTGAATATTTTCTTCACCATTCGGTCTTCAAACATTTGCTCAACGTGCACAAACCATCGAAGCACGCCCTTATAAATTTTTAAGACAAGGTCATCTTGTAAATGAAAAAGAATAGGTAATGGAACCGGAATTGTCTGGCGTATGAAATTACACTACGTGTCTTCTGAAGGAAGAATCATGAAGTTATTAACATTGGTAGAGCCAAATTTATCAGCTTTTTGTTGTTGCATGAATGGGCCAGCTCGATCGGGGAAGTACCAATATCTCACAGAATACCGACGTGAAGTAGGAGTCTAGAAACTGCGTTTCGTCTGGTGAGTGCAGGTAACCGGAGGCCCACACCCTAACTCTACGCGGCACTCACAGAATACGCGGCGGTGCGGGGCACTCAAAGCGGCAACGCATCTGCTATGCCACTGGTATTGGTGGTGTTCATGGGCGGGGGCAATCACTTAACATCACGTGAGCCACCTGCTCGTTTGCCTCCCTTTCTATAAAAAAAGGTGCATAATTAAAGCTTCTTACTTTCCAACATTACGACACAAAAAGTGCAGTGTGTGACCTGCTTCCTTGTAAACGCCAGGGAGTTGTCTACTATTTACAGACATTGGCGGGATAAAACGTATCGGGTTTTAAATAATATAAAAATAAATAACACTGGTCCTTTGAGATCTTAAACTTATTAGTGCGAGTGTTTCACTGGGGATGAACTTGAATCTCTTGGTTCGAATTGAGATTACCCAATCACTTGGCTATCGTGATATTAAAGCAAAACGAAAGGGAAGAAGCATGCGAGACAGGACACTGAGATTGATTTGTTATATATATAAAAGACCGAATGGTGAAGAAAATATATACCGCGAAAGTTAATATTACAGGTGTCGAGGTAGGCCGAGACTAACTTTTAAGGATCATGTGAGCAAATTGCTCAAGAGTACTCGGATACCTACACGTGCGTGTATGAAGAAAATAATGAATCTGAAAGAAGCGAAAGTGGTATGTAAGGATCTTGACACTTGGCGTTCTGTTCTCTCTGGCTACCCCGTTAGGAATTGTGCGTGAAAATAAGTAAGTTAACTTAATTAATAATACTAGTGCTAACACCCAATTTCTTTCCGTGAGTCACGTATGATGTAAATAGGGAACGAATTGCTTCCTACCAAAAGAGGGATAACCAAATGCCACAATAAAATTCAGGTGATACGATCACCTATGTACTAGTCAAGTGTGACGGTTATCACCCATTTTGACCCTGAGAGGACCCTGGAGGATGTCCATCTGTAGTGGACTATTATAAATAAAATAAATATCTTCACGCAATTCCCAATACAGGGTAGACAGAGGTCTAGTCTAGACGCTTAAGTCTCTTCGACCCACCTTCCACCGAAGATATTTTCGGGACAACGTGACAGGTGGTGAGCCGTCGCCGTCTTTATGTCCAAGCCAACGATATCCGTACATAAGTTTTTGAAAACCCATTGGTACGTGCCTGCCACCTGGGATCGAACTCGGGTCTCTCACTCGAAATTCCGACCACCCAACCACTCGGCTATCGTGACGTAGTATTTAATTAGCACTACTAATAACGTTTTTCTAAATAACATTCGTATTTCACGTTCGGCTCGTCGAGCGAATGAGTGAAGACCGAATGGTGAAGAAAATATATACCGCGAAAGTTAATATTACAGGTGTCGACGTAGGCCGAGACTAACTTTTAAGGATCATGTGAGCAAATTGCTCAAGAGTACTCGGATACCTACACGTGCGTGTATGAAGAAAATAATGAATCTGAAAGAAGCGAAAGTGGTATGTAAGGATCTTGACACTTGGCGTTCTGTTCTCTCTGGCTACCCCGTTAGGAATTGTGCGTGAAAATAAGTAAGTTAACTTAATTAATAATACTAGTGCTAACACCCAATTTCTTTCCGTGAGTCACGTATGATGTAAATAGGGAACGAATTGCTTCCTACCAAAAGAGGGATAACCAAATGCCACAATAAAATTCAGGTGATACGATCACCTATCTACTAGTCAAGTGTGACGGTTATCACCCATTTTGACGGGAGAGGATCCTGGAGGATGTCCATCTGTAGTGGACTATTATAAATAAATAAATAAATACATGTATGGATAGGGACAACATCACATACATTGTTCCGATCCCAATATAAGATGCTAAAGCACTTGTGGTATGGGAGTCGGAAACAACGAAGGCACCACGAACACCCAGACCCGAGAAAATGTAGAAAAAGTGGTTTTTCTACATTGACTCGTCCGGGAATCGAACCCGGGACCTCGAGATGGCGACACCTTGAACACCGGTGTATACGCCACTAGTCCACGAAAGTCGTCAAAATTACAGATCGTTGTGTGTGTCTATATGTAACACCGGTGTTCAAGATGTCGCTATCTCTGCGGTCCCGAGGTTTGTCTTTTAGAGGTTTAAATTTTTCTACATTTCCTCGAGTTTGTGCCGTCGTTGTTTCTGATTACATAACACGGATCAGAGCAATGTAGGTGTTGTTATCCCAATCTATGTATGTATGTACGAAAGTGCGTGTGTGTGCGTGTTTCAGCGTGGAACGTGACGTGCGGCGCGGGACAGTTCCGGTGCGAACGCAGCGGGCTCTGCCTGGCTGCCGGCTGGCGCTGCGACGGCGACGCGGACTGCGGACCGCACGACGATTCCGACGAGAACCCCTTCATGTGTACGTACTGCTCTGAAACCACTCACTGACCTGTGACATGATCCATCATGTTATACTTACAACACGTGTATCGAGTAAAAACAAAATGTTTATCCAGCGATGTAGGAATATGAAATTTCTCTGGACTAAAGTACTCATAAAACAAACGTTTCGTTCCTTTAATAGATGAATTATATGTATTATCAATACTATTTATTTTTATATTACCCCGAATCGATAGCCTAGTCAGTAACCCGGCCTTGGATGTTAAGGGTAGGGATCGAATACCGCTGGAGGCAAATGTTTGTGTGATGAATATGAACTTTTTTAATCGAGTCATGGGTTATAAAAACATATAAAAGGTAAGTACGGTTTTGCGCATACAATTATTACGTCATAATAACTCTTGGATCACTCTTTTATTAATTCTGAATAAAATGTTTCGAAGTCGACATGAATCTTCGACTTTATACTCCGGAGATGTCTGTTTTTTTTGGATCAGAGAGTGCTTGTTTTTTAAAATAAATTAAAGAAAAGATATCCATTATATTCTTCGACACAGGAACATAAAATTCACATGATATTCAAATCGTAATTATTATTAAAGAAGAATCTCGTGTGAAGCATGAAAGTTACTACCTCCGTGGACGAGTGACGTTCACACCGGTTTTCACGGTGTCGCCAGCTATGAGGTCCCTGGTTCGATTCTCCAACCACTTTCACTATAAGGACCAAGACCATTTGGTCTTGGTCCTTGTAGTACCTTCCTACCTATGTATTTATTTGTAAATGTTGAGTACATAACTGCAATGTAAATGTGTGCGTGTTGGGTGCAGGCGAAAAGGAGTTCCGGTGTCCAGGAAACGAGGCGCGTTGCGAGACGCCGCTGGGCGGGCGGTTCTCGTGCGTGCCGCTCGCAGCCTTCTGCGATGGGCGGCGGGACTGCGTGGACGGCAGCGACGAGTGGGACATCTGCGACAACTGTTAGTAGCAAGCATCTATCCCTCTCTTTGTGTTCTCGGATGGTGTAAGAAATTACTTGGAGTTTGTGCGTCATCTACATGGTCATCCTGCTGGTGTCAGATATATAAAATTAAAAATATTTACACGCGTAATATGGTGAACCTGTCGCCGTGTTCATATTCACGGAGACAGACTCACCACCTGTTTAAAAAAAAATTCGAAGTAAGCTTTGTTGCTCTTCAACCTCTGTCTGCCCCAGTTTTGAGAATGGCGTGAATATATGTATTCAACCGTAAAAATCGTAAATTGATAAGAGCGTGCTTCGAGGTTTAGACACGTTGAGCAAATGAGTGAAGACCGAATGGGAGGAAAATATACCGCTTTCAAGTTAATATTAAAAGGTATCGAGGTAGACAGAGACTAACATTCGAAGGGCAGCAATTGACGCTAAATTTCTGAGACCCGAATTCGTTCATCTTATGGTTGGCTCAAACAAATAGGTATTTTCGAAACTTATGTACAATTTATATTTTTCGCTTGTTAAAGACGACGACAAGCTTACCTACTGTCACGTTCTCCCAAAAAATGTCTTCCGTGAAAGTGGGTCGAAAGGTAAGTCCTTGTTTAGACCTCTGTCTACCGCTTCGCTATGGTATACTCTTTATTGCAGTCACGCAGTCGCAGTGCGGGCCGCTGGGCTGCGCGCACGGCTGCCGGCCGTCGCATCAGGGTCTGGCCTGTTACTGCCCCGAGGGGTACGAGCCGCGCGATGGAAAGTGTGTGGGTAAGTCCAGCACATGGCGTTACATGATAGCCAAGTTAATGAGGATACATAGGAGGAGACAAGTAACATATTCTCAGACACTTTCACGATCTTTCTGACTGAGACCGGGATTCGATCCCTAAGGCACGTTCCTATTGGTTTTTTCAAAAACTTATGTACGATTTATATCGTAGGCTTGGACATAAAGACGGCGACAGACTCATCACCTGTCACGTTGTCATATTCAGTATCAGACTTTTTAAATAAAGAGTTTGGTATATCCATTGAGCATGCTACATATCGATGTAATCATTTCAACGTCAATACATTATAAGTCACGATAGCCGAGTGGTTGGGTGATTGTGTTTCGGGTTGAGAAATTCGAATTTGATACCCTGGTGGCAGGCTAGTACCAATGGGTTTTTTCAAAACTTATGTACGGTTTATATCGTAGGCTTGGACATAAAGACAGCGACAGGTTAAACACCTGTTGCCTCAAAATGTTTTGTGATTTTTAGTTGACCTCTGTCTACCCTGTCTTTATGTCCTGTCCGTCCTGTCTGAGTGGTCGGAATTTCGAGTCGAGAGACCCGAGTTCGATCCCCAGGTGGCAAGCTCGTACCAATGGGTTTTCAAAACTTATGTACGATTTATATCGTAGGCTTGGACATAAAGGCGGCGACGGGCTCACCACCTGCCACCTTGTCTCGATGATATCTTCGGCGGGAGGTGGGTCAAAGGGACTTAATTGTCTAGACTAGACCTCTACCCCTGTATTGGGAATTGCATGAAGATATTTATTTATTTATTCTCTGTCTACCCCAGTATTGGGAAAGGCTTGAAGATTTTTTAAATATATTTATTTAAAACAAAATTTGTCTACAATATTGCCTTGGCACACGGGTATAGTAGAATACATAGTTGGTGTAGCCATTGAACATGATACACATCGACATAATAACTTTAACGCCTCCAGATACTGACGAGTGCGAGCGAGAGGACACGTGCGCGCAACGTTGCTCCAACTCTCCAGGCTCTTACACTTGCTGGTGCGTCGATGGCTACCAGTTGCAGCCAGACGGCTCATCTTGCTTCCTATAAACGGTACTTACACATGTATTTGCGGTTTTGAAATCCTGAATGTATTTATGCCAACCGCCAAAGTTCACAAAACCAAAAACCGTGACGAGTAAGACTGTTGGATAGAATAATAAATTATTTTAAACAATGGTAAATTTATAAAGGTCACGATAGCCCAGTGGTTGGGTCGTCGGAATTTCGAGTCGAGAGACCCGAGTTCGATCCCCAGGTGGCAGGCTCGTACCAATGGGTTTTCAAAACTCATGTACGAATTAAATCGTTGGCTTGGACATAAAGACGGCGACAGACTCATCACCTGTCACGTTGTCATATTCAGTATCAGACTTTTTAAATAAAGAGTTTGGTATATCCATTGAGCATGCTACATATCGATGTAATGATTTCAACGTCAATACATTATAAATCACGATAGCCGAGTGGTTGGATGATTGTGTTTCGGGTTGAGAAATTCGAATTTGATACCCTGGTGGCAGGCTAGTACCAATGGGTTTTTTCAAAACTTATGTACGATTTATATCGGTAGGTTGGACATAAAGACAGCGACAGGTTAAACACCTGTTGCCTCAAAAATGTTTTTTGTGATTTTTAGTTGACCTCTGTCTACCCTGTCTTTATGTCCTGTCCGTCCTGTCTGAGTGGTCGGAATTTCGAGTCGAGAGACCCGAGTTCGATCCCCAGGTGGCAAGCTCGTACCAATGGGTTTTTCTAAAACTTGTGTACGAATTAAATCGTTGGCTTGGACATAAAGGCGGCGACGGGCTCACCACCTGCCACCTTGTCTCGATGATATCTTCGGCGGGAGGTGGGTCAAAGGGACTTAATTGTCTAGACTAGACCTCTGTCTACCCCTGTATTGGGAATTGCATGAAGATATTTATTTATTTATTCTCTGTCTACCCCAGTATTGGGAAAGGCTTGAAGATTTTTTAAATATATTTATTTAAAACAAAATTTGTCTACAATATTGCCTTGGCACACGGGTATAGTAGAATACATAGTTGGTGTAGCCATTGAACATGATACACATCGACATAATAACTTTAACGCCTCCAGATACTGACGAGTGCGAGCGAGAGGACACGTGCGCGCAACGTTGCTCCAACTCTCCAGGCTCTTACACTTGCTGGTGCGTCGATGGCTACCAGTTGCAGCCAGGCGGCTCATCTTGCTTCCCTATTAACGGTACTTACACATGTATTTGCGGTTTTGAAATCCTGAATGTATTTTATGCCAACCGCCAAAGTTCACAAAACCAAAAAACCGTGACGAGTAAGACTGTTGGATAGAATAATAAATTATTTTAAACAATGGTAAATTTATAAAGGTCACGATAGCCCAGTGGTTGGGTCGTCGGAATTTCGAGTCGAGAGACACGAGTTCGATTCCCAGGTGGCAGGCTCGTACCAATGGGTTTTTCAAAAACTCATGTACGAATTAAATCGTTGGCTTGGACATAAAGACGGCGACGGGCTCACCACCTGTCACGTTGTCCCGAAAATATCTACGGTGGAAGGTGAGTCGAAGAGACTTAATTGTCTAGACTAGACCTCTATCTACCCCTGAATGGAAAATTATATTTGCGTAAATATATAATAGCGTGAAGATATTTATTTATTTATTTATTTCGTGAGACATTATCAATCAAATAGTTAAAAACAGCTAAACTCACGATTTCAATTTAAAGCAAATATTCACTCACAATTTCAAGCAGACTCCGAATATTCCTGATTGAAAAATGTTATTACCATATTAACGATTTTTTTAATGATAAATTTAATAAAGATTTTGACAATTGAAGAATGACTTTTAAGATTTTTGATTTCAAGAATGACGTACGATAATCCATTAAACTGTTAATTTTTTAATATTTAACTTATTACAATTTGATTCTCTGTATTTTTTTTATTCACATGAATTAGTTAATTTATTGACATGAATTTGTAAGACAAGATATTCTAACAAGACGTTCTAATTTTGAAATAATTAGTATTTGTACGCCACACAAGGCAAAGACATGTTGGACATTACTCCTAAATATTATGTAACAGCTTTCTTTACACATGTTTTAACAAATAAATCATCATTATCATTATCAAGTCACGTTTAGATGCGATGACTTATTAGAGCTGAGACAATGAAGTTGGAAATGTGAGTTTAGCCGTTTTTAACTATTTGATCTGTAATGATTCTTCAAAGTTGATAAAAATTAGACGAGTAAGTCTGTTGGATATAAGAAGAATTTGACTAAAAATTTTTTTATGGAATAGGGAGGCAAACGAGTAGGCGGCTCAGGTGATGGTGGTCGCCCATGAACACCCGCAATACCAAAGACATAGCAGATGCGTTGCCTCCTTTAGAGTGCCCCCCCCCCCAGAATTGGGGGAGGGAGGTGTGTGGGCCACCGGTCACCTGCACTCACCAGACGAAACGCAGAAGCCTGTTAGACTTCTACTTCACGCCGGTATTCTGTGAGGTCGTGGTACTTCCCCGGTCAAGCCGGCCCATTCATTCAAAAACAAAAGCTGATGCGTGGCTCTACCACTGTGAATAAATCTAGTTATTATAATAATAAATGATTTTAAACAATGATAAATTTTATAAAGCTGCAAAAAGTCACGATAGCCGAGTAAGCTCTCGGGTGATCGCAATTCGATTCAAGAGACTTGCTTTCGATCCACAAGTGGCAGGCTCGTCCCCTAGGGTTTTAAAAACTTATATACGATAGATATCGATGGCTGTATTGGCTTGTGTATATAGATGCGGCAGTCTCAATAATTGTCACATTTTCCTTGTATAAAAATAAAGCTGGAGTCTATCACAAGTATTCCTCTACAGTTATTAAGGTTCAGCCAGAAGGACTACTAAGTTTAAAGTCTGCCATGCCCATAGATCCGCCGGAAGAACCGCTGTCGCTGGTTGTAGCCACGCAGGCTGGGCTGCAGCGCGTGTGGCCGAGCTCGCCGCGCGCCAACGTGTCGCGCGACGCGCTCGCCGTGCGCGCACTCGACTTCCTCTACGACAACAGGTACTCTCGCCACTCGAAACAACTCGAAACAGCAGCACTTCAAAAAGTCATAATGTGTACATCCTTTAGAAATTTGAAATTTAAATTAATTAGTTTTATTACCGACGTAATGTTGCGACTGAAACCAAGCCTTTGTCAGTTGATCATTTGAACTTCTAAATATATAAAGAAATGCCAAAAATATCTAAATATGTATACAAACTAATAGACACTAAATGCAGTGGAAATGCAATTTCATCGTAAATTGGTCATCGTTATCTTGGCCAACCAAAAACGAAACGTGGATATTCGTTGACAAGTTTGAAAGATCATATCACTACCACTATGAGCGATTGAGTAAAGACTAAATGGTGAAGAAAATATATAGCGTGAAAGTTAACATTAAAATGTGTCGAGGCAGAAGACTATATGAACAAATTTCTCGAGAAGGAAGGGTCAAGAGTACTCTGATACCTGGACGTGCATGTATGAAGAAAATTATTAATTTGAAAGGAGCGAAAGAGTTATGTAAAGATCGAGACAATTGGCGACCTGTTCTTTCTGGCTACCCTGTCAGGGATTATATAATAATAACAACATTGAGACCCCCCCACGAGATGGAGTGCTTACTTGCAAAAATTTGCGAGAAATTGATGGATACAGGTGGCTAGGGACCGTTCTTTGTGGAAAACTTTGGGGAAAGTCAATGTTCAGCGGAGGACTTTTGATAGTATGTAAAGAAGTAGAAGAAGAAGATATAATAAATTATATTTATATACGTCACGATAGCCGAGTTGTTGGGTGGTCGGAATTTCGAGTCGAGAGACCCGAGTTCGATCCCCAGGTGGCAATACCAATCCCCACGTGGCCAGTACCAATGAGTTTTTCAAAAACTTATGTACGAATTTCATCGTTGGCTTGGACATAAAGGCGGCGACGGGCTTACCACCTGTCACGTTGTCCCGAAAATATCTTCGGTGGAAGGTGGGTCAAAGGGACTTAATTATCTAGACTTGACCTCTGTCAATACCCCCTGTGTTGGGAATTGCGTGAAGATATTTTTTTTATAATATCATATTTATATAATTAATAAATATAATATATTAATAAAGTAATAAATAATATTTAGAAATCAGTACATTAAAGTATAAGGTTTTTAGAGTGATCATGATCCCAATGTCATAATGATCTGATAAAAATCTGCGTTTGCGCAGATCTATTTGCTACGTGCACACCAACGTGAGCCGGTCGAGCATCGCATGCGTGCCGGCGGACAACATGACGCAATACAGCCTGCTCCTGCCCACCCCGGAACTCTTTCCAGACGTTGATTGTACGTTCACACTATAGCTATAAACATTTTGCTTATTTCATTTAATAGTGACGCATGGTAACGGGCTAAAACACTTTTTCTAAAGACGTTTCACGATAAACTAACATGGAAATATTCGTTTATTATTATAAAGAGGCTGGTATCCAGCAAAGAACTATTATAAGCTCTGAAGCTAAGTAAGAACTAAAGTAACGCTTTTGATTTTATATAGCAGTTTGTCTTCCAGGTTAAGTTTAAAAATTATGTATGCATTCGTGTAACTTGCTTTGTACAAAGTGTGCTCTCATAATTGTCAATTTGCTAACAACACTTCTGTCTGTTTCTCTGTATCTGTAACGTGTATAGTTTTACTATTAATTAAAAATTACCTTCATTTTCTTTAACAGTGTTTAGAAGTAAATTTTCTTAATCACCTTCTTAATTTACACATTTAAAATCAAATCAAATCTTTTATTTATCGATATAAGTAACATACATTACATCCACCAATCGTCATTTTTTTAAACTACTACCGTTCCGTTTCCTTTGTACCCTCTTCTTTAGTTTTTTTCGTAGCCAAAAACGAATTAAGACATAATGGAGAACAACATTGAAATGTTTGTTTATCGTTAGTGTTGGCTAGGAGAAAACATCTGAAATCTACGAGATTTCAGAGAACACTTTTTCTACATTGTCTCCGGTCTGGGTGTTTGTTGCACCTAATACCACTTAATAATACTTTGGGATCAGAGATGTATGTGATGTTGTCCCTATCTACGTACGGTATTGCCATAAACAATTTCGCGATGGCGCCGTCTAAGACAATCGAACCTGGTGTACAACTGATGAGTTGACTTGCGGGCAACCCACCACCACCCATGGCCCCACCGACCGGGCCAAAACACGGGGTGCGCCTGATGAGTCCACTTGTAAGAGTTGTGACTATTGGGCTGATGGTTGCGTGGCGTGGGACAAAGTGTGAGGGTGTCTTGTGCAGCGGTGAACCACATGGCCATCGACTGGGTGTCTGGGAACTGGTACCTGAGCGACGAGGCGCGCGAGGCGCTGTACGTCTGCGACGCCGGCGCGCGCCACTGCCGCATGCTGCTCGACGGACTCCGCAAGCTGCACGGCCTTGCTCTCGATCCCCTATACGGGTGAGTGTGGAGCAATATGCTCTATGAATTTTATAATTTATATGAAGCTTCATCATTACAATATAGTCACGATAGCCGAGTGGCTGGGTGATCGGAATACGAGTCCGAGAGAGTGATTTTTTTTCTTTCAAAACTTATGTACGATTTATATCCTTGGCTTAGACACATGCGACGACAGGCTCAATACACAAGTATTATGTTGTCTCAAAAAATAACTTCGGCGAAAGGTGAGTTGAAAGGATTTAATTATCTGCGCCTCTGTTTACCCCAGTATTGGGAATGGCGTGTATCTTCAAAAGTTTTTGAAACA
Organism: Sericinus montela; assembly: GCA_029286605.1. Lineage (NCBI taxonomy): Eukaryota > Metazoa > Arthropoda > Insecta > Lepidoptera > Papilionidae > Sericinus > Sericinus montela. Next base: position 541,686 of record JAGSMR010000024.1, on the reverse strand, counting down.
ATTCTGAGTTCGATGATTTTTTTTTTTCAAAACTTATGTACGATTTATATCGTTGGCTTGATATCGCGACGACAGGCTTAATACTTGTTATGTTGTTCCAAAAAATATCTTCGGTGAAAGGTGAGTCGAAAGTGTTTAATTGTCTGCGCCTCTGTTTACCCCAGTATTGGGAATGGCGTGTATCTTCACAAGTTTTTGAAAAAACTCTTAGGTACGAGCCAACCACCTGGGGATCGACCTCGGATCTTTGACTCGAACTCCGATGACCCAACCACTCGGCCATTTATTAATTTATGGAAAACCAACAGCTTATTTAATACATAATTTAACAAATAAAATATATCTGTCGTGACTTTGTATTCTTAGTAATTGTTATTATTGACGATCCGATCGTTGTTCACAATAATTACAATAATATTAAAATTGTGTGGGGAAGGAACATTTGAACGTTTAGTTGTTTGTTAAAATAATACATTGCCCCCCTCCCCCATAATTGGGGGAGTTGACCAGCGGCTACCTGCACTCACCAGACGAAACGGAGAAGTCTGTTAGACTTCCACTTCACGCCGGTATTCTGTGAGGTCGTGGTACTTCCCCGGTCGAGCCGGCCCATTCGTGCAACAGCAAGCTGATGCGCGGCTCTACCGCTGTTAAAGTACTGCTTTCAAGTACTGTTAGTCGCGCCGCCAGTAGTGAAACTGACGTGTCCTTTCAAGTACTGTTAGTCGCGCCGCCAGTAGTGACACTGACGTGTGCTTTCAAGTACTGTTAGTCGCGCCGCCAGTAGTGAGACTGACGTGTGCTTTCAAGTGCTGTTAGTCGCGCCGCCAGTAGTGAGACTGACGTGTGCTTTCGCGTTGTTAGTCGCGCCGCCAGTAGTGAGACCGACGTGTGCTTTCGCGTTGTTAGTCGCGCCGCCAGTAGTGACACTGACGTGTGCTTTCAAGTACTGTTAGTCGCGCCGCCAGTAGTGAGACTGACGTGTGCTTTCAAGTGCTGTTAGTCGCGCCGCCAGTAGTGAGACTGACGTGTGCTTGCAAGTACTGTTAGTCGCGCCGCCAGTAGTGAGACTGTCGTGTGCTTTCAAGTACTGTTAGTCGCGCCGCCAGTAGTGAGACTGACGTGTGCTTTCAAGTGCTGTTAGTCGCGCCGCCAGTAGCGAGACTGACGTGTGCTTGCAAGTAGTGTTAGTCGGCCGCCAGTAGTGAGACTGACGTGTGCTTGCAAGTACTGTTAGTCGCGCCGCCAGTAGTGAGATTGTCGTGTGCTTTCAAGTGCTGTTAGTCTGCCGCCAGTAGTGAGACTGACGTGTGCTTTCAAGTGCTGTTAGTCGCGCCGCCAGTAGTGACACTGACGTGTGCTTTCAAGTACTGTTAGTCGCGCCGCCAGTAGTGAGACTGACGTGTGCTTGCAAGTAGTGTTAGTCGGACAGTGAGACTGACGTGTGCTTTCAAGTACTGTTAGTCGCGCCGCCAGTAGTGAGACTGTCGTGTGCTTTCAAGTGCTGTTAGTCTGCCGCCAGTAGCGAGACTGACGTGTGCTTGCAAGTAGTGTTAGTCGCGCCGGCAGTAGTGAGACTGACGTGTGCTTGCAAGTAGTGTTAGTCGGACAGTGAGACTGACGTGTGCTTGCAAGTAGAGTTAGTCGGACAGTGAGACTGACGTGTGCTTGCAAGTAGTGTTAGTCGGACAGTGAGACTGACGTGTGCTTTCAAGTACTGTTAGTCGCGCCGCCAGTAGTGAGACTGACGTGTGCTTTCAAGTACTGTTAGTCGCGCCGCCAGTAGTGAGACTGACGTGTGCTTGCAAGTAGTGTTAGTCGGACAGTGAGACTGACGTGTGCTTTCAAGTGCTGTTAGTCTGCCGCCAGTAGTGAGACTGACGTGTGCTTTCAAGTACTGTTAGTCGCGCCGCCAGTAGTGAGACTGACGTGTGCTTTCAAGTGCTGTTAGTCTGCCGCCAGTAGTGAGACTGTCGTGTGCTTTCAAGTGCTGTTAGTCTGCCGCCAGTAGTGAGACTGACGTGTGCTTTCAAGTACTGTTAGTCGCGTCGCCAGTAGTGAGACTGACGTGTGCTTTCAAGTACTGTTAGTCGCGCCGCCAGTAGTGAGACTGGCGTGTGCTTTCAAGTGCTGTTAGTCTGCCGCCAGTAGTGAGACTGACGTGTGCTTTCAAGTACTGTTAGTCGCGCCGCCAGTAGTGAGACTGACGTGTGCTTTCAAGTGCTGTTAGTCTGCCGCCAGTAGTGAGACTGACGTGTGCTTTCAAGTACTGTTAGTCGCGCCGCCAGTAGTGAGACTGACGTGTGCTTTCAAGTGCTGTTAGTCGCGCCGCCAGTAGTGAGACTGACGTGTGCTTGCAAGTACTGTTAGTCGCGCCGCCAGTAGTGAGATTGTCGTGTGCTTTCAAGTGCTGTTAGTCTGCCGCCAGTAGCGAGACTGACGTGTGCTTGCAAGTAGTGTTAGTCGGGCAGTGAGACTGACGTGTGCTTGCAAGTAGAGTTAGTCGGACAGTGAGACTGACGTGTGCTTTCAAGTGCTGTTAGTCTGCCGCCAGTAGTGAGACTGACGTGTGCTTTCGCGTTGTTAGTCTGCCGCCAGTAGTGAGACTGACGTGTGCTTGCAAGTAGTGTTAGTCGGACAGTGAGACTGACGTGTGCTTTCAAGTGCTGTTAGTCTGCCGCCAGTAGTGAGACTGACGTGTGCTTGCAAGTAGTGTTAGTCGGACAGTGAGACTGACGTGTGCTTTCAAGTACTGTTAGTCGCGCCGCCAGTAGTGAAACTGACGTGTCCTTTCAAGTACTGTTAGTCGCGCCGCCAGTAGTGAAACTGACGTGTCCTTTCAAGTACTGTTAGTCGCGCCGCCAGTAGTGAAACTGACGTGTCCTTTCAAGTACTGTTAGTCGCGCCGCCAGTAGTGAAACTGACGTGTCCTTTCAAGTACTGTTAGTCGCGCCGCCAGTAGTGAAACTGACGTGTCCTTTCAAGTACTGTTAGTCGCGCCGCCAGTAGTGAAACTGACGTGTCCTTTCAAGTACTGTTAGTCGCGCCGCCAGTAGTGAGACTGACGTGTGCTTGCAAGTAGTGTCGGGTCAATGTAGAAAACACTTTCTCTACATTTTCTCGAGTCTGGATGTACATGATACCTTTGTTGCTCCTGCTTACTTTGGGATCTTTAAAAACTGTAATGAGTTGTTGGTTTGCGTGGCGCAGAGCCAGCGGCTGAGCGCATCGCGGTGCTGGGCGGCGCGCGCTGGCCGCGCACCGGCTGGTGTACCCCGCCGCGCCCGCGCCCGACCCGCTCGCGCGCCGCCTCTACTGGCCCGACGCCTACCTCGAGTGCGTCGAGCGCGCCGACTACGACGGCAAGCACCGCGTCACCGTGCTGCGCGGATACAACGTGAGACACTCACACTTTGTTCACTTTATTCACTTTCACCTCTATACAATACTAATTACCCTCATCTCTGCATCACCCAGAGATAGACTGACAGAAACATTAAAGGTATGAAGGTTAATAAATAAAATAAATAATTAGACATTGTAATATATTTTAGTAAGACAGCGTAAATCTAACTGTGCCGAGACATCAGCAGGGTCATCAGATCCTTGGTAGTGGAACGTAATATGTCATTGCATTTATCATTGCCATGACCGAAGCAGCGGCTTTCGGTGGGCGAAACACATACCGTTTTGCACTACCTCGGATGATTTTTAAAATCTTGAGGCTTACTTGGACCTTGTACTTTATAGCTGTACTCGCGCCCAATAAATTTTTATATTAAATTACCTTTTTTTATTTTGTGTTCACGGGTTTAATCTATAAATTCCTCTGCTGACCATAAAGTGTACAAGCCAATTAAAGAGCTGGTAGATCTACAATACACTAACCATTACATATGCGATTATCAGCGTGTTAGAGGCAATTGAAATCGAGACATCGCAAGAAATCGATCCAATTCGCAAATTCGTCAGAGGATTTATAACAGGATTTAAAATGGTAGATAATTCATATCCAAATACATATTACATATATTTTTGATTCATATTCATTAAAAATATATTCTTTGTCTTAAAACAGTCAAAAAGTGAAATTTGTGCTCTAAAATAAACGCATTTTGCTAGTACCGATTTTAAAAAAAATTGACGACTTCCGTGGTCGAGTGGCGTACACACCGGTTTTCGTGGTGTCGTCAGCTCAGAGCTCCCGAGTTCATTTTCCTGTCGGGTCAATGTAGAAAACACTTTCTCTACATTTTCTCGAGTCTGGATGTACATGATACCTTTGTTGCTCCTGCTTACTTTGGGATCTTTAAAAAAAACTGTAATGAGTTGTTGGTTTGCGTGGCGCAGAGCCAGCGGCTGGAGCGCATCGCGGTGCTGGGCGGCGCGCTGTACCTGCCCGCGTGGGACGGCAGCGCCGTGCGCGTGGCCGGCCGCGCGCACGGCGCCGTGCCGCTGCGCGCGCGCCCCACCGCCGTGCTCGCCTTCCACCGCCAGGCGCAGCCCAAAGGTCAGAGGGAAACTGAAATGAATCGCTTACGACCCACCTTTCACCGGAGACATTTTTTGGAACAACGTGACAGGTGGTGAGCCTATCGCGGTCTTAATGAAACCTTGATGATGATTGACATAAATGGTTTAAAACTATGTAGATGCCTGGTGGTAAAGGCTACTGCTGCCCAGGACACCTATCAATAAATGATAATACCAGTTGTATGTAGTAAAGTTACTCAGAGCTCTTTGCTCTCTTATATTGCTCTTTGCTCTGACCTATATTAAAAGACCGGATAGATATTACGGTTAGTGTCTGTGTGTGTGTGTTTGTGTACATTTAGATTTGTATCTAATTTTATTTAAATTTATTTTGCTTCTTTACTTTTTTTGTCAATCAAAGCCATACTAAAAAAAATTTAAAAGTTTCAGCAATGATATTGAAAACTCTCCAGGTTCTTTTTTAATGTCCAACAGTTCAGATACACTCTCTTCTGGAATTCATACAGAAACATGTAAAATATTATTGAATTAAAGAGAAAGTAAAAATTTCAACTGACACAGGCGGGATGAATTTTTGAAATTTTAACTTTTTTTCTTTAATTTAATAACATAAAAGTTCAGCATAAATATGCTTTAAAAATCAATAAAATTGCATAATAAAAATCTAAAATATCAGTTCAAGAAGACCAAAGACTAAGCAACTTTCTCATCGTCAATATGTCTACCAAAGATAATATAATCACTACGTTGTAATGCCTACAGTGGCGCATCCGTGCGCAAAGAACAAGGGCGGTTGCGCACACATCTGTATAGTGGCGTATCACGAGGGTGTGGGCGTGGCGCACTGCCTGTGCCGACACGGCTACCGACTGGCCGGGGGACGCGCTTGTGTGCGTAAGTAAAGTGTTTTTTTTATTAATGTTGACACCCTAAAACGGCTGAACAATTTTGAGTGATTTTTAAAAGTGGTTTTTAATTGTTAAGCCGCCGGTGGGAGGACTTATTAGTTGTTAAGCCGCCGGTGATAACACGGGAAGCGGTTGTCATAAATAAGAATTGAAAGATACTGGAAAACTTGAGGGTTAGATAAAATTTAACGATCACCTACTGGTGTCGCCTACTCTGGGTTTGATGAAAAATAAAACAGTTTTCCTACACTGTCTCTGGTGAGTGTTTATGGTTACTTCGTTATTTCCAATTCCATACACAAGTGCCTTACTAATTTGGGATCAGAGCAATATATGATGTTGTCCCTATCTACGTAGCTATTATACCTTGTGACAGGAATATTCCTGGTTAACAGTAAAAATCAATGTTTCTTGATAATGTTATTAAATTTGCATTGAAATCTATTAATTCTTTTTAAATCTTTGATCTTTAAAAGTTTTTACACAATATAATTTTTATGGGGGAGGTGGACCATACACAGTAGTATACGATAACGACTGTATTTCCTATACTGGGTTGATTAGAGCTCTAGACATTCAAGTCCTTGAAATGTTTGCTAAATGTAAAATTATTTTGGACAACGTGACAGCTAGCCTATCTCCGTTTTAGTGTCTAAGTAGGTGATACCTGTCGTACATAAGTTTAGAAAATGTCTCACCGATACTAGACCACATCCTGGAAATCTAACGGGGGTCTCCTATTTTGGATTCCTCTCGGCTGTAGCGAAGCTGTGAATTGTAGACGGTTGAAGTTAATGGTGTACCGAGTTTCGCGTGTACCGATACCGGTTTTTTGAGTGTGCCGTGCGTTGCGGCGCAGGCGCGGAGCTGGACAGCTGGGTGCTGGTGTCGCGCGGCTCGCCGGCCATGGTGCAGGCGGTGGCGCTGGCGGCGGCGCACGAAGACTGGGAGCCGCTGGTGCCCGCCACGCGCGCCGCGCGCCCCACCGTCGCCGACGTGGACCTGCGCGACCAGCGCCTCTACTACTGCGACGTGCACAAGTACATAAACGAGCTTACTTTGCATGTGTTTATTTATTTATCGCTCTATGGAACACCAACAACAATACATGTTACAATTTCACAAGGTACGAATAAATATGGATGCTTAAATCTAACTAACCTAAACAATAAATCTATAAATGTATATCAATATATATAACAATTAGAACTATAAAAGAACATTTAAGAGTGACTAATATTTTGTCATAACATGCTTTTGAATTTGTGCAGTGAAACATTGCAGATATCAATTTCAGTAAATCGTTGCTGAAGTTGATTGTACTCACTGCGCATCATCAATATGGGGGAGTTATAACCATGTTCTGTATTATGTGTTCACTTCTAATTATTTTATATCTTCGGATATCCTATATGCTGAGTACTTCTTTAATTTTACTTCTTTATTTTTAATACATACTTGGTATAAAAGTGTAAATCGTTCAAACACACGTGCTGGTTTAAAGCATGATTGCATAAGTTGGTCCTTCGAGCCGGATTTTGACAGTGATTTTGTACAAATATTAGTATATTACTTTTCTGTTTAATGAAAAATTATAATTTCAGATATGAGATATCTCGCCAGCGACTGGACGGCACGGAGCCAGAAATATTCCTTAACGAAGACGTTGACAACTGCGAGGGACTTGCGATTGATCCGATTGGTGAGTTTCGTGAGGAAATTAGAGATTAACGCAACAACACACATAAGTAATTTCACATGAACTATGATAGTCTCGATAGCGATAGGTTGGGTGATCAGAATTTATATATTTATTCTTTATTGACACTTAATAAAAAGGTAACAATGGGGGACTTAATGCCTTAAAGCATTCTCTACCAGTCAACCCTGGGAATAAACGGCAGGTGTATTAAAGAAGTTAATTAACAAAAGAAATCGTGTGAAAATAATAATATTTGATAAATTAAAAATTAATAAGGAATTCGAGTCAAGCGACACAGAGTTCGAACTCTCAAGGTGACAGGCTCGTACCTTTGACAGTTTTTTTTCAAAAACCAATATACCATTTAAATTGAACGCTTGGACATAATAAATGGTGAACAGCCGTCGTTCACCATCTGTAGTTCAAGTAGTTTTGTGAAAAAAAGTCTTCTGTGAAAGATGTACCGAAAGAACTTAACTATCTACCTACCCCAGTATTGGGAATGGCGTGAAGATGTTTAAGACGCGTGGTGTGCGTGCGCGCAGGTCGCAACGTGTACTGGACGGACGACACGCTGGGGCGCGTGTCGGTGGCGCGGCTGGACGCAGCGCGCACGCGCCGTGTGCTGCTCCAGGAGGACAACTACAACCCGCGCTCCATCGCCCTCGACCCTCCCAACGGGTAAACTAACGTGCCCTACGCTCATATAGTATTTATCTTTTAAAACTCATTGTTGAACACTTGTACACAATTCACTTTGTTTAATGATTTATTAACTAACCGACCGGTTTCGTCTTACGGCATCATCAGGGTATCGACCTGACCAATACCCTGATGTTGCCGATAAATGAAGTTGTGTGCAAGTGTTCAACAATGAATTTTAATGCAATTCAATTTCACCAAGTGAAAACAATCGTAAGTATAAATTATATTAATCCTTTACTAAATGCAAATAATTTTTGTTTAAAAGATTGAATAGAGGGCAATACTGATTTTTATAACATTAACATTTTATTTTCTCATGTCATTGAATCGATCCAGAATCTTCTGGTATCTTCTATTCTCAAATTTAAATGCGCATTAATAAGTGTTTCAGAAAAATATGTTCGATTTGGTTTATTGATTTAGACACCTATTACGTTGTCGTAAATCAGTTCCGTTAAAATGTGCATCGAGAGAACTAAATAATTTAGACTCTACGACAATGCAAATATTGGAATTTTTAAAAACAACTTTGAATAATATTACATAATTATGTCTACATCTATAATATTGACCGAGTAAGGCATACAACAAACAATAGTTTTCTTCCAGTGGGTGTGTCTGTTGTGGTATGTTATTATAAAACGGAATCAAGTCAAATCAAATCATTTATTCATAGATATAAGAACATACATTCGTTTATCGATAGTCATTTTTAAATCTACCACCGTTTCGTAATGAGGTTACTCATTACGAAACGGTGGTAGATTTAAAATGACAAGAAATAATGAATAATAAAGAATAAGATATGTAATGAATAATAAAGATAAAGAATAAGAAAGAATGCCAAGGTATACGTTTGTCGCGCAGCGTGATGTACTGGTCGGTCTGGGCGAGCGCGGTGGCGGCGCGCGGGCGGCTGGAGCGCGCGCACATGGACGGCACGCAGCGCCGCTCGCTGCTGGACTCCGAGCTGCACTGGCCCAACGGGCTGGCCCTCGACGCCGACACCAACACCCTCTACTGGTCAGTTATTGCTAGCTAGGCATAGCTTTCTCTGGTTAAGACGAGAAGGAGAGTGCCATGCGTTGCTGATGCAAGTTCTATTCTAAAAACCTGAGGAAGCCTTGGGATTATGAAATATCTGAGAAATTATTGAAGACGCATTTTGTCAACCCTTCTAGTGTGCACAACCAGTATTTATTGATATAAAAACTCCAGTATTTGTGTGCATACATACATAACGGCCTGTTGAAGTCAACTGCAGGACATAGGCATCTCCCATTTTGTGATTTTGCCAGAATCCCCACGCTTGGCAAGTGGATTGGGGATCGTAGTACCAGACTACTCGCCCCGCAGAAGCTGTTGCCCAACTTCGATCTGATTATTTCGGTATGACGTTTTTTGAGATGGTTATCTCGCCATCTATAGGTTGCCTTTAGGATATTCTAGGCCCTTTACCTTAGTCGCCTCTTACGACACCCATGGGAAGTAAGGGAGAGGCAACATTCTTTATTTGCATATCAGCGTCGCGGTACTGGTATTCCGGTTTTTATTTTAAGAAAGCGACAATTTTTTTTTAATTATATAACTTTACTTTATTTTTTATTGTTACTAATGGTTAACAATTTAATTATTTAACCTGATTTCTTTATTGACAGGTGTGACACTTACCTGAACAAGATAGAACGACTGCGTATGAGCGCGGACGGCAACCACGTGCGCGAGCTCGTGGTGCAAGATGAGCCTAACGCCCCCTTGAAGAAACCTTATGGCCTGGCGCTTTATGAAGGTGAACACCACTTAACCGTTAACCATAAACTTAACTTCTTTGTAGTGTAGTAGTAGTTGTATAAGCATACAAGAGTTCGAACGTTGTGAATTGCAGTAGTAATTTTACTTTTGGTCCTTCGAAACGGATCTTTGGTCTTACTCACTGAGTGGTCTCGGCAAAAATATTCACACGATAGCCGAGTGGTTGGGTGGTCGAAATTTCGAGTCAAAAGACCCGAGTTCGATCTCCAGGTGGCTCGTACCAATTTTCTAAAAACGTATGTACGAATTACATCGTTGGCTTGGACATAAAGACGGCGACGGGCTCACCACCTGTCACGTTGTCCCTAAAATATCTTCGGTGGAAGGTGGGTCGAAGGGACTTAATTGTCTAGACTAGACCTCTGTCTACCCCTGTATTGGGAATTGCGTGAAGATATTTATTTATTTATTTTACAAAAAATATTAAATAAATCAAAAGTAACTGAAAACAAATAACTGAAATAGAAATTCTGAGCGATTTAACAAAATCAATTCGAAGTATGTTGCAATCTAAAGAGATCTCTTTGAGTTTGAATTTATCATTTTCCTCGAAGAGAAGAAGAAGAAGAAGAGCATACAGTGGAGTTGGTGCACACAGTGGAGTTGGTGCACACATCTGTGGAATTGGTGCACGCATCTGTGGGAGGGAGGGTGGTGCTCTTCTTCTTCTTCTTCTCTTCGGACCAGGTAGAAAAGCATATACCCTTTTTACATTTTCTTCATGAGGGTTGCGAAGTAATTTTTTAAATAACAACATTACATAATTATGTCTACATCTATAATATTGACCGTGTAAGGCATACAAATAAACAATAGTTTTTCTTCCAGTGGGTGTGTCTGTTGTGGTATGTTATTATAAAACGGAATCAAGTCAAATCAAATCATTTATTCATCGACATAAGAACATACATTCGTTTATCGATAGTCATTTTTAAATCTACCACCGTTTCGTTATGAGGTTACTCATTACGAAACGGTGGTAGATTTAAAATGACAAGAAATAATGAATAATAAAGAATAAGATATATAATGAATAATAAAGATGAAAAATAAGAAAGAATGCCAAGGTATACGTTTGTCGCGCAGCGTGATGTACTGGTCGGTCTGGGCGAGCGCGGTGGCGGCGCGCGGGCGGCTGGAGCGCGCGCACATGGACGGCACGCAGCGCCGCTCGCTGCTGGACTCCGAGCTGCACTGGCCCAACGGGCTGGCCCTCGACGCCGACACCAACACCCTCTACTGGTCAGTTATTGCTAGCTAGGCATAGCTTTCTCTGGTTAAGACGAGAAGGAGAGTGCCATGCGTTGCTGATGCAAGTTCTATTCTAAAAACCTGAGGAAGCCTTGGGATTATGAAATATCTGAGAAATTATTGAAGACGCATTTTGTCAACCCTTCTAGTGTGTACAACCAGTATGTATTGATATAAAAACTCCAGTATTTGTGTGCATACATACATAACGGCCTGTTAAAGTCCACTGCAGGACATAGGCATCTCCCATTTTGTGATTTTGCCAGAATCACCACGCTTGGCAAGTGGATTGGCGATCTTAGTACCAGACTACTCGCCCCGCAGAAGCTGTTGCCCAACTTCGATCTGATTATTTGGGTCTGACGTTTTTTTGAGATGGTTATCCCGCCATCTATAGGTTGCCTTTAGGATATTCTAGGCCCTTTACCTTAGTCGCCTCTTACGACACCCATGGGAAGAAAGGGAGAGGCAACAAACTATATTTGTAAATCAGCGTCGCGGTACTGCTATTCCGGTTTTTATTTTAAGAAAGCGACAATTTTTTTTTTAATTCTATAACTACTTTATTTTTTATTGTTACTGATGGTTAACAATTTAATTATTTAACCTGATTTCTTTATTAAAAGGTGTGACACTTACCTGAACAAGATAGAACGACTGCGTATGAGCGCGGACGGCAACCACGTGCGCGAGCTCGTGGTGCAAGATGAGCCTAACGCCCCCTTGAAGAAACCTTATGGCCTGGCGCTTTATGAAGGTGAACACCACTTAACCGTTAACCATAAACTTAACTTCTTTGTAGTGTAGTAGTAGTTGTATAAGCATACAAGAGTTCGAACATTGTGAATTGCAGTAGTGATTTTACTTTTGGTCCTTCGAAACGGATCTTTGGTCTTACTCACTGAGTGGTCTCGGCAAAAATATTCACACGATAGCCGAGTGGTTGGGTGGTCGAAATTTCGAGTCAAAAGACCCGAGTTCGATCTCCAGGTGGCTCGTACCAATTTTCTAAAAAACGTATGTACGAATTACATCGTTGGCTTGGACATAAAGACGGCGACGGGCTCACCACCTGTCACGTTGTCCCTAAAATATCTTCGGTGGAAGGTGGGTCGAAGGGACTTAATTGTCTAGACTAGACCTCTGTCTACCCCTGTATTGGGAATTGCGTGAAGATATTTATTTATTTATTTTACAAAAAATATTAAATAAATCAAAAGTAACTGAAAACAAATAACTGAAATAGAAATTCTGAGCGATTTAACAAAATCAATTCGAAGTATGTTGCAATCTAAAGAGATCTCTCTTTGAGTTTGAATTTATCATTTTCCTGTGGGAAAATGGGTGTGTTGTAAGAGGCATCTAAGGGAAAGAGGCTTTCAAATTCATTGGCTACAGACAAATGGCAGGATAACCATCTCAATAAATATCAGATAAAAATTCTGCAGACCAATGACAGGCGCGACGTTTAATAGGGCAAGATCTAGTTGTGTGTCCGTCAATTGGTTTGCCAAGTGTGGCGATTTTGGCAAATCTTGCCTGTCAGGAGAGGCCTGTGTCATGCAGTGGACCGACTTTTATTATTTATAATATTTGTATTTTATATCTATTAACAATAGCTTTATACTGTTGCAGGTGCGGTAATTTGGAGCGAGCACGGAACTGGCAACATCAAGCGACTGGAGACCGACGGCCGCGTGACCGTCGTAGCGTCGGTCGCGCCGCCGCTCTACGACATACGGCTCGTGTCCAAGACCGCACGGATCGGTGAGGCCGTGTGTATTGTTAACCCCGAAAATGAAAAGGATTCAGTACAGGGTAGATAGAGGTCTAGACAATGAAGTCATTTCGACCCACCTTTCATCAAAGACTTCTTTTAGGGCACTGTGACAGCTGGTCAGCCTGTCGCCGTTTTATGCCCAGTCTAAGTAATACGTACGTTTTGAATATATTCACTAGTTCGTACCAACTTGGGGATTGAACTCGGGTCACATGACTCGAATTCAGATCACCAAATCACTCGGCTAATCTCGATGTTATATGGAGCCGCAGGCAGTATGTACGTATAATATTTTCGTGTATATACATATGTTATAATTCAACAAATGTTTAAATTTATTATGGCTCTTCTTTGATAAACGAACCGTTACTGGCTACTAGAGAAGAGAAAAAGAAATGTGTGCTCACATCTCTCTTTCTTGCCTACAGTAATGTACGGAATGCAACTCTCTCTCTCTCTCTCTCTCTGTATCTGTAGTGAAGATAGAACTAATATCATTTTCTCAACTTCCGTTCGCCTCGCACGATCACACTTTGCGTAACGTTCCCGTCACGTATTCACCTGCTTACTTCCTAAGTCAAGCGTGCTAGCGAACGTTTACTTCAAAAGTACTGCGCTCCCTAAGCCGACTGCTAATAGCCGTGGAATTATTGTATAAACAGATATTATATCTTCATACAATTTCCCTTACTGAGGTCAAGAAAACATTTGTTGTGAAGGATAAGAAGAAATAAGAGTCTCTTTGTACGGTACTCTGCTCATTACGTAACGACGATTGATGGATGTAATTTATATCAATGAATAAACGATTTGTATATATATTTGGTACTTGTTGTCAATCTGGGGCACGGGTAGACGAGGAGTGACGTGAGCGCGTGTTGCAGGCAGCAACGCGTGCTCGGAGGACAACGGCGGGTGCGCGGAGCTGTGCCTGGCGGCGGGCGCGGGGCGCGCGTGCGCGTGCGGCGGCGGGCGCGCGCTGACTGCCGACGGGCGCACGTGCGCGCCGCCCGGGCCCGCGCCGCGCGCCCCGCCGCGCTGCCCGCCCGCGCACTTCCACTGCGGCCGCGGGTGAGCCGTGTCTAACATTTTATAAATACATATGTTCACGTAATTCCCAATACAGGGGCAGACGGGGGTCTAGGTGGTGAGCCCGTCGCCGCCTTTAAGTCCAAGCCAAAGGTATAATTCGTACATAAGTTTTTGAAAAATTTGGTACGAGCCTGTCACCTGGGGATCGAACTCGGGTCTCGTGACTTCTATTGTAAAGTAAAAATATGAAGAATTATTCCGGCCGTTTTATTCAACCGGTTTGTTTAATCTGTATATCCAAGGTGTTGATGCAGAGACTAGTCTTTTAGCATTCGAAATCACCTGTCACGCTCCTCATTCAAAATTCAAGCACAGCTTTATCCTTTCCATCACCTGCCCCCTCTGAGTACGTCAATGGATACCCAATTGACTTTACTGTGTACTTGTTGTAATTTAGACGCTGCATCGACCGGACACTGGTGTGCGACGGCGACGCGGACTGTCCGGACGGCTCCGACGAGGACTCCTCGCCAACCGGACCTTGCGGTATTTGTTTTTATATTTTTTTATTCTTTAATACTATAAAGGCTAAATATACTTATTAAATACACTACTGTATTGGCTGGGTGAATAATTTATAATATGACAAAATTATACAGCGTGTTTGATAATTGTTTGCAGCGAACGTAACCTGCAGCGAGGACCAGTACATGCAGTGCGACACTAACCGCTGCATACCCAGGAGCTGGGTCTGCGACGGGCTCAAAGGTAAGCTGGGAACTTCGAGGATGCCTGCAGGTATTGAGTAGCTATGTGTAGCCCTTACTTTAAGATGTCAACATAACGATTTTTTTAAAGGACACGTTGTTTTATTTTCGTTGAAAATTCGGCTAATTTATTGTTATTGGTGCTGGTTGAATTCTGTGGAGGACATAAGTAAAGGAAGAATAATAATAATAACTGGGAAGGTTTAGTATGTGAATACTTCTATTTCGAGGAGAAAATTAAAATTTGTTGTATGACGGACTTGTAACCTGCGTGGACGAGTGGCGTACACATCAGTTCTTATGGTTACGCCAAATCTGAAGTCCAGGGTTCGATAACACTTTTTCTATATTTATTACAATTGTTATTGTATTACAAATGTTATTTATATCAATGTAGATAACACTTTTTCTATATTTATTCGGCTCTTCGTTTGTTGTATCTTTATTGTTTCTGATTCCATATCACAAGTGCTTTAGCTGCTTACTTTGGGATCAGAGCTATGTATATGATGTGGTCCCTATCTATGTATTTGTGTATGGGTCTGTAAGACATGCGAATATGCTGACACAATAATAGAACGTAGCTTGGCTTACGTGATGCCTTGCTCGTAATACCAAATATCTTCGGTGGAAGGTGGGTCGAAGGGACTTAATTGTCTAGACTCGACATCTGTCTACCCCTGTATTGGGAAGTGCGTGAAGATATTTTTTTTGTAACATATTTCTATTTATACAAAACATAAATATAACTCCCTAGTTACGAGCGCCGAGTAAAAAGTTACGATAGCCGAGTGGTTGGGTGGTCGGAATTTCGAGTCGAGAGACCCAAGTTCGATCCCCAGGTGATAGGCTCGTAGCAATGGGTTTTTCAAAAACGAATTATATCGTTGGCCAAGACATAGAGACGGCGACGGGCTCCACCACCTGTCACGTTGTCCCGAAAATATCTTCGGTGGAAGGTGGGTCGAAGGGACTTAATTGTCTAGACTAGACCTCTGTCTGCCCCTGTATTGGGAATTGCGTGAAGATATTTATTTATTTATAAAGAGAATTATGTTACATATATGACTATATGAACCCGTGACGCAATATCCGTGCGCTGCGTCGCAGACTGCACGGACGGCGCGGACGAGACGGCGGCGGCGTGCGCGCGCGCGGTGTGCGCGGCTCCACTCCCCTGCTCCGACACTCCTCCACTCCCCTGCTCCGACACTCCTCCACTCCCCTGCTCCGACACTCCTCCACTCCCCTGCTCCGACACTCCTCCACTCCCCTGCTCCGACACTCCTCCACTCCCCTGCTCCGACACTCCTCCACTCCCCTGCTCCGACACTCCTCCACTCCCCTGCTCCGACACTCCTCCACTCCCCTGCTCCGACACTCCTCCACTCCCCTGCTCCGACACTCCTCCACTCCCCTGCTCCGACACTCCTCCACTCCCCTGCTCCGACACTCCTCCACTCCCCTGCTCCGACACTCCTCCACTCCCCTGCTCCGACACTCCTCCACTCCCCTGCTCCGACACTCCTCCACTCCCCTGCTCCGACACTCCTCCACTCCCCTGCTCCGACACTCCTCCACTCCCCTGCTCCGACACTCCTCCACTCCCCTGCTCCGACACTCCTCCACTCCCCTGCTCCGACACTCCTCCACTCCCCTGCTCCGACACTCCTCCACTCCCCTGCTCCGACACTCCTCCACTCCCCTGCTCCGACACTCCTCCACTCCCCTGCTCCGACACTCCTCCACTCCCCTGCTCCGACACTCCTCCACTCCCCTGCTCCGACACTCCTCCACTCCCCTGCTCCGACACTCCTCCACTCCCCTGCTCCGACACTCCTCCACTCCCCTGCTCCGACACTCCTCCACTCCCCTGCTCCGACACTCCTCCACTCCCCTGCTCCGACACTCCTCCACTCCCCTGCTCCGACACTCCTCCACTCCCCTGCTCCGACACTCCTCCACTCCCCTGCTCCGACACTCCTCCACTCCCCTGCTCCGACACTCCTCCACTCCCCTGCTCCGACACTCCTCCACTCCCCTGCTCCGACACTCCTCCACTCCCCTGCTCCGACACTCCTCCACTCCCCTGCTCCGACACTCCTCCACTCCCCTGCTCCGACACTCCTCCACTCCCCTGCTCCGACACTCCTCCACTCCCCTGCTCCGACACTCCTCCACTCCCCTGCTCCGACACTCCTCCACTCCCCTGCTCCGACACTCCTCCACTCCCCTGCTCCGACACTCCTCCACTCCCCTGCTCCGACACTCCTCCACTCCCCTGCTCCGACACTCCTCCACTCCCCTGCTCCGACACTCCTCCACTCCCCTGCTCCGACACTCCTCCACTCCCCTGCTCCGACACTCCTCCACTCCCCTGCTCCGACACTCCTCCACTCCCCTGCTCCGACACTCCTCCACTCCCCTGCTCCGACACTCCTCCACTCCCCTGCTCCGACACTCCTCCACTCCCCTGCTCCGACACTCCTCCACTCCCCTGCTCCGACACTCCTCCACTCCCCTGCTCCGACACTCCTCCACTCCCCTGCTCCGACACTCCTCCACTCCCCTGCTCCGACACTCCTCCACTCCCCTGCTCCGACACTCCTCCACTCCCCTGCTCCGACACTCCTCCACTCCCCTGCTCCGACACTCCTCCACTCCCCTGCTCCGACACTCCTCCACTCCCCTGCTCCGACACTCCTCCACTCCCCTGCTCCGACACTCCTCCACTCCCCTGCTCCGACACTCCTCCACTCCCCTGCTCCGACACTCCTCCACTCCCCTGCTCCGACACTCCTCCACTCCCCTGCTCCGACACTCCTCCACTCCCCTGCTCCGACACTCCTCCACTCCCCTGCTCCGACACTCCTCCACTCCCCTGCTCCGACACTCCTCCACTCCCCTGCTCCGACACTCCTCCACTCCCCTGCTCCGACACTCCTCCACTCCCCTGCTCCGACACTCCTCCACTCCCCTGCTCCGACACTCCTCCACTCCCCTGCTCCGACACTCCTCCACTCCCCTGCTCCGACACTCCTCCACTCCCCTGCTCCGACACTCCTCCACTCCCCTGCTCCGACACTCCTCCACTCCCCTGCTCCGACACTCCTCCACTCCCCTGCTCCGACACTCCTCCACTCCCCTGCTCCGACACTCCTCCACTCCCCTGCTCCGACACTCCTCCACTCCCCTGCTCCGACACTCCTCCACTCCCCTGCTCCGACACTCCTCCACTCCCCTGCTCCGACACTCCTCCACTCCCCTGCTCCGACACTCCTCCACTCCCCTGCTCCGACACTCCTCCACTCCCCTGCTCCGACACTCCTCCACTCCCCTGCTCCGACACTCCTCCACTCCCCTGCTCCGACACTCCTCCACTCCCCTGCTCCGACACTCCTCCACTCCCCTGCTCCGACACTCCTCCACTCCCCTGCTCCGACACTCCTCCACTCCCCTGCTCCGACACTCCTCCACTCCCCTGCTCCGACACTCCTCCACTCCCCTGCTCCGACACTCCTCCACTCCCCTGCTCCGACACTCCTCCACTCCCCTGCTCCGACACTCCTCCACTCCCCTGCTCCGACACTCCTCCACTCCCCTGCTCCGACACTCCTCCACTCCCCTGCTCCGACACTCCTCCACTCCCCTGCTCCGACACTCCTCCACTCCCCTGCTCCGACACTCCTCCACTCCCCTGCTCCGACACTCCTCCACTCCCCTGCTCCGACACTCCTCCACTCCCCTGCTCCGACACTCCTCCACTCCCCTGCTCCGACACTCCTCCACTCCCCTGCTCCGACACTCCTCCACTCCCCTGCTCCGACACTCCTCCACTCCCCTGCTCCGACACTCCTCCACTCCCCTGCTCCGACACTCCTCCACTCCCCTGCTCCGACACTCCTCCACTCCCCTGCTCCGACACTCCTCCACTCCCCTGCTCCGACACTCCTCCACTCCCCTGCTCCGACACTCCTCCACTCCCCTGCTCCGACACTCCTCCACTCCCCTGCTCCGACACTCCTCCACTCCCCTGCTCCGACACTCCTCCACTCCCCTGCTCCGACACTCCTCCACTCCCCTGCTCCGACACTCCTCCACTCCCCTGCTCCGACACTCCTCCACTCCCCTGCTCCGACACTCCTCCACTCCCCTGCTCCGACACTCCTCCACTCCCCTGCTCCGACACTCCTCCACTCCCCTGCTCCGACACTCCTCCACTCCCCTGCTCCGACACTCCTCCACTCCCCTGCTCCGACACTCCTCCACTCCCCTGCTCCGACACTCCTCCACTCCCCTGCTCCGACACTCCTCCACTCCCCTGCTCCGACACTCCTCCACTCCCCTGCTCCGACACTCCTCCACTCCCCTGCTCCGACACTCCTCCACTCCCCTGCTCCGACACTCCTCCACTCCCCTGCTCCGACACTCCTCCACTCCCCTGCTCCGACACTCCTCCACTCCCCTGCTCCGACACTCCTCCACTCCCCTGCTCCGACACTCCTCCACTCCCCTGCTCCGACACTCCTCCACTCCCCTGCTCCGACACTCCTCCACTCCCCTGCTCCGACACTCCTCCACTCCCCTGCTCCGACACTCCTCCACTCCCCTGCTCCGACACTCCTCCACTCCCCTGCTCCGACACTCCTCCACTCCCCTGCTCCGACACTCCTCCACTCCCCTGCTCCGACACTCCTCCACTCCCCTGCTCCGACACTCCTCCACTCCCCTGCTCCGACACTCCTCCACTCCCCTGCTCCGACACTCCTCCACTCCCCTGCTCCGACACTCCTCCACTCCCCTGCTCCGACACTCCTCCACTCCCCTGCTCCGACACTCCTCCACTCCCCTGCTCCGACACTCCTCCCCTCCCCTGCTCCGACACTCCTCCACTCCCCTGCTCCGACACTCCACGCCCCTGCTCCGACACTCCTCCACTCCCCCGCTCCGACACTCCTCCACTCCCCCGCTCCGACACTCCTCCACTCCCACGCTCCGACACTCCCCCGCTCCTCCGCTCCGACACTCCTCCACTCCCCTGCTCCGACACTCCTACACTCCCCTGCTCCGACACTCCTCCACTCCCCCGCTCCGACACTCCTCCACTCCCCTGCTCCCACACTCCTCCACTCCCCTGCTCCGACACTCCTCCACTCCTCCGCTCCGACACTCCTACACTCCCCCGCTCCGATACTCCTACACTCCCCCGCTCCGATACTCCCCGCTCCGACACTCCTCCACCCCTGCCTGACACTCCTCCACCCCTGCCCGATACTCCCCGCTCCGATACTCCCCGCTCCGCTACTCCACGCTCCGACACTCCTCCACTCCCCTGCTCCGACACTCCCCTGCTCCGACACTCCTACACTCCCCTGCCCGATACTCCCCGCTCCGATACTCCCCGCTCCGATACTCCCCGCTCCGATACTCCCCGCTCCGATACTCCCCGCTCCGACACTCCTCCACTCCCCCGCTCCGATACTCCCCGCTCCGACACTCCTCCACTCCCCTGCTCCGACACTCCTCCACTCCCCCGCTCCGACACTCCTCCACTCCCCTGCTACGACACTCCTCCTCTCCGACACTCCTACACTCCCCCGCTCCGATACTCCCCGCTCCGACACTCCTCCACTCCCCTGCTCCGACACTCCTACACTCCCCCGCTCCGAAACTCCCCGCTCCGACACTCCGCTACTCCACGCTCCGACACTCCTCCACCTCCGCTCCGACACTCCTACACTGCCCCGCTCCGACACTCCTCCACTCCCCTGCTCCGACACTCCTGCACTCCCCCGCTCCGATACTCCCCGCTCCCACACTCCTCCACTCCCACGCTCCGACACTTCCCCGCTCCTCCGCTCCGACACTCCTCCACTCCCCTGCTCCGACACTCCCCTGCTCCGACACTCCTACACTCCACTGCTCCGACACCTCCACCCCTGCTCCGACACTCCTCCACTCCCCTGCTCCGATACTCCTGCTCCGACACTCCTCCACCCCTGCTCCGACACCTCCACCCCTGCCCGACACCTCCACCCCTGCCCGACACCTCCACCCCTGCCCGACACCTCCACCCCTGCCCGACACCTCCACCCCTGCTCCGACACCTCCACCCCTGCTCCGACACCTCCACCCCTGCCCGACACCTCCACACCCCACTCGTCGCTGTGTTGTCTGCAAACATTACTGCCAGATACAAGCAGCGCAGGAGATATTGTAACCATGTTCAGCGTACTCAAATTAAGAGAGACGTTCGCTTGTCATTTATCTTCTAATAACTAACGTCACTTTAATACAGGATTAGTCATAATCGCCGTGTTTGGCAACCATAATTTATTTAAAGAATATTAGAAAAGCTTAAAATGTGACTTACTTAATAGAAGCTACTTGTGCCTGGTTCACTACAATATATGAATGTTTGGAATGGCGATAGCCTTAATAGACATTTTGCACTCAGCCGATTAGCGGACCCGTTATTGATCTTTTGAAAAGCTCATTGTGACAGTCTTTTTCATGAGAATTGAACTCTAGTCTCCTGATTACAATTTCGATTATCCAACCACACGATTGACTTGCTAACGACTCAATCGTTTCGACAGCCACCACCACAACGAGACCGACAAGAACGGGCTGTGCGAGGGCCACGAGTTCCAGTGCGACAACCGAGAGTGCATACGGATGGTGCGTATGAACTGATATAAATATGAACAATGATATGATCAGAGCAATGTATGTGACGTTGTTCACATTTATTTATTTTACGTGTATAAAAATGTTTGGCACACTGCGTGCAGGAGTTCCGCTGCGACTCACGCGTGGACTGCCTGGACGGGTCGGACGAGGCGGAGTGCACGAGCGTGCGCACCACGCCGCCGCCCGCCGCCAGCTCGTCACCCGCCGCCAGCTTGTCACCCGCCGCCAGCTCGTCGCCCGCCGCCGACTGCGCGCCGCCCGCGCTGCGCTGCGACGCGGGCGCGCGCTGCGTGCCGCTGCTGCAGCTCTGCGACGGCGTCGCCGACTGCGCGGACGGCGCCGACGAGGCCGACCGATGCGGTGCTCATGCTCACTTCTTACATTTAATTACACTTCCGTTATATAACCTACTATTACCATTAATACTTAGTAGATATTATTGTAGCGTTCGCCATGTTCCAATATGACATGCATGTATATGAGCAGTGAATAGCTTAGGCGATCGACAACGTCTTCACTTGGACATGATATGGACATGACATGGTTTACTAATTGTTTTAATATATTAAAGAGACGTTAAAACTCAAGCATGGGACAAAGTTACAAAATATAACACCGATTTGTTGGCAGAATCAACATTATTCAAAGTATTTCGTTTTTATATTACATTTAAGTATATCAAGTTAAAATGTATCATGTGAGTAATTTGGTGGTGGTTCCGACGATCAGGCGAACCGATGTGCGAGCTGGCGGCGTGCTCGCACGGCTGCCAGGCGGCGCCGGGCGGGCCGGTGTGCACGTGCCCGCCGCCGCTGCACCTGCAGCGCGACGACGTCACCTGCGCGCCGCGACACGCCTGCGCCGACTGGGGCGTCTGCAGCCAGGTACTGCCGCCGCTGCACCTGCAGCGCGACGACGTCACCTGCGCGCCGCGACACGCCTGCGCCGACTGGGGCGTCTGCAGCCAGGTACTGCCGCCGCTGCACCTGCAGCGCGACGACGTCACCTGCGCGCCGCGACACGCCTGCGCCGACCGGGGCGTCTGCAGCCAGGTACTGCCGCCGCTGCACCTGCAGCGCGACGACGTCACCTGCGCGCCGCGACACGCCCGCGCCGACTGGGGCGTCTGCAGCCAGGTACTGCCGCCGCTGCACCTGCAGCGCGACGACGTCACCTGCGCGCCGCGACACGCCTGCGCCGACTGGGGCGTCTGCAGCCAGGTACTGCCGCCGCTGCACCTGCAGCGCGACGACGTCACCTGCGCGCCGCGACACGCCTGCGCCGACTGGGGCGTCTGCAGCCAGGTACTGCCGCCGCTGCACCTGCAGCGCGACACGCCTGCGCCGACTGGGGCGTCTGCAGCCAGGTACTGCCGCCGCTGCACCTGCAGCGCGACACGCCTGCGCCGACTGGGGCGTCTGCAGCCAGGTACTGCCGCCGCTGCACCTGCGCGCCGCGACACGCCTGCGCCGACTGGGGCGTCTGCGGCCAGGTACTGCCGCCGCTGCACCTGCGCGCCGCGACACGCCTGCGCCGACTGGGGCGTCTGCAGCCAGGTACCGCCGCCGCTGCACCTGCAGCGCGACGACGTCACCGGCGCGCCGCGACACGCCTGCGCCGACTGGGGCGTCTGCAGCCAGTACTGCCGCCGCTGCACCTGCAGCGCGACACGCCTGCGCCGACTGGGGCGTCTGCAGCCAGGTACTGCCGCCGCTGCACCTGCAGCGCGACACGCCTGCGCCGACTGGGGCGTCTGCAGCCAGGTACTGCCGCCGCTGCACCTGCAGCGCGACACGCCTGCGCCGACTGGGGCGTCTGCAGCCAGGTACTGCCGCCGCTGCACCTGCAGCGCGACACGCCTGCGCCGACTGGGGCGTCTGCAGCCAGTACTGCC
Organism: Sericinus montela; assembly: GCA_029286605.1. Lineage (NCBI taxonomy): Eukaryota > Metazoa > Arthropoda > Insecta > Lepidoptera > Papilionidae > Sericinus > Sericinus montela. The sequence continues at coordinate 518,648 of JAGSMR010000024.1, read as the reverse complement.
GCCGCTGCACCTGCAGCGCGACGACGTCACCTGCGCGCCGCGACACGCCTGCGCCGACTGGGGCGTCTGCGGCCAGGTACTGCCGCCGCTGCACCTGCGCGCCGCGACACGCCTGCGCCGACTGGGGCGTCTGCGGCCAGGTACTGCCGCCGCTGCACCTGCAGCGACACGCCTGCGCCGACTGGGGCGTCTGCAGCCAGGTACTGCCGCCGCTGCACCTACAGCGCGACACGCCTGCGCCGACTGGGGCGTCTGCAGCCAGGTACTGCCGCCGCTGCACCTGCAGCGCGACACGCCTGCGCCGACTGGGGCGTCTGCAGCCAGGTACTGCCGCCGCTGCACCTGCAGCGCGACACGCCTGCGCCGACTGGGGCGTCTGCAGCCAGGTACTGCCGCCGCTGCACCTGCGCGCCGCGACACGCCTGCGCCGACTGGGGCGTCTGCAGCCAGGTACTGCCGCCGCTGCACCTGCAGCGCGACACGCCTGCGCCGACTGGGGCGTCTGCAGCCAGGTACTGCCGCCGCTGCACCTGCAGCGCGACACGCCTGCGCCGACTGGGGCGTCTGCAGCCAGGTACTGCCGCCGCTGCACCTGCAGCGCGACGACGTCACCTGCGCGCCGCGACACGCCTGCGCCGACTGGGGCGTCTGCAGCCAGGTACTGCCGCCGCTGCACCTGCAGCGCGACGACGTCACCTGCGCGCCGCGACACGCCTGCGCCGACTGGGGCGTCTGCAGCCAGGTACTGCCGCCGCTGCACCTGCAGCGCGACACGCCTGCGCCGACTGGGGCGTCTGCAGCCAGGTACTGCCGCGCGCCGCGACGCAATGCTGCGCGAGTACGTCAACAATTCCATTCGAAGGCAATTACAAATGCGTTTACATTCCTAAAGATTAAGTTTGTCTTCTTTACAGCTCGTACTAGCTACCTTTCTCTCGTTGAACTATTTGCAGACCTTACGTCAGGATGTAGTTCATTCATTTATGTTATTTATGTCCACACGTTGTAAATACTTTTCACCAAATTACTACTCACCGACGCATGTACTCACACATCCCACTTGTTTCCGCAGACCTGCCAGCCGAAAAAGAACCGATACAAATGCACCTGCTACGAAGGATACCGACTCGCCGACGATGGCTTCACCTGCAAGAGCACAGGTTTCAAACTCTTTTGTATATACATAACTGTGTTGATTTACTTCGAAAAGCACCGCAAGTAAAAGTTGTCTCCAAACCAGCTTGCGCACTCCTAGCTGAAGGCTCCTGGGTTAGCTTGGGCCTGTCAATTCAACCGAATGATAATGAAAAACTCAAATTTAGTATCGAAAGATAGTGCACTAATCTCAAATTATAATACAGGCATACAGACTTTATACTAATGCATATAACATAGGATCCATTTTATTAGTATTTATTACAAAATAAACTGAAACTTTTTTGCTGTTCTATCATAGAATACTTTTGCTCAGAAATATACATACACGATTTAATAAAGACAAAATATATCCATCAGATTCGATCAAAATTACGTATCGATCTATTTAATTTTTTATTTTTTTTATCATGATACAAAAATACGGAATTTTAAAGCTTCAAATAAAAATATCTTCACGCCATTCCCAATACAGTGCAGAGGTAGACAGAGGTCTCGACGATTAAGTCCTTACGAACCACCTTCCACCGAAGATATTTTTGGGACAACGTGACAGGTGGAGAGCCCGTCGCCGTCTTTATGTCCAAACTAACGATATAAATCGTACATAGGTTTTTGGAAAAACCCAATCGTACGAGCCTGCCACCTGGAGATCGAACTGTGACTCGATTTCCGATCACCCAACCACTCGGCTATGGTGACTTTAAAAGCTTGTATGACAGTTCAATTACGTTTAAGGTTCACCTGAAAATATATTGTCGGTAGTTTTTATTTTGTCAAAGAAACTTCTAATTGTATAAAATTTTAATATACTAGGCACAGCCAAGAGCTGTTTACTTACAGTTGTATACTTAAACACAGACGGACAACATCACAAACGTTTCTCTGATCGCAAATTAAGTAGACTAAGCACTTCTGCTATAGAATCAGAAACATCCCTCAAAAAAATTAAAAAAAGTGTTCTCTTCATTTACCCGACCGGATCGAACCCGGACCTCGGAGCTGTCGACACCTCAAAAACCGGTGTGTCGTCCGCTGAGGTCGTAAGTGTAGACGAGCCTGATGAGCGTGGTATTGGTGTGAACCAGAGCACGTGACACCGCTGCTGGTGTTCAGCAACCGGCACGAGCTGCGCGGCGTGGAGCTGCCGTCGATGTCGTCGCGGGCTCTCGTCGCCTCGCTGAAGAACACCATCGCGCTGGACTGGCGCCGCGACCCAGCCACCAACGACACCCACCTCTACTGGACTGACGTCGTCGACGACAACATCTACCGCGGCACGCTCGCCGGCACCAGTAAGCTGCCCCACCTATTTTTTTCAATTTCTTTTTATAGAAAAGGGACGCAAACGAGCAGGTGGCTCACGTACTGGCAAGTGATTACCGCCGCCCATGAACACCCGCAATACCAGAGGCTTAGCAGATGCGTTGCCTCCCTTAGAGTGACCCCTCCCCCAGAATTGGGGGAGAGGGGTGTGTGAGCCACCGGTTACCTGCACTCACCAGACGAAACGTAGAAGTTTGTTAGACTTCTACTTCACGCCGGTATTCTGTGAGGTCGTGGTACTTCCCCGGTCGAGCCGGCCCATTCATGCAACAACAAAAGCTGATGCGTGGCTCTACCACTAAAAATCAATACAGCCAGAGGTCACCAGACCAACACTACACGTCACCGGAGCTTATTTTGGGACCACCTGACTGGTGGTGAGCCTGTCGACTTCTTTATATCCGAGCCGAAGATATTCATCATCATCTTCACGCATTTCCCAATACAGGGATAGCCAGAGGTGCAGATAATTTAGTACTTAGTACTTTTCTTTCCGCTAAGATCTGCGTTAGAACTGTTCACTGTTGGGTTTACAGCACTGAGCGGCATCGAAGTTGTGGTGCAACAAGGCCTGTCGACAGCCGAAGGCCTGGCCGTGGACTGGATCGCCGGTAACTTGTACTGGGTGGAGAGCAGCTTGCACCAGATTGAGGTTAGGTGACATTTTCTTAGTTAACTATATTAATAAAACAAATGCTTAAATTTTTGCAATAACGAAATAGTTAAAGCAGTAGTGGATAATAACACATAACCGAAACTATAGCCATAAAACATTACATGACATGAAATTTTATTTGTATTATATACTTGAAGATATATAATTATGTCACATATGCGGTGAACAACACGTCAACAAATGTTATTTTGATATATAAATTAATATTTGTATGTTTGTAGGTAGCTCGAGTGGATGGCAAGTACAGGCGTACTTTGATCGCTGAAGACATGGACAGTCCGCGCGCCATCGCCGTGGACCCCAGAAAGGGTAAGAAGAGTATTCATCAAACATGTGCTTTGCGTTTTATATTTTTAAAGTTTTGAATAAATTAGTGTTAAAGTGTGTAGGATACTTGTTAAAGTAAAAAAATACTTACATAGATAGTAAGCAGCTAAAGTACTTGTATTGTTGGACTGGAAACAACGAAGGTGCCACAAACACCCAGACTCGAAAGTGGTTTAGTACATGTGGAAAACACTTCATCTATATAATCTCGGGTCTGGGTGTTTGGGGTGCCTTCCTTGTGTCCGATTCCATAACACAAGTGCTTGAGCGCTTACTTTGGGATCTGAGCAATGTACGTGATCTGTGTATGTATTTATCGTTATTATTATTTAAAGTGCTGTCTATTATAAAAACGCGATATACGTAAAATCATACCTAACCCCATGAACGAGGTATTTATGAAGTGTAATAACTAGTATTATTGGCCTGTAGCAGTCAGCATCAGGCAGAGGTGGCTGGTATGAAAGATGGCGCTTTATCTCACGAGCGGATGAGCCATAATTGTGTGTGTGTTGCGGCAACACCGTAAGCAGTTTACGCGTCCGGCAACGGTTATCTACGTTGGTGGCAGAACCGGCGGTGGCAGCACTGTCGGTGGCAAAAAACTTCGTCGGATACTATCGCGGCATAAAGACGCCCTTTATACGATAGTATAGTAATATAATCATTTAATACAGTTTTTACCAGTGGCCTAAGGCTTTTATAATCCGCTTAAGTATAAGCTCAAACAGTGTGTAAATATCATTTTTGTGTTTATCATTTTGTGCGCGTAAGCTCGGGTGTACTCAGTTTCAACGCTACCCATAGTTACGCACACAAGAACGCGTGTCTATGCGCATTGCATCAGTATGGCTCAGCCGTTCTCGTGAAATAAAACAGGCTACCTGTTCTGGAGCGACTGGGAGGCGCAGGCGCCGCGCATCGAGCGCGCGTCGCTGGCGGGGCGGCGGCGCGCGGCCGTGGTGCGCGTGGACGCGCTCAGCGACGGCGCCTGGCCCAACGGCATCGCGCTCGACCACCTCGCCGAGCGCCTCTACTGGATCGACGCCAGGTGCGCGCCGCTTCGCTACCCTACTCACTTCACGCAACTCCCATTGCAGGGGTAGACAGCTAGACTAGACAGTCTAGACAATTAAATCCCTTCGACCCACCTTCCACCGAAGATATTTTCGGGACAACGTGACAGGTGATGAGTCCGTGTCAATGTCCAAGCCATCGATAAATTCGTACATAAGTTTTTTTTTTTTTTTTTTGAAAAACCAATTGGTACTAGCCTGCCATCTGGGGATCGAACTCAGGTCTCTCGATTCGAAATTCCGACCATCTAACCACTCGGCTATCGTGACTTCTAGTCACTCATTTATTTATTTATTCTTTATTGCACCTTACAATATGGGAAGGAACAAAGGCGGACTTAATGTTAAAAGCATTCTCTGACAGTCAACCTTAAGGCAAACCTACTTGACAACTATATTTGTTGAGTCACGCAACTCAATAGCACATATGGGGCTGGGGCAAGAGGAGAGAGATCGGCTCGAAGGACCATATAGTCGATAGTTGCGTGGGAGGATAATGATCAGTGCAGTGAATAAATATGTAAATAAACTGAATAGAAAACCGTAAGTCTTTTTGCCAACTCACGTACGCAGGTAAGGGTTTACAGGTTTTGCGGTACAAAGTTAGCCGGTTTAGTTAATATTTACAATAAATCTTAAAAGTGTTGTACATTCCGAATGTGTTCATGGAGGATGAGGCTAGTTGTACCCAGTTGTAGTTGTGTATGTGGTGTACGCTGGTCGCCGGCAGGTCGGACTCGATCCACACGACCACGTACTCCGGCGGTGACTACCGCGAGGTGCTGCGCGGGCACGAGGCGCTGTCGCACCCGTTCGCCATCACGGTGTTCGAGTCGCACGTGTACTGGACGGACTGGCGCAGCAACAGCGTGGTGCGCGCCAACAAGTGGGACGGCAGCGGCGTGGCGGTCGTGCAGCGCACGCTCACGCAGCCCTTCGACGTCAAGGTCGAATCACGGGGCGGTGTTAACGCCTCTACAATATGTAGTAAATGTGCAAAGCCTGTCTTACTGAGTTTAGGAAATTTATCAACGGTTTATAGTTTGGGTCATTGTAATATAAATGAATATGTTAATTACCGTGTGGTCTCCATCATCATCTTCCCGCGGTTGACGTAAGCGGCGACTAAGGGAAAAAGCCTTGAACATCGTTAAGGCAACCGAAAGATGGCGGGATAACCATCTCTAAACATATCAGATCAAAATAATCAGACCGAAGATAAGCAGCAGCGTCTGTGGTGCGAGTGGTCGTGTACTGCGATCGCCAGTCCGCTTGTCAAGTGTGTTGATTATGACAAATCTTCCCTATGGGAGAGGGGTATGTCCTGCAGTGGCTTTAACATGCCGTTATGTATGTATGTATGTTAATACATACATACATACATACATAACACATGGGTAACACATGGGAATGAGTGATCGCTCTCACGTTATTTCTAGAAAAATCCCATCATGTTTTTGTATAATTAAAAAACATATCTTTCACCAGTTTCTGATTAAAAAAAGGACTATTGATAAACAACTATATGTGCTTATTTTGGTAAATAAATAGTTGGATGTGGTTTGTTTAACTCTTACATCCTATTTCACGGCATCGCTGTTAACAGTCAAAATTTTAAAGACAGTTACTACAGTTGTGGAACTCTTATACATTGTAAAGGATGCGACATATACTGCTTTTGCTGGATGGACGACTTGACCGGGGCGAAACCGAATGTTGCAGAATACCGGCGTCAAGTAGAGATATGTTGAGACTCACTCTCCTTCTCTTTTCCTAATTTTCCTCCGCTAGCTCAATTTCTTTTTCAAAAGTAGGTAAAGCACCTTCGCCCCTCCTATGTTGCAATGGAAGTGACATAAGTGTGGTAATCATTACCATCCAGTTAACTGACGTAGCTTTACGGTGTAGCATTGTGGCAGGTGATCCACCCGAGCCGGCAGCCGCCCGGCGGCAGCAACCCGTGCGCGCAGAACGGCGGCTGCTCGCACCTCTGCCTCATCGCCGCGGCCGACGCGCGCGAGTGCGCCTGCCCGCACCTCATGCGCCTCGCGCCCGACGCGCGCACCTGCCAAGGTATCAGCTCATGCGGCATCTGCCAATAAGAACTTCACGCCATTCCCTACACAGGTGTGGACAGAGGTCTAGACGATTTGGTCCTGTCGACCCATATTCTACTGAAGATATTTTCGGGACATTGACAGGTGGTGAGTCCGTCGCCGTCTTTTATCTAAGCCACGATGTAAATCGTATATAATTGTTTGAAAATTTGTACGAGCCTACCAACTAGGGACCGAACTCGGGTCTCTTGACTTCAAAGCCCGATCACCATCACCACTCCATCGATCGTGACCTTTTTAGTAGTTAGTAGGTAAAAAAAATATATATTGGGATCGAAACAAATACATTGTTTCGATCCCAATCTAAGATGCTAAAGCACTTGAGGTATGGGTATCGGAATTAACGAAGGCAACACAAACACCCAGAGCCGAGAAAATGTAGAAAAAGTGTTTTTTTTTACATTGACCCGACCGGGAATCGAACCCGGGACTTCAAGATGATAAGACACCTTGAAAACCGATGTTTACGCCACTCGTCCACCGAAGTCGTCGTAGTTAGTAGTTTAGATAAGGAAGTGGGGAGTGAATGTGTAACTGCCGTATAAATATTTTTTGTTTTTAGAAGAGGGAGGCAAACGAGTAGATGGCTCACGTGATGGTAAGTGATTACCGCCGACCATGAACACCTGCAATACCAGAGGCATAGCAGATGCGTTGCCAGCCTTAGAGTCCCCCCCCCAATTGGGGGAGGGGGGTGTGTGGGCCTCAGGTTACCTGCACTCACCAAACGAAACGCAGAAGTTTGTTAGACTTCTACTTCACGCCGGTATTCTGTGAGGTCGTAGTATTTGCCCGGTGGAGCCGGCCCATTCATGCAACAACAAAAGCTGGTGCGTGGCTCTACCACTGAACTCCTGATTAAGGATTTTTTTGCAGCTCACGAGAAAGTGCTGCTGATCGGGCGCGAGGGCGAGATCCGCGGCGTGGACCTGGACGCGCCGCTGGAGCCCCTCGTGCCCACGGTGTCGGGGCCCGACGTCAGCGCGCCCGCCGCCGTGCAGCTGCTGCCCGGCGACAACGGCACACACTGGATCTACTGGGCCGATACGGAGGTAAACATTGTCTACAATATAAAACCCAAGGTTTTTGTTTGTATCTCTAAGCATTTTTGTAATACTGACTAGACAAAGGTCTTGACAATTACGACATGATAATATGACGTGAATAAAAAATATCTTCACGCAATTTCAAATTTCAATTTCTTCACGCATCCAATAGAGGGGTAGACAGCGGTCTAGTCTAGACAATTAAGTCCCTTTGACGCACCTTCCACTGAAGATATTTTCGGGACAACGTGACAGGTGGTGAGCACGTCACCGTCTTATGTCTAAACTAATGATGTCGTTCGTACATAAGTTTTTGAAAAGCCTGAAGTGAAGCTATAAAAATATTTATATTTAAATATTTCTCTACGTATCTAAATTTAGATACATCAGTATGCTGCACCGTTAGCTCAACACTAAGATAGGTAACATGCTGACTATATGTCCACGTTGTCTGGTGAGGCGAAAGGACTCAGCTGTCCTCTCTCTACCCTAGTAATGAAAAGATGCAAAATGTATAAACAAAGAAAACAAGAAATATGTTACATAAGAGTTACAGTGACGAGAATATTTCTGTGAAGGTGAACGAGTGAGAGGTATAAAAGAGAAAGACAAGAAAATGCGTGATACATAAGATTTAGAGTGACGAGAATATTTCCGTGAAGGTGAACGAGATCAAGCGCACGCGGCTGACGGGGGGTCCGATCACGTCGGTGGTGGCGCGCTTCACGTCGGCGCCGCGCGGCTTCGCGCTCGACCCGCTCGCGCGCCTGCTGTACTACTGCGCGGGCGACACGCTCGTCGTCGCCAACCCGGACGGCGAGCTCGCCGCCGTGCTGCTGCGCGCGCCGGAGCTGGCGCACCTCACCGCGCTCGTCGTCGACCCGCTCAGGTGCGCGCGCCGCATGCGGCTCGTCAAATGTCTTTTGTGAAACAACGACGTCTTCCGTTCACACATAAGAATTTCCATGGTTTAGAGAACTGAATTATATTAACATCAGTGTTTATTTCATTAATTTATTTAAAAGTTGCACCAACAAAGTGTACACCATCATAAACAGTATAAAAATTAACATATTTACAAGGAAAGGTAAGTGTCACTCCAATTATAGGTGCAAACTACAAATTTATAAAATAGCAACAACATTTAGGAGGAATTTAAAACTAATAACATACAGTTAAAAAAATGTTAATTTTTTTCTTATAATAAACTATAACCCAAATCATTTATAAAGTTGAGATAACCGATTACATTGCTTAAATATTGTCCACTAAACTACAGTCTGCTCTACTACTACTAAATAAATTTTAAAGAAGTTACTAGTATTACAGGTAATTTTTGATGAATCCTTGAGACATTAGTACTCCTATCCCAATCTTTGATAGTAACATTGACACTTAAATTGTGAAGAGTACATAATTCCTTTTTAATCTATTTAGAGTTATAGAACCATTAACTAGTTTATAAAGAAACATAACCTCAAGCAGCTTTCTGCGGTAGAAAAGTGGTTTCATTAGGAAATGTTTTAAGCGATCTTCATAACTCGGAATTACTTTTGCCAGATTACATTGGTATGTAAGGTGCCATAAAAATCGTTTCTGAATACCCTCCAGTCGTTTGATATATATATGATAGTGTGGGTTCTACAGTATTCTAAGCCTCTGCGTATTAATGCACAGTTTTTTTAACTCTTTACAATTACTTAGTGAGGGCTCAAGTGAAAACCCTGTGGGACCCCAGAAAAAAGCAGTAAAAGGCTTAGATTTATGACCGCTGACTACTACTACTGATTTTCTATTTACTAGATAAGACCTAAACTAGTTCAATAAGTTGCCAGATATTCCAAGTATCGAGAGCTTACTCAGTAACATAGCAAGATTCACCTTATCAAAAGCCTTGCTAAAGTCGTGTTTTATTAGCTTGGAAGTATAACGGTATTCTGTAATAGGTTCATTAGTTTTAAGTTTAGGTTCGAGCCCGCCATTAGACTACTGTAAACAAATCTAGATAAGCGTACAAGAATGAAAGGTGCGTTCTTCACGCACGCTTGACTTGGACGAGTGTTACGAAAATTAAGATCGGGCGAGGCGAATGGAAGTTGAGGGGGATATATTAATGAAGGTAGAAAGAATGAGGTATGTTATGTGTATTACTGTAGGAAAAGAGAGAGAGATGTGAGAGCATTTTATTTTCTTTCTCTCATAGCCTGTAATTTCTCCCATAGTGGAAATTATGAATAATGAAGAAAAATAAAAAATGTACTCAAAAATGTTATTTTATCAATGAAAATCCTTAGTAAATTTAAATATTTGTAGAAAAATGATATACATATGTATGTACGTAAATATTTTATGCCTTTGCGCATATACTGCCACATGTATAAATGCGTTGCCGTGGCTGTGCGCGCGCAGGGGCCGGCTGTACTGGGCGCTGGGCGCGGGCGCGGCGGGCGGCGCGCGGCTGGAGGCGGCGCGCGGCGACGCGGCCGGCCGCGCCGCGCTGCTGCCCGCGCGCGACCTCGCCGGCCTCGCGACCGTCACCAGTACGCACACGTACACGCGCACGCACGCGAGTTTTGCATACAACACAGGGGCACTGGCCCCTAAATCTTGAAAATCTTCCCGACGGTTTTAGACTCAGTCGTTTTATATCTAAACAACACCCGTTAGCGAGCAGAACTGAAAACCAGTTTCGGGATTGATTGATAGATAGATAGAATACTCTTCATTGCACTCCACCACAGAAAATATGTAACATAAAATTTATTAAGACAGACAAGATTATAGTGACACAAACAACGCTCTTATCGCTTAAAGCGATTTCATCTAGATAATTTAAGTTTTTGTTCCGTTTTTGTCCTGTCCATTCGCGGTCTGATTCTGCTACACAGAGACATTTTATACTAGGTTGCATCGAACCTGTCGAATCCTTTAACAGAGTGAGCAGAGTCAGATTGCAATGCGACCGCAATCTCATCCCACCATCATGTTGAACATCATCATTCTCTTTAATTTTCATGAATAACCCTGATAAAAGATCTCCGAAACATTTAAAACTAGTCGATACCCGCCGATTGAACATAAATTTAGCCAGTTATAGTTTTAATTAGTTTATGAAAGATAAATAATAATAAATATATAGATAGATAGATAGGGACAACATCACATACATTGCTCTGTATATCCCAAAGTAAGTTACTAAAGCACTTATGTTATGGAATCGGAAACAACGAAGGTACCGTAAATACTCAGACCCGAGAAAATGTAGAAAAACGCGCGACCTCAACATCAACACCACCCACCGATATATACGATTTTCGAAAGTGAAATAAACTTCATGATTTGCACTGAACACAGTGTGTGTTCATTGCAATCATGAAGTTTATTTTAGTCTTTCGTACGTTCATTCAGCTGGAGCGCAACGTATACGCGTTTAATTCATTCGCAGGTCTCTGTATGGACGTAGAGAACAACCGGCTGTACTGGGTGAACACTGGAACTGCCACAATACAGTACTACGACATCGCCACAGAAAAGTTGTCCACCGTAAGTCTCTAGTAATGTTAAGGGAATACATGTTCTGTCCTGAGTTATTTCGACTTCTAATGAAACACAGTTACTGTTGCAACGAGACTGTCATTTCTTCTTTTTCTTTTAATATCAAATATACAGCTTATATGGAATCGGGCGTCGAGATTATTTTGATATAAACTTCAAGTGTTACATGTGAATTTAACTATTTTTAATATTTTAAATAATTTTCTCGCTCAACAATAATGTCTAGCTATTCATTAAAATGCTGTCAGCGTTCTTGGTACCGTGCCACGAAGAGTAAGTAGGTATTAAAGTATTGTATTTTACAGCCTGTCATATAAATCTTCTTTATAGCCTATCAAGAGTCCATTGCTGAACATAAGCATCCCTCAAAGTTTTCCACAAAAAACTGTCCCCAGCTACCTGCATCCATCGACTATCCGCAACATTTTGCAAGTCGTCAGTGCATCTCGTAGGGGTCCTCCTACTCTGAGTTTGCCCATACAAGGTTGCCACTCGAGGAGATACTCTCGAGGACTCTTTGAGATATGTGGCTAATATATAAACATAATTATGTTCCTGTAAATAAAATCTGACTGTGATTGTTCTAAAATTAAGTTTTCATGAGGTTTTTGAGTGTTGTGGTATTGAATTACCGTAAATTAATTATAAGTTGTATATATGGGACGCGAAAATCTAATATTAATGTTTTTTTTCATAAACTAGAAAATTTATTGTATATATTAACAAAAAATGAGAAATACAAAATAATCTTAGCGGGTGACCGCAATATTATCACGAATAATAATTGTCCTAACACAGCTAAATTGCTTGACTTAGTAATTAGTTATGACTTTAAAATGTACATTAATAAACCCACTCGTTTTAACTCATGCATAAATCATATAATAAGTAACATTCCTAATGCATATGGAGAACTACTAAATTTTGGCACACTCCGATCATAACATGGCTCAGTTTCTAAAACTACCCATAGAAAATAACGCACTCCCGCGGAACGCGTCATTTTGTGTTTAGAAGCCTAAAATTCTTGGAATTCTATGAAGAAAGTAATATTAACAGAGCCTTTAATCATTTCTATGACTTGTTATACTATCATATAATTTATGCTTTCCTACTGAGCGTATAAAAGTTACAAACTTTACTCGACTACCAAAATGATATTATGGAAATGATAAAGTCACTTAATGACACAAATTCTGTCGGATACGATGAAACAACTAAAATATTAAAACATTGTAGTAGAGATATTATATCGACTTTGACATATTTAATCAACCTTTCTTTTGATGAAAATAGTTATTTCCCTGATCGCCTTAAAGTTTTAATCGTTAAGCCTCTATATAAATTTTTTTTCTCTATATGAAAAAGAAAATAAACAACTAGTAAGTAATTATCGACCAATAACATTAGTATCTATTTTCTCTAAGCTTTTCGAAAAAGCTATGTATAAAAGAATACACGAGTTTTCTTCAAGGTTTAGTATATTAAGGAAGGAGCAATATGGTTTTCGTTGCAATAAATCTACGACACATGCCTTATTTAATCTTATTAATATGGTAATTGATAGTTTAGATTCAAAAAAAATTACTACTGTGACATTCTTTGATATGACTAAAGCTTTTAACAGAGTGTCACATCAGATACTACTGCTAAAATTAGACGTTTTGATAATTAGAGGCCCAGCATTGAGATGGATGGATGGAGATTGAAGTGACCGAAAACAAAGCGTAATAGTTGAAAATCTTAGTGCCTGCAATGAACAATGACATGTATAACAGATTTGGTGTACCACAAGGTACCATACTTGGGCCATTTCTATTTTTATTTTATGTTAATGATCTTCCTGGCGAGACAAAAATATGACATTATATGCTGAAGATATTTCAATTTTAATAAATTCTAATAATAATTGTGACATATAATAATAATTTTGATATAATAATATATAAAATTAATAATAAATTGGCTAGATCTTAATAATCTTGACATTAACATTAGCAAACCTAAATTCATTCATTTTATTAATAGAAATAAACACGGTCACGAAAAGATAATGAATATCCAGTACAATGCACAAAAAATACACCAAGTTGAAGCAACAACATTTCTGGGAATTTAAATCGATATAAATTGTACCTGGAAATCACATGTAGATAAAATTTGTAAAAAAATTAAAGGATTTGTATACGTCTTGCGTAGGCCAGCTAAAGTATCTTCTATGGATACGGCGCTCACAGCATACTATGAATATATTTATAAAATACTTAACTACGGAATTATAATTTGGGGAAATTCTTCAAACATAAATGGAGCTTTCCGTGCACAAAAAAAGATTTCGTCGACATGTCGAAAAATTTTTTTTCTCTTGTGTGTCACATAGATACTCATCCACAACCATTGGCCAAATGAATTGTAGTAATGATGCGTGCGCGTGCAGATGTCTGTGGGCTCGGGCGCGCGACCCGTGGCGCTGGCGCTGGCGGATGGGCGCGCGCTGTGGGCGGACGCGGCGGCGGCGGCGCTGCGGGCCTGCGCCGCGCCGAGCTGCCGCGACCCCGTCACGCTGCGCAACAACACCGGTACCGCTCGCTGCACACGTGCACTGCGCTCGGGCGCACAACGCACAATCTTATTTGCAAATAAATCCAATGAACAGTTCCGAACATTTTCACAAGGAGCAGTCCTAAATTCACAGCATCAATCGACTCCCCGCAAAATCGTAGATTATCATCCTGGTAATTCCATACTGCGTTTGCCTGTTACTACTCCAGAACTATTCTTCTCCATCGTTAGTTGGTGATACTTCACCGCATTGGGATCGTTGATTTTAATGCAAATATCTTTACTGCAATTTTTTCTTCCCACGCTAAAAGTATTATAAAATAAGTAAAATAAAATAGTGAGAAGTAAAGTAGGTGTTGACGCTAGCCGTGTGCGTGCAGAGGGCGTGCTGTCGCTGAGCGTGTGGGCGGGGCGGCGCGCGGCGGCGGGCGGCGCGTGCGCGGCGCGCGGCGCGCGCTGCCAGCAGCTGTGCGTGCCGGCGGGGCGCGCGCAGAGCGAGTGCCGCTGCGCCGCCGGCTACGAGCGCCGCGGCACGGCCTGCCTCCGTCAGTACACGCACGCACCGCTTGCACTGACACACCTTCTTCTTCATCATCTTTACAGTCTATCGAGAGTCCACTGCTGAACCTAGGCCTCACCCCAAAGCTTTAGATATATAGAGCTTTAGATTATTTGTGACTGAAAAATTTCTTTTTTTTTTATATATTCACACCATTCTCAATACTGGAGCATATTGAGGTCTAGACAATTAAGTAGTTTCGGCCCACCTTCCAACGAAGATATTTTTAGGACAGCATGACAGGTGGAGAGCCTGTCGCCGTATTTATGTCCAGGCCACCATATAAATCAGAAAATAAGGTTTGGAAAAATCCATTGGTACAAGCCCTTCACCTGGGTATCGAATTCGAGTCTCTCGACTCGAAATCAATCTGTCGTGGAAGTGTTAATCAATTTCAATAAACAAAGTTTAATTTCTCAGCTATCGACGAGATCCTCATCTATCCCCTGGACTCGGACGTGCAAGGGATCCATTTGAACGCCACCAGCGACAATCCGGAGCCGAACCTGCTGCCGCCCATCCCTGGCCTCTCCATGGCTACCGCTATCGACTACTACGCTGGTGAGATAATTTTTATATTTACTACTATCAACTGTGTATAGAAGTTTATGCTGTGATATACGGACGCTGAAACTAAACAGTAATTTATTATTATTAGAGAATTACATAAGGTTACATTATGTAGAAGAATTTATCGCTGGTACTTATTCTTTTACGTTCTTTTAAATCATCACGCAATTTTCAATACTTGTACTTACCAGACAATTAAGTTTTTCGACCCGAAGAAATTTTTTTCCTATTCGTGGCTTTTAACGAGCCATTAAGGTGTTAACATCCGGCGTTCCTCAAGGGTTACACATTGGATCTTTCATCTTTTTAGTTTACATAACAAACACGTGTACAATAAAACCATATTTGGCAATTAAATAAAAATATTTAAAGGCTCTTTAATTCAATAACAAAAAGTTCAGCAGTACTTTTAAGTCCATAAAAATGCATTTGGCCATATAAATTCTGTATCACGAATTTATATGGCCAAATGCCATTTTTTTGAAGTTATGTTTAGCGTAACGCCGATTTGAAGGTGTGGTGTGTGTTGCGCGCAGAGGGCGAGTGGCTGTACTGGGTGGACGGCGAGCGCGAGTGCGTGTGGCGCGCGCGGCGCGCGGGCGGCGGGCGGCGGCGCGTGGCGGCGGGCGACGGCGACGCGCAGGCCGCGCTGGCCGCGCTGGCCGTGGACTGGCGCGCCGCCAACCTCTACTGGTCCGACCCGCGGCGCGCGCTGCTGCACGTCGCGCGGCTCGACGGACAGCACCCCTACGTGCTGCTCGACACCGACCCCTTCGCCGTCTCCGGTGAGCCGTGCGCACAACTTGTCTCTCCGTATTAATGAGTGCACGGGGCCGCGTTTGAGCTTAAAAAAAATCTTCAAGCCATTTCTACCACAAAATTCTTTCTAATGGTCTTTCAAAGTCTACTACAGCGTGCAGACCTCTCCTGCACGAAGCGAAAAAAAAAACCAATACAGGAGTAGACAGACATCTAGACATTAAATACCTTTGGACCCTGCTTTCACCAATGAATTTTTTTGAGAAAACGTGATTACAAGTGGTGAGCCCGTAGCGGTCTTTTGTAACCAAGGCAACGATATAAACCGTACTTAAGTTTTAAAAAAAACCCTTTAGTACAAGCCCCTCACCTAAGCATCGAACTCGGGTCTCTTGTCCCAAATTCCCGTCAACCAACCACTCTGCTATCGTGATTTGACATATAATTGATCTTAAAAAAATTTGTTATTAAATACTTAGCTCGCACCATTCCGCATGCAAAAATTTTGTGCATACAATGAATTTCCGCAAAATAACGCTTGAGTCAATTAACTATCTTAAAAATAATTTATAATTCTATGCAGTCCTTCTGAGTGCTGATTAAGAGTATACGGAACTGTAACTGTACAGTGTATATGAATTATATTATAGAAAATACCCTTTATTTACGTGTTGCTGTGTGTGTGTGCTGGCAGCGCTGGCGGTGGACCCCGAGCGCGGCTGGCTGTTCATGTCGGGCGGCGGCTGGGTGCAGCGCGCGCGGCTGGACGGCTCCCAGCGCGCGCTGCTCTACAACGGCACCGCCGTCGCGGACATCGCCCTGGACCTGCAGGTGCCCACAGCTGCTCAACTTTAACCTAGTGCTGTTACTGTGGTGGCGATGCTTTGTGTGAGAGTTGAAGTGCATGGACCTGAATGCGAGGAGGGATGCTCAAACATGTACCAAGTACTGGATTTGCGCAAATTGACGCCTGATTCAATATAACAGTATTTTTATGAAAGATTTTCTTATTTTATATTTATGAAAAGAATACTAGCAATACTAAATAACATTACTGGCAGTCTTGTTAAACGTCATAACATTAGGCGAACCCTAATCCTGTTATTGACATGAATTGAGAAGGTTAACCAGATGATAAATGATATAATTTGACGACCTCCGTGGATGAGTGGCATAAACACTGGTTTTCAAGGTGTCGCCATCTCGAGGTCCCGGATTCGATTCCCGGTCGGGTCAATGTAGAAAAATTACTTTTTCTACACTTTCTCTAGTCATACCATACTCTCTACCATACCACAAGTGCTTTAGCATCTTACATTGGAATCGGAGCAATGTATGTGATGTTGTCCCTATATATTACTGTGGTCTGGTAGCCTCCGTTAAAATGGAGTGTCTGCTGATGCATTGCCTTCCTTTAGAAAGTGTCTAAAAAATAGGTCTTCAGGCTTGGGCCCTCTTTCATAAACGACCTAAATAAGAAGTTCCACGCCCGGGTCGACGTGGAGGCAGCTGCACGGTGACGTGTGCGCGCAGGAGCAGCACGTGTACTGGGCGGCGGAGACGTGGCAGGCGGGCGTGTGGCGCATGACGTACGCGGGCGAGCGGCGCACGCGCGTGGCGCACGGCGCGCCCTTCCGCCACCCCGTCGCGCTGGCCGTGCACGCCGCGCGCCTCTACTGGCTCGACACGTACGCCCTGCACGCCCTGCACGCCCTGCACGCTAGCCTCACCCTCTCGCTCGACTCACATCACAGCTTCTTCTTCTTCTTGTAAAATCTGCGGTTGTTAGCACGCTCGCCAAGTGTGCTCGTGGCAACTATGGGGAAAACCCTGTATCATCTATATATTGGTAATTTGTTAGACACCCTCTTTGTAGAGTACCAGAACAAAATTAAACAAACCGTTGACAGGACAGACACTGTTAAAAAAAATGAAATTGGGAGATCGAGGCAGATGGTGAGCCCATCGCTGTCTTTATGTCCAAGCCAACGATTTTTGTAAAACCCATTGGTACGAGCATGTCATCTGTGAATCGCGGGTCTCTAGACTCGCTATCGTAACACTATACTATAATTTCAGATATGCATGATGAATATGGCGAATATTACCTATTCACTTTCACCCTATTTCTTCTAACATTTGTTATTTTATACTAATTATTTATGTATTAAATGTAATAGTTTTGTATGCAAATGTAATGTAGTTTTATATAAGAAAAATTACATATTTACCAATATTTTTCAATATTGTCCACATCCACACAGAGAGAGAATGCCACAAGGCATTAAGTCCTCTCATTGGAACCCCTTACTTTGTACGATCTACAATAAAGAATAAATAAATAAATTTAATAAATAATTAAATAAGTAAATATTTCATATCATCCGTATGAGAGTCACAAAAGTCACGATAGCCGAGTGGTTGAGTGGTCGGAATTTCGAGTCGAGAGACCCGAGTTCGATCCCCAGGTGGCAGGCTCGTACCAATGGGTTTTACAAAAACTTATGTACGAATTATATCGTTGGCTTGGACATGAAGGCGGCGACGGGCTCACCACCTGTCACGTTGTCCCGAAAATATCTACGGTGGTCGAAGGGACTTAATTATCTAGACTAGACCTCTGTCTACCCCTGTATTGGGAATTGAGTGAAGATATTTATATTTTTTTTTCGTGGCAGCTTACTGGAGCGGGGCAGCGTGGTCACCGCGCCGCTCAGCAACCTGAGCGACTACCGCATCATGAGACACAACACCGTCTACCATCGCACGGATTTGATGGTAAGTACTGTTCCGATAATTTTATTTGTTGTACAATGAAAGTGAAAGTGAATTTGCTAACACGAACAATTTGTCATACGGTTCGTTTATAAAATAAAAAACATTTTTATGAACGAAGGTCTAGTGGCAATAGCTCGCAATTAATTGTTAATTTAGCTGTGGCAATCTTGCCTTATTGACGACCTCGCGTATTCTGTGTAAAATTTATAATATATATACATTTTTACACGGTCAAACCATACCGCAATGTAAATTCGTAGACCGCCATCTGCTGATTACGTTCAAACCACGAAATAAAATACCATAGGTTATAATAGTAGGACACTTTAGTTTATATACTTTTTTAAGGCTACGGCTTTTACATATAAATAGTATAGGCTTTATAAATTGCGTTTATATAAACATAGATAACAGAAGTCATGTATGATATGTTTTCTATGACTGAAAATGTGTACAATTTTTTTAGGACGCTATCTTCAATCAATATGGATTCAAACAACATGTTATTGCTCCGACAATGTATTTGTGGACTGAATTTTTAGTAACTAGATATCTGTTCTGACGTGACGTCATATTATATATTACTAGTGCAAACACTAGCAAAGCTTAGGTGGATGTGTGGAGAGCGTAGTGTTGAAACGTGTGGTCCGGGGCGGCAGGTGTGGTCGCGCGCGAAGCAGGCGGGGCCGAGCTCGAACCCGTGCGCGGCGGAGGCGGCCGGCTGCGCGGCGCTGTGCCTGTGGGACGGCTCGCGCCCGCGCTGCGTCTGCCCGCACGGACAGCTGGCGCCCGACGGCAAGGCCTGTCTGCGTACGTACACATCCCTATTGTCTACTCATTAAAGTTCAAATTGCTATCTTTCTATCTATCTATCTTCACGCACAATCCCTGACAGGGTAGCCAGAGAGAACAGATCGCCAAGTGTCACGATCCCTACATACTTCTTTCGCTTCTTTCAGATTCATCATCTTCTTCATACATGCACGTCTTGGTATCCGAGTACTCTTGACCCTCCCCTCTTCGAGCAATTCCTAAAATAAATAAATACATATGTATACATTATACATTCAAATTGCTAAAATAAATAAATACATATATATACATACGCAATTCCTAATATAGCTGTAGACAGAGGTCTAGTCTAGACAATTAAGTCCCTTTGACCCACCTTCCACTGAAGATATTTTCGGGACAATATGACAGGTGGTGAGTCCGTCGCCGTCTTCGTGTCCAAACCAACGATATATTTCGTACATAAGTTTAAGACTGCAATATAGTGATTGGAGATGAACAAATTGAACAGGTGAATGAGTTTGTGTATCTGGGTTCAAAGTTCACAAGAGATGGAAAGTGTGATAGTGATATTGAAAGAAAAGTGAATGCAGGAAACATGGTGAATGGAGCTTTGCACTCCTTTATGAGCAGTCGGATGGTGTCTAACAAGGCTCGTTTGGCTGTGCATAGGGGGGTTTTGGTTCCGACACTCATGTACGGAAGTGAAAGTTGGGTATGGCAGAAGAAACATGAAAGCAGAGTAAATGCAGTTGAGATGAGAGCATTAAGAAGTATGTTAGGAGTTAAACTGAGCGACAGGATAAGGAATGGTGAAATAAGGAAACGTTGTGGTCTGAAAGAAGATGTAGTGACTAAAATTGAGAAAGGTATGCTGAGATGGTTTGGCCATGTCGAGAGAATGAATGAAGAACGATTGACGAAAAAAAGCATATAAGGCGAGTGTGAATGGAAGTGTAGGAAGGGGGAAGACCTAGGCGGACGTTTCAAGACCAAATCAGGGACGTCCTGAAAAAAGGCCAGGTCAAGAGTACCCTGAATCGAAGAGAATGTATAAAGGGAATAATGAAAGTGGACGAAGCGAAACAAGTATGTAAGGATCGTAGCAAGTGGAAAGAAGTGGTTTCTGCCTACCCCTACGGGAAAGAGGCGAGATGATGTGTATGTATGTATGTATAAGTTTAAAACCCATTGGTACGAGCCTGCCACCTGGGGATCGAACTCGGGTCTCTCGACTCGAAATTCCGACCACCCAACCACTCGGCTATCGTGACTTCTACTCACTCATTTATTTATTTATTTATTCTTTATTGCACCCGTCAATATGGAATGAAACAAAGGTGGACTTAATGCTAATAACACTCTCTGCCAGTCAACCTTAAGGCAAACCTACTTTACTACTATATTTGTTGAGTCGAACTCGGGTCTCTTGACTCGAAATTCCGACCACCCAACGTATCGTGACTTTCAAATTGCTTCTGTATCATAACCTCAAATTTTCAGCTGTGGCGTTAAAGTCACTGAACCATCGGTAGCACTGACACCGCATTCTAGGAATTTGAAAGAAATGAGCGGCTATTTATATCGTAAATTCGATAGTCGCATGTTTTCGAGCAATTGAATGTGTACTTAATGTCCAGTATTAGTTGGAAAATGTTTAATCATTTAAATTTTGGACAGGACTAAGGTCTCTTAAGAGATTAATTAATCACAAATCCTAATCTTTTCAGGATGTGTTTTAGTTCTTACCTTACTGCTACATCTTTATCAGAGAAATCCTAATCTTACGTTGAATATTTTTAAAACATACAAATCTTTTATTCCAAGTCGTTTTTTTTGCAGCGCACAAGGCGTTCATAATGTACTCCAGAGTAACGAAGATTGACAGCATCCATTTGGACAACGAGACTGATCTCAATTCGCCGTACCCACCGATAGAGGACAGGTACATGAAACATTTATTAATGACCTGAATCTTTGACCTGGATCTTTTGTGTATTTTAGCAGAAGGATTATGTCGGTTCGCAAGAACTGTAGCCACAGCACTGTTACAGTAGATAATTCGAAAGAAGTCGCGGTAATAAGATAGTTGCTTTGTAGCAATAGGAAAGCTTACTTCCAAAATGGAATTAAATAATATGTGTGTGTTATCTCGTTTGTCCCCCTAATACCTCTCGTATAACCCAGAAACATAGGTACCACCATAATTGTAAACTAGGATTAAGATGATAATTAAACATGGAATACACGCAAGAAGACGTTTTCCTTTAACTCCTCACAAAGTACAACATTACAGAACAAGTTATATAATACTTATAGTATTGGTGTCAATACACTAAAATTGACTTCACTCATATGCGGTTAATTTTGGAGGTCGGTCTGCAGTCCTGTTTAACTGTGACGGTCCGTTGCAGGGAGCTGATGAGGAACGTGATTGCTCTCGCATACGAGTACAACAGTTCGCGACTGTTCTATTCGGACATCCAGCGAGGGTCCATCAACACCGTGCACTTCAATGGCACAGGGCACGAGGTGTTACTTGAGCGTAAGTAATCTCTCTCTTCTTTAAGATATTTTATGTTAAAAAGTTACATAAAACTTCTGATTTGTGTTTATATTGGCTGATTTTGTAATTCAACACAACTTTGTGAGACAATTCTTTGATCTGGAATGAATAAATAGACGAGTTAGTTAAGCAAATATGAGACATTACATGATGTATAGATTGTAGAACAATGGACCGATTTGAGAACCTTGTGGAACCCTATATTATATATTTATTAACTTAGAAAACTAAGGTTCTCACAGCACAGGCACAGGTGTTGATGGGCTAATATACAAAATATTAGCTCGACAACACCTCTGCTTGTCCCCGCGAGGGCGGGTAGAAAGAACAGGTTTTTATGTGTACAATTTTGGTGTTGAACTTGAGTCATAATATGTGGATGATTCCTAATATAAATGTACTAATTTTTTTGTCTGTATTGGACAAACTGGAACCAGACCTATCCGTCGATCCAACGCGCACTAGTGGCTCTTTTTTAAAATATTTTATGTTAGAAAGTTACATAAAACTTCTGATTTGTGTTTATTATGTCTGATTTTAACTTTGTGATCTGATGAGGACGGGTAGAAAGAATATATTTATTTATCTTCACGCACAATCCCTGACGGGGTAGCCAGAGAGAACAGATCGCCAAGTGTCACGATCCCTACATACTTCTTTCGCTTCTTTCAGATTCATCATCTTCTTCATACATGCACGTCTAGGTATCCGAGTACTCTTGACCCTCCTCTCTTCGAGCAAATTGCTCACATGGTCTTCGAAAGTTAATCTCGGTCTACCTCGACACCTTTTAATATTAACTTTCGCGCTATATATTTTCTTCACCATTCGGTCTTCACTCATTCGCTCAACGTGCCCAAACCATCGAAGCACGCCCTTATCCTTTTTTGAGACAAGGTCAACTTTCAAACCTGCCATATTGCGAATCTCTTCGTTTCGCTTTCGGTCGGCCATGGTAAGGCCGCACATTTTACGAAGAGATCGCATCTCCACTGCATTCAACCTGCTTTAATGCTTCTTCTGGCATACCCAGGTTTCGCTGCCATATAACAAAGTCGGTACCAACACTGCGTTATGTATTGCAAGGCGTGCACTTTTCACAATGCCTTGCCTTTTGATTAACGCAGTCAGGGCACCATTTAATTTGTTCCCGGCAGTGACACGCCTGTCCACATCTAAATCACATCTTCCATCCCGGCTAAACGCACTCCCCAAGTATACAATTTCATTCACCTGTTCTAGACATTCCTGATATACCCAAATTTCGCACTTCGTTCTTTCTTCGTCCCTTTCAAATACCAGAACCTTAGTTTTATTAGCATTCAAACGGAGACCATTAATTTCACATTCTTCTTTCATACACGTGACTAATGCCTGCAGTTCTGCCTCTGATGGTGCTATAAGCACTGCATCATCAGCATAAAGCAGACAATTTACTTTTATGTCACCCAATTTCACACCCAAACAGCTATCTTTCAGCTTCTGTAAACAGCTGTCGAGATACAGTATGAATAGCCAGGAAGACATGACACAACCCTGTTTTACGCCCGTTTGGACGCTAAACATGGGTGACAGGTCATGCCCTACTTCCGCACACAGGCTTTACAGTCACAGTAAAGTGACTGCACAGCCCTTAGCAATCGACCATCCACACCATACCCCGGCAACAGTTCCCACATTTTCTTCCTTACAACCTTATCAAATGCTTTCTCAAGATCCACAAAAGCACAGAAAATCTTCTGGTTAGCAGCCAGAAGCTTCTCCGTGATCATGCGGAGAGAAAACATTTGATCCGTGCATCCTCTTCCAGGTCTAAATCCGCATTGTGCCTCCCATAGAAATCTTTCCGATTTATCTTGCATTCTACGTGTCAAAACCTTCGAGTACAACTTTACTTGCTAAACTGGTCAAGCTGATCGCCCGATAGCACCCGCAGTCATAATGTGAACCTTTACCTTTATATAAAGGCACAATGACCGCGGATCGCCAATCATCCGGAACAGCCCCCGTTCGCCAGCACAAATTGCACAGCAGATGAAAGCTGTCCCAGACGCGTGGCCCACCATACTTGACCATTTCAGCAGTAACTCTGTCTAGTCCCGCAGCCTTACCACATTTCAAACTTCTAATCGCACATTCAATCTCTTTCATACTGATGACCTCAGTGTCATCGAGGTCCGAGTCTGGCGTACCAGTCACGGCGTCACCCCGGATCCCTCACTAAGATCATCACACGCATACATCTCTCTATAAAATTCGCTCCATCGCTGCATGACGTCCGATTTTTCTGAGAGGACGTCATTGGTTCCCGAAAGCACTTTATTCATTCTAAGGCTGTCGCACCACTCCGGGTCCTTCCAACCTCTTTCCAGAAGAGTTTGAGTTCTCCTTGAAGTTGTGCGACAACCTTTCGTCCGCTTCCATTCTACTCCTTTCACGCACTTCCTCAATCAATGCTTTCGTGTGAACTTTCTGGAGCTTATATCTTTCTTTCCTCTTCTCTCTCATATCCTTATCATTACTAGAGGCCAAGTAGTCTAACCATGCTTTCTTCTTCTTATTTACAGCTTCTTTCACTTCGTCATTCCACCATGCATCACCCTTTTTACTACTACCTCTTTTCACAGTTCCACACACGTCTTCCGCTGCACTAACCATTCCATCTCTAAGGCTCTGCCATATTTCTTCCACACATTCTTTCCTAACACCAATGCTGTCCAGCTTTTCGGCTACTCTTGCTTGATATTTATTCCTAGTGTCCGCTTCCTGAAGCTTCCAGCTTCGGATACTACCGACCGACTGTGGTTCTGGTATCGCCGTCCGGTGGCGCCAACCCGCGAACAGACCCCTAAATCTAGTAATCACTAGGTAGTGATCCGTTCCCACCTCGGAACACTCGCGTATCCATCACCTGTTTTCGCAGTCGGTCATCCATCAGGAATAAATCGATCATACTTCTCTCATTCTCTCTTGTTCTAGTATACATATGGATTTTCTTGTGACTAAACATAGTGTTTGTCACAAGAAGACCCTTTTCCTTGCATACAGCCAGTATAAGCTTGCCAGCATCGTTAACCTTTTATCGTCAACATTCCAAGCACCGACTCGTACCCTGGCCGAGCGGTACCAACCCATCCATTCAAATCACCACATACAACAATTCTTTCGTTTCCTCTAACCAAGTCTAGAACTTCTCTTACATTCTCCCAAAACTCCTCCAGCTCAGCTCTGGACGACGAAGCCACCGGCGCATAAACAGCCAAAAGGAATAACTTCGTCAGTCCCAATTTAAAGCGAACCCAGAGAAGTCTCGAGTTCACAACCTTATATTCAGTCATAACATCGACCAACCGAGACGACAGCAGCACCCCCACTCCCTGGCAGGCGCTCTCGCTCTCCGGGACTCCGGACCATAGAGCTAACGCCCCGCCAGGGAGCTCTTCAGTACCACTGCCCTTCCGCTTGGTCTCCGACAAACACACGACATCTAATTCTCTTTCTTTCATTATTTCAATCAACTCATTCGTCTTATCTCTCATGCCTCCTCTAACATTCCACGTGCCAACCCTGCACTCCGTCCTCCACCTTCCGCCGTGTCGGGCTGTGCGTGACGGGTGGCGGTCCCCATCGCCGCTTTGCGCGCTGCATTTCACACCAACGGGGACGAACTGGTGTGCGTCGCCTTGGGGGGACGCCCTAACCCTCGTTGGCATGGGTGCGCAGTTGTGTAGAATTGCAGCCCTGAAAAGGGCTGGCAGGGGTCGCGACGAGCACGCTTCTACAATGACCCCCCCGGTAGAAAGAAGAACAGGATATTATGTGTACAATTTTAGTGTTGATGTGAAAGTGTTGGTTTGAGACGGGCCGCGTGTGCAGAGGTGGGCGCGGCGGAGGGCATGGTGTACGCGGCGGCGGCGGGCGCGCTGTACTGGATGAGCGCGGCCGGCGTGCGCGGCGCGAACGTGGCGCAGCTGCGCGCCGCGCCGCGCCGCCGCCGCGCCGCGCTCGTGCGCACCGTGCTGCGGCTGCCGCCCGGCGAGCGCCCGCGCGGCCTCGACTTCGATCCCTGCGAGGAGTGAGTACCGCGCTGTGAGAGTTTGTTCGTCGGCGCTGACAATAATATAACGGTATGAGTCCACTGCTGAAAAACCCCGGAAAGCTGTGTACGTTCATCCAGGAGAATTTTTAATCATAATCGCCACGCTTCGCAAGCGATTTTGCGTACCTTAGTCTAGCTGCTCGGGTTAAGGGTATTGGTCTGGTATTTTTCTAGATGTTGTTCCCGCTATCTGACGAGTGTGAACGTAAAGCTATATAGAAAAAGTATTTAAGCAATTAACCCGACCGGGAATGTAACCCCGAATCTCAGAGCTAGCGACACCATGAAAATCGGTGTCAGTGGACAGGAATGACTCCCCCCACCTCCTATTACACCAAGCCACATTTAATTGACCACCAACTCCGCCTCTAAAGTGAGACATTATATGTAGAGGATTACTGATAATGATAAATGTACTAATTATTTTTTTGTACAGTCGTTTATACTGGACAAACTGGAACCAGACCCATCCGTCGATCCAACGCGCACTAGTGGGAGGGCTCGGCCTGGAGACCATCATCAGCAGCGACATCCTGATGCCCAACGGCCTGGCCCTGGACCACACCGCGCGGCGGCTGTACTGGGGTGACGCGCGTCTCGACAAGATCGAGCGCGCGCATTACGACGGTTCGCATCGACACGTAAGATACATTACTATAATTTACGTAGCAAAAGTAATAGAAAAACGAGTGTGCTTTAAACCACACGACTGAAGTAATATTTATTAGGATGTAAATCGTTTGTATGTTTATGTGAATACAGGTAGTGACGCGGTCGGGCGCGAAGCACCCGTTCGCGGTGGCGGTCGGCGGCGGCTGGGTGTTCTGGTCGGACTGGGTGGCGCGCGCCGTGCTGCGCGCGGACAAGCGCGCGGGGGGAGCGCGGCCGCTGCGCCGCCACCTGCCGCGCCCCATGGCGCTCGTCGTGGTCGCGCCGCAGCAGCAGACGTGTGAGTGCCCGAGTGCAGCTGTCCCGCTCGTCGTGGTCGCGCCGCAGCAGCAGACGTGTGATTGCCCGAGTGCAGCTGTCCCGCTCGTCGTGGTCGCGCCGCGGCAGCAGACGTGTGGTGCCCGAGTGCAGCTGTCCCGCTCGTCGTGGTCGCGCCGCAGCCGCAGACGTGTGAGTGCCCGAGTGCAGCTGTCCCGCTCGTCGTGGTCGCGCCGCAGCAGCAGACGTGTGAGTGCCCGAGTGCAGCTGTCCCGCTCGTCGTGGTCGCGCCGCAGCAGCAGACGTGTGAGTGCCCAGTGCAGCTGTCCGCTCGTCGTGGTCGCGCCGCGGCAGCAGACGTGTGATTGCCCGAGTGCAGCTGTCGCTCGTCGTGGTCGCGCCGCAGCAGCAGACGTGTGAGTGCCCGAGTGCAGCTGTCCCGCTCGTCGTGGTCGCGCCGCAGCAGCAGACGTGTGAGTGCCCGAGTGCAGCTGTCCCGCTCGTCGTGGTCGCGCCGCAGCAGCAGACGTGTGAGTGCCCGAGTGCAGCTGTCCCGCTCGTCGGGGTCGCGCCGCAGCAGCAGCAGACGATGTGAGTGCCCGGAGTGCAGCTGTCCGCTCGTCGTGGTCGCGCCGCAGCAGCAGACGATGTGAGTGCCCGAGGTGCAGCTGTCCCGCTCGTCGTGGTCGCGCCGCGGCAGCAGACGTGTGAGTGCCCGAGGTGCAGCTGTCCCGCTCGTCGTGGTCGCGCCGCAGCAGCAGACGTGTGAGTGCCCGAGTGCAGCTGTCCCGCTCGTCGTGGTCGCGCCGCAGCAGCAGACGTGTGTGCCCGAGTGCAGCTGTCCCGCTCGTCGTGGTCGCGCCGCAGCAGCAGACGTGTGATTGCCCGAGTGCAGCTGTCCGCTCGTCGTGGTCGCGCCGCAGCAGCAGACGTGTGAGTGCCCGAGTGCAGCTGTCCCGCTCGTCGTGGTCGCGCCGCAGCAGCAGACGTGTGAGTGCCCGAGTGCAGCTGTCCCGCTCGTCGTGGTCGCGCCGCAGCAGCAGACGTGTGAGTGCCCGAGTGCAGCTGTCCCGCTCGTCGTGGTCGCGCCGCAGCAGCAGACGTGTGAGTGCCCGAGTGCAGCTGTCCCGCTCGTCGGGGTCGCGCCGCAGCAGCAGACGTGTGAGTGCCCGAGTGCAGCTGTCCCGCTCGTCGGGGTCGCGCCGCAGCAGCAGACGTGTGAGTGCTCGAGTGCAGCTGTCCCGCTCGTCGTGGTCGCGCCACAGCAGCAGACGTGTGGTGCCCGAGTGCAGCTGTCCCGCTCGTCGTGGTCGCGCCGCAGCAGCAGACGTGTGAGTGCCCGAGTGCAGCTGTCCGCTCGTCGTGGTCGTGCCGCAGCAGCAGACGTGTGAGTGCCCGAGTGCAGCTGTCCCGCTCGTCGTGGTCGCGCCGCAGCAGCAGACGTGTGAGTGCCCGAGTGCAGCTGTCCCGCTCGTCGTGGTCGTGCCGCAGCAGCAGACGTGTGAGTGCCCGAGTGCTGTCTGGCTCGGAGCAGGCGCTCGACGGCGCACCGAGGAGACATTCTGAAGTTTAAAAAAAGTTTTATAATTAAAAATACTATTTGTTCATCTCACCGTTACATGCCATCCCTCGCTTGGCTCTATTACTAACTAAAAGTACCTTTTTGATTTTAGGTGAAAAGGACCCTTGTTCAATCCTTAACGGTGGTTGCGCGGAGATTTGCTCTCTGGACGTGAAAGGTCACGTTACGTGCTCATGTGGAGAGGGTCGGACGCTGGGGAGAGATGGACTATCCTGTGCTCCGGCGCGGGCTGTCAGTTGCGGGCCGGAAGAGTTCGCGTGCGCTGAAGGCTCCTGCGTGCCGCTCGACCTCGTGTGCGATGGTGTTCCACACTGCAGTGATAGCCCCGACGCAAGTGACGAAGATCTATACTACTGCAGTTAGTATTCTCATTTGTCTCCTCTTCTTCTTTTCTTATTCTTTACTATCAAGAGTACACCAGTTGAAATTAAGCCTCCCCTAAAATTGTTATCTTACAAACATTTTATACCAAGTGGTGTCCGTGCAAGACAGCTGGCAGGATCCGAGAACACCATTTTAGAATATACCATGATGACAGTCATTTACATAATTAGTCGTTGGTTGATTAAAATATGAAATAAAATATTTTGAGTTGAATTTATGTACACAGTTGATGTAAAAATCTCTTATACTGTACCCACAGATAAGAACTCAAAATTATTGAACCATCATAAATGTTTACGTATGTTATGTGTATTTTGTTATGTCGCTTTGATATTATCTGAAATAATAATATAGTCATTGGGTTACAAACTGAGCGGACTAGTTTCGGTCCTTCGAGCCGGATGTCCGTTGTATAGAGCGGTAAACTGAGCGTGCGCGTGCCGCAGCGTCGCGCGCGTGCCCGGCGGGCTGGCTGGCGTGCGGCGCGGGCGGGCGCTGCGTGGCGCGCGCCGCGCTGTGCGACGGCCGCGTCGACTGCGACGACGGCGCGGACGAGCGCGCCTGCGACTGCCCACCCACTCAAATCAAGTACTGTTACCTTACCTTTGTAGCTGACGGTCTACAGAACTGCCTTGTGTATATTATTATGAAATTGCCACTCTAGGACATTTCTACTAACTGTTATTTAGAGTGTTAGTAAGAATGACAAATATTTTGCATAAAGAGAATAATAATAATAAATATCTTCACGCAATTACCAATACAAGGGTACATAGAGGTCTAGTCTAGACAATTAAGTCCCTTCGACTCACCTTCCACCGAAGATATTTTCGGGACAACGTGACAGGTGGTGAGCCCGTCGCCGTCATTATGTCCAAGCTAACGATATTCGTATAAAAATTTTTGAAAAACCCATTGGTACGAGCCTGCCAACTGGAGATCGGACTCGAAATTCCGACCACCCAACCACTCGGCTATCGTGACTCGCATAAAGAGATAAGACATTATTCAAATTATTGAAGAAGAAAGCTCTCTAGTGAAAGTATTGTATGTATTTACATTAGATACGTGTACCTGCACAAAATTACAGCATGCTGTTGTTTTCGAGTGATTAAAGTTTCATTGTAGAATCATAATCGCACTAGAAAACTGTTGTTAAGCTGTAATGACAAAGAATTAAATTGAGATATGAAATGAATATTTCATTGCATATCCGCGGTGGATTGAGTGAGCGCGTGCCGCAGGTGCGACGACGGGCAGTGCGTGGAGCTGGCGGCGCGCTGCGACGGCGCGGCGCAGTGCGCGGACGCGTCGGACGAGCGCGGCTGCCCGCGCGCCGCGTGCGCCGCGCTCGGCCCGCGCGCGCTGCGCTGCGGCGCCGCCGACGCCTGCTACCTGCCCGCCTGGCGCTGCGACGCCGTGCCCGACTGCCCCGACGGCGCGGACGAGCTGCACTGCCACACCGGTACGCTGCCGCTCCGATGCACTGCGCTCTGTGCACTGCCGCTCCGATGCACTGCGCTCTGTGCACTGCCGCTCCGATGCACTGCGCTCTGTGCACTGCCGCTCCGATGCACTGCGCTCTGTGCACTGCCGCTCCGATGCACTGCGCTCTGTGCACTGCCGCTCCGATACACTGCGCTCTGTGTACTGCCGCTCCGATACACTGCGCTCTGTGCACTGCCGCTCCGATACACTGTGGTCTGTGCACTGCCGCTCCGATACACTGCGCTCTTTGCACTGCCACACCGGTACACTGCCGCTCCGATACATTGCCGCTTCGGTGCACTGCGCTCTGTACACACTGCCGCTCCGATACATTGCCGCTTCGGTACACTGCCGCTTTGGTACATTGGCGCTCCTGTAACTGCCGATCCGGTACGGTGCCGCACTGTGCAATGCTGTTCCGGATACTACCGCCCTGTTATGCTGCCACTCCGATACAGTGTCGCTTCGGTACATTGCCGCTCCTGTACTCTACCGCTTCGGTACTAGCTCGTATAATACATTGCGGTGCAGCCGCTGCGCCTCGGAACTGCTGTATCATTCTTTAAACTCTATTACTGGAAAGGATTCAAATAAAGTGTTTAACAAACCACGTTCTTTAACTCTAGCTTATAACGCAGCATAAAGAGGTTATGTACTATATGGCTAGCAAAATCACTCAATGGTATTGAGTATTACCATAGAGGTAATAAATAATGTTCCAGCTGCCTGGTCGTTGGTTAGGAAAGAGAGATGAAATAAAATTATTCATATTTTGTTTTCTTTTTTTTATGGAAAAGGAAGCCAAACGAGCAGGTGGCTCACATGATGGTAAGTGATTACCGCCGCCCATGAACATCCGCAATACCAGACGCGTTGCTGGCCTTTGAGAAAGGCGTGGGCCGCCGGTTACCTGCACTCACCAAACGAAACGGAGAAGTTTGTTAAAATTCTACTTCACGCCGGTATTCTGTGAGGTTGTGGTACTTCCCCGGTCGAGCCAGCCCATTCATGCAACAACAAAAGCTGATGCGTGGCTCAACTGTTAAAATATGTTTAAATATTCCAAACATGTTTAAACATTCACACACGCATTTCTCTTTTGTTTTATATCATAATGCAATTTCTCATACTCCGAAAGGCAGAGACAATGTCCTTTCGATTCACTTTTCAGCAAAGCTTATTTAAGTCAACTTGAGAGGTAGTGAGCTTATCGCTGTCATTAGTATTACATAATAAATATTAGTATATAAATAAATTAATAAATATATTTAAACATTTATATTCATCACGCAAGTGTTTGCCCCGTGCGGGATTCGAACCCGCAACCCTTTGTTTCGATGGCAGGTTAACTACCAACTCGGCTATTGGATACAAACATTTAGCAATTCATTCATTAATGTTAAGCAATTCATTTATTTCATCATTATTATTCCAGTATAATGTGAAAGTCACGATAGCCGAGTTGTTGGGTGGACGGAATTTCGAGTCAATAGACCCGAGTTCGACCCCAAGTTGGTAGGCTCGTACCAATGGGTTTTTCAAAAACTTATGTACGAATATCGTTGGCTTGGACATAAAGACGGCGACGGGCTTACCGCCTGTCTCTTTGTCCCGAAAATATCTTCGGTGGAAGGTGGGTCAAAGGGACTTAATTGTGTAGACTAGACCTCTGTCTACCCCTGTATTGGGAATTACGTGAAGATATACAACAATTGTCTAAACCTCTGGCTTCCCTTTTATTGAGAAATACGTGAAATTAAAAATAATTACTTGATGGCTTGTAGATGTTGGTCTAATATTTTCGAAATGTATTTGTTGACACTTGTTCCTTAATTTCTCTCTTCAACGCCCACGGAAAGATACATACATACATACATACATAGGGACAACATTACATATATTCTTTAGGGGACTTAATTGTCTAGACTCGACCTCTGTCTACCCCAGTATTGGGAATTGCGTGAAGATATTTTTTTTAATGTGAAAGTGTTGGTGGAATAAAGAACTTTTGTATGATGTTGTAGAAAGTACTGAAGCGAGCTTGGAGACGGAAACGGAGGAGGAGGAGGCGGCGAGCTGCGGGGAGGAACAGTTCCGGTGCGGCGGCGCGGCGAGCGGCTCGACGAGTGGCGACGTGGAGTGCATCCCGCTAGCCTGGCGCTGCGACGGCCGCGCGGACTGCGCCGACGGCTCCGACGAAGCCCTGCATTGCGGTACATGCACTTATATACCATTTCACAAATTTTTAACACTCCTATTTTGAATATTATTTTCAAAATGACGACTTCCGTGAACGAGTTGCGCACATGCAACAGTTGTCGCCAGCTCTGAGGATTCGATTCCCGGTCGGGATAATATAGAAAACACTTATGCTACGTTTCCTCGAGTCTGGGTGTTTGTGCTACCTTCGTTTTTTCCGATTCCATAATACCAGTGCTTTAGCTGCTAACTTTGGGATCAGAATCAAATCAAATCATTTATTCATCGACATAAGAACATACATTCGTTTATCGATAGTCATTTTTAATCTACCACCGTTTCGTAATGAGGTTCCTCTAACGGAGAAGAAACAGGAAAAAGAAACTCCGTAGGTATCCTCTTTTTTGGTCAATATTTTATTCAGAGCAATGTATGTGATAGTCACTGTCTATATAAGTAATAATGTTTTTGTCAAACAAAACGTGACGCTCTGGCCACTTGCCGCAGGTCACGCGCCGGGCGGCGGCGGCGGCGGCGGCGGCGGCGGCGGCGGCGGCGGCAACGCGACGGCGTGCGCGGCGGGGCAGTACCGCTGCGCGACGTCGGGCGCGTGCGCGCCGGCGGGCAGCGAGTGCGACGGGCGCGCCGACTGCCCGCACGCGGAGGACGAGGCCGCGTGCTTCTGCGCCGCGGGCTCCTTCCGCTGCCCCGCCTCCGCGCTCTGCCTCGACTCGGTGAGCCTCGTGCCCCGGGCACCAGCGGTGGTACACCACCACTATACGTTGGCTTCATAACTATTTGACGTTGCTTTTATAACATTCATTTCATTAATTGATTAGCTGATATAATGCTGACACGTGGAGTCTTAGTCATTTGCATAGTACTTTTTTTTAATTTGAAAGGGGGTAAACTTGACCACCGTCGAGTATGAAAACAGAGATGAGATCATAGATCACGCAGCGAGTTTTCTCATGAGATGCCTGTGTACTCACAAGTGAAGTTTGGAAGAGGTTTGGACGGAATATATTGTTTTTGTTTGGTTAGGAAGAGCATTCCACTATCTGGCCGTGCGCATTATGACAGACAATCGGAAGCGCATAGTCCGAATGTTGTGAATAGTTACGCCTAATTGTAAAATTTTTGTCTGCAAAGGCTCTGTACTGCGACGGGGACGTGGACTGCAGCGACGGGTCGGACGAGCCGCCGGGCTGCGCGGGCGAGGGCGCGGGCAATGCGGGCGGGGCGGGGGAGGGCGGGGAGGGCGGGGAGGGCGCGGCGGGCGAGCTGTGCGGCGCGCTGCGCGGCGCGGTGCGCTGCGGCGGGCGCTGCGTGGCGGCGGCGCTGGTGTGCGACGGCCGCGACCACTGCCGAGACGGCGGCGGCAGCGGCGCCGGCACCGACGAGGACCCGCTTATGTGCGGTGAGTTGCGATTACAAATAATTTTTTGAAGTATGAAAACTTATTAACTCATGCTTGACTTGAGTAGTGAGCTGGTGAGTGCATGTCGAGAGCGTTACAAAAAGTGTGATCAGGCGTGACTAACGGAAGTTGAGAGAGAGATGTAAGTTGTGCTGGCATCTGTGTCTGTATCACACGTCGGAGCAAGATGAGCAGTGCGCGCGCACATTTTGTTTCTCTCTTCCTCTTATAGCTAGTGCATGAAATATATATACATCTCAGTCAGTAGTTATTTTCCGAATTTGTTTGCGTTACGCGAACGGTGATTTTATGATTATTTCTTCAACAATTTACGAATTAATATTTCTTTCAATACATTAAATATAAAATTATATAATTAATTAATTGTCAATCATGCTAAAGAATTCTCACTTTAGCTTTGTGGTCTAAAGCACCCTCTTTGTTTGTAGCGTCGTACGCGCGCGCGTTCGGCGCGGGCGCGGCAGGCGGCGCGGCAGGCGGCGCGGCAGGCGGCGCGGCGCGGGCTGCGCGCGCGGCGAGTGGCGCTGCGCCAACGGCGCGTGCGTGCCGCTGGGCGCGCTGTGCGACGGCGCCGACGACTGCGGCGACTACAGCGACGAGCACCGCTGCAGTCAGTCCGCGTCTCATTTTTGCAATACGCCTTGTCTCTGTGTTGCTCATGCAACGGTTATGCAGCTACACTTCTGTAGCTCTACAGCTAACTTCAAAATTATAACGACCTCTGTGGGCGAGTGGCGTACACACCGATTTTCATGGTGTCGCCGGCTCTGTTGTCCCGGGTTCGGTTCCCGATCGGATCAATTGGCGACATAAGTCACTCAATGTCAGCTCTACGCACACAGCTATCAAGATATTAACGTGTTGTCGTATACCCCATTGTAAAGGAATCGGTATTTATATTTAAAAATAGGTATTCTTTAAATTTTTACAAAACATCCAGCTCGAAGGACCATTAAAGTTTTTTGACTTTCTATAAGCTACGCAACGTTCCGTAGACGTGAACGAGTGCCTGTCGCTGAACGGCGAGTGCGCGCACAACTGCACCGACCTGCCCGTGGGGCACGCGTGCTGGTGCCGCGCGGGCTGGCGCCGCTCCGCCCCCGCCCCCCCCGCCGCCCCCGCCGCCGCCCCCGCCGCCGCCTGCCGCGACGTGGACGAGTGCGCCGAAGACGAGCCCTGCGACCAGCGCTGCCGGTAAGTGCCCGCATTACCACTGACACTGAATATAGCTTCTCATAAAGAGAGAGACAGCATTTGCCATAATTGCAACGCATGGAAAGCGAGCTGACGACCGAAGTGCCGGACAAGTCGCACTATCAATGGACCCACCCGTCACCGCTCTGATAAATTTGCTCTGGTATTTTTCGAGATGATTTTCCTGCCATTTGTCGTTAGCCAATGGTGTTTTCAAGGCTTTTTTCCCTTGTCGGCTCTTACGACGTCCACTGACAGAAACGGTATGGTATACTGACGCCGTTTAAGTAATAGTCGTAAGATAGAGAAATTACGAAATAGATATACAAGATCTCAGATATTATTGGAATATTTATTGTTAGAGCGAAGACCAAATAGTGGAGAAAATATATAGTTCGAAAGTTAATATTAAAAGGGGTCGAGGTAGGCCGAGACTAACTTTCGAAGACTATGTGAGCAAATTGCTCGAAGAGAGAAGGGTCAAGAGTACTCGGATACCTAGACGTGCATGTATGAAGAAAATGATGAATCTGAAAGAAGCAAAGGAGGTGTGTAAGAATCGTGACACTTAGCGATCTGTTTTCTCTGGATACCCCGTCAGGGACTGTGCGTGAAAAGAAATATATAAATAAATATAATTTTTTTTTTGGAAAGTGAGAATAGATTCAAAATTCACCGAGAGCATTCAATCATTCAATTATACTTCCGTTTTGTGGGAAATTTTAAATAATAAATATATAAAGATACTCTTCAATAAATACCGCGTTCTGAAAAAGAATTCAAGCCAATCCATAGGTTACTTTTCCAGTTTACAGTCACAAACATACTCCTTCAGCAGCTAAATTTGTATATATAAGACGGTCTTTTGTTTCAGGAACACAATCGGCAGCTTTGTGTGCTCCTGCAACGAAGGCTACAAGCTTATGGCTGACGGCATCAGTTGCGAACCCATTTCTTGTGAGTGCTTACTTAATATTACATTGATTGAAAGTATCTCTTTGTGATTTATATCTTACAGCTTTTTATCTATGTGCCTCATCAGCATTTTAAATGATTCTATATTTTTAAATATATACATATCAACATGTAAGTATGTATGGATGAAGGGCATAGGCATAGGCAAGGAGTTCGCCACGCTAACCAAACGAATTGACGCTGCGCTACGCCATCCGTTTGCTCAATATTCATCTAGTGCTTTTAAATACAGTTGTTCGGTCATGTAGCTGCTAATGGAAAGGGAGGATCCCTTCGAGGCAAGGGTTGTTAGAACGCCTAATCGTACGCCGGTATCCCACAGAAAGATGGAGATCTTGATACTACCTTGATCTTCATTACAGATATATTATCTATATATCAACATGGCTCGTAGAAGTAACAAACTTTAGAGAAGAAAGGAAAAAGTGGCAACCTCGTACAAGCAAACGCAGTGTAGGACAGCACAGTGAGGATCCCACGAGATGGAGGGACTACTTATAAAATGCTGCTTTGGAGAGGCCTATGCTCAGCAGTGGACTCTTGAAAAGCTATAAAGTAGTAGAATAAGATTATCTATATAAACTCTTTTTTCAGCTATCAAAGCATCCCTGATATTCACCAACCGTTACTACATTCGGCAAACGACGATCGTGAGCGAGAGCGCGGCGCCCGGCTCGGCGGTCACCTCGCTGCTGGTGCACAACCTGACCAACGCGGTGGCGCTGGACATGGACTGGGCGGGCGGCTGCCTCTACTGGAGCGACGTCACGCGGCTCGGCAGCTCCATCAAGCGCGTGTGCCGCTCACACCGGAAGGAGAAGCCTCCCCAATCCACGGACTCGAACTCACCACCGCGACAGCCCTTGAGGTTGCTGGAGACATCTTCTTCTGATTACCAAGTTAGTACCGTCTATGTCCTGTTTCAATGGTGAAGTGAGCAATGGACCGTGAAGTATAAACCTTAAAGCCAGTACTATTCGCTGTGAAATTACGTCTCATTAAAATATCATTAAAATCTTTCTTTTCATTTCAATTATTCTTACGAAAGCGTGGAATAGAAACTTGGTTGTCCTGTTCTTCTAGAAAGGGGATAACGGTCTATTGAAGAACTAACGATAGTAAATGATCAAATTCAATATGTACACAATCGCATAGCAAGGAAAGGGTTAGAACTTTAGACTACGTGATCAGCTGCAAGGGAATATTTTTAACAAATTGCTGTTATGAGGATAATGACATTGTGTTCACTACGCAAATATGACTGTGTGAGTTCTAGGTTCATCATTTTTAGGAGAGGTCTATGCTATGAAGAAGACACTGATCCATAGGTTTGGATTGTAGTGATCTAAAACTTTTGTCACGTATACCTGTCACGTTATTCCAAATAATGTCTTCGGTGAAAGGTGCGTCACAGAGACTTAATTGTTTGGACCTCTGTCTACCCCAGTCTCGGGAATAGTGTGAGAAATAGACCTGTAAGTTACCGTATATTGAGACATTAAGATGAGGGTGTGTCTCAACAGCTGGTACAGGGCGCGACGCTGCAGAACCCGGACGGGCTGGCCGTGGACTGGGTGGCGCGCAACGTGTACTGGTGCGACAAGGGCACGGACACGGTGGAGGTGGCGCGGCTGGACGGCCGCCACCGCCGCGTGCTGCTGCGCGGCGCGCTCGCCGAGCCGCGCGGCCTCGCGCTCAACCCGCACGCCGGGTACGTACACGCACGCACGCACGCACGCACGCACGTACCATATGAACTAGGCTCCCGATCATAAGAAAGATAACAATCGGCTAACATAGTGAGTCTATCTTCTGCACAGCTAGGAATATAAATAAATGCCGTTAAGGGACCAATAATTAAAGCTACAAAAGTGTTAACTAAAGAAGAAAAAGACGGCAAATTAAATACCACACAATTGCAGCTTGATTGAGCAGCCTACTTACGTCTCTGAAACCTTATTAATAAAAATAAACGTCTGTTCCACTTAGCTAGTGATAATTCAGTTGAGCACTAATACTCAGAATAAAGGACTTCTTTCTTTTTATTCTATATCAATTCGGTTGTAAATCAATGATGGAAAAGTCACTTCAACCTGTAACACAGTTTTAGCTATCATTAGGGTTACAGCGATTCAACGTAAGTGTAATGAACATGGTCTTTACTACCAATAAACAATTTCTTTCTTTCTCTCAATAAGGCTCCTATATAGAGTACAAACGTTAGATATAATATGAGCCATAATTCATATTTATTTGTGTGAAACTTATTCCTGCCAAGGTCATTTGTCTTGGAGAAAAGTAAGTGTACGTTAATTTAAAAAAAATGACACCTGAAAAGCTTTGAAAGCACGCCCCGCCCCGTTGCCACGCGACACGTCCGCGTGGCAGCGCGGCGGGACGTGCGCGTGAGCGGGACGGCGTGCACGCAGCACGCTGTACTGGTCGGACTGGGGCGCGCGCGCGCACATCGGGCGCTGCGGCATGGACGGCTCGGCGCGGCGCGTGCTGCTGGCGGCCGGCCTGGGCTGGCCCAACGCGCTCACGCTGCTGCC
Source organism: Sericinus montela (assembly GCA_029286605.1). Classification (NCBI taxonomy): domain Eukaryota; kingdom Metazoa; phylum Arthropoda; class Insecta; order Lepidoptera; family Papilionidae; genus Sericinus; species Sericinus montela. The sequence goes on along the minus strand of JAGSMR010000024.1, from coordinate 479,943 downwards.
CGCTGCCAACGAGCTGTACTTCGCCGACGCGCGCGAGGACTTCGTCGCCGTCGCGGACCTCGACGGGAACCATATGCGCATACTCTTCTCCAGAGGTACGCACCCATGCGACTACTCCGAATAGCGCCTCCGAACTTCATGTTACTTATTATATGCAAACGGTATTTGGTTTTGTAAAGAAAAATTTCTGTGCGATGCGTATTATCTGATATATTATCGGATATAGTATCTGATTTTAAACTAAATCTAAGATCCGAAAATGAGCACTTGTGTGATGGAACGGAAACAATGAAGGCACCAAAAACACCCAGATCCAAGAAAATGCCGAAATACAATAAATAATTATCTTCACGCAATTCCCAATACAGTAGTAGACAGAGGTCTAGTCTAGGCAATTAAGTCCCTTCGACCCACCTTTCACCGAAGATATTTTCCGCACAAGTGACAGGTAATGAGTCCGTCGCCGTCATGTCCAAGCCAACGATATAATTTGTACATAAGAGTCTAAGCCTGCCACCTGGGGATCGAACTCGGGTCTCTCGACTCGAAATTCCGACCACCCAACCCTCGGCAATCGTGACTTTCAAAATTTCAATTACGTACAAAGTGTAACCTAGTCATTACTTTTGTGTATCGTAAATACAAATGGTAAACGTCGAGTTGCTCACGTTATGGTGGCACCGCAGACCAGATGCCGTGGCTGCGGCTGCACCACGTGTTCGCGCTGTCGGTGTGGGCGGGCCGCGTGTACTGGAGCGACTGGGAGACGCGCGCCATCGAGAGCTGCCGCCGCCGCCCCGACCCCCACTACCAAGCGAGTCTCTCACACACACATACACACATTCACAGTCCACGACCAACTTCATATTAGCAACTATGAATGCCGCAAACTACAGTAGCCATATACAAAAGTCAAAGTCAAAATAATTATTATATGTCAAGTGTTACCAAAGTTAGTATATACTATGCAACTTGGAACTTTCCGTGACTATCCTAAAAGGCGACGAAGGGAAAATTTTAAAAAATAGCTTTGGCTGTTGGCGGAATAACCATTTCGAAAAATGCCAAACCAAAACAACACAGACCGGTGACGGCCGTAGCATCTGCTAGAGTTCTGGTATTACGATCGCCAATCTATTTGCCAATCGTGGCTACTAAGGAAAAAAAGCCGGTGATGCTTATTTCCTGCAATAGAAATTTACAAGTTAAATCTAAAATTGTAATATATTAAAAGACAAATTATTAAAACACATATTAGACATTGTTTATTTATTAAGACTTTGTTTAAAGTACTCCAGGTGAAGAAGGTGGGTGTAAAAACTAATTAAGTAATATTGATTGATCGCGCAGGAATCAAACGGCACTTTGGCGGAGCAGGGCGGCGCGTGGCGCTGCCGCACCGAGGCGCACACGGTGCACAAGCCCATGGACCTGCGGGTGTACCACCCAGCGCGCCAGCCGCCCGCGCCCGGTGCGTACCGCGCCTTCGGTGCTCCGTGTCTGTTTTGTAGATTTGGACTGCACCATCCTAGAAACAATAAAAATATATATCTTAACGCCATTCCAAATGCCGGGGTAAATAGAGTCGAGACAATTTTTTTTATAGAAAAAGGAAGGCAAACGAGCAGGTGGCTCACGTGATGGTAAGTGATTACCGCCGCCCATGAACACCCACAATACCAGAGGCATCGCAGATGCGTTGCCGCCTTTAGAGTGCCTCCTCCCTGACCCCCAAAATTGGGGGAAGGGGGGTGTGTGGGCCCTTACAAATAAGTCCTTCCGACCCACCTTTCACCGAAGACATTTTTTGGGAAAACGTGACAGGTGGTGAGTCTGTCACTGTATTTTTGCCCATGCCAATGATATAATTTGTACATAAATTTTAAAACATCAGTTGTTAGTAGTTGAACCGAATTCTGCAGAGTTGTCGGCGCTGTGCGAGCGCCTGAACTGCTCGGGGCTGTGCCTGCTGACGCCGGGCGAGGGGGCAGCGGGCGGCGGGGGCGGGGCGAGCGCGCGCTGCGAGTGCCCCGAGCACTTCGTGCTGGCGGCGGACGGCCGCTCCTGCGCGCCCAACTGCACCGCGGCGCAGTTCGTGTGCCGCACCACGCTCAAGTGCATTCCGTTCTGGTGGCGCTGCGACACACAGGTGCCAAGCCTTCCAACTTCCGGCGCGTGATGTGCGTGCGCGGTAATGCGATCAATGTTAATAAACGACGCGCGTCGCAGGACGACTGCGGCGACGGGTCGGACGAGCCGGCGACGTGCCCGCAGTTCCGCTGCGCGCCGGGGCAGTTCCAGTGCGGCAGCGGGCAGTGCGCGCACCCGGCGCACATCTGCGACGGCACGCAGCACTGCCGCGACGGCAGCGACGAGCGCGACTGCGACGCGTTCGCCTGCCTCGGCACGCAGTTCAAGTGCCGCGCCAACGCCAGCGCGCGCGCGCCCGCCCGCTGCGTGCCCGCCGCCGCGCGCTGCGACGGCCGCGACGACTGCGCCGACGGCGACGACGAGCGCGACTGCCCGCCGCGCACCTGCCCGCCGCAGCACGTGCGTGCCGACCCTCTATTGCTACATTCTTCATTCCTTGCGAGTTTAACTAGTAGAGAAACTCTTATATATCCTGGTATGGTGGTGGTCATGATATGGTTTGCATGTTGCAGTTCACGTGCGCGAACGGAGCATGCGTGCCGCTGGTGTGGGTGTGCGACGAGGACTCGGACTGCGGCGACGGCTCGGACGAGGGCGCCGTGTGCGCGGCGCGCCGCTGCGCGCGCGACGAATTCCGCTGCGCGTCCGGTCGCTGCGTGCCGCGCGAGTGGCTCTGCGATGCGGAGGTACCGCCCCTCTCTATCTCTTGTCACCTCTTGACCCTCTCCACAGCTTCGGACAGCGAGCTCACGCCACACTGCTTGCAGGCGGACTGCCCGGGACGCGAGGACGAAGCGGACTGCTCGTCGCGAGCCGCCGCGCCCTGCGAGCCCACATACTTCCGCTGCCCCGACTCGCGTTGCATCCCGGGACGCTGGCGCTGCGACTTCGAGGATGACTGCGGCGACGGAGCCGATGAACTGAACTGTACCCCGCGCAATTGTTCCGAATCTGAGTTTCGGTGAGACAGAATTTGTACTTATTAAAAGTCGTTGTTAGGAGGCTTTGGTAGGCCGTCATAATGATGAAACGGTCCCGACAGATGCGCGAACGGCGAGTGCATCCGCGGCGCGCTGCGCTGCTCGGGCGCGGTGGAGTGCGCGGACGGCTCGGACGAGGCGGGCTGCGCGCCCGACTGCCGCCCGCACGCGCGCCCTGCACGCACTCGCGCCAGTGCGTGCTCAGGTACTCTCGCGTTATGTTCCGAATTATAAACATAATACTCCGTCACGTGGAAACATATAACATCTAGTGACATTTGGTAAAAGTTTTCTGTGCAATTGTTATGCGCAGCGAATGGTGGTGCGACGGGGAGGTGGACTGCGGGGACGGCTCGGACGAAGCGGACTGCGCGTCCGCGACGAACGCGACCGCGGCGGCAGCGGCAGCGGCGGCGGCGGCGGGCGCGGGCGCGCAGTGCGGCGCGCGGCTGCGCTGCGGCGCGCGCGCCTGCCTGCCGCCCGCCTGGCGCTGCGACGCGCGCCGCGACTGCGCCGACGGCTCGGACGAGGAGCCGCACATGTGCGCGCACACCGCCTGCCCGCCGCCCATGCTCAGGTGCCGCCGGCTCGCCCGCCGAGCTAACTAAATATTCTATCTACTAAATATTCTGCCATCTCCGACGTTCGCTATTTAAATCTATCCACACGAGCAAATGGTCCTTCGAGCCGGACAGTTGTTTAATTTTAAACTATAATTGCAGATGCGGCGACAACACTTGCATACCACAAAATTTAATCTGCGACGGCTACGACGACTGCAAGGACGGAAGCGACGAAAACTTGCAACTGTGTATGTAACCATACAGATTAAACTTTATAGCTACATTCTTTTATCGTTTCGCTATTTTTATTGGTATTGTATTGCAGGCAGACATTCAGTGACGACGGAGGGCTGCGCGGAGGGCGAGGTTCTCTGCCCCGACGGTCGCTGTGCACCAACGGAGGCAGCTTGTGTCGGTTCGTTCACATTTATGCCATATTTTCGCTTAACATCTACACTATAAATATAAAATAGATGCATATAATCCACTATAAACAGGACAATATATAACATTAACGTCACTACATGTTTTGTTTCGTAACGAAAACCTATGAAGCCGTTAAACTGCAGCGTTCAACTACAAAATATATAATCAATCGACGTAACTGTTAATGTCAATGTAGAAAATCACTTTTTCTACATTTTTTCGGGCCTCGCTGGTACCTTCTACGTTTCTGATTCCATAACACAAATGCTTTAACTGCTGACTTTGGAATCGGAGGATATTGTCCTTAGCTAAGTTTGTATAACCTCCCTCGTCCGTTACCCTACGACCTACGAGCATTGAGTTCAAGTTCCCGACAGAGCGCGGCGCGTGCAGCTGGCGCGCGTGCCCGCAGCTCTGCCTGCCCAAGCACGAGCACAACTTCACCTGCAAGTGAGTACGCAGCTGTAGATCATCTAAATCACTAAATGGCGCTAGCACACTTTTACATTGCGATATGGCATGGCTTAGACCGGCATGTATGGTTATTTGGTAGTTTTAAAACCAAAAACTTCTTTATTTCCTAAACAACGTTGGGATAAGTAAAAAAATATGTCTTCTCGCCATCACAATACACTGAAGCAGACAGAGGTCAAGACACATTAGTCTATACGATCCACGGAAAAACATGTTTTGGGACATCGTGACAGTTGATGAGTCCGTCGCTGTTATTATAATAAACTTTGTAAGTCACTACGGTCGATTTGGGCCCTGTACACACTGTTAGTTCTTGTCTTGTTAGACTCTACTATGCAACATACTATAAAAGTCACGATAGCCGAGTGCTTGGGTTGTCGGAATTTCGAGTCGAGAGATCGAATTCGATCCCCAGGTGGCAGGCTCGTACCAATGGGTTTTTCAAAAAATTATGTACGAATTATATCGTTGGCTTGGACATAAAGACGGCGACGGGCTCAACACCTGTTACGTTGTCCCGAAAATATCTTCGGTGGAAGGTGGGTCGAAGGGACTTACTTGTCTAGAAGAGACCTGTGTCTACCCCTGTATAGGGAATTGCGTGAAGATATTTATTTATTATTATTTATTCTATACAACATAATATTGCTGTGTGGTTGCGGCATTAGAATATTACCACCGCCTTTTATCCCATGGGTATCGTAAGAGGCGACTAAGGGAAAATCCTTGGAAATGCAATTAGCTAGCGAAAGATGTCGACCAAAATTCAACGAACCGGTGACCGACAGCAGCGTCTGAGGTGCGAGATGGCTTCTAGGTTAGGTTCTGCGATTGCCAATCCGCTTGCCAAGCGTGACGATCATTGCAAACTCTCCCGTACGGGGGAGGTCTATTTCCTGCAGTGGACTTTTACAGGCCGTTTTGATGATATGATAAATGAAAATAAATAAATGTCTCATAACTCAATTCCCAATATAGGAGTAGACAGAGGTCTAGCCTAGACAATTAAGTCCCTTCGACCCACCTTCCACCGAAGATATTTTAGGGACAACGTGACAGGTTATAAACCCGTCGCAGTCTTTATGTCCAAGCCAACGATATAATTCGTACATACATTTTTGAAAAACCCATTAGTACGTGCCTGCCGCCTGGAGATCAAACTCGGGTTTCATGACTCGAAATTCCGACCACGAAACCACTCGGCTATCGTGACTTTTTTTGATATGATGATGATACAACCATAGACAGTTCACAACTGAAAAGGTTACATAAATAATCTTTAAACTCATTCAGGTGTGCGGTGGGATACAAGCAGCGTCAGTTGGCAGACGGGAGTCTCACGTGTGAAGCAGTCGGTGAGAGCATGTTTTAATTTCCCATACTGGGGTTGGCAGAGATCTTAACCTATTATCTAGACAATAGTGTTCTGTTGATCCACTTTTCACCTTTAAACTTGTAGATTAAAAAATGAGAAATCATGTATATTACTTATATCTATGAATTCTGAAATTTGATATGAATAATATGATTTGACAATCTCCGCGATTAAATAGCTTTATATCGTGAAAACCGACGTGGGTTTTCATGGTATCGACAGCTCTGAGGTTCCCAGTTTCGTCCCGGAAATGGTCAATGGAGAAAACACTCTTTCTACACATAGTCTTGGGTCTGGGAGTTTGTGGTACTTCCATTGTTCACAATTACATAATATCAAGTGCTTTAACTACTTACTTATTTTCGGGACTGATTTTAGCCATGATGATAAATAGATGGGAATAAATAGATACAAATAGATGCGGACAACCGTTATCTATTTATATTTTTTATAATGTAATTTTACGCGGCTTGTCTAAGCTTAACATACTTTAATGCAAACTTACGATTTCTTAAGAATAATATGCAGCCAATTAGTGGTAAAAATTGTTTAAAATTGACAAAACTTCGACTTTGTTCGCAGTTTAACACTTAACGCAGAGCCCTAATTATGTTTCTAAAATAGAAGTAGCCTATTATATGTATGTTACTCCTTATGAAATTAGTATCTGTCAGTGAAAGTCCTGTTAAAATAGGCCCAGCCGTTTCAGAGATTATCCGGAATAAACAGCCAGACAAACATTATAAAAAAAATGTTATTTTGGTGTATATACCGTATATATTCATTTACATGTAGTAAAAAAAATATTACTTCATAATTACAAACAGACACTCCAAAATTACAAAAAATATTAATGAAAATTAATGACAATAATATTAATTTTTATTATGCAATTTTATTGATTTTTAAAGCATATTTATGCTGAACTTTTATGTTATTAAGTTAAAGAGAAAAAAGTTAAAACCCGTTCTTTCTCTTTAATCTAATAACAACAATATTAATGACAAAAAAGTATTAATGACAACATTCAAATATCTTTGAGCAGGTGAGAAGGCGAAGCTCATCGTAGCGGTGGGGGGGACGCTGCGCCTGTGGGAGCTCAACAAGCACGAGCACGAACCGGAGCCGCCGGTGGAACCAGACAGGTGTCTACCACTTTTTACCATCTACCATCATTTTTGTTCATCATTATTATTACTTATCCATTTTAATTGATAATTGACAGGTAACAACATACCACACACAATTATGTAAATGGTTATATTTAATGTCTTTTATATTGGAAATTTTTTTTTGCTGCTTTTTACTTTATTTTAATTTTTGTGTTATAATTATATAGAAGGTTTAGGCTTTTTTCTTTTTGTCGAATGATTTGACTACACTTAACAGCTGTGCTACGATCGTGACGCCAATGAATAGGTTTCTTGGCTAAAAATCAGCGCTGTGTGAGGCCATACTCACACAACACATGCTGAGCCAACCCCTTTTCGGCACAATGCGACCTTTTTATATTTTAAACTCAATATGTACATATTAAGTTTAAAATATGAAAAGGTCGCATTGTTATACTGTCATGTGTATGAACTGCTTGTGCTGAATAAATATTTTTTTCTATTCTATTCTACCATCGGATGGAATTTATTTTAAAACACATCTTTGGGCAGTAATTTTTTTTATTTTATTTGGTACACATATTGAAAGTCACGATGTAATAATCAATTGTATAAAATCAGTCACGATAGCCGAGTGGTTGGGTGATTGTAATTCGAGTCAAAAGACCCGAGAGATTTAGAAGATGTATGTTATGTTTAAGTTGTATCCCCACGGGGCAGGCTCTTACCAATAGGTTTGTTCTTAAAACACTTCGTTTTTTAACGCTTTTTTCTAATAATTTGGGAAGTCCACCCCATTTTCAAAAACGATGCTACAGTATTTGCTAGCATGCACAGATTTTTATACCGAGAACAGTTATTGAGGGAACAAGTATTTTGAAGTTCTTGACAAAAATGTTTTGAGTTGTAAGGCAAAGAGGTGACCCGTCGGCTAATGCTGGAGTCGGTTGCAGCGCGGAGATCAGCTCGGTGGCGGTGGCGCTGGTGGCGGGCGAGTGGGGCGCGTGGTGGGGCGACGCGCGCGGCCGCCTGCGCCGGCTGCGCCTGCCCGCGGCCGCGCCGCACGCGCTGCCCGCCGGCCTGCCGCCCGCGCACTCCGCTGACGTCATTGTGAGTGTTTAACGTAATATTTATACACAGATGATAATGATTGTAAGGATGGTTTTAACATTGGGCCCTAGATGCCGCTGCATGTTGTTTACATCGCGATGTTGTTTGACTGTTATGTAATTCATATATAAGCCACTTGAGATATTGTAAATGTTGCTTCTTGCTCGTCTAATAATAAAAATTCAGTGCGGCTAGAGTAACCTTTCTTTCTTTCTCGCATACCGAGTGGCCCATTGTACCGCTAGTGGTGTACAGTGAGTACCCCAAGTGACCCAAACCAATTGCGCCCACTGTTTGAGAACCGCAATCATCCTAACCCATATTTCAGTTTCATATATCTAGTCATTTTCTACAACCATTACATAGTTTTAAATTAGAATCGGATATTACATGGTTAATTTCCATGTTTGTTATATTACTAAAATAAATAAATGTTTCGTAATATTTGGAAGATTTACACTTACAAATTTATCGGTTTCTTGAGGTAATTACGTAAGTAAACCACTCATTTCTTGAGAGTGAAGGTTAAATTAATGTTTACCGACAGATGGTCAGAGAACCATCTCAAAAGACAAGATTAAAAATAAGAATGGCCTTCTTAATCTAATAACAACAATATTAATGACAAAAAGTATTAATGATTTTTTATATTTTAAACTCAATATGTACATATTGAGTTTAAAATATAAAAGGTCGCATTGTTATACTGTCATGTGTATGAACTGCTTGTGCTGAATAAATATTTTTTTTCTATTCTATTCTACCATCGGTTGGAATTTATTTTAAAACACATCTTTGGGCAGTAATTTTTTATTTTATTTGGTACACATATTGAAAGTCACGATGTAATAATCAATTGTATAAAATCAGTCACGATAGCCGAGTGGTTGGTGATCGTAATTCGAGTCAAGAGACCCGAGAGATTTAGAAGATGTATGTTATGTTTAAGTTGTATCCCCACGGGGCAGGCTCTTACCAATAGGTTTGTTCTTAAAACACTTCGTTTTTTAACGCTTTTTTCTAATAATTTGGGAAGTCCACCCCATTTTCAAAAACGATGCTACAGTATTTGCTAGCATGCACAGATTTTTATACCGAGAACAGTTATTGAGGGAACAAGTATTTTGAAGTTCTTGACAAAAATGTTTTGAGTTGTAAGGCAAAGAGGTGACCCGTCGGCTAATGCTGGAGTCGGTTGCAGCGCGGAGATCAGCTCGGTGGCGGTGGCGCTGGTGGCGGGCGAGTGGGGCGCGTGGTGGGGCGACGCGCGCGGCCGCCTGCGCCGGCTGCGCCTGCCCGCGGCCGCGCCGCACGCGCTGCCCGCCGGCCTGCCGCCCGCGCACTCCGCTGACGTCATTGTGAGTGTTTAACGTAATATTTATACACAGATGATAATGATTGTAAGGATGGTTTTAACATTGGGCCCTAGATGCCGCTGCATGTTGTTTACATCGCGATGTTGTTTGACTGTTATGTAATTCATATATAAGCCACTTGAGATATTGTAAATGTTGCTTCTTGCTCGTCTAATAATAAAAATTCAGTGCGGCTAGAGTAACCTTTCTTTCTTTCTCGCATACCGAGTGGCCCATTGTACCGCTAGTGGTGTACAGTGAGTACCCCAAGTGACCCAAACCAATTGCGCCCACTGTTTGAGAACCGCAATCATCCTAACCCATATTTCAGTTTCATATATCTAGTCATTTTCTACAACCATTACATAGTTTTAAATTAGAATCGGATATTACATGGTTAATTTCCATGTTTGTTATATTACTAAAATAAATAAATGTTTCGTAATATTTGGAAGATTTACACTTACAAATTTATCGGTTTCTTGTGGTAATTACGTAAGTAAACCACTCATTTCTTGAGAGTGAAGGTTAAATTAATGTTTACCGACAGATGGTCAGAGAACCATCTCAAAAGACAAGATTAAAAATAAGAATGGCCTTCTTAATCTTAAGATGATTTATTTTTTGAGATGGTTCACAGTCCGGTTGACAGGCTTATGTCTTGTATTGGATATTTTACAGGCCGCTAAGTTTAGCAATTTTTTGATAAATAACAAAAAAGATTTTAAGGAGCTTCGTTAAGAATTTACTTTATGGAATGTGCTACCGTCAGCGGTTTTTCCGGACCGATACGACTAAGGGAAGGTCCCAAGAAAAGAGTCTATACCTTTCTCAAAGGCCGGCAACGCATCTGCTATGCCTCTGGTATTGCGGATGTTCATGGGCGGCGGTAATCACTCACCATCACGTGAGCCACCTGCTCGTTTGCCTCCCTACTCTATAAAAAAAAGATTCTCTAGAATAGCAACGGAAACTCGATGTTTGTAATTATGTCAATGTAGGTTCGCGACGGCGGTATAATACGCGGCGTGACGGTGGACTGGGTGTCCGGGCGGCTGTACTGGACGGCGCTGGAGGTCGCGGGGGGCGAGTCTCACGGCGTGCTGGCCGTCGCCACGCTGGACGGCCGGCGCCGGGTGACGCTGTGGCGGCGTCGCGGCGCGGAGCCCGACGACATCGTGCTCTCTAACGACACCGGGTAAGTTCTACTTATGTATTGATACCTGAGAGCCGTCACCATCATTGGTTAGTAGTGGTTATTAGCATAAGATCGATTATTATTGAATTAAAGAAAAAAAAATATTTATTTCAACTGATGCGGTTAGGTTAATTTGAAATTTTAAAAATTTTTTCTCTTTAATAAAATAAAAAAATGTGTCTCATGGGGACATTTTGAAATTTCTAATCGTAACCGTTTTGAAATTGTTCTATTTTAAATACAGTATTTCTTCTTTAAAAAAAACTTACCAAGAAAGAGGTCGCGTAGTTTTCGGATGTTTCTTCATCGTTAGTACGAGACGTTGGTCGATTAGAAATGACGACCGACGAATAAAATTGTATCAGTCATATCGATGAACGAACGAACGAACGATTGTATTGGCGCGGTGCGGCAGCGAGGTGTTCTGGTCGGAGCGCGGCGCGGAGCCGGCGGTGCTGGCGGCGGCGCTGGACGGCGGCGGCGCGCGCGCGCTGGTGCGGCGCCGCGTGCGCCGGCCCGCCGCGCTCGCGCTGCTGCCGCCCGCGCGCCGCCTCTACTTCGTCGACGGCTACCTCGACACGCTGCACAGCGTGACGCTGCACGGCGGCGACCTCGCCACTCACCTCGTGTTCGCGCACCGCCCGCTCGCCGCGCCGCCGCTGCCGCGCGAGCTGCTCGGTACGTACGCTGCGCTCTTACGGACACGAACCTCTCCGAGTTCCGCTCTTAAATATTGTACATGATGTACATGTGTCAGTTGACAGGCTTCATATTATGTCTTTAAATATAAGGGTTCTCAATTGGTGAAATGTTAGAGAAATTTTTACCGAATTGATGCCTGAGGTTTGACTGAAAGTTTTTCAAAAACTCAAGCTATGACGTCCTAAACATTTTTTAATATTAGTGTGTTTACACTAGTTTCACTAAAAGTCATTACATCACAAATTCCGATGAAAATTGGGTTGATAGTAAAAAAATATAGTTGATAGTGATAAAACAATTATTAAATACTTTCAGCACGGTTTACCCGATTATAATTGCATTCAACTTACCCTTTTGTGTTTTTTGTTTTTAGAGCACTTGCACTTACATCATTATAAAGAAGATAAGCAATATTTTTAAAAGTATAAGTTTCTTTTAATTAGAACAACGTTTTACAACAAAGAAAACTTTCTTTCTTTGAATGAGTTTAAAATGACCGGTTTTATGCTACACATTTGCAGGTCACTATAGTCGAGTGGTTGGGTGGTCGGAATTTCGAGTCAAAAGACCCAAGTTGGAACCCCAGGTGGCACGTACCAATGAGTATTTCAAAAACTTATGTATTGATACCTGAGAGCCGTCACCATCATTGGTTAGTAGTGGTTATTAGCATAAGATCGATTATTATTGAATTAAAGAAAAAAAAATATTTATTTCAACTGATGCGGTTAGGTTAATTTGAAATTTTAAAAATTTTTTCTCTTTAATAAAATAAAAAAATGTGTCTCATGGGGACATTTTGAAATTTCTAATCGTAACCGTTTTGAAATTGTTCTATTTTAAATACAGTATTTCTTCTTTAAAAAAAACTTACCAAGAAAGAGGTCGCGTTTTTAACGAACGAACGATTGTATTGGCGCGGTGCGGCAGCGAGGTGTTCTGGTCGGAGCGCGGCGCGGAGCCGGCGGTGCTGGCGGCGGCGCTGGACGGCGGCGGCGCGCGCGCGCTGGTGCGGCGCCGCGTGCGCCGGCCCGCCGCGCTCGCGCTGCTGCCGCCCGCGCGCCGCCTCTACTTCGTCGACGGCTACCTCGACACGCTGCACAGCGTGGCGCTGCACGGCGGCGACCTCGCCACTCACCTCGTGTTCGCGCACCGCCCGCTCGCCGCGCCGCCGCTACCGCGCGAGCTGCTCGGTACGTACGCTGCGCTCTTACGGACACGAACCTCTCCGAGTTCCGCTCTTAAATATTGTACATGATGTACATGAGTCAGTTGACAGGCTTCATATTATGTCTTTAAATATAAGGGTTCTCAATTGGTGAAATGTTAGAGAAATTTTTACCGAATTGATGCCTGAGGTTTGACTGAAAGTTTTTCAAAAACTCAAGCTATGACGTCCTAAACATTTTTTAATATTAGTGTGTTTACACTAGTTTCACTAAAAGTCATTACATCACAAATTCCGATGAAAATTGGGTTGATAGTAAAAAAATATAGTTGATAGTGATAAAACAATTATTAAATACTTTCAGCACGGTTTACCCGATTATAATTGCATTCAACTTACCCTTTTGTGTTTTTTGTTTTTAGAGCACTTGCACTTACATCATTATAAAGAAGATAAGCAATATTTTTAAAAGTATAAATTTCTTTTTAATTAGAACAACGTTTTACAACAAAGAAAACTTTCTTTCTTTGAATGAGTTTAAAATGACCGGTTTTATACTACACAGTTGCAGGTCACGATAGTCGAGTGGTTGGGTGGTCGGAATTTCGAGTCAAAAGACCCAAGTTGGAACCCCAGGTGGCACATACCAATGAGTATTTCAAAAACTTATGTACGAATTGTGTTGATGGCTTGGACATAAAGACTGCGACGGGCTCACCACCTGTCACCTTGTCCCGAAATTATCTTCGGTAGAATGTGGGTCGTAGGGACTTAATTGTCTAGACAAGACCTCTGTCTACCCCTGTATTAGGAATTGCGTGAAGATATTTATATATTTATTTTTTTGTTGTTTTGCTCTACTCGCATAGTAATTGTCATAATGCACGCAGAGGGCGACGATGCCGCTGTGGTGTCGCAGTGGGCGCGTGCGTGCGCGCGCATGTGCGTGTGGGAGGAGGCGCTGTGGTGCGGCACGGCGCGCGGGCTGGCGCGCCTGCCGCGCCGCGCGCGCCGCGCCCCCGCGCCGCCGCCGCGCGCGCGCCGCGCCGTCTCCGCGCTCGCGCTGCTGCACCCCGTGCTCTTCCCCGCGGGTACGCTCGCTCCCTCGCCGCTCACTCGCCGCTCACTCGCCGCTCACTCGCCGCTCACTCGCCGCACACTCGCCGCACACTTGCCGCTCACTCGCGCACTGCCGCACGCGGCAAGAGGAAGCAATTGCTTGCTCAAAATACTTACGGGGCCACGTGTATTGTTAAAGTTATATTCACTTGACCAAGTAAGCTTGTTGCATAAATTATTTCACGCTTTGTTTTTACTACGTCAAATAATAAGCAAGTAAATTGTACCTTAAATCGCTATGATGTATTCAATATCTTGTTTTTATTAAGATAACACGTGATATGGCAGGAACATCAAAATAAAAACACGCATTTTGGACTCGCCGAAACATTTTTAATGTTTTGCTAAAAACGTGTTTTCTAGACTCACATTGGTAGGCTGTTATGACACCTGCGGGAAAGAAAAATAAAAGTGTATATACAGGTTGTGTTAAAATAATTGTGTTGACTTACCGCACTGCTTGGCGCGCAGGTGCGGACCCGTGCGCGGCGGCGTGCCACGCGAGCGCGCTGTGCGTGCGGCGCGGCGCCGCCGGCCACACCTGCCTCTGCCCCGACGGGCTGCAGCCCGCCGGGAACGCCACCGACGTGAGTCGCGCCCTACACCCCTTGCACCCCTTGCACCCCTTGCACCCCTTGCACCCTCTCGCGTGCAGCTGCTTATGCGTCTCTCGACCGACCACTGATTTTAAAATCGGGACATACGTACCCAGTTTCAAGTGTATTTCATGATGGGCGAACTTTACATTATTTATACGTTCTTTATTATGTTCACGAATTCAATTAAAAAAGAAAAGTTCGGCCTCTGATAATTTGTTAATTCTTTATAATTGAAACAATGTGATTAGCACTAAACGTAATTGTCTTTTTATGACCGCGATCTTTCAATCACATGCGTCCTACGCTCATTGGCGTTCAACGAATGAATTCAAGAATTTCCGCGCTATATTTCACTGACCTTTTCGTAAAAAAAACTAGGTATCAGTGAAATATACACAATACAATGGGCATGCGACAGAACTCAGTATATCTCATATAAAGAATTCTTTCTAAAAAATCGGTACGGGTATCAAAAGAATGTTATAAAATCATTAAAGAAAACGCTGCAGACAATTAAAATCCTCATCAAATTTGGTTGTAAATAGCTAAAACCTAATAGCAATTCACTTCCCAATCAAATGTCCTTCGGTGAGAAAGTAGCTGTCGGTGGACAGGAAATTGTTGATTTATTCTCTGAGTATTTTCAATCTGCATACAATTCTTCAAATGAGTCAACAAGTTTTGTAATTGAACAAAATGAATTTGTATCATGCGTGCGTGAAAGTTTTGAAACTCTTGTGCATACAAAATTTACTGGCAGGTTAAGGAATACATGGATTTTACCAAATAAATCCACTACATCTAACTTGGTTAGTGATATTATCGAAGTTTTGAATGATGGGGAGGAATTGCATGCTATGTACCGACTTCAAACAGGCTTTCGATTTAATAGATCATTATGTACTAACAAAGAGAACGCCACCGACGTGAGTCGCGCCCTGCACCCCTTGCACCCTTGCACCCTTGCACCCTTGCACCCTTGCACCCTTGCACCCTTGCACCCTTGCACCCTTGCACCCTTGCACCCTTGCACCCTTGCACCCTTGCACCCTTGCACCCTTGCACCCTTGCACCCTTGCACCCTTGCACCCTTGCACCCTTGCACCCTTGCACCCTTGCACCCTTGCACCCTTGCACCCTTGCACCCTTGCACCCTTGCACCCTTGCACCCTTGCACCCTTGCACCCTTGCACCCTTGCACCCTTGCACCCTTGCACCCTTGCACCCTTGCACCCTTGCACCCTTGCACCCTTGCACCCTTGCACCCTTGCACCCTTGCACCCTTGCACCCTTGCACCCTTGCACCCTTGCACCCTTGCACCCTTGCACCCTTGCACCCTTGCACCCTTGCACCCTTGCACCCTTGCACCCTTGCACCCTTGCACCCTTGCACCCTTGCACCCTTGCACCCTTGCACCCTTGCACCCTTGCACCCTTGCACCCTTGCACCCTTGCACCCTTGCACCCTTGCACCCTTGCACCCTTGCACCCTTGCACCCTTGCACCCTTGCACCCTTGCACCCTTGCACCCTTGCACCCTTGCACCCTTGCACCCTTGCACCCTTGCACCCTTGCACCCTTGCACCCTTGCACCCTTGCACCCTTGCACCCTTGCACCCTTGCACCCTTGCACCCTTGCACCCTTGCACCCTTGCACCCTTGCACCCTTGCACCCTTGCACCCTTGCACCCTTGCACCCTTGCACCCTTGCACCCTTGCACCCTTGCACCCTTGCACCCTTGCACCCTTGCACCCTTGCACCCTTGCACCCTTGCACCCTTGCACCCTTGCACCCTTGCACCCTTGCACCCTTGCACCCTTGCACCCTTGCACCCTTGCACCCTTGCACCCTTGCACCCTTGCACCCTTGCACCCTTGCACCCTTGCACCCTTGCACCCTTGCACCCTTGCACCCTTGCACCCTTGCACCCTTGCACCCTTGCACCCTTGCACCCTTGCACCCTTGCACCCTTGCACCCTTGCACCCTTGCACCCTTGCACCCTTGCACCCTTGCACCCTTGCACCCTTGCACCCTTGCACCCTTGCACCCTTGCACCCTTGCACCCTTGCACCCTTGCACCCTTGCACCCTTGCACCCTTGCACCCTTGCACCCTTGCACCCTTGCACCCTTGCACCCTTGCACCCTTGCACCCTTGCACCCTTGCACCCTTGCACCCTTGCACCCTTGCACCCTTGCACCCTTGCACCCTTGCACCCTTGCACCCTTGCACCCTTGCACCCTTGCACCCTCTCGCGTGCAGCTGCTTATGCATCTCTCGACCGACCACTGATTTTAAAATCGGGACATACGTACCCAGTTTCAAGTGTATTTCATGATGGGCGAACTTTTACATTATTTATACGTTCTTTATTATGTTCACGAATTCAATTAAAAAAGAAAAGTTCGGCCTCTGATAATTTGTTAATTCTTTATAATTGAAACAATGTGATTAGCACTAAACGTAATTGTCTTTTTATGACCGCGATCTTTCAATCACATGCGTCCTACGCTCATTGGCGTTCAACGAATGAATTCAAGAATTTCCGCGCTATATTTCACTGACCTTTTCGTAAAAAAAACTAGGTATCAGTGAAATATACACAATACAATGGGCATGCGACAGAACTCAGTATATCTCATATAAAGAATTCTTTCTAAAAAATCGGTACGGGTATCAAAAGAATGTTATAAAATCATTAAAGAAAACGCTGCAGACAATTAAAATCC
Source organism: Sericinus montela (assembly GCA_029286605.1). Lineage (NCBI taxonomy): Eukaryota > Metazoa > Arthropoda > Insecta > Lepidoptera > Papilionidae > Sericinus > Sericinus montela. The sequence continues at coordinate 462,881 of JAGSMR010000024.1, read as the reverse complement.
TCATCAAATTTGGTTGTAAATAGCTAAAACCTAATAGCAATTCACTTCCCAATCAAATGTCCTTCGGTGAGAAAGTAGCTGTCGGTGGACAGGAAATTGTTGATTTATTCTCTGAGTATTTTCAATCTGCATACAATTCTTCAAATGAGTCAACAAGTTTTGTAATTGAACAAAATGAATTTGTATCATGCGTGCGTGAAAGTTTTGAAACTCTTGTGCATACAAAAATTTACTGGCAGGTTAAGGAATACATGGATTTTTACCAAATAAATCCACTACATCTAACTTGGTTAGTGATATTAACGAAGTTTTGAATGATGGGGAGGAATTGCATGCTATGTACCGACTTCAAACAGGCTTTCGATTTAATAGATCATTATGTACTAACAAAGAGATTATCAGAGCTAGGAATTCCTGGTTATTATATATATTACGTTAGTATCCGAATCTTATTTAGTTATATATGCGAATCTTATTTACAAAATCGATCTCAGTTAGCCATGATTAGAAGTAATAATACCAACTGGTGTACCGCAGGGCTCACAGTTAGATCCTGTTTGTTTTTCATAATTTATATGAATTACTTGACAAAAAAATTAACATATATTTTTAAAATGTATGCAGATGTTTTAAAATAATAAATATAAATATCTTCACGCAATTCCTAATACAGGGGTAGACAGAGGTCAGGTCTAGACAATTAAGTCCCTTTGACCCACCTTCCACCGAAGATATTTTCGGGACAAAGTGACAGGTGGTGAGCCCGTCGCCGCCTTTATGTCCAAGCCAACGATGAAATTCGTACATAAGTTTTTGAAAAACTCATTGGTACTGCCACCTGGGGATCGAACTCGGGTCTCTCGACTCGAAATTCAGACCACCCAACAACTCGGCTATCGTGACTATGCAGATGTTTTAAAATTATATTGAAGAATAAAGAGAGACGATGACGTCAAAATTCTACAGAACGAAATGTATAAAGTGCAACTGCGGAGCTGTCACAATAAAATGAAGCACAATGTTAAAAAATGCTATTATAAAAAATCTACTACAAACAAAAGAGTAATACAGTCCACTACGTAGATCCAAGATCTCCTGTCGCATCGATGACAACGAATTTCGAATAGGTCGAGACTAACTTTCGAAAACCATGTGAGTAAATAGCTCGATGAGCGAAGTAGATGTATGTATGTATGAAGAGCGTGCATGTAAGTTCTCTCTCGTTCTCTTTGGCTTCATGTAGTGAGTATGCGTGAAGATATAACACGAGACGACGTGTGCAGGGGCAGCTGGAGTGCGTGATATCGGGGTCGCGCGGGCAGCAGGCGGCGGCGTGCGCGCTGCAGTGCGGGCCCGGGCGCTGCGAGCTGCGCGGCGGCGCGCCGGCCTGCCGCTGCGGCGCGCTGTACGCCGGCGAGCGCTGCCAGCACTACCGCTGCGCCGCGCACTGCCACCGCCGCGGCCGCTGCGAGCTGGACCCCGCCGCCGCCGCCCGCCCCGGCGAGCTGCCGCCGCTCAAGGTTGTCTGCCGTTGGCTATTTTAAAACAAATCGCACCCATAAGCATATAACGAAAATAATTTTAATTGTAGAAGAATTGAAATAGAGTTCATTTGAAACCTGTCTAAAAATTTGTTACAATTTTCTGACTTTATTGATTAATTTCAGTTGCAAATATTTTATAAACACGAAGCTTCAGTTCTTTTATTTCATATCCGAAATTATAAAAGTCACTGAACAAAATGTTTACACTCTTTCCATTTATCCACCTCTTTCAATTTTAAACTACTGTTTGTATTAACTTCGTATTCTCGTGTGTGTCCAGTGCACGTGCAATCCGGGCTACTCGGGGTCGCGCTGCGAGATCGCGGCGGACCCGTGCGCGCGCACGCACTGCGCCAACGGCGGCACGTGCCGCGCGCTGCGCCTGGCCGCCGCCTGCCTGTGCGCGCCCGGCTACACCGGTGCGTACTGCCCCTTGTCTAGTGTCGCGCCGTGTCGAGCCGCTCGTGCCGCTCGTGCCGCACGCACTGCGCCAACGGCGGCACGTGCCGCGCGCTGCGCCTGGCCGCCGCCTGCCTGTGCGCGCCCGGCTACACCGGTGCGTACTGCCCCTTGTCTAGTGTCGCGCCGTGTCGAGCCGCTCTCGTGCCGCTCTCGTGCCGCTCTCGTGCCGCTCTCGTGCCGCACGCACTGCGCCAACGGCGGCACGTGCCGCGCGCTGCGCCTGGCCGCCGCCTGCCTGTGCGCGCCCGGCTACACCGGTGCGTACTGCCCTTGTCTAGTGTCGCGCCGTGTCGAGCCGCTCTCGTGCCGCTCTCGTGCCGCACGCACTGCGCCAACGGCGGCACGTGCCGCGCGCTGCGCCTGGCCGCCGCCTGCCTGTGCGCGCCCGGCCACACCGGTGCGTACTGCCCTTGTCTAGTGTCGCGCCGTGTCGTGCCGCTCGTGCCGCTCTCGTGCCGCTCGTGCCGCTCGTGCCGCACGCACTGCGCCAACGGCGGCACGTGCCGCGCGCTGCGCCTGGCCGCCGCCTGCCTGTGCGCGCCTGGCCGCCGCCTGCCTGTGCGCGCCCGGCTACACCGGTGCGTACTGCCCTTGTCTAGTGTCGCGCCGTGTCGTGCCGCTCTCGTGCCGCTCTCGTGCCGCACGCACTGCGCCAACGGCGGCACGTGCCGCGCGCTGCGCCTGGCCGCCGCTATTAACTAATATTGTAAAGAACCCATTCGTTAAAAAATGAAAATTTTGTCAGTATAATGAAACACGAAAATTATGTTTAAAATTGTTTTAACAGGCAAGTTGTGCGAGGAGTGTATTGATGAAACGTGCGAGTTTGAAGTGAAGAGTGTTGATGACAACGACGGCATGGAGGGTCTCTGCGATGGATTCTGCTTTAATGAGGTTCGAGCATTTTTCTCTTTTGAGTTTATAGCAATAAAATTCTTCTAATAAGTTCCATTTCAGTTACATTTAACACATTGTTAAATGTATAGTAACATAAAACTACTGTTCAAAAAAAATACGTTAAAGATTTGTAGGTACTTTTTTAATTATTAAATATATTATGTTTAACGTGAACGAATTTTTTTATATACGTACAGAAGAAGAACAATTTTATTACGACGAACTATTTCCTGTAAAATATGTGTAATGGATAGGGTTTGTCAATGAAAACTGACACAGAGAGATGTCGGTATAATTAGCACACAAAAAAAAATAATAAATAACGAACTGTAGCCCTCTTCTTTCTTAGATTTATGACATCTCTTTTCAGAACAGAGCCTTTAAGATTCAAATTGTCTGGTACTGCGATCGTTTGATAATCCGCTTGTCAGGCGTGGCGTCAATGACAAATCCCGCTTAATGCGGAGAACTGTGCCCCGTAGTTTAATTGCTGTTAAATTTATAAGTACATAGTGTGTATACATACACATCTTTTTATTGTAGAACAAGAATTCTTAGCCGCTCTCGTGCCGCTCTCGTGCCGCACGCACTGCGCCAACGGCGGCACGTGCCGCGCGCTGCGCCTGGCCGCCGCCTGCCTGTGCGCGCCCGGCTACACCGGTGCGTACTGCCCCTTGTCTAGTGTCGCGCCGTGTCGAGCCGCTCTCGTGCCGCTCTCGTGCCGCTCTCGTGCCGCTCTCGTGCCGCTCTCGTGCCGCTCTCGTGCCGCTCTCGTGCCGCTCTCGTGCCGCTCTCGTGCCGCTCTCGTGCCGCTCTCGTGCCGCTCTCGTGCCGCTCTCGTGCCGCTCTCGTGCCGCTCTCGTGCCGCTCTCGTGCCGCTCTCGTGCCGCTCTCGTGCCGCTCTCGTGCCGCTCTCGTGCCGCTCTCGTGCCGCTCTCGTGCCGCTCTCGTGCCGCTCTCGTGCCGCTCTCGTGCCGCTCTCGTGCCGCTCTCGTGCCGCTCTCGTGCCGCTCTCGTGCCGCTCTCGTGCCGCTCTCGTGCCGCTCTCGTGCCGCTCTCGTGCCGCTCTCGTGCCGCTCTCGTGCCGCTCTCGTGCCGCTCTCGTGCCGCTCTCGTGCCGCTCTCGTGCCGCTCTCGTGCCGCTCTCGTGCCGCTCTCGTGCCGCTCTCGTGCCGCTCTCGTGCCGCTCTCGTGCCGCTCTCGTGCCGCTCTCGTGCCGCTCTCGTGCCGCTCTCGTGCCGCTCTCGTGCCGCTCTCGTGCCGCTCTCGTGCCGCTCTCGTGCCGCTCTCGTGCCGCTCTCGTGCCGCTCTCGTGCCGCTCTCGTGCCGCTCTCGTGCCGCTCTCGTGCCGCTCTCGTGCCGCTCTCGTGCCGCTCTCGTGCCGCTCTCGTGCCGCTCTCGTGCCGCTCTCGTGCCGCTCTCGTGCCGCTCTCGTGCCGCTCTCGTGCCGCTCTCGTGCCGCTCTCGTGCCGCTCTCGTGCCGCTCTCGTGCCGCTCTCGTGCCGCTCTCGTGCCGCTCTCGTGCCGCTCTCGTGCCGCTCTCGTGCCGCTCTCGTGCCGCTCTCGTGCCGCTCTCGTGCCGCTCTCGTGCCGCTCTCGTGCCGCTCTCGTGCCGCTCTCGTGCCGCTCTCGTGCCGCTCTCGTGCCGCTCTCGTGCCGCTCTCGTGCCGCTCTCGTGCCGCTCTCGTGCCGCTCTCGTGCCGCTCTCGTGCCGCTCTCGTGCCGCTCTCGTGCCGCTCTCGTGCCGCTCTCGTGCCGCTCTCGTGCCGCTCTCGTGCCGCTCTCGTGCCGCTCTCGTGCCGCTCTCGTGCCGCTCTCGTGCCGCTCTCGTGCCGCTCTCGTGCCGCTCTCGTGCCGCTCTCGTGCCGCTCTCGTGCCGCTCTCGTGCCGCTCTCGTGCCGCTCTCGTGCCGCTCTCGTGCCGCTCTCGTGCCGCTCTCGTGCCGCTCTCGTGCCGCTCTCGTGCCGCTCTCGTGCCGCTCTCGTGCCGCACGCACTGCGCCAACGGCGGCACGTGCCGCGCGCTGCGCCTGGCCGCCGCCTGCCTGTGCGCGCCCCGCGCCGCCGCCGCCCCCGCACGGTACGTACTTCTGTCCAGTTAACTGTATTGAACCTTATGAAATATATATAAATAAATAAATCTTCACGCAACTCCCAATACAGGGTTAGACCTCTGTCTGGTCTGGACAATTAAGTCCCTTCGTCCTACCTTCCACCGAAGATATTTTCGGGACAACGTGACTGGTGGTGAGCCCGTCGCCGTCTTTATGTCCAAGCCAACGATATAATTCGTACATACGTTTTTGAAAAACCCATTGGTACGAGCCTGCCACCTGGGGATCGAACTCGGGTCTCTCGACTGGTAATCCCGACCACCCAACCACTCGGCTATCACGACTTATAAAATATATAAGTACAAAAAGCGGACATAATGCTTAAAGCATTATCTGCCTGTCAACCTTGGGGAGCGGAATAACATCAAAGGCGGTTGTAGCGGATGTGCTGCAGGTGCAGGGTAGCTGCCCGCCAGGTCGGGTGATCGTGACCTTGGGAGGACGTGTTCTCCATAAGTGTGCGCTATCAGTTATCATATATGCTTGTAATAGTGCGAACTTCGATAGCGCGATGTAGGACGTCAATGTGTTTCCTTAATCCGTCAACTAGCGAGCTTCCAATGTGGAGACATAGATGTCGCTACTGCGGTTATAATAACTGTTCTTGTTTAGGCAGGAAACTGGTGTTTTACCAAGAAAACTCATGGAATATTAAAATTTGTAATTAAGTTGTAAATTTATTACACACTAAGCGATACGTGCAAAGGTGCAAAGGACACACTCAGGAATCCTGCCACAAAATACATTGCAGGGGATTGAACAATAATACATAACAGGAAAGTGTAAGAAAGAAAAATAATGAATTTGGAAATTATAGCTTATACACATAAAGGTAAATAAAATACATATACCACATCTATCTTTAAAATATAATTTTAATAATTTATAATTTGATGCTAACAATTGACGACCTCGGTGGACGCGTGGCGTAAACACTGGATTTCAAGGTGTCGCTATCCCGAGGGTTTGATTCCCGGTCGGTTCAGTGTATAAAAAATACTTTTTCTACATTTCCTCGGGTCTGGGTGTTAGTAGTGGTGCCTTCGTTGTTTCCGATTCCCATACTTCAAGTGCTTTAGTATCTTCTATATATGTATACGTATTTATTATTTATTTATTTATTTAGAAAGAAAGAAAATAGGAAAAACATTTATTCACAATAGATACAAAACTAAGCAAAAACTTGGAATTACACAGAAAAGAAAACAATATTGCCCTTAATTAACAAACATGTAAAAATAATATAAAATGAGTCTATGAAGGAGCATAAAACCGTGAAATGGACAGGACTCAGTAAAAATCGAGAAACACGATTTGCTCTGATCCCGACACTGGTTTTCAGTCCGGCCCGCACTCCAAGATAACTCGGACGGCTGCCTCAGTGTACATGCTATTTAAGAGTGAAATCGAGTTTATCGCAACGAATTCATAGAATAATGGTTCTTTATTAGGCTGTCGGCATTTCAAATAATTTTTAATTTTTTCTTCAAAATAAATATAACGCAAAGTCCCTGACGGTGTAGCCTAATCAGATCACCAAATGTCAAGATCCTTGTAATTCTTTAGCTTCTTTCGAATTCATCATTTTCTTCGCACACGTCTAGCTATCCGAGTGTCTTTGAAAACCTAGCTTAGGAGTCAGGGTCAGAATTTGCTTAAACTGTTTTAAATGTAACATGTTACTCTCTACGATAATGTAATGTAAGAGTGTTGCTAAAGTATTGATGTAATTTTGATACGTAATATACTATCGTGCGAGATATTCTTCTATCCACTTCCATCCAAACATTATACAGCGTCCAAATCCACATCAAACTTCGATAACCTAACTGCATTCGGAAAAATGTTTAAGTAGAGTGCTATCAAATAGTTCTTCAGTTTAAAAGAAACTGAACTTAAAGACAGTAAGGCAAAACTTGACTTCGAACTCAGGACTGACTGTAATTATGAGGGGCCCCGTAATTTCGCGCAACTGTTTTATGAACTTCTACAAAAATGGCCATACTTTTCAAACGAATGCACGTTTATCGTAAACTTAAAAGTACATTAAGTCGATTCATTACTAATAACCTAAAATATGTTTAATACAATAGTATATTGTAGCGGTTAGGGTACCCCTCCGCATCTTCCCATAATGAACTTCGTTCCAAATGTTTAAAAATTGTCGTTTCAGTATCGTCGTAGAATGTACTACCTTTTTTTGTTCCGTTGTGACGTAAGACTGTCTGTATAACAAAGGAAATGAAATGCTTGGCATAGCCGCAAGAGCCGAGCTTGGAACGTGGTTAAAGGTGGGTCGAAAGGACCTAATTGTCAGGAACTCTGCCTACCCGAGTTTTTGGGAATATAGTGAGCATTGATAAGAGTACAAAAAGCTGAGTTTGATCGTGGACGGTCTATAATACAGGTTGTACTTTAACGCAACGCTTAAGACTGCTGACTACGAACTATGAACGTTTTGTTTGTTACGTTCTGAAATTAAACTATCCAAATAATTATATTTAAAAAGATTACTTGGATGTCCAACTTTATCGATTATTTAAAAAAGTAAAAAGTAAAGTATAAATTAAGTCACGATAGCCATGTGGTTGGGTGTTCGGAATTTCGAGTCGAGAGACCCGAATTCGATCCCCCGGTGGCAGGCTCGTACAATGGGTTTTTCAAAAACCTATGTACGAATTATGTCGTTGGCTTGGACATAAAGACGGCGGCGGGCTCACCACCTGTCACGTTGCCCCGAAAATATTGTTGGTGGAAGGTCGAGGGGACTTAATTGTCTAGACTAGACCTCTGTCTACGTCTGTATATGGAAATGCGTGAAGATATTTATTTATTATTTTATTTTAAAAATAGTCCCCCGCGGCTTTACTCGCAGTTTAACACTTAACGCGGAACACGCTATCTATATAGACATACAGACAGACAGAAAGACAAAAACTTGTAAAAAAAGTTATTTTGGTGCATGAACCGTATATATATACATGTAGTAGAAAACGGTTATTTCAATTTTACAAACAAACACTCCAATTTTATTTATATAGATAACAATATTTATTTATTTTTATTTTATGTATTTATTCTTTATTGAAACACCTTAAAGTAAGGGCTACAATGGGCGGACTTAATGCCTGATGGCATTCTACCAGTCAACCCTTGTAATGGTGAAAAGAAGATGGCAGGTGCGATCCAAAGAATAAAAAATGCAATATATATGTTGTACGATACATAAAAGCAATACATATAATAGCAGTATATACCATAAAATACCTACATACATAATTATGATATAAAATTTAGTACTAGCTGATGTCCGCGACATCGCATACGTGGAAACCCTTTATCGCACATACTCATAGTTGGTATTTCCCGAAATAAAAATATAGCGAGATAAATATAGCCATAACTTAAAGAACATTTCCACCAAATTGCATCAAATCGATTCATAAAACTATGAGCGATATACCCATGACAACGTAACAAACAGACACATTAATCGCTCGTCTCGAATAAATAATCGAAGAATTAATAATCGTTATTCATAATCTCGCGACGGCAAAACCCGATTAATCATGATTCTAAAAGTTATAGGAGGTAATCCCCGCTTACAAAATACTAAAGAAAACTTGTTTTTAATTGCTTTTTTAAATATTGTAAAAAGATTTATCTTCAAGGCATTCCCAATACTGGCGTAGACTGAGGTCCCAATAATTAAGTACTACCGACCCACCGATCACATTTCATTTTTGGACAATGTTATAGCTGGTGAGCCTGTCGCAGTCTTTATGTGACACTGTGGAGGACATAGGCCTGTAGTGAACTGGTATCTAACAATGGACTATACATAACAATGTATGTTTATACCATTTCGGTGTTTTACATGACCGTGATCCCGCCCCGGTCTATCTGACTCAGTCCTGCAGCAGCAAAAGTTGACGATTGTCTCTTCCATCTAATCAAAGAAATATAACGTAAACCTAGGACGGAATTGTGCATCGATTTTTGCACCGTTTGTTTTATATACATACATACATTTCAGCCTGTCAAAGTCCACTGCAGGACATGGCCTCTCCCATAGGGAGCATTTGCCACAATCCCCACACTTGGCAAGCGAAGCAGATCGCAGTAGCTGACCAATCGCACCTCAAACGCTCTTCCGATCTTCGGTCTGATAATTTTGGTCTGCTATTTTTAGAGATGGTTATCCCGCCATCTATCTATCGATTACATGAATGAATGAAATATGTTTTATTGTAAACCAGAAAATTGAATAAACAAACGAAATACAGAAATTAAGGTACAATATCTGTATGTTACCCCAATCCTATCCTTACTCCAATCGGTTGCCATAACGACATTCAAGGCTGTTTCCTTTAGTCGCCTCTTATGACATCTACGGGAATAAAGAGAGTGGTAATATTCTTACGCCGTTACTATACGGAATACTTTATTTTAAACAAATGTTAAAAACAACAAACAAACATCGTTGATTTTGAAAAGATTTAGGGGAGAGCCGTTCATCGTTCAATGAATTTTTATAGGCGGTCTAGAAGGAATCTATAATATAATGAAGCCACGATAGCCGAGTGGTTGGGTGATCAGAATTCGAGTCAAGAGACTCGAGTTCGATCACCTGGTGGCCGGCTCATACCATTGGGTTTTTTTAAAACTTATGTACGATTTATATCGTTGGCTTGGATATAAAGACGACGACGGGCTTACTACCTGTCAAGTTGTCCCGAAAAATGTCTTCGGTGGGGAAGAGACTTAATTATCTAGATTGGACCGCTATCTACCCCTGTATTGGAAATGGCGTAGGAAAATATTATTATCGAATTGTTCTTTGACTTGTGACACTGACCTACCATGCCATTTGAAGCGTTAGAAACCGGCAATAAAATGTAGTCACCCACGGCAGCATGGCGGCCTTCATGTACGTCAACGCAGCTAACTGGTTTCAACACAAACAATTATTATTTACTGCGACCTCCGTGGACGAGTGGCGTACACATCGGTTTTCACATCGGTTTCGGTGTCGCCAGTTCTGAGGCACCGAGTTCGATCCCGGTTGGGTCAATGTAGAGAACACTTTTTCTACACTTCTCCTTCTTCACTTTTTCTACACTTCTCACTCCCCAACCACCCCTCGGTGTGAAGTTAGGTAATACATAAAAGTTTTTAAATACTTAAACCTCATAACTTTAAAATTTTATAACATTAAATCTTGCTCAAGCAAAACCTTTTGAGCTTGATAAAGCAATTAAATTAATAAATGATGACTTACAATTTATCTCTGAATGGTCTGCATTATATGGTATTAAGATCAACCTTACTAACAGGCATTCATAATTATGTTGTATAACTGTTCCATGTGCTCCCGAGTACTTGAAATCTAGACTTCAACTAGACTTCAATACCTGGGAGATATACAGAGCTATGTATGTGACGTTGTCCCTATCTATATATGTATTTATATTTTATATATTTATGCATGTATATATGTGTATATTAAAATAAATAAATATATAAATATCTTCACGCAATTCCCAATACAGGGTAGACAGAGGTCAAGTCTAGACAATTAAGTCCCTTTGACCCACCTTCCACCGAAGATATTTTCGGGACAACGTGACAGGTGGTGAGCCTGTCGCCGCCTTTATGTCCAAGCCAACAATGAATTTCGTACATAAGTTTTTTCGAAAAACTCATTGGTACTGCCACCTGGGGATCGAACTCGGGTCTCTCGACTCGAAATTCCGACCACCGAACAACTCGGCTATCGTGACTTATATGTGTATATTGGTTTGTTTAGTTCATTGCTCCGCCTCCTACTTGTATATCTTTGTGAGGCTGTAAATAAAACACTTTTGATTCATTTGCAGTAATTTATCTTTGACATTGAAAACATGCAATTTATTTTACTAATATCCAACCTCGTGTTTGCTTTTTTTTGTTTTCGCGTCTAGCGGAAAAGCCTTGGACATATCATTAACTACCGAGAGAGGGCGGTATAACCGACCGGTTCGAGCAGTAGCGTTTACGGTGTGAGATATCAGGTACTGCGGTGGCCAATCCGCTTGTCAAGCGTGGCGATTACGGCAATCCCTTACAAGAGAGGCCTAGGTAATGCGGTGTACTTTAAGAGGCTATAAGGTATGTATGTGTTTGTTTTATGTAACCACCGCTTCATGTGGTTTCTCCGACGGAGATGAAACATGCGATGAATCTCGGTAGATACCCTCTGCTTTGTAATTCTTTTTAACTGTTCAACTATATATTCTAATATCACAATGTGTTCTGCTCCAAATAACCACGATGGCTGAGTGGTTGGGAGATCGGAATTCGAGTCTAGAGACCCGAGTTGAATCCTCAAGAAGAAGGCTCGAACCAATGCGTTTTTTTTTAGTTTATGTACGATTTATGATATCGTTGACTGGGACATAAATACGGCGACAGGCTCACTATCTGTCACATTGTCCCAAAAAATGTCTTCCGTGAAAGGTGGGTCGAATGGACTTAATTGTGTGGAAATCTGTCTCCCCCGTTATTCTGCTGAGGTGCGAACAACTCATTGAAAATCTTCTCTAAATAATATTTATACTAATATATAAAATGAATACAGCATCCGAATATTTGCCGCAAAACTAAAGAAGTACTCAATGTATTGACTTGCCTGACAGGTCTTTACTTTTACCCAACTATTTGTAAATACATTGGTAACTTCAAAATTACAACATACCCAATACTGGGGTAGACAGAGCTCTAGACAATTAAGTCCTTTAGAATCGCCTTCCACCGTAGACATTTTGGGACAACGTGACAAGTGGCGAACCTGTCGCCGTCTTCATGTCCAAGCCAACGATACAATTCGTACATAAGTTTTGAAAACCCCTCATTGAACAAGCCACTTGAGGACCGAACTTGCGTTTCTTGACCCAAGTCCGATCACCCAACCACTCGGCTATCGTGACTTATATGTGTATATTGGTTTGTTTAGTTCATTGCTCCGCCTCCTACTTGTATATCTTTGTGAGGCTGTAAATAAAACACTTTTGATTCATTTGCAGTAATTTATCTTTGACATTGAAAACATGCAATTTATTTAACTAATATCCAACCTCGTGTTTGCTTTTTTTTGTTTTCGCGTCTAGCGGAAAAGCCTTGGACATATCATTAACTACCGAGAGAGGGCGGTATAACCGACCGGTTCGAGCAGTAGCGTTTACGGTGTGAGATATCAGGTACTGCGGTGGCCAATCCGCTTGTCAAGCGTGGCGATTACGGCAATCCCTTACAAGAGAGGCCTAGGTAATGCGGTGTACTTTAAGAGGCTATAAGGTATGTATGTGTTTGTTTTATGTAACCACCGCTTCATGTGGTTTCTCCGACGGAGATGAAACATGCGATGAATCTCGGTAGATACCCCTCTGCTTTGTAATTCTTTTTAACTGTTCAACTATATATTCTAATATCACAATGTGTTCTGCTCCAAATAACCACGATGGCTGAGTGGTTGGGAGATCGGAATTCGAGTCTAGAGACCCGAGTTGAATCCTCAAGAAGAAGGCTCGAACCAATGCGTTTTTTTTTAGTTTATGTACGATTTATGATATCGTTGACTGGGACATAAATACGGCGACAGGCTCACTATCTGTCACATTGTCCCAAAAAATGTCTTCCGTGAAAGGTGGGTCGAATGGACTTAATTGTGTGGAAATCTGTCTCCCCCGTTATTCTGCTGAGGTGCGAACAACTCATTGAAAATCTTCTCTAAATAATATTTATACTAATATATAAAATGAATACAGCATCCGAATATTTGCCGCAAAACTAAAGAAGTACTCAATGTATTGACTTGCCTGACAGGTCTTTGCATTTTACCCAACTATTTGTAAATACATTGCACCCCAAAAATTACAACATACCCAATACTGGGGTAGACAGAGCTCTAGACAATTAAGTCCTTTAGAATCGCCTTCCACCGTAGACATTTTTGGGACAACGTGACAAGTGGCGAACCCGTCGCCGTCTTCATGTCCAAGCCAACGATACAATTCGTACATAAGTTTTGAAAACCCCCATTGGAACAAGCCACTTGAGGATCGAACTTGCGTCTCTTGACTCCAAGTCCGATCACCCAATCACTCGGCTATCGTGACTATTAAAAGCAAGCATTCCAAAATATCAATTTGTGAAGGTCGCTCGCGGCGACCCCCCTTGACCTTCAGCGCCGGCTGGACCTTCAAACTGTTTGTTACGATGCATCTTTTTTTAAAGGAAAAGAATTCTAAATTAATTAATATTTCGACACGGCATGTTGTCATGATTTTTAAAGAATTATTTTGAAACCGGACTTCATTTTTTTTAGTCGACCTCCGTATATACCGGTTTTCATGGTGTCGCCAGACCAGATGTCCCGGGTTCGGTTCCCAGCCGGATCTATATGATGAAATACTTTTCTTACATTTTCTCGGATCTGCGAGTTTGTGGTACCTTCGTTGTTTCCGATTCCATAACACAAGTGCTTAAGCTGCTTACTTTGGGATAAGAGTAATGTATGTGATGTTGTTCATATCTATGTATGTGTTTATTAATTGTTTATTCAAACCTTTGTCCGCACATTCCTCTTTCATACACGTGACTGATGCCTGCAGTTCTGCATGCATGCATGCATGCGGTCTTCAAGACCTTTCTTTCTAATATTTGTCAATTTTTCTGTTCGTTTATATATATATATATATATATATATATATATATATATATATATATATATATATATATATATATATATATATATATATATATATATATATATATATATATATATATATCTTCACTTATTTTCCAATACAGGTAGACAGAGGTGTAGACAATGAAGTCCCTCCGACCCACCTTACACCGAAAACATTTTTTTGGTACAATTTACTGGTGGTGAGCCTTTCACTCTTTATGTCTCATCCATAATGACTTTATTCAAATTTTTTAAAGTATTGTATTTACCTTTTCTATACTTATCGATCCTTGATACATCACACTCGTACATGACTGTTTTGTAGTATGTTAGATATATAATAAAGGCATAAAGGCGTGTGAAAAAAGGCGATTGTAACTGCGCGCGATACTCCCGCGCGGTAGCACTCGGCACTGTCGAAGGTTTTTCGTCTTAATTAAGGCTGTTTTATTTGTTGTCGAATATTGCCGCAACAAACAAAGAAAAAATTGTACGTACACGGCAGTACTGTCTGTGTCAATGTATGTTACATCATTATGGCCATACTCTTGAACCGATTGCAATAAAATTTACAGAATTTAGGATTTAAACAACACCTACGAGTCTCATGAATGCCTCTTTAGGATGGAAAACATTGGATAGAGAGTCACGATAGCCGAGTAGATGGATGGTCGGAATTTCGAATCAAGAGAACCGAGTTCGATCCCCAGGTGGCAGGCTCGTACCAAAGGGTTTTTCAAAATCTTATGTACGAACGAATGTCGTTGGCTTGGACATATAGATAAAGACGGCGACGGATTCACCATTTGTCACGTTGTCCCGAAAATATCTTCGGTGGAAGGTGGGTCAAAGGGTTTAATTGTCTAGACTAGACCTCTGTTTAACCCAGTGTTGGGAATTTATTTATTTTATTAAAAAATATGGAAAATTTTACTCGAGGCAAGGCGCGTACGGTGCTTAGTTAATAATTTGATAAGCCGTAAACTTATTTCACGGTCTGCAACTGTAGACTGTAGTCATTGTACGACTCTCCCGTAAGTAGGACTTGCCACAATCGACACGCTTGGCACGCTTGGCGGCCACAGTATCTGGGACCTCGCACCTTAAATGCTGCTGCCTGTCACCGGTCTGCTAATTTTCGATCCGATATATTCACTAGGAACATAAATTTCTGTTGTTTGTTTCTTTTTAAAAACCTTTATGGCAAAGAGTGGATTCCTTATATCTTACTAGACTAGACCTCTGTTTACCCTTGTATTGGGAAGTTCGTGAAGATATTTATATGTTATTTTATATGAGACATTTATTTATTATTTTATATGAGAATATGAGATATAATATGAAAATAGCTAGTTCACGTTAGTTACGTTACCAAATTCTGAGGTACCAGGTTGAGCTCTCGGACGGGTCAATGTTAATATTTTTTTCAAATTCAATTTATACTAATTTTCCGGTTTGTCGCTGTCTTTACCAATGTCTGGTCGTGGAATACTGTTAGTGCTGTCTGAATTCGCATCTGCTCGATCAATGAGAAATCAATAAAATTGTTGCAGATTGGGAACATCATCCAACGTACCACGCCACTCCTCCCATTTTATTCTTGTACGGTTATCTAACTTTGCACTCATAATGTGAATTATCAAAACATCCCACTTACTAGTGGGTTGACCTAAATTAGACAATGCACGTAAGTTTTTTGTGACATGATCTACTAAGTATTTAAGTGATCTGTCAGATTCTCGCGTAATTTGTAGTACATTCAATAAAGAATTCAAGTGGTGGTTGATTAGTTGACGCTTGTTATCGTAGCGGTCACACAACAACTTCCAAGCGTTATTGTAATTAGCGCTGGATACCTCTCAGTTAGATATTATGCGATCCGCATCGCCTGTCAGGTACGATATGAGATAATGGAACTTATGAATGTCGGTGATGCGTTCGTTATTGTGCACTATAGATAAGAATGTGTCACGGAACTGTAGCCAACGGAAGTATATATATATATATATATATATATATATATATATATATATATATATATATATTATTTTATATGAGACATTTATTTATTATTTTATATGAGACATTTATTTATTATTTTATATGAGACATTTATTTATTATTTTATATGAGACATTTATTTATTATTTTATATGAGACATTTATTTATTATTTTATATGAGACATTTATTTATTATTTTATATGAGACATTTATTTATTATTTTATATGAGACATTTATTTATTATTTTATATGAGACATTTATTTATTATTTTATATGAGACATTTATTTATTATTTTATATGAGACATTTATTTATTATTTTATATGAGACATTTATTTATTATTTTATATGAGACATTTATTTATTATTTTATATGAGACATTTATTTATTATTTTATATGAGACATTTATTTATTATTTTATATGAGACATTTATTTATTATTTTATATGAGACATTTATTTATTATTTTATATGAGACATTTATTTATTATTTTATATGAGACATTTATTTATTATTTTATATGAGACATTTATTTATTATTTTATATGAGACATTTATTTATTATTTTATATGAGACATTTATTTATTATTTTATATGAGACATTTATTTATTATTTTATATGAGACATTTATTTATTATTTTATATGAGACATTTATTTATTATTTTATATGAGACATTTATTTATTATTTTATATGAGACATTTATTTATTATTTTATATGAGACATTTATTTATTATTTTATATGAGACATTTATTTATTATTTTATATGAGACATTTATTTATTATTTTATATGAGACATTTATTTATTATTTTATATGAGACATTTATTTATTATTTTATATGAGACATTTATTTATTATTTTATATGAGACATTTATTTATTATTTTATATGAGACATTTATTTATTATTTTATATGAGACATTTATTTATTATTTTATATGAGACATTTATTTATTATTTTATATGAGACATTTATTTATTATTTTATATGAGACATTTATTTATTATTTTATATGAGACATTTATTTATTATTTTATATGAGACATTTATTTATTATTTTATATGAGACATTTATTTATTATTTTATATGAGACATTTATTTATTATTTTATATGAGACATTTATTTATTATTTTATATGAGACATTTATTTATTTTCCTCTTACGAGTGTGACGTATGACGTCAGTGATTTTGAGGAAATGTTAGATATTTTTCTTAAGGCTATAATCCCAGCTCCATAAATATTATTTATTATTTAAATCTGTGTAGTAACATAGTAATTAAACATTGTGTAATTTACAAGGAAACATTAGATACCTCATCATTATGGAAATATGTTATAGAGACGTTGTATGCTGACGTAGTAATAATAATATTAATTGTAATGCAATCTTGTGGAATTATTGTTAATATTGTTGTGGAATTATTGTTAATATTGTTGTGGAATTATTGTTAATATTGTTGTGGAATTATTGTTAATATTGTTGTGGAATTATTGTTAATATTGTTGTGGAATTATTGTTAATATTGTTGTGGAATTATTGTTAATATTGTTGTGGAATTATTGTTATTATTTTATATGAGACATTTATTTATTATTTTATATGAGACATTTATTTATTATTTTATATGAGACATTTATTTATTATTTTATATGAGACATTTATTTATTATTTTATATGAGACATTTATTTATTATTTTATATGAGACATTTATTTATTATTTTATATGAGACATTTATTTATTATTTTATATGAGACATTTATTTATTATTTTATATGAGACATTTATTTATTATTTTATATGAGACATTTATTTATTATTTTATATGAGACATTTATTTATTATTTTATATGAGACATTTATTTATTATTTTATATGAGACATTTATTTATTATTTTATATGAGACATTTATTTATTATTTTATATGAGACATTTATTTATTATTTTATATGAGACATTTATTTATTATTTTATATGAGACATTTATTTATTATTTTATATGAGACATTTATTTATTATTTTATATGAGACATTTATTTATTATTTTATATGAGACATTTATTTATTATTTTATATGAGACATTTATTTATTATTTTATATGAGACATTTATTTATTATTTTATATGAGACATTTATTTATTATTTTATATGAGACATTTATTTATTATTTTATATGAGACATTTATTTATTATTTTATATGAGACATTTATTTATTATTTTATATGAGACATTTATTTATTATTTTATATGAGACATTTATTTATTATTTTATATGAGACATTTATTTATTATTTTATATGAGACATTTATTTATTATTTTATATGAGACATTTATTTATTATTTTATATGAGACATTTATTTATTATTTTATATGAGACATTTATTTATTATTTTATATGAGACATTTATTTATTATTTTATATGAGACATTTATTTATTATTTTATATGAGACATTTATTTATTATTTTATATGAGACATTTATTTATTATTTTATATGAGACATTTATTTATTATTTTATATGAGACATTTATTTATTATTTTATATGAGACATTTATTTATTATTTTATATGAGACATTTATTTATTATTTTATATGAGACATTTATTTATTATTTTATATGAGAATATGAGATATAATATGAAAATAGCTAGTTCACGTTAGTTACGTTACCAAATTCTGAGGTACCAGGTTGAGCTCTCGGACGGGTCAATGTTAATATTTTTTTCAAATTCAATTTATACTTAATTTTCCGGCTTGTCGCTGTCTTTACCAATGTCTGGTCGTGGAATACTCGTTAGTGCTGTCTGAATTCGCATCTGCTCGATCAATGAGAAATCTATAAAATTGTTGTAGATTGGGAACATCATTCAACGTACCACACCACTCTTCCCATTTTATTCTTTAGTGGTTATCTAACTTTGCACTCATAATGTGAATTATCAAAACATCCCACTTACTGGTGGTGAGCCTTTCACTTTATGTCTCATCCATAATGACTTTATTCAAATTTTTTAAAGTATTGTATTTACCTTTTCTATACTTATCGATCCTTGATACATCACACTCGTACATGACTGTTTTGTAGTATGTTAGATATATAATAAAGGCATAAAGGCGTGTGAAAAAAGGCGATTGTAACTGCGCGCGATACTCCCGCGCGGTAGCACTCGGCACTGTCGAAGGTTTTTCGTCTTAATTAAGGCTGTTTTATTTGTTGTCGAATATTGCCGCAACAAACAAAGAAAAAATTGTACGTACACGGCAGTACTGTCTGTGTCAATGTATGTTACATCATTATGGCCATACTCTTGAACCGATTGCAATAAAATTTACAGAATTTAGGATTTAAACAACACCTACGAGTCTCATGAATGCCTCTTTAGGATGGAAAACATTGGATAGAGAGTCACGATAGCCGAGTAGATGGATGGTCGGAATTTCGAATCAAGAGAACCGAGTTCGATCCCCAGGTGGCAGGCTCGTACCAAAGGGTTTTTCAAAATCTTATGTACGAACGAATGTCGTTGGCTTGGACATATAGATAAAGACGGCGACGGATTCACCATTTGTCACGTTGTCCCGAAAATATCTTCGGTGGAAGGTGGGTCAAAGGGTTTAATTGTCTAGACTAGACCTCTGTTTACCCTTGTATTGGGAATTTCGTGAAGATATTTTGAATATTTTTTCATTACGACGATAGTATTATCGTCTTACTGTCTTGCGGACTTTTTATAGACAAAGAAAAAGAACTTTTTTTTACTTAAAAGCATATACATTTTATCGGATTTTTCGGGACCTATAACTTTGTCGAAAGAATTAACTAAGACTTTAATAAATTTTTTTATATTTATTTATCTTCACGCACAATCCCTGACGGGTGGGCAGAGAGAACAGATCGCCAAGTGTCACGATCGCTACATACTTCTTTCGCTTCTTTCAGATTCATCATCTTCTTCATACATGCACGTCTAGGTATCCGAGTACTCTTGACCCTCCCCTCTTCGAGCAATTTGCTCACATGGTCTTCGAAAGTTAGTCTCGGTCTACCTCGACACCTTTTAATATTAACTTTCGCGCTGTATATTTTCTTCACCATTCGGTCTTCACTCATTCGCTCAACGTGCCCAAACCATCGAAGCACGCCCTTATCCATTTTTGTTACAAGGTCATCTTTCAAACCTGCCATATTGCGAATCTCTTCGTTTCGCTTTGGGTCGGCCATGGTAAGGCCGCACATTTTACGAAGAGATCGCATCTCCACTGCATTCAACCTGCTTTTATGCTTCTTCTGGCATACCCATTTTTAATAAAATAAAATAAATAATAAAACAAATATCTGGCTGAAAAGAAACAAACGGTAAGAGAAAAAAAGAAAAGAAAAAAGAAACAGTTGATATAGACACAATAAAGTCGCGGAGTGGACGGTATTCCGCAAATATCAAAGCTCGCGAGAACAAAGCGAAGTGGCAACACTTGTTTTGTTCTCGGCAGCGTCTGCTGTACGGCCCTTGCACGCCCGCTACCGTATGCAATATTTATTACGGTCCAGTCTGCACCTTAGGATGATGCATTACCTTAGGAAGGACATCACATTAACTAATAGTTCTTTCAAAATGTAGCATATTTCTTTACATAGATAGATATTGGATCTCAGTGGTAGGTGTCTGCGATCGGCAAATGCAAATATCGCGATAATTAGTTCGAAGTCACGATAGCCGAGTGGTTGGATGGTGGGAATTTCGAATCAACAGACCCGAGTTCGATCCCCAGGTGGCAGTACCAATAAGTTTTTCAAAAACTTATGTACGAATTATATCGTTGGCTTGGACATAAAGACGGCGACGGGCTCACCACCTGTCACGTTGTTCCGAAAAAATCTTCGGTGAAGAGTGGGTCGAAGGGACTTTTTTGTCTAGACCTCACTCTGCCCATGTATTAGGAATGGCGTGAAGATGTTTATTTATTTCATAACATAATTAAAAATACATTTTGTTTTTCCCTATACACGTTTATAAATAATATACAATTTCAAAACATTAACATATTAAAGCCGTACAAAAAACTGAACACTTGACGGCCATCGCAATGTCATAACCACTGTCCTCTGAGTCGAGACACCCAAGTAATAAAACCTTAACATTTTCCTCATCAAATCAACTTTAATATTTTTTTGCCGCACTCCAAAGTATGGTTAGGTTAGTCCGCCATTTGAGTCACCATAGCCTTGCCTATTTTAATAAATTTTATGCTGTATATTATCTGTGTTGATGTGCATTTAATAGTATTCTATCTATATATTTATTTAGAAGTTAGATCTATATATTTATTTTCCTCTTACGAGTGTGACGTATGACGTCAGTGATTTTGAGGAAATGTTAGATATTTTTCTTAAGGCTATAATCCCAGCTCCATAAATATTATTTATTATTTAAATCTGTGTAGTAACATAGTAATTAAACATTGTGTAATTTACAAGGAAACATTAGATACCTCATCATTATGGAAATATGTTATAGAGACGTTGTATGCTGACGTAGTAATAATAATATTAATTGTAATGCAATCTTGTGGAATTATTGTTAATATTGTTGTGGAATTATTATGATTGAATTGTTATTACTAAGTATAAATGTCGTGTCACGATAGCCGAGTGGTCGGAATTCGAGTCAAGAGACCCGAGTTCGATCCCCGGTTGGTAGGCTCGTACCAATGGGTTTTTCAAAAACTTATGTACGAATTACATCGTTGACTTGGACATGCTTAAAGACGGCGACGGGCTCACCACCTGTCACGTTATGCCGAAAATATCTTCGGTTGAAAGGTGGGTCAAAGGGACTTAATTGTCTAGACTAGACCTCTTTTGTCTACCCCTGTATTAGGAATTGCGTGAAGATATTTTGAATATTTTTTTTCATTACGACGATAGTATTATCGTCTTACTGTCTTGCGGACTTTTTATAGACAAAGAAAAAGAACTTTTTTTTACTTAAAAGCATATACATTTTATCGGATTTTTCGGGACCTATAACTTTGTCGAAAGAATTAACTAAGACTTTAATAAATTTTTTTATATTTATTTATCTTCACGCACAATCCCTGACGGGTGGGCAGAGAGAACAGATCGCCAAGTGTCACGATCGCTACATACTTCTTTCGCTTCTTTCAGATTCATCATCTTCTTCATACATGCACGTCTAGGTATCCGAGTACTCTTGACCCTCCCCTCTTCGAGCAATTTGCTCACATGGTCTTCGAAAGTTAGTCTCGGTCTACCTCGACACCTTTTAATATTAACTTTCGCGCTGTATATTTTCTTCACCATTCGGTCTTCACTCATTCGCTCAACGTGCCCAAACCATCGAAGCACGCCCTTATCCATTTTTGTTACAAGGTCATCTTTCAAACCTGCCATATTGCGAATCTCTTCGTTTCGCTTTGGGTCGGCCATGGTAAGGCCGCACATTTTACGAAGAGATCGCATCTCCACTGCATTTTACCTGCTTTTATGCTTCTTCTGGCATACCCATTTTTAATAAAATAAAATAAATAATAAAACAAATATCTGGCTGAAAAGAAACAAACGGTAAGAGAAAAAAAGAAAAAAGAAACAGTTGATATAGACACAATAAAGTCGCGGAGTGGACGGTATTCCGCAAATATCAAAGCTCGCGAGAACAAAGCGAAGTGGCAACACTTGTTTTGTTCTCGGCAGCGTCTGCTGTACGGCCCTTGCACGCCCGCTACCGTATGCAATATTTATTACGGTCCAGTCTGCACCTTAGGATGATGCATTACCTTAGGAAGGACATCACATTAACTAATAGTTCTTTCAAAATGTAGCATATTTCTTTACATAGATAGATATTGGATCTCAGTGGTAGGTGTCTGCGATCGGCAAATGCAAATATCGCGATAATTAGTTCGAAGTCACGATAGCCGAGTGGTTGGATGGTGGGAATTTCGAATCAACAGACCCGAGTTCGATCCCCAGGTGGCAGTACCAATAAGTTTTTCAAAAACTTATGTACGAATTATATCGTTGGCTTGGACATAAAGACGGCGACGGGCTCACCACCTGTCACGTTGTTCCGAAAAAATCTTCGGTGAAGAGTGGGTCGAAGGGACTTTTTTGTCTAGACCTCACTCTGCCCATGTATTAGGAATGGCGTGAAGATGTTTATTTATTTCATAACATAATTAAAAATACATTTTGTTTTTCCCTATACACGTTTATAAATAATATACAATTTCAAAACATTAACATATTAAAGCCGTACAAAAAACTGAACACTTGACGGCCATCGCAATGTCATAACCACTGTCCTCTGAGTCGAGACACCCAAGTAATAAAACCTTAACATTTTCCTCATCAAATCAACTTTAATATTTTTTGCCGCACTCCAAAGTATGGTTAGGTTAGTCCGCCATTTGAGTCACCATAGCCTTGCCTATTTTAATAAATTTTATGCTGTATATTATCTGTGTTGATGTGCATTTAATAGTATTCTATCTATATATTTATTTAGAAGTTAGATCTATATATTTTATTTTCCCTTAAATGAGGCAACTTGCCGCGGATTTGATAAAGTTTTTTGTTAAAATGCTCTTGTTTCCGCATTCACAGTACCAAGTACTGCAGTAAAAATAAATAAATATAAATATCTTCACGCAATTCCCTATACAGGGGTAGACAGAGGTCTAGTCTAGACAATTAAGTCCCTTTAACCCACTTCCCACCGAAGATATTTTCGGGACAACGTGACGGGTGGTGAGGCCGTTTCCGTCTTTATGTCCAAGCCAACGATATAATTCGTACATAAGTTCTTGAAAAGCCCATTGGTACGAACCTGCCACCTGTGGATTGAACTCGAGTTTCTTGACTCGAAATCCGACCACCCAACCACGGCTATCTTGATTTTTAGAACTACAGTAGTAGAATTACAGTCTGAGGTCTAAACAGGTAGCCTAGTTGGTAGTGAAAATGCCTTTGAAGGGCTGCGGGTTCGGGTCCCGTATGAAGAATATGAATGTTTGTACTTGAGTCATGTATGTAAGTATACTCGTATATCTATGTAAATATGAGAAGACTTGTGTGGTTAATATGAAGTTCACCACTGAAATATTTGCTCCTAGCGGGTTTCTCCGACGGGGAAGAAATTGGCGGAAAAGTAGTAATCCCCACAACCGTGATCTTTTTTTGAATCATATTTTACATTTGGAAACATTTTTGAAGGTAGCAAATTCCCACAGACAATCGAAACATATTAAATTAGAAATGATAATAGCAGGAAAAAACGCCATGAAAATTATGCGGAGACTCGGATTTACTTTCATTTTATCAGTATTGACGACTTATAAGACAAACAGCGCATTCGCTTCGTTATGTAGTAGCGACTAAAGTGAGAAATTTCGCCATCCCTACCAGCCAATGCCGGCTGGCAGCTAGACGCTGATCTCTGGCAGCCAGTCGGCCACGCGCCGCTCTCCAGAGCGCACAGTAGCTCTAGCTAAAACATTTTCTGCTTAGTCGTAATCGAAATGTATTTTAGCCAGATATATACATCGCGTTATTAAATGACTATTAATAGAAAAAATTCGGAGTGTGTGTGATTAAATTTTTAATGTGATAGTGCAATATGTGATAGACTGTGATTTAATATTTAGTTAGTTTAGCAGTAAGTTCATGAACTCGGTGTAAGATTTTGTGATTAAATTAAAAAACTATTGACATGGGCAAGCGTAGACGCCGGACATACAACAGCGGTGAGAGTTTGTTTTAAGAATTTCCCCTACCATCTCATCTCCCGTAGGTAAGACGAGTGAAGAAAAAATCATAAAATCATTATGGTTACCAACTGATGGCGGGATAGCCATCAAGAAATAAATTACTAGTCGAGTGGATGATCGGAATCGAGTAAGGAGACCCGAGTTCGGTCCTCAGGTGGTAGGCTCGTACCAATGGGGGTTTTTAAACTTTATGTACGATTTGTATCGTTGGCTTGGACGTCAAGACTGCGACAGACTCTCCACCTGTCACGTTGTCCCATAAAATGTTTTGAGTGAAAGGCGTATCGAAAAGATTTAATTTTCTAGGCTAGAATTTTGTCTTTTTTGTATCTTTGCAGGACGGGCATGTACGCTGCAGTAGACTTTTAAAGGCCCTTAGTAAGGATTTGTGTTTGTTGAACGATTGGTACGAAGCTTCGAACTTATTAGTGATAAGTAAAGGATCATTCTAATAATGTGTAACTTCCGCACTATAAATTAGTCTCTCTTGCAAGCGTTTCCTCTTGTTAATTGATAGGATATAATTCAGACCAATAGTTGGTCACTGAATCCCGTTTAAGTTTGTCGAACTCAAATGCCCAGTCCAACCCAGTCTCTGTGACCCAGCCACAGTCTTAAGCTTAGTGTCGTTAGATTGTGTTTAGACGATTTTTTTTGGTATACTTCGAGTTATATGAGTATGTTATTCGCCAAGTATTTTTTATTCGACTCAACTTTCACAGTTCACAACATAAACTTTAGGACTATTGACGCTGATCTTTTCTGTATGTTGTTCAAAGATTACAAAGCATATAAATATCAAAATATAATAATAATAATAAATAATAAATATCTTCACGCAATTCCCAATACAGGGGTAGACAGAGGTCAAATCTAGACAATTAAGTCCCTTCGATCTACCTTCCACCGAAGATATTTTCGGGACAACGTGACAGGTGGTGAGCCCGTCGCCGTCTTTATGTCCAAGCCAACGATATCATTCGTACATAGTTTTTGAAAAACTCATTGGTACAAGCCTGCTACCTGGGGATCGAATTCGGGTCTCTCGACTCGTAGTTCGACTACCCTCGGCTATCGTGCCTTAATGAATGTTATAAAGAAATAAAAAATAAAGCAATTTAAAAAATACACGTGACACTCATTGCTTTGATCCCAAAGTAAGTAGCTTAACAACAACACATATTATGGAACCTGGAATAATGAAGGCACCACAAACACCCTACCTGAGAAAATGTAGAAAAAGTGTTTTCTACTTTGTCCCGACCGGGAATCGAACCCGGGACCTCAATGCAGGCGATACCATGAAATACGGTGTGCGCGCAACTAGTCCGTGAAGGTCGTCAGATACATTTCATTATTGTATTTAGAGCTTGAAATAATTTTCACGCATATTCCAAAACTGTGGTAGACAGAGGTCTAGACAATTAAGTCCTTTCGACCCATCATCCACCGAAGGCATTTGTACGAGCCTACCACCTGGGGATCAGACTCAGGTTTCTTTACCCGACCACTCGGCTATCATGACGTATGTTAATTTCGTTAATATAATTATTATATTATAAATACATATATAGATAGGGTCAACATCACAGAAGTAACGATAGCCGAGTTGTTGGGTGGTCGGAATTTCGAGTCGAGAGACCCGAGTTCGATCCCCAGGTGGCAGTACCAATGAGTTTTTTCAAAAACTTATGTACGAATTTCATCGTTGGCTTGGACATAAAGGCGGCGACGGGCTCACCACCTGTCACGTTGTCCCGAAAAAATCTTCGGTGGAAGGTGGGTCAAAGGGACTTAATTGTCTAGACATGACCTCTGTCTACCCCTGTATTGGGAATTGCGTGAAGATATTTTTTTTTTTTCAACATCACATATATTGTTCCGATCCCAATGTAAGATGCTAAAGGACTTATGGTATGGCAATCAGAAACAACGAAGGCACCACAAACACACAGACCCGAGAACTTGTAGAAAAAGTGGTTTTTCTACATTGACCAACCGAGAATCGAACCCGGGACCTCGAGATGGCGTCACCTTGGAAACAGGTGTTTACGGCACTCGCCCATGCAGGTCGTCAGGTTAATATTTACGTAACTTGTTACATCAATGGACCATGTTTGTAACATCGACTCGTAACGGAAGTATATGTGATATATCTTCGATTGTGACAAACACACAGAAGCGCCGCGACCGGCCCGCGGTACTCTCGGTTACACGGATGGTCCACCTTGACCTTTGCGATCTGGCCCCGATTTGCAGTCTTAAGACCGACCTGGCGCCGGCGCCTTTGATTATCAACTAAATATTAATATTGTTCGTATCGATTTCTTGAAAATAAAAGCTTTAGCCGAGTGGTTGGGTGATCGGACTTTGAGTGGAGAATTTTTTCAAAAACCTTTGTACGATTTATATCGTGGGCTTGGACACAAAAGTCGGCGACTGGCTCGCCACCTGCCACAATGTCCCAAAAAATGTATTAAGCTGACAGTGGGTCGTAAGGTCTTAATTGTCCAGACATCTGTCTACCCCAGTATTGAGAATGGCGTAAAGATAATTTTTTAGTTAAACTACTGTACTGCTTATGATGTAACTTGCGCTATTTCCTTTATCTTTACGCCATTGCTTAGAATTAAAGTAGACATGGGACCTGTCTGACTTTGACCCTAGATTGTTAAGTCCTTTCGATCCACCTTTCACCGGAGATTATTTGGGATAGGTGTGCCTATCACCGTCGTAGTGCCAAAAGCACTTCGTTGTCTAGACCTCAGCCTACCCATAAACGCATACATAACCTATGATGAAAATTTATAGGTTTAAGAAATTTATTAAAGAAAAGCTTTATAGGAAGGGTTATTATAATATAAATGAATATTATAATGACAGTAACCCCTGGGAATGAGGCGATCGCTCCCAAACTATTTCTAGGAAATATCACATCACATTTGTAAAATGTTAATATGATATTGTTAAAAATATTGACCAAAAAAGAGGATAACTACGGAATCTCTTTCGCTTGTTTCTTCTCTGTTTCGATAAACGAATGTAAATTCTTATGTCGATGAATAAATGATTTGATTTGATTTAAGAGGTGCTCAGTTTCTAATGTGTAAATTGAAACAATATTCCTTATTTGTGTTATATGTTTCGAAGGTAGTTGTTTAATTGAATCATTATTTAACAAAAGCCAACAATGTGTGAATAAACATAGCGCTCGGCGTCTTTACATTGCGGGTAATTACTGTGTGAAATAAAAAAAAACTTAACTCTCCGCTATCATGACTTATAATTACAAATACAGAGTACCGGGCATGAATCAGTTGGGATACAGAATGAGATTGTTATTCTTATTGTTACGTGATTTGCGTAAATACATACATATATAGATAGGGACAACATCACATTCATTGCTTCGATGGCAATGTAAGATGCTAAAACACTTGTGGTATGGGAATTGGACACAACGACGGCACCACAAACACCCAGACCCGTGAAAATGTAGAAAAAGTGTTTTTTTTTATTCTACATTGACTCGACCGGGAATCGATCCCGGAACTTCGAGATGCCGACACCTTGAAAACCGGTGTATACGCCACTCGTCCACGGACGTTTTCAAAACAATGTACTGTGTATTAAATTATGACGGCTAGTGTCGACTGTCAGCTCTGAGCTCGCGGTTTCGATTCCCGGACGGAGTCTCGGAGAAGACCACTTTGCTACACACTTTTTGTGCGACCTTTGTTGTTTCCGATTCCATGGCACAACTGCTGTAGCTGCTGACTTTAGGATCAGAGCAATGTATGTGATATTGTCTATGTCTATGTATGTATTTATTTATTTACCACTACGAGCGAAGGTTTCTGACCTAGGTCTGACGATACCTCCTATAGGAAAGGCCTATGTTCTGCAGCAATAATAATAACAAATAAAAACATAAATAAATAGGGACAGCATCACATACAATGCTCTAATTTTGCGTGTTACGGAATCGGAAACATCGAAGGTACCACAAACACCCATTACCGAGAAAAAGTAGTACAGGCGGTTAAAGAAAAAAAAAACAATATTTAAAAAAGTTGATTTCTTTCAACATTATTTTCGTTAATCTGTTCTTGTTACCATATATCCAGGCACAATAATTTATACTATTTTTTATTAAGAAATGTATTGTTTCAATGTTATTTTGCGAATTCATTGTGCTTCACCGAAAGGACCGTCGTTTCAAAAGGCATGAATTAATTTGAGTAAGAAAGAAATAGAAACGACCTTGCGGATTATTGCAGCGATTTCGCGGCTTCGCGTAATAAAACACGGTTATATTGAAAGTCTGCATAACTGGTTCACAGTAGTTCCTGCAGTCGGTTCCTTTGGGGAATACTTAGGCAGTATATACAAATATAATAAGATGATAAATGGCATTTTGAGCTAAAAGATACTAGTGGAATTTGAAGATTACCCTTTTGCTCCTATTTTTTTTACAATAAATTGCACCGGGTGCTAGTGACTTATGCTACGCCACTGAAAAGTAATTTTTCTACATTAAACCGGCCGGGAATTTAACCCGGGAATGTGGAGCTGGCGACACCGTGAAAACAGATGTGTACGCTACTCGTCCACGGAAGTCGTCAATGTAAAATACAGGTCGTTAAATAAGTGCATCCAAATATAATTGTTTTTGAGTCTACTTCTTTATATATTGGCATTCCACCACTGTGCGTTTTTCGCGGAATTTTCTGCCACGCACTTGCACTTTATGGAATGTGCTGCCGTCAGCGGTTTTTTCGGACCGATACAAATTAGGGATCTTCAAGAAAAGAGCCTATGCCTTTCTCAAAGGCCGGCAACGCATCTGCTATGCCTCTGGTATTGCGGATGTTCATGGGCGGCGATAATCAATTACCATCACGTGAGCCACGTGCTCGTTTGCCTCCCTTCTCTATAAAAAAGAAGATATTCTCTTGGAGTCAACCCAGGGCGTGGAGAAATATTAAAGTATATTAAAGTGTTAAGTCTTCGTAAAATGTGAGGCCTTACCATAGCCGATCGAAAGCGAAACGAAGAGATTCGCAATATGGCAGGTTTGAAAGATGACCTTGACACAAAAATGGATAAGGGCGTGATTCGATGGTTTGGGCACGTTGAGCGAATGAGTGAAGACCGAATGGTGAAGAAAATATATATCGCGAAAGTGAATATTAAAAAGTGTCGAGGTAGACCGAGAATAACTTTCGAAGACCATGTGAGCAAATTGCTCGAAAAGGGGAAGGTCAAAAGTACTCGGATACATAGACGTGCATGTATGAAGAAGATGATGAATCTGAAGGAAGCGAAAGAAGTATGTAGGGATCGTGACACTTGGCGATCTGTTCTCTCTGGCTACCCCGTCAGGGATTGTGCGTGAAGATAAGTAAGTAAGTGTATTAAAGTGTAATGTTTGTCCCGCAGAGGAGGGGCTGCGGTGCGCGGGGCGCTGCCAGCACGGCGGGCGCTGCGTGGCGGCGGCGGGCGGCGTGTGCGCGTGCGCGGGCGGGCGCGGCGGGCCGCTCTGCGAGCGGTACGTCGGACACGACGCCGGCTGCGCCGCGCTCGCCTGCCCGCCGCCCGCAATCTGCGCCTGGCGCCCGGACGGTACGCACACAAATGATCTGCTGGTGGCCTGGTGGCTTCAGACTCGACACCGATTGTTACACTGTCTTACATCTAGTACACCAAAAGTCCCCAAAGAGATGTCAGTACATCGCATGAATGGTATTGGGAATGGGGTATATATTGGGAAGACTGAGGTCTATTTTTGGGTCAATGTGTCAGGTGGTGAGCCCCTTGCTGTCTTTATGTCCAAGCCAATTATATAAATGCTACATATGTTTTTGGAAATACCCATCGATACGAGCTTACCACCTGGGGATCGAATTCGTGTCTCTTTACTCGTATTCCGATCACTCCTCCACTCGGCTATCGTGAATATACATATTTGTATTTGTATTTCCAGTGTATTCCTATCGAACATCACACGTACACGCGCAAGCACGCAGACACACCCACACATTACACCTTAAACGATAAGGTCGTTAACCAATTTTTGTATAAGTATCTCGAGTACTATTTAACGAATTAGCCTTTGTTTATTTGTTGTTTTACATTTAGACATTGTTTTAAGTAGTACTACCAGAAAATCATTCATATGAGCAAAACTATCAATAATTATATTTTGTATAATGACAAAAAAGTACAGCAAACTTAGTATATACATTGACACTCGTCTGGGATGTCATTGCCTGTGATTAGGGTTGACGTTTTGAAACATTTATCTTTATTCAAAACATGACGTGGATCTATAGGCGCAGCATTCCATTCTTGTATAACATTAAAAGTATAGTAAAATGTATACCAGACTGCTCACTGCGGACCTGTAAAAGGCACTAAGTTAGCCACCATGGCTTTGCCTTTGTTAGTTGACGGCATTAGTATAAATAAAATAACATCCGTGTATGAGTAGCGTACACACTGATTTTCATAGTTTCGCCAGGGTTCGATTTCCGGTATGTAGAAAACCACTTTGTCTACATTTTCTCGGGTCTGGGTGTTTGTGGTATCTTCGTTGACATAGCACAAGTGCTTAAGGTTGTGCTTACTTTGGGATCTGAGCAATGTATGTAATAGTCCATATCTATATATGGTTTTATTTATTATTTGATTTGATTTTGCAGAAGATCCGCTGGGGCCAGGAGAGCCGTACTGTGCGTGCCTGGACGGTGCGCGCTGCACTGCGCCCAGCGGAGTGGCGGGCGGCTCGGCGAGCGGTTCGACGAGCGGACGTGGCGGCGCGGCGTGGCTGGGCGCGCTGCTGGCGCTGCTCACGCTGCTCAGCGTGGTGCTGGCCGCGCTCTACTTGCTGCACAAGAGACGACGGTATGTATTTTATAAGTAGCTTTGAAGACAGGATTTGGATAAAAGTTATAATCTACTAGGTAGTATGAGGCATCCAAAGGTTGCCTGGTAGAGATCACTTGTAGTGATAAGGCCGCACATTGTACTGTTGTCTATCTTTGTTTTCTTTCTGTTTTTTTTTATATTGGTGTACAATAAAGTTATATTTAATTTAATTTAAAGGCACAAACAGAGATAAAGTAAAATACAGAGATAGAGACAAGATCACATACATTGCTCTGATCCCAAAATAAGTAGCTATTATAAATAAGTAATAAGTAGCATTTGTGTTATGGAATCGGAAACGACGACGGCACCACAAACACCCAGACATGAGACAGAGTAGAAAAAGTGATTTTCTACATTGAGCCGTCCGGGAATCTAACACAGGGCCTCAGAGCTGGTGACCATGAAAACCGGTGGATACGCCACTCCTATTCCACTGGCATGGACATTGAAACAGCGACGGGCTCACCACTTAGCACGTTGTCCCAAAAGTATCTTCTTTGGAACGTGGGTCAAAGCGACTTAATTGTCCAGACCTCTGTCTACCTCTGTATTGGGAATGGCGTGAAGATGTTTATTTATTTATTTATATTATCCTTACATACTTCTTTCTTATATAAAATAATAATCTTTAAATGACGACCCTTTTTTAAATATTTCCGTTTGATATTTCACGTTGATTACATTATAATATTCAATGCAATGACATCTGTTCGACATTGGAACTGTATATTATGTCAGAATGAAATAAACAATGAATTTGAATACATTAAATATTATTTGTGCATGTAATCATTTATTTGACCGTGAGAAAGTGAAACCGCAGACACAATCACAATTATTAAATACAATATTAAAGGAAAATCATAAAAAAATTACGAACCGAAAAGTAGGGGGAGGCGACCACCGAGCGTTGCCACGGTACAGCGGATTCGCGGGTTCGAACCCGCCCGCGTCAGTTGATTGTTTGATTTTTTCTATAACTTAGTCACGACCTTGAACTGTGTATTATAATATTACAATGAGTGCTGCTCCAAATAGCCACGATAGCCGAGTGGTTGAGAGATCAGAATTTAGTC
Organism: Sericinus montela; assembly: GCA_029286605.1. Taxonomy (NCBI): domain Eukaryota; kingdom Metazoa; phylum Arthropoda; class Insecta; order Lepidoptera; family Papilionidae; genus Sericinus; species Sericinus montela. The sequence continues at coordinate 430,313 of JAGSMR010000024.1, read as the reverse complement.
AAGAACCGAGTTCGATCACAATGATGAAAATTGATGTACGTTATATATCGTTAGCGACAGTCTCATCACATGTCACGTTGTCCACAAAAATGTCTTTGGTGAGAGGTGACTAAAGGTTCTTTCAACTAAACGACTTACTTGTCTAGACCTCAGTGGTTACGCCAGTATTGGGAATGGCGTTAAAATATTTTTTGTCTTGAAATAAAGTAGCCAAATGTAAATGACAAAGAACTAGAAAATATTTCAGAGACATTAATAAACTGATCTGATTTACACGTCCTCGAAACAGTATTTCTCTTATTGTTTCTAGTTTTTCTTACCATGTTTTGCTTCTCTGTCGCGCGCGTGGTACAGCACATAAAATGTTTTAAAACATTTTTAGTGGTTGAGACTAAAGGTCTGAGAATAGAGTCTCAACTCTACTTATATTACAATGCTAGAAATTAATTAAATAAATAAATATCTTCACGCATTTCCCAATACAGGGGTAGACAGAGGTCAAGTCTAGACAATTAATTCCCTTTGAACCATCTTCCACCGAAGATATTTCCGGGAAAACACGACAGTAGGTGAGCCTGTCGCCGTCTTTATGTCCAAGCCAACGGTATAATTCGTACATAAGTTTTTTTCTAAACCCATTGGTACGAATCTGCCACCTGGGTATCGAACTCTGGTCTCTTGACTCGAAATTCCGACCACCCAACCACTCGGCTATCGTGACTTTTTTTTAGAAATTAATTAGGTTACGTAAATGTACATTTATTTCACCGATTGAAGCTATTATAAGTCACTAAAGCCGAGTGGTTGGGTGATCGGAATTCGAGTCAAGTGACCCGAGTTCGCTCCCCGAGCCTCGTACCGAAAAATTTCATCGGTGGAACGTAGGTCGATAGTAGTAGGACTTAATTGTCTAGACCTCGGTCTATCCCTGTATTGAGAATGGCGTGAAGATATTTATTTTATTTATTTTATTTATTTATTGACCCGAAATATTTTCACTAATGTTTTTCTACTATTTTTTTTGTTGTTTATTTCATATTTATGTTGTTTACACTTTCGTCTCGCGCTTTATCTTTGAATTAGCCTCGCGTTTTCCAATAAGTAAATTTTATGTTTCATTATAGCCGATTATCCACACTTGTTTAGTTCGTATGAAATAATCAACATAACAGTAACGTCATATAAAATATAAATAATGACGAGTACAGGAGGCGGCATAAGCGTAAAAAGTCTCTCTATTCCCTGTCGCAGAAAACAATATACAATGATAGTGGTGTCATTGTTTGTAAAGAAAATTAAAGTAACAAAAACATTTATTCACGGTCTTATCATAATAGATACATAATAATATAAAAAATGGAATTACAATTTAACATAATTACAAAATAATATTGCACCAAATTAACAGAATGGAAAAAAAGTAATAATAACAGGATAAGCTATCGAAACAAATTAATGAAGAAAATATATTCACGCCATTCCCAATACTGGGGGTATTGGGAATGGCGTGAAGATATTTTTTTCGTTGATTAGTATTGGGAATGGCGTGACAGAGGTCTAGACAATTAAGTCGTTTCGACCCACCTACCACCTAAGATATTTTGGGACAACCTGCAGGTGGTGAGCCCATCGCTGCCGTAGTGTCCATTTCAACGACATAATTGGAACATAAGTTTTTTCGAAAAAAACATGGGTACGAGCCTGCCCCTAAGGATCAAACTTGTTCTCTCGTCTCAAATTTCCGTCCACCCTACCACTCGGCTATCGTGACTACTAAATTAAAGGAAAGCAGTCATATATAAATGATCTTCTATTCAACGCGACATCTCGCACTGTCCAGGGGCGCGTTCGTGCACGCGCGGCTGGCCGACGTCAGCAACGTGGAGATCAGCAACCCCATGTACCTGGCCGGGGAGGACGAGCCGGAGCCGGCCGACACGCCGCGCGTGAGTGGACGAGACACCACACCGACATAACACACCGACTCAACACACCGACACAACACACGGACACAATACACCGACACAACACACGGACACAACACACCGACTCAACACACCGACACAACACACGGACACAATACACCGACACAACACACGGACACAATACACCGACACAACACACCGACACGACACACCGACACAACACACCGACACACCACACCGACACAACACACGGACACAATACACCGACACAACACATCGACACAACACCGACTCAACACACCGACACTCACTTCTTCACCACACATATACAGTTACATCGACACCTACCATGTCGACGTCACACCCTATATTACTATGTCAAAATGGCAAGAAGGGGGATACCTGAGGAGTTTCTTTCGCCTTACGCAACAATGGTAGATTAAAACTTCTAATATAGTATTTTGAGAACTTATTACACAACATTTATTTTTGTTTTAAAAGAATACTAGCAATGCCAAATAACATTACTAGTATTCCTGTTAACCACTCCAATTAAGCTGCAATGCTTGTGTCTGGAGTTGGTTTACGTCAATTGTCGAATGGCGGGGCCCGAACCTGCGACGTCATGTTTCGCAGTCCGCACCCTAAACCATTAGGCTATTGCCGCTTAATTATATAGTATTAGTTATTATACACGACATTATATAGTAGTATTGATAATTAATTTTAATACACATCCTCTTACACACATACCTGCACTAACATATCACAAACAAAGTATTAATGATAGATTTATGAAAAAATATCCTATGTAGATCTACATAAAGGATACACAATTGACTCCTGTCCTGTCCATGTAATAAATCCCACTAGATGACTAATAAACTACACACTAACGCTATATGTGCATGGGAATTTCCTAAAACATGTGTTGCCCTGGTCAACCAGTGCAAGGTATACATACAATTATAGTTAATATTGCCTTCACAGAACGGCGGAAATCACTTCGCGAATCCCGTATACGAGAGTATGTACTCGCCGCAAGAGGGCAACCCCACTGAGGTAAGCCTTATCCGCCCCACCTTTTGTTAAATTAACTAAAGTAGTTAAATAAAAATTGAAATATTATAATTCAAAAAGTTGTGTTCTTAACTTCCAACGGAATTTCAATTTAAATTTTATATAATTATACAATTATTGCAGGAACGCGCCAACTTGCTGCCCGAGAGCTCCCCTGCCCGGGCATAGACAAAGACAGGAAGACAATAGGACCAGATTTTTAATTGTAGAAGTCGTTGAATCAGAACAATGTAATTTCTACATTATTCAATTTAAATCTTTCTGTATTTACAAAACTTTATTGATCATTCTAAAGTTCATTCCCAATAGAATAATTGTGTACAAATTATTTTCTATTACGTACATTGTAATAAGCGATTAACCTTAGGATACGACTCGACATAGTTATAGGTTATAACTATGTTACTACACAGAAGTGTATGTATGATGTTCTAGCAACTAATGACGCTGTCACCAATAAATAAACTTTATGTCAACGTATTAAAGTTTCAAGTAACAGGACGACAATAGACAAATTAAATCGAATTGTAAAATATTTAACGACTAAACTAAAATAGTTATAAGATATCAAAGCTTCATTCATATCTATGCAAGGACGAAGTTGAACTTTTATCTATTCTATCATTAAACAATTTATCGATGATTTCCAATATCGATATTAAAAGGTAACTGTTGCAATCGCATTACATAAGATTCCAAAATACGTTTAACATTGGCAGAAATTAGCACCTGTTCCCATAAGTAGTTGCTAGAAAAAGAACCCTCATTATGACTTACTATTTCAAGTTCTAAGTACATCGTAAGAAAAGAAATCCTAAATATTACTGCTACGAAAAGGTGACATAAATGATTTTGTGATACAGTGGCTCTCAAATCTTTTAGATTATATATATATTGCTGTCGCTATTGACCAAGAGAATTGGTAGATTTAGATAGGACGGAAAATACATGGCAGTGATATAATTAGTAATAAGGCTGAAAATGGGTCTGATAGTTGCGGCAGTGAGGAACGACGAAAATTCTCAAGTTGTCAAAATAGATAATAAGAATGGTAATGAAGAGTGAATGAAAGAATTAGTATGTATGAATAACTGTGAAAATTTTAAATAGGTATTTATTATGTTAACTTTGACAAAAAAGAATAGAAAGGTTTTCGGATCAAAATAAATCAGACAAGTATATAGCTAGTAAAGCTACTACTAGATACATAGTCTGTGACTAGAAAATTATTATGTTTTTGTTTTTTGATGGACAATATATATTACTATATAACAATAGTTATGATTGAACAGCTAGAGTTAATGTAAGGTACCAAAACATTTATTGTGAATCATGTGTGACTGTCATCCTATAATTTAAGTTGGTATCAAATGAAATGCGTTAATTTTCATTTTAATTAAGAGTACAAGTTGTGAGTACAGCATTACACAAGTTCATATTTTGGTCGGTTTTATTAGAGTTTTATTTTTATTAGTCTAAATTTTATTTAGTAGTAAAATTTCACAAAAGGTAACACAATTATTTCCTGATTCACCGAGGTATATATAGGTACATAGTATTTTAATATTCATAGATTGGCTCTTTTGTCAAATGTATTTAGTTTATAATTTATTAGTTGTTTATTGGTATAGACTAATTTTCCTCAGACATGTGACAAAACCTACTATGTGAAAATTTTTCCTGTCCTTTTCACATTCCTCCTACAGTTAATTATAATACTCTTATGTCTAAGAGTCTGATAATTAACAACATAATATAGTGAAGTTCAGCCCCGAATATAGAAATACTTTTTTGTCAAACTAGAAATTATTGTAAAAATTACGAATTTTCGGCTCTAATACTTTATCTCGAACATATCTTCGAATTTGTAGATATATTATATAGGTTATATCAAATTTGGCAGCTTACTAAGTATTCTTAGATAATTCACAAACTAATTAAGACTTAGATCTGATATTATAATTTTATATACTTTTGTGATTTATAAGAGTATAAACGTACGTATATTAATTATAAAAATGTTGCCATATTTCTTTAATTGATGAAATTTGAAATAAATACTACTCAATCCCCAGTTCTAATATACAATTCTATACTACGGTTTAAATGAATTTAATATAATGCTAAAGAAAATCCAGTAAACTTCTAGACGTGCACATTTGGACGTTTTTTTTTATTTTAGCCTTTGTATGTTTTCTTTTCTGTAGTCTTATATTTGTTGAATTTTAAATTTGGGTGCATCTATAAGCTAGGGTTTTTTAGAATAGGCAGAAACCACAAATTTGTCTTCAGAATCGTAAATATCACTGGCCAGTTTAGTTGTTAAAATAAATAGGAACTTAATTTTTGCGGCAGCTAATGCAGATTATAACTTGTTTTAAAAGTGTTTGTTTTGTTGTTTATGCTAAGTAATAACACCTAGTAAAGTATACAGTAAATGTAACAAATTCAGAAATATCTACAATCCGAAATTTAAAACAAATATTTAGAAATTAATTGACTAAAAAGAAATATAACAATGTGAGTTCTACTTGCCGCACAATTTTTGCAACTGTCATGTCACGTAGCTGCCAGAGATAAAATTAATGTTACGTCTATATTTATCAATGTTTTGTATCTTTCTTTAAGAAGTTGGCAGCACCGACTACATGACATGAACACATTATAATCTGTAAGTATCCTAGTTATCATTATTGAAGTTCTTATAGATTACATAGAGATTACTTGCACGAACAGGGAATCGACCAAAATAATTAAATGCTATCAATCACATTTTTATCAAACTTTCAAATAATTTTGGTAATGCCATTAAATTTATTTGTAATTACATTTAATAAAATAATATTTTATTAATGTAAAATAATCGAAATCCTCTCATTATAGTTTATAAGTTCTTCCAAGACTTGTAATATTTTAACAATATAAATTTATTGATAATTTGAATAAAATTTTGTCAATGAAATATTGCTTTCATTTAATAAAGATTTCTTATATTTACGCGAACACTAAAAAAAACTATTTTCCGATTTTATCGCGTGTATTATTTAGTTTTTACAAACTAGTCTTACTTCCCACAGAAAGGGAAATAAAAAATGTTTGTCAAAACTAAATAATTCATACATAACGGCCCGTTAAAGTCCACTGCAGGACATAGGCCTCTCCCATGGGGAGGATTTGCCATAGTCGCTACGCTTGGCTAGCGGATTGGCGATCGCAGTACCGGACACCTCGCATCTCAGACGCTGCTGCCCATCTTCAGTCAGATTATTTTGGTCTGATATTTTAGCGATGGTTATCTCGCCATCTAAGGCATATGTTACAATTTCGGAATGTGTGGTCATTTCGGTCATGAGCTTTGCGCGGTAGTTACATTTATATGAATTTATTTGATTTCGATTTAAAATGGTGGTTATTTAAAGTGTGTAGTTAGGTGGTAGGCACGTATCAATGTGTTTTTCCACAAGTAACGTAGTCACGTTGAAATGTGGGTCGAAAGGAGTAATTGTCTGGACCTCTGTCTACCCCAGTATTGGGAATAGAATTAAGATATTTTTTCCATTCTTTTGATACACAGAGTAACGGCTTTTAAAATATTTAATACTTGAAATATGTTGCGGGTTTCTTATAGTGGAACATTAATTATAAAATAATTTAAAATATTTATAACAAGTATTGGGTACTGAATTCTGAGCTTGGGATGGGAGAGGCTGGACTGTCTTCAAACCAGCGTCGAGCATACGAGCATATATCACACATAAAATTAGAAAATTTATGGCACCTATACAGTTTTAACAACCTTGATTGCTCTTGTTTAACATTTATCATTTAATCGTAGCGTCCATTTAAAATCAAATTAAATCATTTATTTATCGACAGGGGTTACTGTCATTAATATATTCATTTAGATTATAATAACCTTTCCTACAAAGTTTTCTTTAATACATTTCTTAAACCTGTTAATAGACAGGCTTTGCACATTTACCGGGATTTTATTGTAGAAGCGTATACACCGCCCTATGAACGAGTTACTAACTCTATGGAGTCTAGTAACCGATGTTACAAGCTTGTGTTTGTTCCTCGTATTTACATTATGCACATCAGAAGTCTTGCTAAAAGCATTAATGTTTTTATGCACATACAATAAATTTTCATATATGTTTGAGAGGCCAGTGTTAAAATATTAATTTCTTTAAATCTAAGAGTTGCTCGGGACTTTAGACAATATACAGCTCGTATGGCCCTCTTTTGTGATACAAATACTGTTTCTACGTCAGCTGCATGACCCCATTGCAGAATACCATATGACATTATGTTATGGAAATAACTAAAATAAACAAGTCCGTTTGTACATCATTTTGTGAAATAAACTTTTATTTACACGTCTAGTTTGTGTCGGGTTTGCGGTCAGTAAATTACTAGTACCAGTACGAATTTTCTGGCGTTGACATTTATTTATTCATTTCATTTCATCTTACAACTACTACTAATAGATGACACATCCAAAACGCTTACAAGATTAACAATTACTTATCCTCGTCATTATATAGGTAATAGCAAAATTATTTTACAATATCCAAATTAACAATACATCAATAATATCATAGAAAAAAGATCATAAAAAGTACAATCTGAGTACATAAATAACATTGTAATAATTAATTATGAAAACAATATATGTAAGTTTGATGGCTAGAATTTATTTAAAATTATTTGAATTTCTTTATACAAATGTCCTAATCCATCGGCAAATAAGTCTAAATCGTGGTGCTGTGCAATTATGTCCCCAATATAGCGGAGTGCGCGGTTGGTGAACGCTTGACGAAGGCGCTCCAGGCGTCGCGGCGCCACCTGTCCCTGCGAGTTTGCTGACACTCTCCCAGGGACCAAGATGCGGACACGCTCTAGTATTTGGGGACTATCAATCCTATTGTGAATTATGAATACATATAGCATGACTTGAGACATTGCCTTTCTAAATTTCAACGTTTCAATGTCCACCATACCAGACGAATAAGGAAGTGTATAAGTAGGGATAGTATCCGTACTGTTTCTTATATATCCATCGAGCAAATTTACGTTGTAATTTTTTCAATCATTAGAACGTATTTCTTTTCGTACGGATTCCAGATAACAGCACCGTACTCGAGTTTACTGCGCATATAAGCATTATACAGGGTGGGCCATGAATTAGTTAACATTTGAAAAAATCATATAAAAAAAAACCATTTAACATATTTTAGAAACCGTTTATTTACGAGAAAGCTAATTAGTAGTAATTTGTTTTTAAAAATTTTTTCGCCTAAATGACCATCGTTTCGGTTTTTGCACTCATCTAAGCGAGTCCTGAAGTTTTCGAATACTCTTCTGCAAAGAGACCGCGAAATCGCCGACATCTCTTCGATGATTTTTTTCTTTAAGTTGACGCAGTTTATTCGGTTTATCAATGTAGATACGACTCTTTAAATAACCCCCCTAAAAAGAAGTCTGCTGGGGATAGATCTGGACTTCTGGGTGGCCATGGGATGTCACCCCGTCTGGATATCAGCTTTTCCGGAAACATGTCTTTGACCACCGGCAAGGACTCGTTCGATGTGTGACACGTGGCTCCATGTTGTTGAAACCATGAGTTACGATTATAGCCAGCAAATTCCAGTAGCATCGGTGCTAAGAACTCCGGTAACATTTTCACATACTTGGCAGAATTAACAGTAACTGAACGGCCTCGAGAATCTTCAAAAAAGTAAGGTCCGATGATTCCTTTTGCTAAAATTACAGCCCATACAGTTACCTTAGGAGAGTGAAGTGGCCTCTCATGTTTAGCTTTAGGATTTTCACTGCTCCAATACCTGCAATTCTGTTTGTTTACATGTCCATTTAGGTGGAAATGGGCCTCGTCAGAAAATAAGATGTTGTGAAAATTACCGAAACGATTTAACATTGTTTCGGCATATGACTTACGCAAATTTAAATCATTAGGATTTAGTTCTTGCACTAGCTGGATCTTATATGGATGTAATTTCAAAATACGGCGTAATGATGTGCGGGATAATCCTAATTCAGCCGAACGTTTGCGTGTCGATAAATCTGGATCACGTCGAACATAAGCGGAAACTTGCTGCACGTTCTCTTCGCTCCGAGAAGTCCGTGGGCCGCCGGTTTGTTTCACATTTATGGTAGATCCCGTCTCTTGGAACTTCTTCGCCCATTTCTTTATTAAAGGAGCACTTGGACACTGACTTAAGTCGTGTAAACCATATTCAACGCGAAATAAGCGTCTCACAGTAATGAGCGAAAAGTCATTTAAATAAAACTGTTTCTACTGTTTAACCTAAATTTTTTCTACTGTTTCAACTAAATTTCCAAGAAGTGAGCTAGTGCCCCCGCCCGCGCCCCGCGTGGCAAGTTACATTTAAATGTTAACGAATTCTTGGCCCACCCTGTATAATACTTTTGCAGTCCTTATGACAATATAGCCCTTTGTAGTATTTTAATACTTTCCTTTCATAGATTTTATATAGCCTCTTATAGAGTATATAAGTCACGATGGCCGAGTTGTTGGGTGGTCGGAATTTCTAGTCGAGAGACCCGAGTCCGATCCCCAGGTGGCAGTACCAATGAGTTTTACAAAAACTTATGTACGAATTTCATCGTTGGCTTGGACATACAGACGGCGACGGGCTCACCACCTGTCACGTTGTCCCGAAAATATCTTCCGTGGAAGGTGGGTCAAAGGGACTTAATTCTGTCTACCCCTGTATTGGGAATTGCGTGAAGATATTATTTTATTTTATTTCTCTTATAGAACATCTGAAATGAACACTAACGGGACGCGCTGTATTCGAAGTGGCAGACGATTCGACCTTGAACTCTACTCTCTCCCTCTTACTTATTTATTTTTTTACGCACAGGGAATAAAACCAAATATAACAGACTTGTAATTATTGAATAATTAGATGACTGATGAAATGAGGTGGTGTGTGCTAACGACGTAAGAATATTCCCACTCCCTTTCTTCCCGTGGATGTTGTAAGAGGCAACTAAGTAAACAGCCTTGAATATAGTTATGGCAACCGATATATGGCGGAATAACCATCTCTAAAAATATCAGACCGAAGATGGGCAGCAGCGTCTGAGATGCGAATGCTCTGGTGCTGCGATCGCCACTCCGTTTGCCAAGCGTGGCGATTATGTTAAACCCTCCCTACGGGAGAAGCCTATGTCCGAAGTAGACTTTAACAGACCGTATGTGTATGTATGTATGTAAACATTGTATAGTACTGATTTTCGAGGGTCACTGTTTGGACACGCTGAAAACCAGCGCCATGGCAAAACAAGTCATGGCGTTATGCTGAGCGTGCTATAGTGCCCGGGTGACGCTTTGACACATACGAGTAAGTAGGTAACTATTTGTAAACTATGGGTACTAGGGTGGTCGGAATTTTGATTCTAGAGACCCGAGATCGAACCCCAGGTAGCAAGCTTGTACCAATGGCTTTTTCAAAAACTTATGTACGAATTTCATCGTCGGCTTGGACATGAAGGTGGCGATGGGCTCACCACCTGTCACGTTGTCCCGAAAATATCTTCGGTGGAAGGTGGGTCAAAGGGATAGAAAGATGGGTCAAATTGTCTAGACTAGACCTCAGTCGCTATCCCTGGGTCACATATAATTGGAAATTAATGATGCGGTGAAAGCTCGATTACGGGCACGGGCTACTAAACAGAATAATCATTTGGAATACTACAGAGTAGTACTGGAGGCAATAATTAGCGAAAAACAGCCTATTTTAATAAATATGTAAATGTTATTGAAAAAATTACTTCGCAACCCTCCGCATGCAAATATAAAAAGGTATATGTTACCTGGTCCGAAGAGAAGAGCACCGCCCTCTCGTCCCACAGATGCGTGCACTAATTCCACTGTACGCACCACCACCACTACACTCAAACCATGTAACATATACCACCAACGAAAACGCGACACGTGTTTCGCCTCAAAACAAGGCATCATCAAGCGAGTAGACTCTACGATGAGCGACCGCAGAGACGATCGCTCATCGTCTTCATCATCGTCAACGACCAGGTAACATGTACCTTTTTATATTTGCACGCGGAGGGATGCGAAGTAATTTTTTCAATAACAACTTTACAATGGATTTCCGCAAAGTAACGCCTGAGTCAATTAATTAAATATGTAAATAGTAATATGAATCATCCTAAAACATTATGGAAACATATTAAGCAACACGTATCGACTAGTAAAAATTATAACGTTTCAGACAACTTTGATTGTCCCAAACTAATTAATGATCATTTTCTTGATGTTCCGGGTAAACATAGAATACCTATCTCTAAATTCTAAATTCACTTCATTCGAACGCTGTTGGTGTTGATGGAATCTCATTAGACATGTTACAATTACTACTACCTGAAACTTTAAGTATTATTACCAAAATCGTGAACACTTCACTTGATTCAAATGTCTTTCCGCAAACATGGCAAACAGCGCTAGTGAGACCAATTCCAAAAAAAGCGAATCCTTCTGAACTGAAAGATCTTCGGCCAATAAGCATTTTACCTTGTCTTTCTAAAGTTTTAGAAAAAATTGTATGCACGCAAATGACAAATTTTTTAGAATCTAATGACTTGTTGCCAATATCACAGTCCGGTTTCAGAAAACTACGAAGCACTTCTACTGCACTTATTACTGTCGTTGACGATATTTTAACTGCGCAGGACGCTGGAGAAGGGACTGTGCTGGTGTTCCTAGACTTTTCTAGAGCCTTTGACGCCATTAACATTCCACTATTATTGCCAAAAATGACATATTAATGTTCTAGCGTGGATAGTATAAGATGGTTCCATAGTTATCTTAGTAACCACCAGCAATTCGTTGAAATTCAAAAACATGACAGAACAAAGATTGTCTCGCAATGCAAGCGGTTACATAGGGGTGTCACGCAGGGGTCAATTTTGGGACCTTTGCTCTTTATCTTGTACAGCGCAGACCTAACAAAATACATTACGAATTGCAAATATCATATTTATACGGATGATACACAAATATATATGGCTTTTAACCCTGGTGATATGCATTCTGCAATTCAAAAGCCAAATGCGGACTTAGAGCGAATAGCGAAATTTGTGGTCTGATAATAACACATTAGCTTTGAATCCGAATAAAAGCAAGGTTATGATTCTAATATAATCTTCACGCAATACAGGGGTAGACAGAGGTCAAGTCTAGACAATTAAGTCCCTTTGACCCACCTTCCACCGAAGATATTTTCGGAAGGTTATGATTCTGGGCACTAAAAAGCAGATTGAACGTATAAGTGTCAAAGATCCCCAAATATGCATTAGAGGAAAAAACATCCAACGTGTATACGAGCATCGTAATTTGGGCGTTCTATTCGACGATAAACTTAGCTTTGAAAGTCGCGTTCAACACGTTGTCAGAAACTGCTTTTATAGGCTTAAGTTGCTATATGGCATCAGGGACTGCATTAGCTCTGACCTCCGTATGAAGCTTTGTGACTCACTCGTACTGTCCAAACTGAACTATGCGGATGTAGTAATTGGTGCATGCCTGCTGTAACGCAGTAAAAAACTGATTCAGCGTGTCCAAAATGCTTGTGCCCGGTATTCTTATGACGTTCCGGTTCGCTCACACGTAACTCCATATCTAAATAAAGCTAATATTTTGAAAATGGAAAATCGGAGAAGCCTTCATTTTGCAACACTGTTGTTTGGTGTGATGAAATATAAAATGCCTCCCTATCTTGGCATAATTTGCGTGAAAGTGTAAATCTTGGCGTGCATTTAAGTTGGCTTTTCCTTCCTACTGTTCGGCAGTTTTAAATACAATGCGACGAAATGCTGGAACAACCTACCGCCACCGTTGAGAAATCTTGATACGGTAACTTTATTAAAGAAAAAAATACAAGTTGTGGCTTTTAAAGTTACAAAAACAATATTAAGTTTATTAATGATTTTTTTTTAGTACAGTTCAATGTTTATTAGTTTCTTATATTTGTTCTGAATGTTCCAGTAACTCGTCTTTAGCAAAAAAGGTGTATATACCATTAAATGTTACTATGATACTTTATCAATTTCTTGCAATCAGTTTTCCTTTGTTTTTTCTTTATTATTATTATTATTTTCATTTGGTATGCGTTATTATTTAGAAATTTGTTAATATTTTAAAATAGTCATATGTGTCAAATTGTGTGTGTGTTTTTTCTTTTTTCTTTAAGTTCTTGTAGTTATAACTACTACCAGACCAAGATGGACCATAGGCTGCGCTGAAAATCAGTGTTGCGGGGATACCGGTAACGTATGCTGAGCGTTGACCTTTTGTTGTTTCATTTAATTTTTAAATATCATGTATTTATATTTTATTGATTGTTATGGTGCAACAAATAAAGTTTTCTTTCTTTCTTTCTTTCTTTCAATCGTAATGAGTTAGACCATGAGAATTTTTATTAAAATAAAACGCAGTTTTATAACAATACTAGAGTGAAATTTGCGACGGACAATAACATATCGGGGTGCGTCAGTAGAAGTCGTCCTCGCAGGCGCTCCTCGCGGGCCGGTTCCGGAGCTGGTCCTGCGCGAGGTACATCTCCGCGATCTGCTCCGCGCACGTCGCCTGCTCCGCGCTCTTGTCCGCGCGCTCGCGCACGAACCTGGGACACGGGGCGGGGACGTGATCAGAGAGTTCGGCTCGCCGGCTGCTGCCGCGGCGTGGCACGGAGCGAGAGGAGCCGCGTCGCTCGGCACGGTACCTGGGGAAGCGCAGCGAGATGCCCCGCTCGCGGTCCACGAGCCCGACGGCGGCGCGGTGCGCGGGCGAGAGCGAGAGGTCCGCGCAGCGCAGCTCCCACACGCAGGCGGCGGCGAACCACACGTCGGGCGCGTGCGACTGGTCGTAGCTGCGGACCAACGGGCCGAAAGTCACAAAAGAAAGAAAGAGAGAAAACAAAAGAGAAAGAAAGAGAGAAAGAAAGAAAGAAACAGACAAAGAAAGAGAGAAAGAATGAGAGAAAGAAAGAGAGAGAAAAAGAGAGAAAGAAAGAGAGGGAGAAAAGGAGAAAGAAAGAAAAAAAGAGAGAGAAATAATTAGAAAGAAAGAGAGAAAAAGAGAGAAAGAAAGAGAGAAAGAAAAAGAGAAGGAAAGAAAGAGAGAAAGAAAGAAAGAGAAAATGAGAGAAAGAGAGAAAGAAAGAAAGAAAAGAGAGAGAAATAATTAGAAAGAAAGAGAGAAAAAGAGAGAAAGAAAAAGAGAAGGAAAGAAAGAAAGAGAAAATGAGAGAAAGAGAGAAAGAAAGAGAGAAAGAAAGAAAGAAAGAGAAAGCAAGAAAAGAGAGAAAGAAAGAAAAACGTCACCTGTAGTAGTTGCGCGGCGCGGCGATGCGGTGCGGCTCGAGCGCGTCGGCCAGCCGCTGCAGGTCCAGGTCGGAGAAGCCGGTGCCCAGCCGGCACAGCGACTGGTAGCCGTCGGCGGCCGCGTCGCGGCACGCCAGCAGGAACCCGCCGTACTTGCCGCCGCGCCTGCCCTTGCCGCGGTAGGCGCCGATCACCACCGCGTCGATGCTGTCGCCAGCGCCCTCCAGGTAGTCCTTCTTCAGCTGCCGGGGCACGGGAAACGAGAGCTCTTGTCTTAATATTGCAGATAAATCTTTAAATAAATGACAAGTTCTTTAACTATACAAAAAAAAAAACAAATAATATTAAAGACGAAAAGAAAAATTTAAACAGCCACACAAATATAATAATTGTTGTATAAAACCAAATAAATGTCTGGAAAAAAAAGACCCAAACAAAGATAATGAACACTTTGTGTAACGTTTTGATTTAGTTTTTCATTTGATAATTACTGCGAATGCAGAATGCATTCTTATTGGATCGCAAAGACTAGATATAACTTAAATTAATCGTTTAAGATTTCTGCCAAGCATTTGACTAATTGCCACACAAAATTTTAGTTCTAAAATAAAGATAAACATATAACATTTGTGAACAAGTAGTTGTTCACCACTGAAAAATATACTTTTCAAAGTCTTGTCCAAAATGTAAACACATGAACAAACAGGCGAGGTGAAGACTGATACAGACAGGCGAGGTGAAGACTGATACAAACAGGCGAGGTGAAGACTGATACAAACAGGCGAGGTGAAGACCGATACAAACAGGCGAGGTGTGGAGGCTGATACAAACAGGCGAGGTGAAGACTGATACAGACAGGCGAGGTGAAGACTGATACAAACAGGCGAGGTGAAGACTGATACAAACAGGCGAGGTGAAGACCGATACAAACAGGCGAGGTGAAGACTGATACAGACAGGCGAGGTGAAGACCGATACAAACAGGCGAGGTGAAGACTGATACAAACAGGCGAGGTGAAGACTGATACAGACAGGCGAGGTGAAGACTGATACAAACAGGCGAGGTGTGAAGACTGATACAGACAGGCGAGGTGAAGACGGATACAATCAGGCGAGGTGTGAAGACTCATACAGACAGGCGAGGTGTGGAGGCGGATACAGACAGGCGAGGTGTGGAGGCGGATAAAATCAGGCGAGGTGTGAAGACTCATACAGACAGGCGAGGTGTGGAGGCGGATACAGACAGGCGAGGTGTGAAGACCGACAGTCAGGCGAGGTGGAAGACTGATACAGTCAGGCGGAGGTGTGAAGACCGATACAGTCAGGCGGTGTGAAGACTGACACAGTCAGGCGAGGTGAAGACCGATACAGTCAGGCGGTGTGAAGACTGATACAGCCAGGCGAGGTGTGAAGACTGACAGACAGGCGAGATGTGGAGGCGGATACAGTCAGGCGAGGTGTGAAGACCGACAGTCAGGCGAGGTGAAGACTGATACAGCCAGGCGAGGTGTGAAGACCGACAGTCAGGCGAGGTGAAGACCGATACAGTCAGGCGAGGTGAAGACTGACAGTCAGGCGAGGTGTGAAGACTGACAGTCAGGCGAGGTGTGTGAAGACTGATACAAACAGGCGAGGTGTGTGAAGACTGATACAGACAGGCGAGGTGTGTGAAGACTGATACAAACAGGCGAGGTGAAGACCGATACAAACAGGCGAGGTGTGTGAAGACTGATACAGACAGGCGAGGTGAAGACTGACAGTCAGGCGAGGTGAAGACTGACACAGTCAGGCGAGGTGAAGACTGATACAGTCAGGCGGTGTGAAGACTGATACAAACAGGCGAGGTGAAGACTGATACAGTCAGGCGAGGTGAAGACCGATACAAACAGGCGAGGTGTGGAGGCAGATACAGACAGGCGAGGTGAAGACTGACAGTCAGGCGAGGTGTGTGAAGACTGATACAGTCAGGCGGTGTGAAGACTGATACAGTCAGGCGGTGTGAAGACTGATACAGACAGGCGAGGTGAAGACTGATACAGTCAGGCGGAGGTGTGAAGACTGATACAAACAGGCGAGGTGTGAACTGATACAGTCAGGCGGTGTGAAGACTGATACAGCCAGGCGAGGTGTGAAGACTGATACAGTCAGGCGAGGTGAAGACCGATACAAACAGGCGAGGTGTGAAGACTGATACAGACAGGCGAGGTGAAGACTGATACGAACAGGCGAGGTGTGTGAAGACTGACACAGTCAGGCGAGGTGTGTGAAGACTGATACAAACAGGCGAGGTGTGGAAGACTGATACAAACAGGCGAGGTGTGAAGACTGATACAAACAGGCGAGGTGTGTGAAGACTGATACGAACAGGCGAGGTGTGAAGACCGACAGTCAGGCGAGGTGGAGGCGGATACAGTCAGGCGAGGTGTGAAGACTCATACAGACAGGCGAGGTGAAGACTGATACAGTCAGGCGAGGTGTGTGAAGACTGATACGAACAGGCGAGGTGTGAAGACTGATACAGTCAGGCGGAGGTGTGAAGACTGATACAAACAGGCGAGGTGAAGACTGATACAGTCAGGCGAGGTGAAGACCGATACAAACAGGCGAGGTGTGAACTGATACAGTCAGGCGAGGTGAAGACTGATACAGTCAGGCGAGGTGAAGACTGATACAGTCAGGCGAGGTGTGAAGACTGATACAGTCAGGCGAGGTGTGTGAAGACTGACACAGTCAGGCGAGGTGTGGAAGACTGATACAGTCAGGCGGTGTGAAGACTGATACAAACAGGCGAGGTGTGAAGACTCATACAGACAGGCGAGGTGTGTGAAGACTGACAGTCAGGCGAGGTGTGAAGACCGATACAAACAGGCGAGGTGTGAAGGCAGATACAGACAGGCGAGGTGTGAAGACTGATACAGTCAGGCGAGGTGTGAAGACTGATACAGTCAGGCGAGGTGTGAAGACTGATACAGTCAGGCGAGGTGTGAAGACTGATACAGTCAGGCGAGGTGTGAAGACTGATACAGTCAGGCGAGGTGTGAAGACTGATACAGTCAGGCGAGGTGAAGACTGATACAGTCAGGCGAGGTGTGAAGACTGATACAGTCAGGCGAGGTGTGAAGACTGATACAGTCAGGCGAGGTGTGAAGACTGATACAGTCAGGCGGTGTGAAGACTGGATACAGTCAGGCGAGGTGTGGAGGCGGATACAGACAGGCGAGGTGAAGACTGATACGAACAGGCGAGGTGTGAAGACTGATACAGTCAGGCGAGGTGAAGACCGATACAGTCAGGCGGTGTGAAGACTGATACAGCCAGGCGAGGTGTGAAGACCGACAGTCAGGCGAGGTGGAGGCGGATACAGACAGGCGAGATGTGGAGGCGGATACAGTCAGGCGAGGTGTGAAGACCGATACAGTCAGGCGGTGTGAAGACTGACAGTCAGGCGAGGTGAAGACCGATACAGTCAGGCGAGGTGTGAAGACTCATACAGACAGGCGAGGTGTGAAGACTCATACAGACAGGCGAGGTGAAGACTGACACAGTCAGGCGAGGTGAAGACTGACAGTCAGGCGAGGTGTGAAGACCGACAGTCAGGCGAGGTGAAGACTGACACAGTCAGGCGAGGTGTGGAGGCGGATACAGTCAGGCGAGGTGAAGACTGATACAGCCAGGCGAGGTGTGTGAAGACTGATACAGTCAGGCGGAGGTGTGAAGACTGATACAGTCAGGCGAGGTGGAGGCGGATACAGACAGGCGAGGTGTGGAAGACTGATACAGTCAGGCGGTGTGAAGACTGATACAGACAAGCGAGGTATGGAGGCGGATACAGTCTATATATATATATATATATATATATATATATATATATATATATATATATATATATATATATATATATATATATATATATATATATATATATATATATATATATATATATATATATATATATATATATATATATATATATATATATATATATATATATATATATATATATATATATATATATATATATATATATATATATATATATATATATATATATATATATATATATATATATATATATATATATATATATATATATATATATATATATATATATATATATATATATATATATATATATATATATATATATATATATATATATATATATATATATATATATATATATATATATATATATATATATATATATATATATATATATATATATATATATATATATATATATATATATATATATATATATATATATATATATATATATATATATATATATATATATATATATATATATATATATATATATATATATATATATATATATATATATATATATATATATATATATATATATATATATATATATATATATATATATATATATATATATATATATATATATATATATATATATATATATATATATATATATATATATATATATATATATATATATATATATATATATATATATATATATATATATATATATATATATATATATATATATATATATATATATATATATATATATATATATATATATATATATATATATATATATATATATATATATATATATATATATATATATATATATATATATATATATATATATATATATATATATATATATATATATATATATATATATATATATATATATATATATATATATATATATATATATATATATATATATATATATATATATATATATATATATATATATATATATATATATATATATATATATATATATATATATATATATATATATATATATATATATATATATATATATATATATATATATATATATATATATATATATATATATATATATATATATATATATATATATATATATATATATATATATATATATATATATATATATATATATATATATATATATATATATATATATATATATATATATATATATATATATATATATATATATATATATATATATATATATATATATATATATATATATATATATATATATATATATATATATATATATATATATATATATATATATATATATATATATATATATATATATATATATATATATATATATATATATATATATATATATATATATATATATATATATATATATATATATATATATATATATATATATATATATATATATATATATATATATATATATATATATATATATATATATATATATATATATATATATATATATATATATATATATATATATATATATATATATATATATATATATATATATATATATATATATATATATATATATATATATATATATATATATATATATATATATATATATATATATATATATATATATATATATATATATATATATATATATATATATATATATATATATATATTATTATAACTCTACTTATAAAGTTTTTCTTTAATAAATTTCTTAAACCTGTTAATAGACAGGCTTTGCACATTTACCGGGACTTTATTGTAGAAGCGTATACACCGCCTTATGAACGAATTACTTACTCTAAATATAATCGTATTGCCTTATTTACCTTAAGCCAGTTATGCGAACGGCGCGCAATGTCGTACTTGGCGTTTTCACCGTACAGCATCTTGACCATGAGCCCTTCGCAGGAGCCCTTGATGGACTCCTCCAAGAACTGCTGCACCTCCTCCATGGTGCTGCAGTCGCGCGACTCCGCGAACTGCCACTCGCCTGTGGACGGAACCACTAACTCAATTCTTAGGGCTAGGGGTGTTTGGAGATTTATGCTCAGGTAGTGTTGTTGATTTCAATACAACAATGACCTGTGGCTGAGGTGTGAAGACTGATACGAACAGGCGAGGTGAAGACTGATACAAACAGGCGAGGTGTGAATACTGATACAGACAGGCGAGGTGTGGAGGCGGATACAGTCAGGCGGAGGTGTGAAGACTGATACAGTCAAGGAGGTGTGAAGACCGACAGTCAGGCGAGGTGGAGGCGGATACAGTCAGGCAGGTGTGAAGACTCATACAGACAGGCGAGTGTGAAGACTGATACAGCCAGGCGAGGTGTGTGAAGACTGATACAAACAGGCGAGGTGTGAAGACTGATACAGCCAGGCGAGGTGTGAACTGATACAGTCAAGGAGGTGTGAAGACTGATGCAGTCAGGCGAGGTGAAGACTGATACAGACAGGCGAGGTGTGGAGGCGGATAAAATCAGGCGAGGTGTGAAGACTCATACAGACAGGCGAGGTGGAGACTGATACAGTCAAGGAGGTGTGAAGACCGATACAGTCAGGCGAGGTGTGTGAAGACTGACACAGTCAGGCGAGGTGTGGAAGACTGATACAGTCAGGCGGTGTGAAGACTGATACAAACAGGCGAGGTGTGAAGACTCATACAGACAGGCGAGGTGTGTGAAGACTGATGCAGTCAGGCGAGGTGTGTGGAGGCGGATACAATCAGGCAAGGTGTGAAGACTGATACAAACAGGCGAGGTGTGAGACTGATACAGTCAAGGAGGTGTGAAGACTGATACAGCCAGGCGAGGTGAAGACTGATACAGCCAGGCGAGGTGAAGACTGACAGTCAGGCGAGGTGTGTAGATTGATACAGACAAGCGAGGTATGGAGGCGGATACAAACAGGCGAGGTGTGAACTGATACAGTCAGGCGAGGTGTGTGGAGGCGGATAAAATCAGGCGAGGTGTGAAGACTGATACAGACAGGCGAGGTGTGAAGACTGATACAGTCAGGCGGTGTGAAGACTGGATACAAACAGGCGAGGTGTGGAGGCGGATACAAACAGGCGAGGTGAAGACTGATACGAACAGGCGAGGTGTGAACTGATACAGTCAGGCGGTGTGAAGACTGATACAGACAGGCGAGGTGTGTAGATTGATACAGACAAGCGAGGTATGGAGGCGGATACAATCAGGCGAGGTGTGTGGAGGCGGATACAGTCAGGCGAGGTGTGAAGACCGATACAGTCAGGCGGTGTGAAGACTGACAGTCAGGCGAGGTGAAGACCGATACAGTCAGGCAGGTGTGAAGACTGATACAGCCAGGCGAGGTGTGAAGACTCATACAGACAGGCGAGGTGAAGACTGATGCAGTCAGGCGAGGTGTGAAGACTGATACAGTCGGGCGAGGTGTGAAGACTCACAGACAGGCGAGGTGAAGACTGACACAGTCAGGCGAGGTGTGGAGGCGGACAGACAGGCGAGGTGAAGACTGACACAGTCAGGCGAGGTGTGAGGCTGATACAGTCAGGCGAGGTGTGTGAAGACTGATGCAGTCAGGCGAGGGTGTGAAGACTGATACAGTCAGGCGGTGTGAAGACTGATACAGTCAAGGAGGTGTGAAGACTGATGCAGTCAGGCGAGGTGTGTGGAGGCGGATAAAATCAGGCGAGGTGTGGAGGCGGATACAATCAGGCAAGGTGTGGAGGCGGATAAAATCAGGCGAGGTGTGAACTGATACAGTCAAGGAGGTGTGAAGACCGATACAAACAGGCGAGGTGTGAAGACTCATACAGACAGGCGAGGTGTGGAGGCGGATACAGTCAGGCGGAGGTGTGAAGACTGACACAGTCAGGCGAGGTGTAAGACTGATACAGACAGGCGAGGTGGAGGCGGATACAGTCAGGCGGTGTGAAGACTGATACAGACAGGCGAGGTGAAGACTGGATACAGTCAGGCGGAGGTGTGAAGACTCACAGACAGGCGAGGTGGAGGCGGATACAGTCAGGCGAGGCGTGGAGGCGGATACAGTCAGGCGGAGGTGTGAAGACTCACAGACAGGCGAGGCGTGGAGGCGGATACAGACAGGCGAGGTGGAGGCGGATACAGTCAGGCGGTGTGAAGACTGACAGTCAGGCGAGAGGTGTGAAGACTGGATACAGACAGGCGAGGCGTGGAGGCGGATACAGACAGGCGAGGCGTGGAGGCGGATACAGACAGGCGAGGTGGAGGCGGATACAGACAGGCGAGGTGGAGGCGGATACAGACAGGCGAGGCGTGGAGGCGGATACAGACAGGCGAGGCGTGGAGGCGGATACAGACAGGCGAGGCGTGGAGGCGGATACAGACAGGCGAGGCGTGGAGGCGGATACAGACAGGCGAGGCGTGGAGGCGGATACAGACAGGCGAGGCGTGGAGGCGGATACAGACAGGCGAGGTGAAGACTGATACAGACAGGCGAGGCGTGGAGGCGGATACAGACAGGCGAGGTGGAGGCGGATACAGACAGGCGAGGCGTGGAGGCGGATACAGACAGGCGAGGTGTGGAGGCGGATACAGACAGGCGAGGTGTGGAGGCGGATACAAACAGGCGAGGTGTGGAGGCTGATACAAACAGGCGAGGTGTGAGGGCAGTACAGTCAGGCGAGGCGTGGAGGCGGATAAGCAGACAGGCGAGGCGTGGAGGCGGATACAGACAGGCGAGGTGGAAGACTGATACAGACAGGCGAGGCGTGGAGGCGGATACAGACAGGCGAGGCGGAGGCGGATACAGTCAGGCGAGGTGTGGAGGCTGATACAAACAGGCGAGGTGTGGAGGCGGATACAAACAGGCGAGGTGTGGAGACGGATACAATCAGGCGAGGTGTGAAGACTGATACAGACAGGCGAGGTGTGGAGGCGGATACAGACAGGCGAGGTGTGAAGACTGATACAGTCAGGCGAGGTGTGAAGACTGATACAGTCAGGCGAGGTGTGAAGACTGATACAGACAGGCGAGGTGTGTAGACTGATACAGACAGGCGAGGTGTGAAGACTGATACAAACAGGCGAGGTGTGAAGACTGATACAGTCAGGCGAGGTGTGAAGACTGATACAGACAGGCGAGGTGTGAAGACTGATACAGTCAGGCGAGGTGTGAAGACTGATACAGTCAGGCGAGGTGAAGACTGATACAGTCAGGCGAGGTGAAGACCGATACAAACAGGCGAGGTGTGAAGACTGGATACAGTCAGGCGGTGTGAAGACTGATACAGTCAGGCGGTGTGAAGACTGATACAGTCAGGCGAGGTGTGAAGACTGATACAGTCAGGCGAGGTGTGAAGACTGATACAGTCAGGCGAGGTGAAGACTGATACAGCTGTATGAGGTGTGAAGACTGATACAGTCAGGCGAGGTGTGAAGACTGATACAGTCAGGCGAGGTGTGAAGACTGATACAGTCAGGCGAGGTGTGAAGACTGATACAGACAGGCGAGGTGTGAAGACTGATACAGACAGGCGAGGTGTGTAGATTGATACAGACAAGCGAGGTATGGAGGCGGATACAGTCAGGCGAGGTGTGGAGGCTGATACAAACAGGCGAGGTGTGGAGGCTGATACAAACAGGCGAGGTGTGGAGGCGGATACAAACAGGCGAGGTGTGGAGGCGGATAAAATCAGGCGAGGTGTGAAGACTGATACAGTCAGGCGAGGTGTGAAGACTGATACAGTCAGGCGAGGTGTGAAGACTGATACAGTCAGGCGAGGTGTGAAGACTGATACAGACAGGCGAGGTGTGTGAAGACTGATACAGCTGTATGAGGTGTGAAGACTGATACAAACAGGCGAGGTGTGAAGACTGACAGTCAGGCGAGGTGCAAGACTGATACAGTCAAGGAGGTGTGAAGACTGGATACAGTCAGGCGAGAGGTGTGAAGACTGATACAGTCAGGCGAGGTGTGAAGACTGATACAGCTGTATGAGGTGTGAATACTGATACAGCCAGACGAGGTGTTGAGGCAGATACAGACAGGCGAGGTGTGGAGGCGGATACAGTCAGGCGAGGTGTGGAGGCGGATACAGTCAGGCGAGGTGTGAAGACTGATACAGACAGGCGAGGTGTGAAGACTGATACAGTCAGGCGAGGTGTGAAGACTGATACAGTCAGGCGAGGTGTGAAGACTGATACAGTCAGGCGAGGTGTGAAGACTGATACAGTCAGGCGAGGTGTGAAGACTGATACAGTCAGGCGAGGTGTGAAGACTGATACAAACAGACGAGGTGTGAAGACTGATACAGTCAGGCGAGGTGAAGACTGATACAGTCAGGCGAGGTGTGAAGACTGATACAGTCAGGCGAGGTGTGAAGACTGATACAGTCAGGCGAGGTGTGAAGACTGATACAGTCAGGCGAGGTGTGAAGACTGATACAGTCAGGCGAGGTGTGAAGACTCATACAGACAGGCGAGATGTGGAGGCGGATACAGACAGGCGAGGTGTGAAGACTGATACAGACAGGCGAGGTGAAGACTGACAGTCAGGCGAGGTGAAGACTGATACAGACAGGCGGAGGCGTGGAGGCTGATACAAACAGGCGAGGTGTGGAGGCGGATACAAACAGGCGAGGTGTGGAGGCTGATACAGACAGGCGAGGTGTGGAGGCGGATACAAACAGGCGAGGTGTGGAGGCTGATACAAACAGGCGAGGTGTGGAGGCGGATACAGACAGGCGAGGTGTGGAGGCGGATACAGACAGGCGAGGCGTGAGGCGGATACAGACAGGCGAGGCGTGGAGGCGGATACAGACAGGCGAGGCGTGGAGGCGGATACAGACAGGCGAGGCGTGGAGGCGGATACAGACAGGCGAGGTGTGGAGGCGGATACAAACAGGCGAGGCGTGGAGGCTGATACACACAGGCGAGGTGTGGAGGCGGATAAAATCAGGCGAGGTGTGAAGACTGATACAGACAGGCGAGGCGTGGAGGCGGATACAAACAGGCGAGGTGTGGAGGCTGATACAAACAGGCGAGGTGTGGAGGCGGATACAATCAGGCGAGGTGTGAAGACTGATACAGACAGGCGAGGCGTGGAGGCGGATACAGACAGGCGAGGTGTGGAGGCGGATACAGACAGGCGAGGCGGAGGCGGATACAGACAGGCGAGGTGTGTGAAGACTGGATACAGACAGGCGAGGCGTGGAGGCGGATACAGTCAGGCGAGTGTGAAGACTGATACAGACAGGCGAGGTGTGGAGGCGGATACAATCAGGCGAGGTGTGAAGACTGATACAGACAGGCGAGGCGTGGAGGCGGATACAGACAGGCGAGGTGTGGAGGCGGATACAGACAGGCGAGGTGTGGAGGCGGATACAGACAGGCGAGGTGTGGAGGCGGATACAGACAGGCGAGGTGTGGAGGCGGATACAGACAGGCGAGGTGTGGAGGCGGATACAGACAGGCGAGGTGTGGAGGCGGATACAATCAGGCGAGGTGTGAAGACTGATACAAACAGGCGAGGTGTGGAGGCGGATACAGACAGGCGAGGTGTGGAGGCGGATACAATCAGGCGAGGTGGAGGCGGATACAGTCAGGCGAGGCGTGGAGGCGGATACAGACAGGCGAGGTGTGGAGGCGGATACAGACAGGCGAGGTGGAGGCGGATACAGACAGGCGAGGTGTGGAGGCGGATACGAACCGGGACACTCGTTGAAGTGCTCGCGCAGCAGGCGGCGGCGCTCGGCGAGCGGCTCGCGCACGAGCGGCCGCCCGTTGAGCAGCAGCAGGTCGAACACGAACACGCACACCTGCACCTTGATCTGCGACTGCTGCGCGTCCTTGCGCTTGCGCGTCGACAGCACCTGCGGGCGGGCGGTCAGCGGGCGGGCCGGGGTTCAATCGCCATATCTGAACTTCTCATCTCCTCACTAGTTACACTTACGGAACACGACCGGTGCGTGTTCAGTATGTGGCGACGCGCGGACAGGGATACGGTAAGTAACCTAATATACATATATATAAAATAGAAAGGTTTGTTTTTAATTTCGAATTAACAGTTTTTTCACTAAATTCACATGAAAGTATATACGGTACTTACATAAAAAATCGATTTCTGATATTTATGTTTGTATGTTCCGGCTAATGTCTTCAACGGCTGGATCATTTTTAATGGAACATTCATAGGCAGATACCTGATGTTATAAGGTTACTCTTTATAACATCAGGAGCTACTTTTTAGAAAAATAATAAGGGTTCAACGCGTCAAAGCCGCGGAAAGCAGCTAGAATAATATATAGAAACAACCATTAAAAAAAGTATATATTCGCCACAACTTCGCACACTTTGCCACATAAATTGGCTACCTTAACTGTAGGAAGTTAATTTGAATATAATTTAAGGCGAGATAAACATGGATCCTCAGCCACCTGCATCCATGTAGTTGTCGATGGATGCAGGTGGTGAATCCTGGGGCCCACGTTCAGCATTGGACTCTAGACATGCTGCAAAGAAAAGCGGGTAGGCAGAGGCACCTGGAAGGGCAGGATCTGCTTGCTCTGCACGTCGTAGGCCACCGCCTCGCAGTCCAGCACGCAACTGCTCACGGAATCCTTCAGCAGCGCCGGCAGCCGCCCCAGCACGTCCGGATACTTGCTGGTACCGACATCTCTTTATATATTCTCTATATTTAACGCTGTTTTATGCGAAAACACACTTCGCACACTGATTTGGATTTGGACCGCGAGAGATGATGAATAGTAAATATGTTCACGCAATTCCCCAATACAGGGGTAGACAGAGGTCTAGTTTAGACAATTAAGTCACTTAGATCCATCTTACACCGAAGAATTTTTTGGGGACAACGTGATAGGTGGTGAGCCTGTCGCCGTTTGTTACAGAATATATATGTAT
The DNA here is from genome assembly GCA_029286605.1 of Sericinus montela. Taxonomy (NCBI): domain Eukaryota; kingdom Metazoa; phylum Arthropoda; class Insecta; order Lepidoptera; family Papilionidae; genus Sericinus; species Sericinus montela. The sequence goes on along the minus strand of JAGSMR010000024.1, from coordinate 403,290 downwards.
ACCCCCTTTCTTCCCCTTCTTTCTTGGTGTCGTAAGTGTAGTAATAATATTTTAAGGCCATTGACTACAGACATATGGTACGATAATCATCTCGATAAACACCAAACCAAAATTCACCAATTTGATCATGGATAGCAGTGTCTAAGATTTATTTGGTGATATAATCGCCAATCAACTTAGCAAGTGTGGCGATTATGACAAACCGTCCTTAACGAGAGAGGCAAATGTCCTGCAGTAGACTTTAAAAGGTCGTTATGTAAATATATATGTATATTAGTTTCATAGTGTAGGCTTGAGTGGTATTGGTGGTAGTTATACTAAAGGTGATGATTTTGTTTTTTCTAAGAGAACGGTAAACCATCACCACTACTGACTGTGGTAGTGGTGACGGTTCACGATATTGGTAGTGGTGTGGGCATGATGAATGTGAAAGTGATTTATTTTTCAGTAAACGGTTATAGACTTGGTGAAGACACGATGGTGGTGTAGATGGTAGTGGTAGCGGTGATATAGATGATGATTGTGTTTGTTTCATGTATACATAAAATAAATATCTTCACGCTATTCCCATTACAGGGGTAGACAGAGATCTAGTCTAGACAATTAAGTCCCTTGTGAGCCCGTCGCCGTCTTTATGTCCAAGTAAACGATATAATTCTTATGTAAGTTTTATGAAAACCCATTGGTACGAGTCTGCCACTTAGGGATCGCACTCCGGTCAATCGACTCGAAATTCCGACCACCCAACCACTCTGCTATCGTGACTAATTCATGTAAACGGTTCTAGATTCGTGTCACCTGTCGCTGTCCTAAAAAAAAAAAATTTCCGCGAAAAGCGAGATACCAAACAGCAACAGCGTCCAGTTCTCAGCCTACCCCGGTATTGGGAAATAGCGTGTAGATGTGTTGGCATGCGAAGCGCGGTGGGGGTGGGGGGGGGGGCACCTGGTGTTGTCCTCCTGGTTGCGGCTGAAGACGGCGGCGCGCGGCAAGTCGGGCGCCGCGTCGCCCGGCACGTGTATCTGCGCGCGCTCGCCGTCGTACTTCCACTCGCACGTGAACCGCTCGTTCTCGAACCTGCGACCCCCGGTTCGTCTTATACATATACCGCAAATAGGTACTTTTTTTAAAATAAATACGCATATAGATAGGGACAACACCACATACATTGCTAGAAAAAGTGGTTATTCTACATCCACCCGACCGGGAATCGAACCCTCGAGACGGCGACACCTTGAAAACCGGTGTATACGCCATAAACAACACGTTCATAGGGCGGTGTATACGCTTCTACAACAAAGTCCCGGTAAATGTGCCTGTCTATTAACAGGTTTAAGAAATTTATTAAAGAAAAGCTTTGTAGGAAGGGTTATTATAATATAAATGAATATATTGATGACAGTAACTCCTGGGAATGAGGCGATCGCTCCCGAGCTATTTCTATAAAATATCACATTATATTTGTATAATGCATTATATTGTTAAAAATATTGACCAAAAAAGAGGATACCTACGGAGTTTCTTTCGCCTGTTTCTTCTCCGTCAGAGGAACCTCGTTACGAAACGGTGAAAGATTGAAAATGACGATCGCTAAACGAATGTATGTTCTTATGTCGATGAATAAATGATTTGATTTGATTCGTCCACGGAGCTACTTAGAAACATGTATCCAGCTCGAAGGACCAATTAAATTTTTTTTTCTCACGCGATCTTCATAAGTGAAATACATAATAAAAAAATCACTGAAGTACCAGAGCTCGAAGGCTCTGTACTTCAGTGAATCTTAGTACCAAAGCCCTACTCTCAGTAGAGCTCTGGTACTAAGATTTTCTAACAATAACTTAAATGTATCTTTTAAACACAAAAAAAGAATCAAAAACAAAAAAATATCGAGTTTTTTGTTACACGCTTCGGATCCTCAGTACGAGCCAACTCTATGTAGGGATACTGTAGTCAAATATAAATACATTTTTTCTCGCAAACTTTAATACACACAGTGATTTCTAAAGTATGTAGTTGATGACACTATCTTTTTATTTTTAATTCGTCAAGTCTATGGCGTCTGTCAACAGTAAAAATTTGAAACGAATGCTCCACTGGATTTGATAACTTTTCTAACAAATTCGTAAAAGATTATAGAAAGTATATTATTTCTCCTTTAACACATATTTTTATCAAAATTTTCAGTTAGGTTAGTTTGAAAGGTAACTAGTTTTTACTGACGTCCTTAAAATATCACTTTTATCACCCAATTATAAATAAAATTTTCGGGACAACGTAACAGGTGGTGAGCCCGTCGCCGTCTTTATGTCCAAGCCAACTCATTGGTCAAACTCACGAGCTTACCACCTGGGGATCGAATTGAATCGAAACCCAACCACTCGGCTATCGTGACTTTTTAATAATTAGAAAGTAAATAAAAATATTTAGAAAGTAAAAAAAAAATATCTGAAAGCCAATTTCATTTTCGTAGATGTCAACAGTTGACGCTGATCACGCTGTGACTCACTCTACATTGTCGAAAATTTAGATAAAAACAAAAAATGTTTAGGTATTTTTCTAGACCCAGCTAAAGCTTTTGATACGGTTTGTCTTCCTATTCTTCTGGATATATTAAATCTAATTGGTGTAAGAGGCTGTCAGTTACAACTTTTAAAAGCTACCTTCTCCAAACCGTAATCAAAGTGTTAGAACTCTAAATTACCGTAACTGTGAACTACTTATAAGGTAGTTACCTGTTGAAGACAACTTACTTATATGGTAGTTACCTGTTGAAGACACTCACTTATAAGGGTACTTACCTTTGAAGACACCTTACTTATAAGGGTAGTTACCAGTTGAAGACTTACTTATATGGTAGTTACCTGTTGAGACAACTTACTTATAAGGGTAGTTACCCGTTGAAGACTTACTTATAAGGGTAATTACCTGTTGAAGACTTACTTATAAAGGTAGTTACCTGTTGAAGACTTACTTATAAAGGTAGTTACCTGTTGAAGACAACTTACTTATATGGTAGTTACCTGTTGAGACAACTTACTTATAAGGGTGGTTACCTGTTGAGACTTACTTATATGGTAGTTACCTGTTGAAGACAACTTACTTATAAAGGTAGTTACCTGTTGAAGACAACTTACTTATATGGTAGTTACCTGTTGAAGACACCTACTATAAGGGTACTTACCTTTGAAGATACCTTACTTATAAGGGTGGTTACCTGTTGAAGACTTACTATAAGGGTACTTACCTTTTGAAGATACCTTACTTATAAGGGTAGTTACCTGTTGAAGACTTACTTATAAGGGTAGTTACCTGTTGAAGACAACTTACTTATAAGGGTACTTACCTTTTGAAGATACCTTACTTATAAGGGTAGTTACCTGTTGAAGACTTACTTATAAGGGTAGTTACCTGTTGAAGACTTACTTATAAGGTAGTTACCTGTTGAAGACACCTACTATAAGGGTACTTACCTTTGAAGACACCTTACTTATAAGGTAGTTACCTGTTGAGACTTACTTATAAAGGTAGTTACCTGTTGAGACAACTTACTTATAAAGGTAGTTACCTGTTGAAGACTTACTTATAAGGGTACTTACCTTTGAAGACACCTTACTTATAAGGTAGTTACCTGTTGAAGACAACTTACTTATAAAGGTAGTTACCTGTTGAGACTTACTTATAAGGGTAGTTACCAGTTGAAGACTTACTTATATGGTAGTTACCTGTTGAAGACTTACTATAAGGGTAGTTACCAGTTGAAGACTTACTTATAAGGTAGTTACCTGTTGAAGACACCTACTTATAAAGGTAGTTACCTGTTGAAGACACCATACTTATAAGGGTAATTACCTGTTGAAGACTTACTTATAAAGGTAGTTACCTGTTGAAGACACCTACTTATAAAGGTAGTTACCTGTTGAAGACACCTTACTTATAAGGGTAGTTACCTGTTGAAGACAACTTACTTATAAGGGTACTTACCTTTTGAAGATACCTTACTTATAAGGGTAGTTACCTGTTGAAAACACCTACTTATAAGGGTACTTACCTTTTGAAGATACCTTACTTATAAAGGTAGTTACCTGTTGAAGACAACTTACTTATAAAGGTAGTTACCTGTTGAGACAACTTACTTATATGGTAGTTACCTGTTGAAGACACCTACTATAAAGGTAGTTACCTGTTGAAGACTTACTTATAAGGGTAGTTACCTGTTGAAGACACCTACTTATAAGGGTACTTACCTTTTGAAGATACCTTACTTATAAAGGTAGTTACCTGTTGAAGACTTACTTATAAGGGTAGTTACCTGTTGAAGACACCTTACTTATAAGGGTACTTACCTTTTGAAGATACCTTACTTATAAGGGTAGTTACCTGTTGAAGACACCTACTTATAAGGGTACTTACCTTTTGAAGATACCTTACTTATAAGGGTACTTACCTTTTGAAGACTTACTTATAAGGGTAGTTACCTTTTGAAGATACCTTACTTATAAAGGTAGTTACCTGTTGAAGACTTACTTATAAGGGTACTTACCTTTTGAAGATACCTTACTTATAAGGGTACTTACCTTTTGAAGATACCTTACTTATAAGGGTAGTTACCTGTTGAAGACAACTTACTTATGAGGGTAGTTACCTGTTGAAGACAACTTACTTATAAGGGTACTTACCTTTTGAAGATACCTTACTTATAAGGGTAGTTACCTGTTGAAGACTTACTTATATGGTAGTTACCTGTTGAAGACACCTACTTATAAGGGTACTTACCTTTTGAAGATAACTTACTTATAAGGGTACTTACCTTTTGAAGATACCTTACTTATAAGGGTAGTTACCTGTTGAAGACACCTACTTATAAGGGTACTTACCTTTTGAAGATACCTTACTTATAAAGGTAGTTACCTGTTGAAGACTTACTTATAAGGGTAGTTACCTGTTGAAGACAACTTACTTATAAGGGTAGATACCTGTTGACGACTTACTTATAAGGGTAGTTACCAGTTGAAGACTTACTTATAAGGGTAATTACCTGTTGAAGACTTACTTATAAGGGTAGTTACCTGTTGAAGACTTACTTATAAGGGTAATTACCTGTTGAAGACTTACTTATAAGGGTAGTTACCTGTTGAAGACTTACTTATAAGGGTAGTTACCTGTTGAAGATCTCGTGCACGCCCTTGGTGGGGTGCGCCAGCATGGGCTTGAGCGGCACGCCGGGCGTCAGGCGGCAGTGCTGCGGCAGCGCGGCCGGCCCGTGCTGCAGCAGCACCGGCACCAGCCGCTCGTAGTTGGGGCACTCGCAGTACGTCTGCTTCACCAGCAGCGCCTGACGCTCCACCAGCGCCTGCCACCACCGCAACAATTAGATAGATACATAGGTAATTCACTTTAGAATCTTATCTAATCCTCATTCCATCCTCAGTTAGATTAGAGTCAGGTTAGCCGAGTTGTTGGGTGGTCGGAATTTCGAGTCGAGAGACCCGAGATTCCCAGGTGGCAGTGCCAAAGGGTTTTTCAAAAACTTATGTACGAATTTCATCGTTGGCTTGGACATAAGGACGGCGACGGGCTCACCACCTGTCACGTTGTCCCGAAAATATCTTTGGGTCATACATATATACATATCGTACAGTATTCCTACGTACTTTACCGGTTTTTTCAGCAAGTCCCTTAGGTCAAGCTTGGTCATTTACAGTTTGTTCTAAATTAGTACTTTATTTTTTTTGATACACCTGCCTCTATATTTTTCAACGCCACGGGTTGACTGGCAGAGAATGCCAAGATATTTTCGGGACAGCGTGATAGGAGGTGAGCCGGTCGCCGTCTTTATGTCCAAGCCGACGTTATAATCCGTCCGTAAGTTTTTGAAACCCTCATTGGTTCGTACCAATGGGGGTTTCAAAAACTTATACTATCCTAAAGTAATCCTGCCATCTGGAGATCGAACTCAGGTCCCTTGACTCGAAATTCCGACCACCCAACGACTCGGCTATCGTGACATTATTGCAGTTAAATTTCTTCAAGATTGTTCTTGAAGAAGCTTGCGGATTACTTGATAGACATATCGCTTAAAAGCCTGACAAACCAGTTGTAAAAGGAATACTCATTCATGTCATATGGATAGGCGCAAGTTTCTACTGAGAAAACTTAGACATATGTATAATATCATTAATGAATGTATATTATAATGAATGTGTATGTATATTTTAATACTTAAATATATAAGAATACAATTACAGTTGCAGCTGACAGCTGCCCGTGGTGGCAACGCTCCCACCCACGGATACTTCAATCCGAGAAGCTTATGCCCCAGAACACTTATGCACATCTTGCTTTGATAGCACAGTCTAAGCAAAAACTTAAGGTTATAGTATTAAGATTATAGTAAAAACCTAATTTTAAGAAAAAAATTCTTGAGTATTACTATATAATTTTCATAAAAATAAACATATATTTCATAAAAATAGATATATTTCTTAATTAAATTAAAGAGAAAAAATGTCAATGAGTCAGGCAATATTAATAAGATAACGCCAACTATATAATTTATTACGGAATTTTTTAGGGAAAGTTATGCTGAACATTTTGTTATGAAATTAAAGTTAAAGTAATTTTTACTAATTCCACATATATTTATATTAAAAATACCTTAATAACAAAAAGTTCAGCTTAACTTGTATGCTTTAAAATCGCGTAAAAACAATTGCGTAAATTACATTTCTTATTTTTATACTGACTACAAAAATACTGCAGCAACAGTCACCATCTTGACTGTCCATTCAACCTTATGGGATTAGGGTGAAATCAACAAAAAAAATTATATCACACTCTACTAAAACGACATCTACTGATCAAGCAGGTTGAACTTGACCATCCAGTTAGCATGACATGGAGTCACCTTAAACTCATCGGCTGGCATGGTGCTGGCCACGTCGAGGCAGCCCAGCAGTGGGCCGGCGGGCGGCGTGGCGGCGGCGGCCAGCGCCAGCGCCTGCAGCAGCGACTGCTCCGCCAGCCCCACGCGCAGCCGCCCCTCCAGCGACCTGCCCGCAGGCGCGCCTTGGTACAGGCTCTTACGACACAGGTGGTGAGCTCGTCGCCGTTTTTTTTATAGTGAAGGGAGGGCAAACGCAGCAGGTGGCTCACGTGATGGTGAGTGATTACCGCCGCCCATGAACAGCCTCAATACCAGAGGCATAGCAGATGCGTTGCCGGCCTTTGAGTGCCCCCCCCCCCCAGAATTGGGAGAGGGTGGTGTGTGGGCCTCCGGTTGCCTATGTTGCCAGTTTTTGAAAAAAACCCCATTAGCACGAGTACTTGGGGATCGAACTCGGGTCTCTTGACTCGTATTCCGATCACCCACACCATTGAGCTATCATGACTATCATGGCTAACAATAAGAATGAATATAGATAAAAAAAAACATACATACCTTATTAAATATTTGGCTTCACAATGCCTGCAAGCCACATACAGCGACTGAATTTTACTTATTTTCTTATTAACTGATGCATGACCTGTAAAATAATTATTATACAATTTCAATTACATATACAGAACATATATTGCAAAGCTCAGTACTCACAAAACTGTGTGCAATACTTAATTTATGCTTAATTTAAATAATTTTTTTAAAGTGTACTACAGGACATTTAAGTTTGGCCATAATAGCCGCAACTAATTGATGATCTTGTATTTCTAACACTCTCATGTTCACAGCAAATTGCATACAGTGCGCAATACACATATACATTACACAAAGGACACTACTGCACTATGCACACTATACATAGCACTACACACACTATACATAGCGCTACGCACACTATACATAGCGCTACGCACACTACACTGCACTACGCACACTACACATTGCACCACGCACACAATAAATTGCACTACGCACACTATACATAGCGCTACGCACACTACACATTGCACTATGCACACCATACATTGCAAATGCACACCACACACTGCACTACGCGCACCACACACTGCACTACGCACACCACACACTGCACTACGCACACCACACACTGCACTACGCACACCACACACTGCACTACGCACACCACACACTGCACTACGCACACCACACACTGCACTACGCACACCACACACTGCACTACGCACACCACACACTGCACTACGCGCACCACACTGCACTACGCACACTACACTGCGCTACGCACACCACAAACTGCGCTACGCACACCACACATTGCACTATGCACACTATACACTGCACTACGCACACTACACTGCACTACGCGCACCACACTGCACTACGCGCACTACACTGCACTACGCACCACACACCGCGCTACGCACACCACACTGCACTACGCGCACCACACACTGCTACGCACACCACAAACTGCGCTACGCACACCACACATTGCACTATGCACACTATACACCGCACTACGCACACCACACACTGCACTACGCACACCACACATTGCACTATGCACACTATACACCGCACTACGCGCACCACACACACTGCACTACGCACACCACACACTGCGCCACGCACACCACACACACCGCACTACGCGCACCACACACTGCACAACGCACACCACACCGCACTACGCGCACCACACACTGCTACGCACACCACACACTGCTACGCACACCACACTGCACTACGCACATTGCACTGCGCTACGCACACTACACTGCACTACGCACATTGCACTGCGCTACGCACACCACACACTGCTACGCACACCACACCGCACCACGCACACTACACTGCACTACGCGCACCACACTGCACTACGCACCACACACTGCGCCACGCACACCACACACTGCACTACGCACACCACACACTGCACTATGTACACTATACACTGCACTACGCGCACCACACACTGCACCACGCACACCACACTGCACTACGCGCACCACACACTGCTACGCACACCACACACACCGCACTACGCGCACCACACACCGCACCACGCGCACTACACCGCACTACGCACACCACACACTGCGCCACGCACACCACACACCGCACCACGCGCACCACACACTGCACAACGCACACCACACACTGCGCTACGCACCACACACCGCACCACGCGCACCACACACACTGCACTACGCACCACACACTGCTACGCACACCACACACCGCGCCACGCACACCACACTGCACTACGCACATTGCACTGCGCTACGCGCACCACACTGCACTACGCACATTGCACTGCGCTACGCACCACACACTGCACTACGCACATCACACACTGCACTACGCACACCACACACTGCACTACGCACACCACACACTGCACTACGCACACCACACACTGCACTACGCGCACCACACACTGCACTACGCACACCACACACCGCACTACGCACACTACACTGCACTACGCGCACCACACTACGCACACCACACACTGCACTACGCACACCACACACTGCACTTCGCGCACCACACTGCACTACGCACATTGCACTGCGCTACGCACCACACACCGCACCACGCACACCACACACTGCACTACGCACACCACACACTGCACTACGCACACCACACACTGCACTACGCACACCACACACTGCGCTACGCACACCACACACTGCACTACGCGCACTACACTGCACTCTGCACGCTACGCACCGGTCATGGCGGCGACGTCGCGCAGCGCGGCCAGCACGCGGCGCAGCAGCAGCGGGCGCGCGGCGAGCATGGTGCGCTGCGCGCCGCGCGCCCGCTGCGCCGCCAGCCCCAGGTCGCCCGCGCGCTGCGCCGCGCTCCGCACCTGCGCCACGCTGCGCCCCGTGCACTGACCGATGGCCTTCATCAGGTACGTCTCCGCGATGCCTGCAACGGGAAACATACTCGTCAATACAGTTTCTGTCATTGATCTGTTTTCATCATATTATTTATTTATTTATTTACACTCTATGCAAACCTTACAAAGAAAGCCATACAAAGGGCGGACTTTAGGCATTCGCAAAAGAAAATCAATGTAGGACCTAACGAAAGTAAAGATGCAATATAAAAGACTAATACAAATAATAAACATAATGTATATACATATACATATATGTATATATATATATTATTATGACTGTAATAACCAATCACTAATTCTGACAGTTAAAAGGTGTTCACGTACAAGTCTTAAGTATTATGTATGTATTATAGTCACGACACCCAACTATCGACACGATAGCAGAGTGTCGATAGTTGGGTGGTAGGAATTTCGAGTCGAGACACCCGAGTTCGATCCCCAAGTGGCAGGCTCGTACCAATGGGTTTTTCAAAAACTTATATACGAATTACATTGTTGGCTTGGACGTAAAGACGGCGACGGGCTCACCACATGTCACGTTGTCCCGAATATATCTTCGGTGGAAGGTGGATTGAAGGGACTCAATTGTCTAGACTAAACCTCTGTCTACCCCTGTACTGGGAATTGCGTGAAGATATATATATTTTATTTATGTATGTATTCATTATATTTAAAAAAACAGTCTTCAGTCTAGACAATTAAGTCCTTTCAACCCACCTTCCTCCACTGAAGATATTATTTGGGACAAATTGACAGGTGGTGTGCCCGTTGCCGTAGTTTTGTCGAATCCGATGATGTAAATTGTACATAAGTTTATATATAAAAAACCCTTGGGGATCAAACTAGGATCTCCTGACTCGAATTCCGATCTCCCAACCACTGGGCTATCATGACTGTTATTTTATTTAGATTTAATGTTGTAGCGACGACTATGTCTCCACAAAAAATCACTAGTGGAGGACAATTCAGGAAATACTACATCACGCTACTATATCCAATATCAAGCTATTAAACTTCTTACAATTACACATATATATGAGTATTTATTGCACACTGGTGAAGAAGATCCTCCTCAGGTCACAAACATCCAATCTGATAGGTAGCTACCCTTTCCTGCTGCACCTCATCACCACAATTTTGGTGGAAGTACCAAGAGGTGATCATATGAGATGGATAATTCAAAAATTATGTTGATTGAAAATGCTCACCCAACTCTAGACCAACATATGCAGGTGCTAACTGGTTTAAGCAGAGATAGATGCTAGGCAGTAAGTCTTCAGGAGTCAATACTATCACAGAGCGGAAGTAATTGCTCAGTATTTCCACCATCTTCAATCGCGCCGAAGTTGCCTCTATAATCTCGAGGGTTTTTGCGAGAGCCAAATAGGGAACCGCCTGATCTTTCGCCCAACAAGCATCTTTTATCGGATGATAGTTAGACTTTCCTGGATTGTAATCAGTTTCTGCAATAACAAAAGAAAATTATTAGTCCAGCTGTCAAACACGTTATTTTTTTTTTTTCAATTAAACTACCAATTTATTGCATCATCTAACCCATTGGCTAATATAAAGGCAGGACAAATTATTATTGTTTTGAGGATATTTTATAAATACCTCTCATGTTGAGTGTTCATATTTGTAGTTTTGAATTATTCTTTGTTGTTTTAATTTGGAAATAATTAATTTTCACACTCTACCATAGTTTTCTGTGCCCTACAGGGTTAATATAGTCACTTGTTTGAATAAGACCATAATTTATATGATGGTAAAATAAAATATTGAGTATTTAGTTAATTGGCAATTGCTACTACACCTAACAATACGCCTCAGAATCACTACTACATACTTCATTTTGATTGAGTATGTTTAAGATCATTAAACTGCTACCATTCCATACTCATATTGATTTTCAGAGTATATTGTTAACATGCCTGTTAGGAAACCCAAGAGAAAAAGGGGTGGTATATTTATTTATAAAGAACTTCATAAATTACCATTTCTTACTAAAGTAACATTGCGCTGTACTGTAAATAACACAAATTAACTTATGTAGTACAAATTCTAATTATATAGCTGCAATAGCAACTGCTAACAATTTTGTCAAACAATTTTACAGTCAGAATTATGAATATTACAAAAATACAATGTAAGCTATATATTGTATTTTTAAAACTGAGCAAGAATTTATCAAGCAAGGTACCTGGTACTAATTTATGTTCATTTTTAGCATCCGAATCTTCAATATCCTGATATTCTTCTTCTTTTTTAGGACTACTTTCCTTTTGGTTGCCATTTTCTTTTTTAAGAAAAGCACTCATAGTGTTTTTATTTATTTCCTTAGCCTTTTCTTTAGGTTCTTTTTTTACTTTTGATTCAGTTTTCTTTTGGGAGGGTGAATCTTTTTCTATTTTTATTTTAGTCTTCTCTTCTGGGCTCTGCAACTTTTTATTGATTTTTGGACTTTTATCTTCAGTTTCATCTGATTTTTTATTTTTTGGTTTCATTTTTTTACTTTTTGGTGATTCATAAGTTCTGGGCTGGTCATTCTTTTCAACTTTAATGGTAGATGACTCATTCACTATTTCTTTAGGCACATCAGTTTCACTTTCTGAACTTTCAATGCGCTGCCGTTTGACTTTCTTTTTCTAAAAAGCAACTTTCACATTATCATAGCATTATCGTGAATAACTTATATCAATATAATTATTTTTTCTTATTACATATGAATTATTAAGGACAAGGGAAGTAGCAGGGAGGGATGTCACGGGTTTGATTTATTTTGGTCTGGTTTTATCATACCATTTATTGCTGTTTTGAAAACAGCACTACTGTATTTTCAAGGACTTATTTCCTTAACTGTTATGGCACCCACGGGAAAGCAGGTGGTTTGTACTTACACTGATAATACACAGACCAATGTTTAAATTTCAAATACCCATGATTTTTATCAGTATAGGTGCAATCTATTAAGACTAACTCTATTAAGAACTGATCCAAAGCCATCAAACTTATCTCATGAGCAGTAATAACCAAGTTTTGTATTGTAATTAGATCAAGTCTCACCTTATCAGAGCTAATTGGTGATGGAGACCTTGAGCTACGTTCGGGCGATATATTTTCAATGCTCTCTGACCTCAACCTTTTTGACGATCTCTAAAATTTTAATACAGATTTCAACAAAGAATGTAGTAAGAAATAAAGCTAAAATAATATATAAAAACAAATAATATAATAAACTTATTGCATTTTTTCCTTACCTTCCCATTGGCAACTGGTGATTCCTCCATACATAGTGAATTGTTTGCACTTGATTTGTCCTGCACATTGCAAAATATAAACATTTAGTAAGAAAATTCTATTTGATATGATGAAATACAGCGTTATATTAAAATAAAAGACACTTACATTCACTTGATTATCATCACTTATATTTGCGGCTTTCTTGGGAGTTATTTTAAAAAAAGAGGTTATACTTTTTTGTGCCATATTTCTTGTATTATTTCCGATTGCATTCGTATAGAGTGGACACACCTTATTAAATAATATACACGGAGACGATTGTAACACACAAAAAACTACTCTACTTATGCGAAATAAATTACAGATGTTCATGTAAAACTACACTTATAATAAACTATACTTTTCAATGTACACTGTACTTTAACGTTATAAGAGTTAACTCATAATTTTTAAGCATAAGCATATTCCAATAGTTCATACAAATAAATTAAGAAAACTTTGAAGCTGTTAAAGAAATATATTTTAATTATTTTATATAATTTTCTCTTTGTTGACAAATTTCGGCGCGAAACATTCAATTTTACATATATCTGTGTTTGCTGTCAGTGTCTTTTTAAAATTTTAATATGTATAATCTATGTTTTTGCGCTATTTGATATCGCTCTATGGCTTAAAGGCTAGATACCAGGCCATAAACTCCAAAAAAAAAATTATAGCGCTCTTTTTTATCTTCTCACATTCCCATGTCTAGACAATTCAGTCCTCTCGACCCACTTTTTACAGGAGCTAAAAAGAGCGGGAAAAATAATTCCTTTTTGAGAGATTCCGTTCCGTGCCCTGAGTAGACGGTTTAAGCAGAAACAAGTATGATTGAATTTGTCCCCTTTAAAAGTTCCAAAAGAAGTCCACGACAGCATATGTCTATCTTTTAAAATAATATTTTTTTATATGAATGCATTATTTGTGAAGGAGTTTTGTTAACATTATTAATCCTGATATTAGTCCAAATAAATATACATAATAATAATAATCATCATCATCATTATATCAGCTTATCCGAAGTCCACTGCTGAATATATGTCTCCCCCAAAGATTGCACATAGAGCGGTCCTACAACTTTGAGCTACCTCATACGACCTGCAGTGTGTTGAGTGTTAAGTATGTATGTAAGAAAGGCTCTAGGAAGCGAACATTTTTTACGACTATTGTTTAAACATTTTGTTTTTCACTTACAATTAAGACTATAGTTCGAGAAAATTTTGTTAGTTAACAATTGTTTAACTTGTTGAAAAATTTACTTTAAGTAAAATTTTCAACGGGAATAAATTATTTATAGTGTTCAAAATACACCACAATTTTTTCAGATTTAAAATAATTAACTAATGTGCCGTACTCGCTTTTGCCGCCACGCGTGTAACCTAAAAATATCGCGCGCAGATCTATTTTCAGCGTTAAATTAAAATTATAAATAATGGAGATTGAGTTTCGGGAATTAGGAGTTTTTTATTGGAAATTTCCTCCTCTTTCAGACTCTTTGAAATTTCTTAAATATTAATAGTTTATATGCGCATAATACCTTTTTATATGCGCAAAATATTTTATATGCGCAAATATAAATATAATAGTTTATGTTAAATAAAATATAATAGTTTATATGCGCAAAATATTGGCAAAAAAGAAATATCATTTTTTTTATGTTTAATTTTTTATAACTTTTGCAATTTTTTATGTACTAATAACACGCTTTTGGCACATTTTTCTAGGCGTCATTCCGGAGCTAGCTATGGCACATAATTTTCAGAGCAGTATCTCTATTTTGTACCATTTTCAATTTGTCGACTAGACTGTATCGTTTCCAGTTCAGCAGCTTGAAGACATTTTCCAACGCCTTACTGCAGTTTCTGCAGTTAGATAGATTTCGTGCTCTGGTTCTGTACTCGGATATACACTGAGGCCTCATCGTATAAACATCTCAACTCTTCGATATACCGTGAGTCCAGTAGGTACCTCTGAAGGGACTATTGTACCGCCAAAATTTCGACCTACTCGAAGACTTTTCAGGAGGCAGGTAGTCGTTAAGTCTGCTTGCTAGACGAATCGTGATCATGAACTATCGAAAACAGTACGTAGACACGGCTTTGAAGCGCTATTGGTCTATAGTTCTTCAATAGGCAGTTATCCCCTTTCTTGAAGAACAGGACAACAACGCTTCTACTCCACGCTTTCGGCGTAACGCCGCCGTGGATAACGGAATTAAACAGATTCTGAAGGACTACAAGTAACGGTTTCCCTCCTGCTTTCAGAAGCTCAGTCCTAATTCCTAATCTCGCATAGAATGACATCCGGGATATCGTCGAAGTAGTGTCGGGTAAGCTTGGCTCTGGGGTCGCTACTCACACTAGACTAGAGTGTGGTTTCAGCGACGATGTGATAGCTGTCCATATATACACAAAACCTCTCGATCTCACTCAAAATCTCAGCTCCAGTGGGAATAACTGTACCATTCTCGGTCTACAACTTAGTCAGTTAGCTCTTACCGATAAACAGTTTTTTGGCGATGACTTTGGAGCCTTGGTTTCGTTCTATCGCTTGTTCAATACGAGCAGTATTGAACTAGCGTTCATCTTGCCTCATATATTTAGAGATCTGTCTATTCAGTTGCCGGTATGCTAACGCATCAGCTGAAGACTGCAGCCTCATTTCACGTCTGGTATTCATGAGTTTAAGAGAGAGATTAGACAGCATTTGTGGGTTTAGTGTGCAGCGGATCCTGCAAAATTTTGCGCCTACATTGACAGTTTCCACTAGCCTGCTATTTATACCGTCCACTTTGGTGCAATCGTCTAGGCACTCAAAGCGATTTTGCTATTCGAGCTGAAAGTTTTCGGAGTTTTGAATAAGGGGGTTAGACTTCATCAGACAAGACCACTTGAGCTTTTTGTTAAGGTTCAGCGTACCTCTTACCATTCACTACCAATTTTTACCCTAGTGATCACAGAGACTTCACTGAATCACTGTCGCCTGGTCGTCATAATGAAGTCTATTTAATTTATATTGGAACCGTCAGGGCACATCCAGGTCCAGGTTCTGTGGGGCCTCTTCTAGAAAAAGGAGTTCATCATATAGAGTCCCTCCTTCTCCATGAAGTCGGCCAACTGTTGACCTCTTAGGTTCCTGTGTCCTACTTCAAAATTGTCCATTATCAGCTCATCACCTTTTTTCATACCTAGTTTTGCATTAAAATGCCCCATCAATACCGTGTAGTGGGTTTTAGAGCAATGTATGTGGCTCGTGAGATATCCTCATACATTGCTTGCACTTATACCTGTATGACTTTCAATGAATACCGTTTTGGTTATTCTGAGTATAAGGTATGACCTTATATATTCAGAATACTCGACACACTTGATCTTAACCACATTATGAATGAGAGGCTTGTGGACGAAGAACCCGATACCTCCTTGGGACGGGTGGTAGCCCTCCCGATGGTAGAGCAAATGACCGGATTTGAGTATTATCGAGTCCTCCCCTGTTTTCGCACTTCAGACAATCCTATCATACTCCAATGCATCTTGCTCAACTCTTCTTCCAGCTCCAAAGTCTTCTCATCGGTTCTCAGCGTGTGTGCATTGTATGATGCTAGGTCCAGTCGTCGGGGTTGGTAACACGATCTCATCTGGAGATTCTTCATACCCCCCGTATTCGTATACTCCCGTTTACTCTGTTATTTTTTCATGCTACTGCAGCCGAAAAATATGACCATGGAATTTGCGGTAAATAAAAAACCTTAATTAAAAAGGCCAACACGACGTCAGGCAAGTTCACAAGGTGCATCCTGTCCATGATGAAGGCCGATCCCAATATAGCTCGGTGCGGTAGTATTCGAAAGCAGGCTGCGTTCTTATAATAAGGTAGTCTCCTATCCACAGATCAAGCTCCAAATGTAACCTAACAAAAGCCCAATATTAAGCTGTAATTTGAAAAAAAAAAATAAAAATGAAATTTAAAAATTTCAAATAATGCGTGTAAGACACGGTGGCTCAGAGGCTTGCCACAAAAGCGTTCCCACCCCGAATGCCGCCCGTCGCAGTTAAAATTTTAAACATATTCCTCTTTAATTTAATAAAAAAAGTTCAGCATAATTAAATGCTTTAAAATCAATAAAAAATTGTGTAATCTCTGTTTAAACCAATTACTGATAAAAGTCACCGAAACGTGCCCAGTTGAAGGAAATTCTACGAAAAGAAGAAATTTAACAAAGGAACTGATAAAATTGGATATCAAAATTATACATTTACCTGTTATAAGAATTAGGAGATTTTTGTTGTTGAAAGAAAATTGTTGAAACGTGATTCTTCAATTAGATTGATCGATTCGATAGATCTGTTATTTAGTCGATTAGTCTATCTCGCTCCCACCCATTTGATATGCTGTTTATAAAATGGGAAGCACCTAGTACATGACTTCATACAAGATGATAATTTTCCTCGAAACGTCACTCTATTAGTTCGTGTTAACTGTTGTTTCCTTGATTAATTTATCTCGCTCACACTCATTATATATATACTATGCTAAAACGAGATGCTACTAGTATTATAACCCGAAAAATATAAATTGTTATCTTACATATCCTTGAAAAGTGACAAGTATTTCTAGTCATTTTGTGAGTTATCTGTTTCTATGTACTTCATTGTATATCTTACCAAGAGAGTTATACAAACGGCGGACTTAATGCTTTTAGGCATTTTATGCCAGTGAACCGGAGGCGTGGAGAAACATTATTATGGTGCTTTAAACGGCGTTTTTAAAAAGCGAATAAAAATAAGTGTATAATTACACTGTTACATATTTTGTGTTCGAAAACACTGCAGGAATAATGTTAGCATGATTATTTTACTTTCTTATATTATTTTAGAACTTCATGTGTTGTTTCTCTAAGTAGGTATATAATATAAATTGGTCAAACAATTCGCATATTTTATACAAGTTAAGCCTGCATATGCTTCACTGTGACTCTCTGATTTTAATTACAAATATTTGGCATATCTGAAATTGTCAAATAATTTGAGAACTCCATCCTTTGATGAATTTGAAAACTTTTGTATAGGAAAAGTTGAAAATAGACTTCGTAAATGGACTTGGGTTGGTGGAAATGGGTTTGGGGCACATCAGTTTCAATGGTTTCAAAGTCTATTTCGAATATGGGTAGAAACATATTACAGATATATTGATAAGGTCTAAATAATGGAGAACTAGTTATTGCTTCCAAGGAAAATTTACTTCTAACGTAACTTTTAAAAAAATAGGGCGTATCCGAACATCCGTTACAAAATAGTCAATGTAACTTCGACTTTACACTGTAGTAATAAAATAAATGTTTGAAATGAAAAGTCAACTTTGAAATTTTATTTCGATTGAGAACTTGTAGCCAAGACAGAATTTTTTCTGCCTTTTCTTTATTATTGTACCTGTTATTATTGTGTAACAGTAACAGATATTATACTAAAACTACATTGTGCTACAATGGCGGATGGCGCCCTCTAGTAAATAAAGTGTCAACTATAAGCGTGTCGTCCATGTTCCGAATGTGGTGTGACTTATTTTTATTTTGTCTTAATTTTCATTATATTAATTATAAATGTGAAATGCAACAGCATGTGTTATCTCATATAGTAGAACCTTGCTCTGGCTGAATGGATCCCGCCGTCGCGTGGTATCAGCCTGAGCAGGAAGGACCCGCGAAGCGCCTTTGGCTTCGTATCTGGGAGACTCAAAGTGAAATAGACAAAATGAACTTAAAAAATTTAGAAAATGCTAACCCCAATGTGAATAAAGCACAAGACTTTATACCAATAAATGATATAAATGGTGAAAATAGGAGCAATAATTACTTTAATCCCGCGCGAAGGAAAGTGAACGACAACCGCGCATCTACGTTTAACCTGAACAAAAACCACGATGCGCTCATAGGCGAATACGGTGGCTGTCCTTGGAGGCTGCCGAATTATAATTACAAGCCCGGAATTTTAGGGTGAGTATATTTTTCACTTTTAGTTAACTATTGCATGTGCTCACGGGTGACACCGTGGTGTGGTGGTCAAGAGGTCACATCGTAATCGGCATGGTGGTGACAGCGCGGGCCGGTTGTCAGTTCAGTCACGGCACTTGTCATTGGTGTACTTCCTAGCGTTTATCAACTCCTTCCTCTTTCATATTTATATCTAATATAGTTGGGAACAGTATTATCTTGTGAGTTTTGACATTAAATTCTTAGAAGATAGACTTATTTCTGTTTACTACAGAAACACTAAAAAAAAGTTGTATTCTTTTACTCCTTTTTTCTATAAATATGCTCTACCTATTTTACTAAAAACCTTTTACTATATATTATAATAGAAGTGTTCATGTATCTATGTCAGTTTTTTATGTTCCACCAAAACATAAATGTCTGATCAGATTTTGACCTGTTAGGGGACCATCATGTTTGAATCCTTACTTTATCCCAAGTGACACTGGCTTTAATAATTTATTTTAAATAAAATGTGGTCTTAGTATTGCTCAATTATCAAATATGAACAACAATTACTGTTTGATTTCTTTTTTGTTAATCATCTTTATAGAGTCATAATAGCCGAGTTGTTGGGTGGATGGAATTTCAAGTCAAGAGACCTGAGTTCAATCGCCAAGTGGCTGGCTCGTACCAATGGGTTTTTCAAAAACTTATGTATGAATATAATTGGCTAGGACATAAAGTCGGCGATGGGCTCACCACCTGTCATGTTGTCCCGAAAATATCTTTGGTGGAAGCTGGGTCAAAGGTACATTTGTCTAAACTAGACCTCTGTCTACCCCTGTTTTGGGAATTGCGTGAAGATTTTATTTTAATCTTCATAGAATAAGCCTAATGTCCTGGTCCTGGAGTGGACTTTTACAGGCTGTTAAAGTAAGTTTAAGTCAGGAAGTTACTTACTTAACAAACTATAAAGGTCAGGGTTTATTTCAACAGAAGGATTATCCCTATTATTTCAATGCTTCGGAAGTATCTCACTTCCCAATACTATGGGTAGGTAGACAACTAGATAATTTTAGATCTTCTATTATTCACTTTTCTCCCGGAGCTTGTTTACTACAGCTTGTCAGGTCAGTTTTGTCACAAAGCTAAATTTATGTTAGGTAAAATAAAAAAAATAATAAATTGATAATGGACGTAGATAAATGTTGATATAAACATAAAACATCCCAATGACTCAAGCACAATAATTCACATACATCAATCATAAATGTTTGTCTCTAGAGGGATTTGAAACTGCTTCTTCAAAGGCAAAGTAACTAGCAACTATTCTGTTGTAAATATATTGGAAAGTTTATAGGAAACTTTAGTCCTGGACATTTTGCACAGCTATTGCCAACCCTCAATTTCAAATTAAATAGTCCGGTATAGACACGTTGAGCAAATGAACAAAGACCAAGTGATGAAGAAAATATATACCATGGAAGTTAACATTAAAACAGGTTGAGGTAGGCCAAGATTAACTTTCGAAGACCATGTGAGCAAATTGTTTGAAGAGGGGAGGGTCAAAATAACTCTGATGCCTCGAAGTACATGCATAAAGAAGATGATGAAAGTAATAGAAACGAAAGAGGTATGTATGGACACTTGGGAATCTGTCCTCTCTGGATACCCTGTCAGGGATTGTGCGTGAAGATAAGTAAGTAAGTGAGACTAGTCTGGCAATTTAATTTTAGATTTGTTTGAAATCTATAGATTACACAATCGAAAGTGGTTTGTTCTGTAATCATTGCCAATGTTATGAAACTATAGATAAATATTATTTGTCTTACCTAATGTATTGGTTCATTCATAAAATTAACTGCTTTATGTGTAATAAAATTATACATTTCAATAAATACCATACATGCCAAACCAAATCTGGGGTAGACATAGGTTTAGAAATTTTTTGGGACAATGTGATCGTTGGTGAGCCTGTCACAGTCTTTTTGTCCAGGATATAAAGCGTACATAAATTTTGGAAAAAAAAATAAAATGTTATGAGCCTGCCACCTGGGGATCAAACTTGAGTCTCATGACTTGATTTCCGAACCACTCTGCTATCGTGACTACTTAATGAAATCATTAAAAATAATTCATAAAATATATAAAATATATAATTCATAAAATAATTGTCTCATACCTACATAATCTGCTTTGCATTTTCAATTTTTTTCCTTATTTCATGACTATAGTTATTCATTAATATTGCTCTAAACTTTATGGTAATTTCTGTTTTCGCCAATGATTTGTACAGACTGACACATTGGTTATGGAACTGAGATAGTGAACAGGAAAAAATAAATGTATAAAAGAGGATGTTGTGGTATAACAGGCGAAGAATAAACATGAATTTCGCTGTTACTACTCTGTTGAATCACTTTAGAAAAAATTTTTACTAAATATAAATATCTTCATAATCACAATAGCCAAGTGGTTGGTTGGTCGAAATTCGAGTCGAGAGACCCCAAGTTCGATCCTCAAGTGGCAGGCTCATACCAATGGTTTTTTTTTACAAAACCTATGTACGAATCATATCATTGGCTTTGACATAAAGACGGCGACGGGCTCACCACCTGTCACATTTACCCAAAATATCAACGGTGGAAGGTGGGTTGAAAGGACTTAATTGTCTCGACTAGACTCCTGTCTTTTTTTTTATAGAAAAGGGAGGCAAATGAGCAGGTGTCTCACGTGATGGTAAGTGATTACCACCGCCCATGAACACCCGCAATACCAGAGGCACAGCAGATGCGTTGCCTCCCTAAGAGAGCGCCCCCCCTCAGAATTGGGGGAGTGGAGTGTGTGGGCCCCCGGTTACCTGCACTCACCAGACGAAACGCAGAAGTTTGTTAGACTTGTACTTCACGTCGGTATTCTGTGAGGTTGTGGTACTTCCCCGGTCGAGCCGGCCCATTCATGCAACAACAAAAGCTGATGGGTGGCTCTACCCCTGTATTGGAAATAGTGTGAAGATATTTATTTTATTTTAAATATCTCCATCTCATTGACTATGCTGAGGTAGAAAGTGTTCTAGACAATAAAGTCCAAGACATTTTTTGGGACAACGTGACGGGTGGTGAGCTTGTCGCCGTTTTTATATCCAAGCCAACTATAGGAATGGAAATCGGGTCACTTTTGACCCAAATTCCGATCATCCAACACTCAGCAATCATGACCTCTAATTAACTTGACAATTAAATTTAAAGGTTAATTATCAATATACTATATCGAGGGTTGAAATGGAATCTGGCTACGTTTTTTGGTTGTTAGTTTGATACTCATAAAACTCCTAATGTACCAACCACCTGTAAAATCTACATAGAATTAGTTAGGCCTTAAATAATTTAGTTACAACTACAGTACACACACAGCTGGCATGCTTCCAATAAAGTGGCATTGTAACAATTATAATATGATTGACTTGCCAGCCATTCATAATTTTTAATTTTAGAACATTGTCAATGAAACAACAGATCAATATAAATATTTGAAAATAACTTTTTATGTCCTACCCTACCATTTTTTTAATTGAGTCGTGGTTACGGCATAAGAATGCATTGCACCATCTTCACATGCCATGTGTGTTTGGAACTTAATGTTTATGAAGATACATTCACTCCTACATAGATGGGGTAGTCAGAGGTCTAGACAATTTATTTATCTAATTAACTTACACTATCTTTTACCCACTGCAATAGTATTAAATTTAAATGTGACTACCTTAATTCGATTTTCTTGTTATTCGACCTTAAGATTAAATAAATTATTTATTTACGCAATATATACCATTAGTCCTGACAATCATTACTTCACCGGAACTTATTTGAGACAGTGTGATAGTTCACGATATACAGTTAAAAGTCACAATAGCCGAGTGGTTGGGAAGTCGGAATTTCGAGTCGAGAGACCCGAGTTCGATCCCCAGGTGGCAGGCTCGTACCAATGGGTTTTTTGCAAAACTTATGTACTATTTAAATCGTTGGCTTGTGCATAAAGACGGTGACCGGCTCAACACCTGTCACTTTGTTCGAAAAAATGTCTTCTGTGAATGATGGGTTGAAGGGACTTAATTGTCTCGACTAGACTCCTGTCTTTTTTTATAGAAAAGGAGGCAAATGAGCAGGTGTCTCACGTGATGGTAAGTGATTACCACCGCCCATGAACACCTGCAATACCAGAGGCACAGCAGATGCGTTGCCTCCTAAGAGAGCCTCAGATTTGGGGGAGTGGAGTGTGTGGGCCCCCGGTTACCTGCACTCACCAGACGAAACGCAGAAATTTGTTAGACTTGTACTTCACGTCGGTATTCTGTGAGGTTGTGGTACTTCCCCGGTCGAGCCGGCCCATTCATGCAACAACAAAAGCTGATGGGTGGCTCTACCCCTGTATTGGGAATGGTGTGAAGATATTTATTTTATTTTAAATATCTCCATGTCATTGACTATGCTGAGGAAGAAAGTGTTCTATACAATAAAGTCCAAGACATTTTTTGGGACAACGTGACGGGTGGTGAGCTTGTCGCCGTTTTTATATCCAAGCCAACTATAGGAATGGAAATCGGGTCACTTTTGACCCAAATTCCGATCATCCAACACTCAGCAATCATGACCTCTAATTAACTTGACAATTAAATTTAAAGGTTAATTATCAATATACTATATCGAGGGTTGAAATGGAATCTGGCTACGTTTTTTGGTTGTTAGTTTGATACTCATAAAACTCCTAATGTACCAACCACCTGTAAAATCTACATAGAATTAGTTAGGCCTTAAATAATTTAGTTACAACTACAGTACACACACAGCTGGCATGCTTCCAATAAAGTGGCATTGTAACAATTATAATATGATTGACTTGCCAGCCATTCATAATTTTTAATTTTAGAACATTGTCAATGAAACAACAGATCAATATCAATATAAATATTTGAAAATAACTTTTTATGTCCTACCCTACCATTTTTTTAATTGAGTCGTGGTTACGGCATAAGAATGCATTGCACCATCTTCACATGCCATGTGTGTTTGGAACTTAATGTTTATGAAGATACATTCACTCCTACATAGATGGGGTAGTCAGAGGTCTAGACAATTTATTTATCTAATTAACTTACACCATCTTTTTACCCACTGCAATAGTATTAAATTTAAATGTGACTACCTTAATTCGATTTTCTTGTTATTCGACCTTAAGATTAAATAAATTATTTATTTACGCAATATATACCATTAGTCCTGACAATCATTACTTCACCGGAACTTATTTGAGACAGTGTGATTGGTCACGATATACAGTTAAAAGTCACAATAGCCGAGTGGTTGGGAAGTCGGAATTTCGAGTCGAGAGACCCGAGTTCGATCCCCAGGTGGCAGGCTCGTACCAATGGGTTTTTTGCAAAACTTATGTACTATTTAAATCGTTGGCTTGTGCATAAAGACGGTGACCGGCTCAACACCTGTCACTTTGTCCGAAAAAATGTCTTCTGTGAATGATGGGTTGAAGGGACTTAATTGTCTTGACCGCTATCTACCCTGGTATTGGGAATGGCGTGAAGATATTTTGTTATTATTATTGAAACATTACAAGTAAAATATAAATATTATAACTGTACACATATTAAAGCTTGTGCTTTTTTTTGGCGCAGACTCAAATTATAGAGGTGCTTGTATTAAACGTAAGTGTGGAAAAAAAAATGTTCGTTTTACCTGTCAGTCTTTTTAATATTCAGTCTCTATTGCCAGCGTCACTGCAGACTGATACAAGTATTTTTATATATAATAAGAATAATATGTATTTCTTTTCTCTTTCACAAAGTTACAAAGACTGCGATTACAGTGTATGTATTACATTTTATAATCGAAACTTTGTGAGAAACTGGCATCCGTTCTAGGTTGCCTATTAATTTTGTATTTAATATATTTATTAATTTTGGATCCGATTTACGCAGAACGTGATCACTGTATCTTGAGGTCTTGCAGTGGTATGCTGTAAGACCAAGACCAAGCATGCCATTGCAAGACCTAAAGATACAGTCAGCACGTTCTGCGTAAATCGGATTCTTCGAATCCCGGAAACTTCGGGAAGTAAAAAGTTTTAAAAAAACTGGATAAAAAACGCAGTAGGATCTGAAAATCGTTTTATTTTAAATTAAACAATACTCGAAATAAAGAAAGAAAACCATTTCTTTCTTTCTAACAATATAACTTTCTGAAATATATTGTATTTTAAGAAGTAATATTAAAGTAGATCTTGGGTCCAATCTTGTTGGCCTCCTCTGTTATAAAAAGTCATGTTGGTTAAATTATAGTATTATAATATATTTAATGCTGCCATAATTTGGGCCCACCACCTATTACAATAGAATAGAATAGAAACAATTTATTAGCCATCAACAAACACCGTCTACAAAACAAAAAATAAATTATTATTACGTTGTTCTAAATAAACGCCGGTGAAATGCGTGTTGAAAGGATTTAATTGTCAAGAACTCTGACTTGCCCAGTATTGGGAATGCATAAATATTAAAAAAAATATTGCCATTAAGAATTGATAAAAAAATAAAAGTCCTTTTTTGCGCAACTTAATCTATATAACTATGTATACGTAAGTTTGTACTCACTTCACCGACTACGTGAGAATTATTTAGGATAACTGTCAAAGAAAAAAAATTTTTACAAAACGCCGTATATTTGAAGGCGGAAAATTCCGACCACCAACACACTATCACGCCGCGACCTTCTCGGTGGCAGTCAGTGCCCCCTAGCGGCGTGTGTTGAACTGCAGTTGCACAACATATATGTGACTCATGTGGTCGCAACGTTAGCCGCACGCGTTATATATTATTACATAAAACTGACGTGCACCGAGACTGCAAAACTTACATTAGTGAAACGTTAATAATTCTACTGAGAATACCATATAAAATATCTTCACGCCATTCCCAAAACAGGGGTAGACGGAGGTCTAGACTATTAGGTCTTCCCCACCCACCTTCCACCTAAGACATTTTTTGTGACGTTTCGATTAGTTATTTCAGATTTAGATTATTAGACGATTTATTCGTACATAAGTTTTTGAAAAAACTCATTGATACGTGCCTACAGCCTGGGGAACAAACTCGGGTCTCTTGACTCGAAATCCGATCACCCAGCCACTCGGCTATCGTGACTATTTCCCTAAATCACTGATCCAAACGAACTGGAATCGAATTCTATTTGGCCAACGCATCTGCTGCTCCCTTGGCATTGTTGTATGTGTCTATATGCCTATTTATTTTTCCTTTCTTATCGATCTGTACGAGTGGCGTACACACTGGTTCTCATGGTGTCGCAAGCTTTGAGGTACCGGGTCCGATTCGGCGGTTCAATGTACAAAGCCACTTTTTGCACTTTCCCCGGGCCTTGGTGTTTGTAGTGCCTTCTTTGTTTCTGATTCAAAAATACAAGTGCTTTAGTTACTTATACCTGTCTATGTATGGATATATATTGTTTATTTATTATTGCTTTACATACATACATAACGGCCCATTAAAGTCTACTGCAGGCATAGGCCTCTCCCGTATGGAGGATTTGCCATAATCGCCACGCTTGGCAAGCGGATAGGCGATCGCAGTACCAGACCACTCGCACATCAGACGCTGCTGCCCATCTTTGGTTGATTATTTTGGTCTGATATTTTTACAGATGGTTATCCCGCCATCTAAGGGTTGCCATAACGATATTCGACACTATTTCCCCCAGTCGCCTCTAACGACACCCACGGGAAGAAAGCGAGTGGCAATATTCTTACGCCGTTACCACACGGTATTATGAAAAGTGTAAGAATGAAAAATGTCTTTATTTCTTTATCTTAGAAATAAAGACATTTTTCATTTTTTTCACCACACGGTATTATTGCTTATTTCTTTTTATTTAGAAGTGGGTCATCGATTCTATCAATCATAAAATAAATAAATAAATATCTTCACGCAATTTCCAATACAGGGTAGACAGAGGTCAAGTCTAGACAATTAAGTCCCTTTGACCCACCTTCCACCGAAGATATTTTCGGGACAACGTGACAGGTGGTGAGCCCGTCGCCGCCTTTATGTCCAAGCCAACGATGAAATTCGTACATAAGTTTTTGAAAACTCATTGGTACTGCCACCTGGGAATCGAACTCGGGTCTCTCGACTCGAAATTCCGACCACCCAACAACTCGGCTATCGTGACTATTTCCTAAATCACTGATCCAAACGAACTGGAATCGAATTCTATTTGGCCAACGCATCTGCTGCTCCCTTGGCATTGTTGTATGTGTCTATATGCCTATTTATTTTTCCTTTCTTATCGATCTGTACGAGTGGCGTACACACTGGTTCTCATGGTGTCGCAAGCTTTGAGGTACCGGGTCCGATTCGGCGGTTCAATGTACAAAGCCACTTTTTGCACTTTCCCCGGGCCTTGGTGTTTGTAGTGCCTTCTTTGTTTCTGATTCAAAAATACAAGTGCTTTAGTTACTTATACCTGTCTATGTATGGATATATATTGTTTATTTATTATTGCTTTACATACATACCTACATAATGGCCCATTAAAGTCTACTGCAGGCATAGGCCTCTCCCGTATGGAGGATTTGCCATAATCGCCACGCTTGGCAAGCGGATAGGCGATCGCAGTACCAGACCACTCGCACATCAGACGCTGCTGCCCATCTTTGGTTGATTATTTTGGTCTGATATTTTTACAGATGGTTATCCCGCCATCTAAGGGTTGCCATAACGATATTCGACACTATTTCCCCCAGTCGCCTCTAACGACACCCACGGGAAGAAAGCGAGTGGCAATATTCTTACGCCGTTACCACACGGTATTATGAAAAGTGTAAGAATGAAAAATGTCTTTATTTCTTTATCTTAGAAATAAAGACATTTTTCATTTTTTTCACCACACGGTATTATTGCTTATTTCTTTTTATTTAGAAGTGGGTCATCGATTCTATCAATCATAAAATAAATAAATAAATATCTTCACGCAATTCCCAATACAGGGGTAGACAGAGGTCAAGTCTAGACAATTAAGTCCCTTTGACCCACCTTCCACCGAAGATATTTTCGGGACAACGTGACAGGTGGTGAGCCCGTCGCCGCCTTTATGTCCAAGCCAACGATGAAATTCGTACATAAGTTTTTTGAAAAACTCATTGGTACTGCCACCTGGGAATCGAACTCGGGTCTCTCGACTCGAAATTCCGACCACCCAACAACTCGGCTATCGTGACTTATAATTATCAATCATAAATATCAATAATACATTTGGAACAACTCAAGTTAACATCGCCTGCTACAAACTGTTGGAATGGAGAATTTGTCGATGGTAGTGTAAACAAACAGCGCTACCGGGTCACTACGGCGTCCGTTTATTTTTAAACTGCTGCGATTCACATCTATTCGTGTCCCATACACGACAAAAGCTCTGGGGCTCCGGGTTCGATTCCCGAACGGATCAATGTACGTAATTTTTTCTAAATTTTTTCGGGTCTGGGTGTTTGTGGTGTTATCGTTGTTTCCGATTTACCGTAACACATGTCCTTTAGCTGCGTTCTGCGGAATCAGAGAAATGTATGTGATGTTGTATTTATCTATGTATATATTTATTCACATCATAATAGCAACTTCGTATATTCCACTACACACTGCTAGTGATTTCGTCCACCTGTTATATTGATATTCCTAGCTTTAGAGAAAAGTGTAATGTACCCATTAATCTCTCCCGCAGGAGCTGGCTTTTTGGGATAAGTGTATCATATATGTCCTAGGTCTCTGTTGTAGATAGATAGTATATATGTAGTCTAGACACATATAAATCTATATTATATACTGTGTCTGGGTAACACAAAAATTCGTACATAAGTTTTTCAAAACACTTATGTCCGAATTATATCGTTGACTTGGACATTAAGATGACAACAGGCTCTCCGCCTGTCACGTTGCCCAAAAATATCTATGGTGGAAGGTGGGTCGAAAAGACTTAATTGTCTAGACGTCTGTCTACCCCTGTATTGGGAATGGCGTGAAGATATTTATATTTATTTTATTTTAGATTTTAATGTTAAACTAATAACATTCATCGATGATAATTTTTTTAAAACATTGCGTCGTGGTTCACCTTCACCGCGACTTCGGAAATGAATTGCTAAGTAAAGAAACAAAAAAAAAAAAATTGGAAAGATTTGGTATGCTGAAAGCGCTCGCAATTCCGAACGCCGGACGGTGAAATAAAAAAAAGCGAGAGCAATTTAATAAACTTGACCTATTCCAGCACCGGTTTTGTCGGCCCCCGTGTATACTTGTATTTTTATTGAATCCGTTTCAAAACCGTATACGTACAATGGGTGTGTCTGTCTGCTTGGAATGTTCGTATGCCAAGAGGCATTTGCACTGTTTTTTTGCTGAACTTATAAGACTAGACTAGTAACTTTAGAAGAGACTTTAGAGAGTAATACAAGGATAGTATTCCGTAGCATTGTGTGAAATTCTTTTTTCACAATCACATACGTCATCCAGTTTCATTAGAATTCCATATGTATTTGTGAATGGCAGTCGCGATAGGCGAGTGGTTGGGTGAACCAAGGCGGATTTTATACGAGCGCTTTTTGGATGCGCTGTATTAAAAGATTGGTACGTGTCTCGCGCGGTCACTGTCATAATATTATTTGGATGCTGTTGGTTCATCCTCGCTCTTGCAGTGCTTCAGAAATGATTGCGCAAATACAAACTGATGTCTTTCACGCCGGCATTCGCAAAGTTGGCCTCCTTGTTGAGAAGAGTTAGAGATAATGGCAATAGCGTCCTAAAAACAGTTGCACATGTGTGTCCACCTTTATGAGACACCTTGTGCTAGCACAGTCCCCTATTTCCCTAGTCCCTAGGGACTAGGGAAATGGCACTGCTTATGCAAAACTGATCTTGACAGCTCGGTCCCACACTCGGTCCTACACTGATCTAATTGATCTCATGTATAATTTTCTTTAACATTGTATGTTACACAAATATATAACTACTTTTTAAGATTAATTTTGTGTTGACCATTAACGAAATGGATCCTATCTTATCTGAAATAAAGAATATTGTTATTACATAATGTAAGTCACGAGGGTCAATTGGTTAGGTGATCGGAATTCGAGTCAAAAGACCCGAGTTCGACCTCAGGTGCCAGCTTCATACCAATGGGTGTTGTAATAATTGCGTACGATTTATATCGTTGGCTTGGATATAAAGACGGCAATGCGCTCACGACTTGTCACGTTGTCCCAAAAATATCTTCGGTGGATGGTGGTTCAAAAGTACTTAATCGTCTATACCTCTGTCTAGTAATACAGGGGGTATTGGGAATGGCGTATAGATATTTTTTTATAATACAGTATGAAAACAGTGTTATCGTGTTTGTCCGCGACGAACTCCGGAATTATGTAACCACAACCGTGTTGTGTTTTTAGTTACTATTCCACTAATCAATGTTTTCGTACATATATGTGACTTGATCCCACTTGAGAGGTAGGTTGATGTAAGTTTTGGATCCGATAGGTGGCGCAGTTGTCGACAGTTGGTCTAATATAACATCTAATATACTTCATCGTGACTTCTCCACCCAACCACTCGGCTATCGCGGCTTCGAGAGGTTGAGTGGTCGGAATTGGCAGGCTCGTACCAATGGGTTTTTTCAAAACCTATGTACGATTCATGTCGTTGGCTTGGACATAACAATGGCGACGGGCTTCACCACCTGTCACGTTGTCCCAAAATATTTTCGTTTGAAGTTGGGTCGAAGGGACTTAATTGTCTAGACTCTGTAACCTATGAATGGCGTGAACATAAATTGTTTTATTTATTTAATATAATTCATAAACTGATACAATCACAAAATAGAACTGACTGGATCCTGGCCTACCACGACAGAACTCACAGCCCGTAGCTTCGTTCGTTCGACGGCCAAATGCGCTATCGTGCCGACGTATCGCGTTTGAAAGAGGTCAAGAATACTGTTACTATCAAACACTATAAAGGTTTCAATCAAGCGTAATACATGTTAGTTGTACCGACTTGAATAAAACACACGACACGCACAAACACACACACATAGCTTTATAAATGTGTATATGATCTCTCCTTAATTGTTGTACTGATTTTAAGGATACATTTTGTGTGTGTTCATGTGTATTCGAGAATGGTTTAGATTTATATTCGGACCCGGCAGGTGCAGGCTTAGTGAAAGACTAGGTCTACCGGGACCGCTACAATATACATAATATATAAAATAAGTTTCTTTCGGTGGCTTCTGTGCTTTAATAGAGTATGAAGGAGTGCGTGTGAATGAGCTCGATGCCCAACGAGACGCGCTCAAGGCTCGATCACCTACAATTATGTCGGAGGAGTGCTGACTTCCGCTCAATGTGCTCGCACGTTCAGCGCAAAAATCTGTTACGGCAGTCACCTGCGAGCACACGAAAGACGCTCGCAATAGTCCAAGTCGCTGTGGCCGAAATCGATCGGGATACTATATATATCTAAATTCGCGCAGGTTGATTTAACTAGCCGAAGTTTGGCCATCAAAATAAAAATAAATATCTTCACGCAATTCCCAATACAGGGGTAGACAGAGGTCTAGTCTAGACAATTAAATCCCTTCGACTCACCTTCCACTGAAGATATTTTCGGGACAACGTGACAGGTGGTGAGCCCGTTGCTGTCTTTATGCCCAAGCCGACGATATAATACGTACATAATTTTTTTTAAAAAAAAACCCATTAGTACGTGTCTGACACCTGGGGATCGAACCGGGTCTCTCGACTCTAAATTCCGACCACCCAACCACTCGGCTATCGTGAACTTAACTAAATAAATTATAAAATTTAAAAAAAGAAGCTCTTTATGTTGTCGTTTATTCGTACACATGATATGGTACCGTTCTACCTAGGTATCCGGTTGGAAGGGTTGCAATTAAGGGGAACTTTGAACCGGTTTCCGCAAACATCGTGTTACGTAAATGTTTTCTTTTGTTATGATTCCACTTCGAACCGTCACAGATACCGGATGTCTTTATGGATTGGGGATTTTATTGAAAACTAAAATTAAAGTCGGAGACCCGAGTTCGATTCCCAGGTGGTAGACTCGTGTCAATGAGTTTCTTCAAAACTTATGTACTATTTATATCGTTGGCTTGAACATAAACGGTGACAGGCACACCGCCTGTCAGGTTCTCCCAAAAAATTGTCTTCGTTGAAAGGTGGATCAAAAGGACTTAACATAGTATTGGTTTTTGGGGATTGAATTGGTGACCTCTGTCTACCCTAGTATTGGGAATAGCATGAAGATGTCTATGTACCGGGCATTTTATTGAAAATTAAAATTAAACAAAAGCTTATTAGCATTATTAGTTGTGATATAATACTTCTTTTATCGCGTTTAGCCGAGTGTAAATTTGTGAGATGCGCGCGCAATCCGTCACGGAATTGCGACATGGTGTTGGCTGCCCTTTCTCACTTCTAACTGTCCAAAATATTTATTAGAAATTCTTATTAATTGTGGCTATTTTAAATTACTAATTTTTAATTATGAATTTCAGTTTGTTACGCGTAAAAATCATAACTTCATTTGAAATATTTGTAAAGAAATATCTTCAATAATGCGCTAGACAGAGGTTTAGATAATTAAGTGCTTTTGACTCATGTTTCACCGAAGCCTGTTTGGCACAGCGTGACAGGTGGTGCGAATCGCCGTCTTGGTGTCTTGTTCGAATTAAAAAACGAGAATTTTCGAAATCTGATCTGTACAAAGCAAGCGCGTACGTTTTCTGATCAGCTATCTACTTCAATTTCCAACCAATTTAAGTATTTATCAATAAATAAATAATACATCCCTAGATAGAGGCAACATCACATACATTGCTCTGATCCCAAAGTAAGTAGATACAGCACTTGTGTTATGGAATCGGAAACAATGAACGCACATTACACACCCAGACCCGAGAAAATGTACAAAAAGTGGTTTCTCTACTTCGACCCATCTGCGTTCGGTTCCTGGGATGGGGTCATTTAGAAGAGACCTTGTTAATGACTGTGTTCAACACTTGGCCACGGTGGGCGTCGATTTATAAGCAATGATTTTACTAGACAAAATCAGTATGTCTATCTAATAAGTATATCTAATCTAATAAGAGTGGCATGCGCTTATGTTATCACTAGTTTATAATCATTCTACCCATTATCAAATTAATTTAAAAAATCAAATTAAAATCCGAAAATCGTTTTATTTTAAATGTGTAGTATTCGCGTAAATACAAGAAATCATTAAAAATCAAATATAATGATATTTTTTAATTTTTATTTATCTTCACACTGTCCCTGTTTAGCTTCGAAAGCGAGATCGAGGCTACCGGGTAGTTAAACCAATAAAAAAATTCTACGCAGAACAGAATCTTTAGTTTTGGGACATTATCGCTTGCATAAAATAAACAGACTGCAGTAGAAGAAGTAGAAGTTTTTTTTTTCATAAAGAAATTTCAACTGATGCGTTTAGGACACGTTGACTCGGCGGTACGGCAAGGGTCGCCGGTTCGAATTCCGCCCGTGACGGTAAAATTTTTATTTTTCTTGAATTTAATAGTAAAGAAATAATTTTATCTCTTCCTAATATTACTACAGATTACTTATGGTCTAACAAAAAAAAACTTTAACTGCAATCCGCCCTGCAAAGGAAGTACTGGTGGACAGACAGAAATCCGTCCCTTTTATCGACGTTTTTTCGCGTAGATACGTACGAAGGTCTCGCTTGTGGCGACCTCCGCCGCGCCTCGGAGAAAGTAAAAGTTTATTGCAATGGCGCGATGCTAATTAGTTTCTACTGTAACCACTGCCGGGCTGGTTCTGTTAATTATTGTCGCTTGCATTCTTCAAGACGCAATGAAAATATAAATTCCTTTGCCTTGTAATACCTGGGAAACCCGAGGGTTCGATTCTCGGACGGATCGATGTAGAATATAATATAAATATATAAATAAAATACCTTCACACCATTCCCTATACTGGTGTAGAAACAGGTCTAGACAATTACGTCCTTTTCGACAATTACCCACCTTTCGCCGAAGACATTTTTTGGTACAACGTGCCTGGTGGTGAACCTGTCGCCATCTTTATGCCCAAGCCAATGATTTGAATCGTATATAAGTTTCGAAAAAACCTATTGGTACGTGTCTACGTGTGCACACCACCTGTGGCTCGAAGTCAGGTCTCTAGGCTCGAATTCCAATCACTCAACCACTCGGCTATTGTGACATTTTGTACAAAACCACTTTTTCTATCTCTTCTTAGGTCTGCGCGTTTGTGGTACTGTGGTATTTGTGGTTCATTGTTTACATAACACATGTATTTTATCAACTTTTTTGGAATCTGAGTAATGTATGTGATGTTGTCTTACGTATGCGTGGAATAAGAATTTCGAATAAAGATATTTTTTAACCTCTTTAAATGTTTAATTCGCTTTAAAATATTTCAAGATATTAATCGAAATGGCAAAATTGGTATACGCTATATATATATATATATATATATATATATATATATATATATATATATATATATATATATATATATATATATATATATATATATATATATATATATATATATATATATATATACATACATACATACATACATATAGATGGAGCAAAGACGTTCTACTTCAGTCCGGTAGTCTAAAGCACATACGTTTATTTTAACTCTAGTAACAAAATTGGACGTAATATAATTAGAAATAGCATGTGGGCAATCAACTCATTCCCAGGGGTTATTATCAGTGGGGAAATCATTTACAATAACAAAAATGTAACTATTTCAAAATGTGGGCAAAGAATTGAAATTAAGAATTTAATTTAATCAGTGACTAAAAGGTAAATTTTGTGTGATCATTTCATATGGTCTTATACTAAAATAATTAATAGATTCGCGATTGAATTTCGAACACAAATAAAACGTATGTTCCTTGCTATTACTTTTAAATAAAGTTTTATTTCATTTGACACGCTTAGAAACTGAGTTACACGCTCGTCCTATCAAGCCACCGAATACTCACACAGAATTCGCATTGTTGTTTCCATATGGGAATGGTCGGGGCACGTCGGGGCCTCGAGACGTCAGCCAGACAGTCAGACATTGGGTCAATATAGTGGGTCAGCGCTGACTAGGCGGAGGGTGGGAGTCATTGACCTCGCCGCGCCCTTGTCTCTCAATCTAGGCTATCTTCTTTTTACGTTTAAACAGGCTCGAGCTGTCTTAAGACAGCTCGAGCCTGTTTTGGGAAATTTGTAGTTGTTACTCCGAATGCAGTTTTTTAATACCTTTTCATATATAGTTATTCGTATTATTATCTTTAGAAAATTGTTAACCACAATTAAAATAGAAACGATAGTCGAGTGGTTATTGATTTTTTATTTAATGTAATAATCAATATCGTCACACCATTCCCAGTATAGGGTCAACCCCCTAGACCCCCTAGAGGTCTAGTCTAGACAATTAAGTCGTTTCGACCCACCTTCCACCGAAGATATTTTCGGGACGACGTGACAGATGGTGAGCCCGTCGCCGCTTTAATGTCGTTCGAACCTGCCACCTGACGATCGCACTCTGGTCTCGCGACTCATCACCGATCACCCAACCACTCGGCTAACGTTACTTTTTTTTTTCTTTAACAATAAATAAACGACTTTTCCTTGGTAACAGACTGCACGAGGAGATCGAGCACTTCTACCAGTACATGTCGCCGACGGAGACGGAGCACCTGGTCCGCACCACCGTTGTGAACCGGATACGCGGCGCCATACTAGCGCTGTGGCCGCAGGCGCGCGTCGAGGTCTTCGGCTCCTTCCGCACCGGCCTCTACCTGCCCACCAGCGACATTGACCTCGTCGTCATCGGTGAGTGCCCGGCCCTGTACGTACACTCTACACACACACACACACACACACACACACACACACACGTCTCTACACGCATACATACGTCTCTACGTACATATGTACATATGATTCTACATAACATAACGGCCTGTTGATGTCCATTGCAGGACGTATGCGTCTACCGTGAAAGAGGTTTTGCCATAATAGTTAACAATGGCAATCCGATTGGCGATTGTAGTACCAGGCATCTTGCTTTTAAGCTCCTCGCCGATCTGCTGAATGTTAGTCTGTTATTTTTCGAGATGGTATCAGATATATCCTTTTTAGTATTATCTTGCTTCGTAACCTGTAGCCATAGGACACAGGTTTGCTGAATACTCTCTAGTATATTACGAGATGACTTTCCTGCCATCTGTCCGTAGCCTATGGTATGTTCAAGGCTTTTTCCTAAATCGCGAGAGAGGGTATGTAAGGGTATATACATACGCCATGATCATGCGATCTTTTCGTCTTATCTTCTTATTTGCTGCCTATTATAGCAGAGACCACTACTGAACATAGGCCTCTCCTATAACTCGCCAAAAAGAACGGTCGTCAGCCACCTGCATCCATCGACTCCCCAGAAGAAGTGGTCCAATAACAGCTTGCAATTCCGATTTAATAAATCCAAGACTGAATATAATGTACTACATTTGGGCAACAGCACTTCCACAAATCCACTTGTTTTATTTGTCACAGTTCGTTCTAACCGTGGGTGCGTAAGAGGCGACTAAGGGTAAATAATCGTAATGGCTATCGATAGATAGCATTGGATTTTTGACATGGCAAAATTCTTCTTTTCCTAGCAATCGTTGTATGCGATTACCACGCTCTATTCTTTTTGGAGTCGAACATCAATGTTACAACTGTCGAGTTCCAGTTTCAAATTTTCTAACCCCTTACCCTCAGGTGGAATGTTAGTTCGTTTGTTAACCTGATCCCATTAATAAATTTTATAATTTGTCTTATCAGAAGTTTCCGTACTAAAGTAGACAGAGATTAAAGTCCTTTCCGAATCTTTTTGGGACAACGTGATCGGTGGTAAGCCTATCGTCTCGTCGCCGTCATAGCGTCCAAGCGAACGGTACAATAAAACTCGCAGAGATATATACGAGTATATTAATATAGATAAACATTATTGGCCACATTATTGACACATATGACCCACGAATACTCGAATACCAATATTAAACACACAAATGTTTGTCCCTAGCGGGTTTTTTCACTACCAACTAGGCAGTTGGTAGTGAAAATCGGATCGACGCAATTCTTAAGAACATTTATATTTTAATACTACATAATGTGCATACATACATAAAGGGCTAACCACCAGTCAGTTTGTCCCGAAATAGGCTTCGGTGAAAGACTTAATCGTCTAAATCTCTGTCCACCGCGGTTGTGGGAAAATGCGTGCAGATAAAAAAATTTGCAATCTAGTTGGGTATGTGTCAACCGAAGTTGGTTCTAGTACTATAAGTGAAGTGTACGAAGAATACTAATGCGGAGACAAATTGGCGGCGATACTTCAATTCGGCATTTCATCCCAGTCGCTGTATCCCTAGTTCAATGACCTCAGTCTCCCTCCCTATTTCGCATATTTTTATTTTACATATACGTATATAAGTGGTAAAAGACGCTATAAATAACAAAACATAATGTCTTACAAATTTGTTTACAAGAATCAATCCTCGTCGGTAACTGTCATTCATCATTCTCATAAGCCTGTAAAAGTCCTCTGTAAGACCCTGGTCTCTCCCGTATCTTGAGGGTTTGCCACAATCGCCACGCTTGTTAAAGCGGTAAAACGCGCAGTACCATACAGCAGACACTGCGCCTTTAGACGGTGCTGTTACGTCAGAATAGCCGAGTAGTTGGGTGGTCGGAATTCGAGTCAAGAGACCCGAGTTCGATCCACTGGTGGTAGGCTCGTACCAATGGGTTTTTTTCACTACCAACTAGGCAGTTGGTAGTGAAAATCGGATCGACGCAATTCTTAAGAACGTTTATATTTTAATACTACATAATGTGCATACATACATAAAGGGCTAACCACCAGTCAGTTTGTCCCGAAATAGGCTTCGGTGAAAGACTTAATCGTCTAAATCTCTGTCCACCGCGGTTGTGGGAAAATGCGTGCAGATAAAAAAATTTGCAATCTAGTTGGGTATGTGTCAACCGAAGTTGGTTCTAGTACTATAAGTGAAGTGTACGAAGAATACTAATGCGGAGACAAATTGGCGGCGATACTTCAATTCGGCATTTCATCCCAGTCGCTGTATCCCTAGTTCAATGACCTCCAGTCTCCCCTCCCTATTTCGCATATTTTTTATTTTACATATACGTATATAAGTGGTAAAAGACGCTATAAATAACAAAACATAATGTCTTACAAATTTGTTTACAAGAATCAATCCTCGTCGGTAACTGTCATTCATCATTCTCATAAGCCTGTAAAAGTCCTCTGTAAGACCCTGGTCTCTCCAGTATCTTGAGGGTTTGCCACAATCGCCACGCTTGTTAAAGCGGTAAAACGCGCTGTACCATACAGCAGACACTGCGCCTTTAGACGGTGCTGTTACGTCAGAATAGCCGAGTAGTTGGGTGGTCGGAATTCGAGTCAAGAGACCCGAGTTCGATCCACTGGTGGTAGGCTCGTACCAATGGGTTTTTTCAAAAACTTATGTACGAATTATAACGTTGGCTTGTTGTAATAGCTTCGGTGGAAGGTGGGTCGAAATGACTTAATTGTCTAGACGTCTGTCTACCCCTGTATTGGGAATGGCGTGAAGATTGTTTTAGACGCTGCCGCCCGTCACCGAATAGTAAAATTTTTCCTGGTATTTTGAAGGTTATTCCGCCATTGGTCGGCAGCCAAATGCTTTTCCCCCTTTTAGTAATGGGGGGTGGTACATTTTTATACCGTAACTACACGGTCAATTATCATTATGCGAACATATTTTAGTCTTTTCATCGAAGTCACGATAGCCGAGTGGTTGGGTGGGCCGAATTTCGAGTCGAGAGACCCGTGTTCGATCCCCAGGTGGCGGGCTCGTACCAATGGGGTTTTCCAAAAACTTATGTACGAATTAAATCGTTGGCTTGGACATTAAGGCGGCGACGGGCTCACCACCTGTCACGTTGTCCCGAAAATATCTTCGGTGGAGGGTGGGTCGAAGGGACTTAATTGTCGGGACTAGACCTCTGTCTACCCCTGTATTGGGAATTGCATGAAGATATTTATTTATTTCATCGAAACACAACAGAGGAAAAAAATTCTTATTTCCGTTCATACAGACTTGTAACGGTGAATTAGCGTACTAAAAAGTCCTGTACCCACGTGAAGAAAAAGGTATTTCTTCACGAACCGAAATCAGAAAAGCACTTAACCCATAAATAATAAAATAAATAATAATAGACAGAAATATAGAAAGTTATGTTCTTTCGACTCATCTTTCATCGTAGCCTATGGGACAAGGTGACTGGTTGTGAGCCCATCGCTCTCTACGTGTTCAAGTCCTACTTATTTATTTATTTATCCTATGTTGTGCGCTCCTTATAAAGTAAGCGTTGTGCAGACTTAATGCCTTGGGGCATTCTCCACCAGTCAACGCTGGAATTGAAATATACTTTGAAAATATATAAATTTATATGAGTAAATTACATGTACATTCAAAACTTTCTGTGTTCAAAACATAAATAATTGGTATGAAATAACATAATATTATGTTATATATTATTAATATAATATTATGTTGTATAGTATACATATGTTATTTACATGGACACATACATAAATTTATATTCGTATACATATAAGAATATTTCTCATCTTCATAGGCGAGAAGCTTAGCGAATGTCGTGCTATCAGACTATCTCCCCTAAAGTCGTTTAAAGATGCCCAGCCCTAACTTGCCTCAGCAGTGAGACGGCCTCATGGAACTGACAACCGTTGGGAAATACA
The DNA here is from genome assembly GCA_029286605.1 of Sericinus montela. Lineage (NCBI taxonomy): Eukaryota > Metazoa > Arthropoda > Insecta > Lepidoptera > Papilionidae > Sericinus > Sericinus montela. Next base: position 363,231 of record JAGSMR010000024.1, on the reverse strand, counting down.
GGTCCTCGAGTGGCAACTTCGTACCAAATACAGTGTCGGACGATTTCCCACAAGATAGAAGTCGATGGTCGCTGGTGAATAGGAACCTAGATGTCTTGAGATGCTCTTCATCTGCAGTTGTGGCCATTGTGTTTTGGAAGTATGTCCCTTAAGTCGTAAGAGGTGACTCTTACGACACTCGCGGGAAGACAGAGAGTGAGGAATTCTTACATTTTTCACTGCACGACATCTTTATTTGGACACATTGGATTCAAAGGAAGGATCCATGGTTCAGCGATCAGGTGCGTTCGCTATTTACCAAATATGTACCGGCAGTAGTGCTTAAAGTCTTTATTCAATCTTTTCTTTCAGACCTGTGCATAATAGGAAGCACGATACTGTTTATCTGGGTTATAATTTCTGTTCACAGTCATGCTGATATTGTAGGTAGTTAGTAGATACCGTATCATCAACACGGTTTACCTTATATTCAGTAAAAATGTCGGTATGTTAATCTTATCTCTGTGGCAACTGTTTATATTGATATCGCGTCTCTTCCATTATCACTACAACGTCTTCTGATTGAAGGGGGTAGACACTATCACGGAATCACAACAAATGTGGCGTACGTGGTGGTTTTAATCGGCCTTAAACCGCAGTCTATTTTCATCTAATTTGGTCAGTCGCATAACAGGCTGGGGAATAGGTTTTTTTTTATCCCGGGAAAACAACAGCGGAGCTGTTAGTATATATGACGACCGCCGTGGTTGAGTGGCTTAAATCCCGTTTTTCAAGGTGTCGCCCCAGCTCTGAGGTCACGGCTTTGATTCCTGGAGAGATCATTGTAGAATACGATTTAATCTGGGGTCTGGGTATTTGTGGTAATTTCGTTGTTTCTGATTCCATAACATGTGTGCTTCTTAGTTACTTTCAGTTACTTGGGATCAGCGATATATCTACAATTTTGTTCTTATTTATCTTTATTAATTCGTTTATATTTGGATCAATTGAGGAACATTCGCGAAGCTCGTTTGACCCATTGCTCTTTTGACATAATTTTTCCAATCTTATCATATACATTGTAATTTCGTTGGTACCAATGTTGGAGCTATCTTATCTGACGTCGTTTTGTTGATTTGATTCGTATCAAAATAATAATATAATACAAACATTATTAAAAGAATGTCGGTGGAAGGTGGGTCGAAAGTTCAAATAAATAATCATCATGAATATATATTATTTATCGTTTTAAGGGCGGGTATGTGATCATCAGGTATTTAAAAAAATATCTATATTCCTATCGTACTCTTTTATATATAAGTATGTTTCTTCACTATTTAATATTCCATATAATAGTCACGATAGTGGAGAGGTTACGTGTTCGGAATTCGAGTCAAGAGTTCGATCCCCAAGGTATGTACGATTTATATCGTTGGCTTGGACATAAAGACGGCGACGGGCTCACCACCTGTCACCTGCCACGTCGTCACTCTGTCTACCCCTGTATTGGGAATGGCGTTAAGATATTTATGTATTTACTTAATTTAGCTACCGCGCCAATTCGTCCTTCACCATTGTGTTAATTGTTTACGTTATAACATTGCTTATCATTTATTCATTAAGTTCGCTCCCGGTGCGTTGGCCGCGTAATCGTAGCGAGAGGACGTCACGAGAGAGGAAATATCGATTGCGTAACGTTACCATCGTTATTGTCCCGGTGTAATTGCGTATCATTACGGCATTCCGCGTCCGCTGGAAGGGGCCACGGTGGGTACTTTTTATATGTCATATCTTATAGCCAGCTTTTCTCAAAGTGCGGGTGCGGAGTTCCCTTGTAGACTAAGGGGTGGTGCAATGCTCACGTCTTATGTTTGATGTTTAAATTCTATGTGGATACTGAAGCGCTAAATTATATTTATATTTAAATAAAATCACGATAGCCGAGTTGTTGGGTGGTCGGAATTTCGAGTCGAGAGACCCGAGTTCGATTCACAGGTGGCAGTGCCAATGAGTTTTTCAAAAACTTATGTACGAATTTCATCGTTGGCTTGGACATAAAGGCGGCGACGGGCTCACCAACTGTCTAGTCTAGACAATTAAATTCTAACTGAGGTCTAGTCTAGACAATTAAGTCCCTTTGACCCATTTTCTACCGAAGATATTTTCGGGACAACGTGACTGGTGGTGAGCACGTCGCCGTCTTTATGTCCATTACATAATTAACATAAAATATATTATTTAAATTATTCATTAATTAAGACACAATTGATATTAATATAAAGACAAATCAGAAATTCAAAACCCAGTTCTGATTTAATTTGTTATTGAACATTTTCGTCATCTGTTGCGATTATACGTTTTACATAAGACACTCGATGACCCGGTAGTCTAGTTGTTAGCCCTCAAAGAGGTTGCTAGTTCGAATCCCGCTGTGGGCTAACATTTGTGTCATTAAAATAAATAAATGAATATCTTCACGCAATACAGGGGTAGAGGTCTGGTCTAGACAATTAAGTCCCTTTGACCTACCTTCCACTCGGATCGAACTCGGGTCTCTTGACTCGAAATTCCGACCACACAAGCACCTTATTATCGTGGCTCTTTTGTGTCATTAATATTTGTAATCGAGTCGGATGTTTATATATTTATAATTTTTTGTTGATGTTAGTGTATTTCTTTGTTAGTATAGTGTATCATTGACTTGGACACTAAAACGGCAACAGGCTTACCACCCGTCATGTTGTTCTAATTGAGCTACGGTGAAAAAAGGGTGGATAGGACTTTACTGGCTATCCCAGTATTGAAAAAATGCGTGAAGATGAAACGAAGCAACAAACTCACATTTATAATATCAGTTCGAATTAATGTAGAAAACGTATAGAATTTCAGTTTATCTAAGAATTAATGATTGAGAGAAGAAATTATTTGTTGCTCGTAGTTCGCTTAGACATAAGTTTCTATTTTAAATGAATTTTACTTTGTTTTTGTCAATCCTATGTGAATTTAATGAATCTCGTAGAAAGCCTTCTGTCTATACCTACTTTGTCTCGGGTCTGGGTGTTCGTGGTTCCTTCGTCGTTTCCGATTCCATAACGCAAGTGCTTTAGCAACTCGCTTTGGGATCAGTGCAATGTATGTCCTCCTTCGACCTTCCTTCCCTTCCTTTGACCTTAACAATTATTTCGGAGGGGTGCTGACTTGCGCTCAATGTGCTCGCACGTTCAGACGCTCAACAATCGGTTACGTCAGTCACCTGCGAGCACACGAACGACGCTCGCAATAGTTATAGATCTAAAGTTGTTGTGGCCGAAATCGGTCGGGATACTATATAATGGTATGTGATGTTGTCCCTGTTTATTTATTTATTTTTATTTGCTAAAGGGTCACTTTACACGTGTGTTATTGTAATAAATAATACATACATAGATAGACACAGCATCACGTACAAAGCTCTGATCCCAACTTAGTACTAGTAACACAGGCACTTGATTTAGGTAATCATAAACAACGATAGCACCACAAAAACCTGAGAAAAAGGCCTTCTACATTCAGGCCGGGAGGGAGTCAAACCCGGCACCTCAGAGCTAGCGACACCAAAAAACCCTGTGCATACTCCATACGCCACTCATTGACGAAAGTCGTCCTTTTTGTTATTTTTCACCGCATCACCTCAACGCGCTCACAGGCGGTTCACAAAACCCCGTGTCCCGCGAGCGGCCCCGGCTCGTACGGAACGTTGCTAACGACTTTGGCATTGTACATTTAAAAGTAAATTAGGTCACATTGACTGTCCACGGTGTCGCGTGCCGAAAGGTTTTTTTGTAATACTTCTATTGCTGGGCGGGTTCGGTATTATACCTTCAGTGTTTTGTATTGTAGGGCTAGTCGAACTATGTCCCGAAGACTAGGATTTAGCTGCTGCTACACAATGAAGTCCCTTCGACCCACCTTCCTTCGATGATATTTTTGGGACAACGTGACAGGTGGTGAGCCCGTCGCTGTCTTTATGTCCATTACATAATTAACATAAAATATATTATTTAAATTATTCATTAATTAAGACACAATTGATATTAATATAAAGACAAATCAGAAATTCAAAACCCAGTTCTGATTTAATTTGTTATTGAACATTTTCGTCATCTGTTGCGATTATACGTTTTACATAAGACACTCGATGACCCGGTAGTCTAGTTGTTAGCCCTCAAAGAGGTTGCTAGTTCGAATCCCGCTGTGGGCTAACATTTGTGTCATTAAAATAAATAAATGAATATCTTCACGCAATACAGGGGTAGAGGTCTGGTCTAGACAATTAAATTCTAACTGAGGTCTAGTCTAGACAATTAAATTCTAACTGAGGTCTAGTCTAGACAATTAAATTCTAACTGAGGTCTAGTCTAGACAATTAAATTCTAACTGAGGTCTAGTCTAGACAATTAAATTCTAACTGAGGTCTAGTCTAGACAATTAAATTCTAACTGAGGTCTAGTCTAGACAATTAAATTCTAACTGAGGTCTAGTCTAGACAATTAAATTCTAACTGAGGTCTAGTCTAGACAATTAAATTCTAACTGAGGTCTAGTCTAGACAATTAAATTCTAACTGAGGTCTAGTCTAGACAATTAAATTCTAACTGAGGTCTAGTCTAGACAATTAAATTCTAACTGAGGTCTAGTCTAGACAATTAAATTCTAACTGAGGTCTAGTCTAGACAATTAAATTCTAACTGAGGTCTAGTCTAGACAATTAAATTCTAACTGAGGTCTAGTCTAGACAATTAAATTCTAACTGAGGTCTAGTCTAGACAATTAAATTCTAACTGAGGTCTAGTCTAGACAATTAAGTCCCTTTGACCCACCTTCCTTCGATGATATTTTGGGACAACGTGACAGGTGGTGAGCCTGTCGCTGTCTTTATGTCCATTACATAATTAACATAAAATATATTATTTAAATTATTCATTAATTAAGACACAATTGATATTAATATAAATGTGAGCGTAACATAAAATGCTTACTTCGTACTCTCATGGCAACTTCAATAATAAACCCCGTGGTAGAACGAAGCTTATACTATAACTCGAATAGAATTTACGTTCGTCCGTATTTCCGCATGCGCTATCGTTGTCAGACGTAGATTAGCCCGGGAAACATGCGTATTTAATATGTGGCGTCGTAGATTATATGTAATTGCAGTTAAAAAGAAAATTACTATATCTATACCTATAAATAAAGTGTCTTTATTTATAGGTATAGATATAATATTCATAATATTGAAAAAATAGTTTTTTAAATAGTACATAGAATAAAATATTTTTTTTAAATATTTTTCTAAACATACAGACAGACAAAATTGTAAAAATTATATTTTCGTGTATAACCGTATATATTCATATACATGTAGTATAAAACGGTTATTTCAATATAACAAACAGATTTTATTTGTATGTATATATATGTACATATGTGTACGCTAGTGCGACGTAGCGAAGTACGAAACCCTGACTCCAGTGACTCACTGTGTAAACGGCTACTTCCTCTTTCCCGAGTTTATATCCGCTGACGTAATGACTGCACGTCGCGGAGATACGTTCATTTTCATTGATAACACAATCTTCCTGTATAAATTAATGTCAGGTCAGCACTACATGTATTAATTAAAATTCGACGTACATAGTAATGTGGATATTCAACAGAGACAAATGCGTATAAATCAGTTATGGTCTTTGGAGCAGGAGTCCAAGTTAGTCCTTTCGATCCACATTACATCGGAGCTTATTTGGAATAACGTGACTGCCTTGGTGTCCGAACACAAAATAAATAAATATATTTACGCCATTCCCAATACAGGGGTAGAGGTCTGGTCTAGACAATTAAGTCCCTTTGACCTACCTTCCACTCGGATCGAACTCGGGTCTCTACTCGAAATTCCGACCACACAAGCACTCGGCTATCGTGGCTCTTTTGTGTCATTAATATTTGTAATCGAGTCGTGGATGTTTATATATTTATAATTTTTTTGTTGATGTTAGTGTATTTCTTTGTTAGTATAGTGTATCATTGACTTGGACACTAAAACGGCAACAGGCTTACCACCTGTCATGTTGTTCTAATTGAGCTACGGTGAAAAAAGGGTGGATAGGACTTTACTGGCTATCCCAGTATTGGAAAAATGCGTGAAGATGAAACGAAGCAACAAACTCACATTTATAATATCAGTTCGAATTAATGTAGAAAACGTATAGAATTTCAGTTTATCTAAGAATTAATGATTGAGAGAAGAAATTATTTGTTGGTCGTAGTTCGCTGAGACATAAGTTTCTATTTTAAATGAATTTTACTTTGTTTTTGTCAATCCTATGTGAATTTAATGAATCTCGTAGAAAGCCTTCTGTCTATAACTACTTTGTCTCGGGTCTGGGTGTTCGTGGTTCCTTCGTCGTTTCCGATTCCATAACGCAAGTGCTTTAGCAACTCGCTTTGGGATCAGTGCAATGTATGTCCTCCTTCGACCTTCCTTCCCTTCCTTTGACCTTAACAATTATTTCGGAGGGGTGCTGACTTGCGCTCAATGTGCTCGCACGTTCAGACGCTCAACAATCGGTTACGTCAGTCACCTGCGAGCACACGAACGACGCTCGCAATAGTTATAGATCTAAAGTCGTTGTGGCCGAAATCGGTCGGGATACTATATAATGTATGTGATGTTTGTCCCTGTTTATTTATTTTATTTATTTATTTGCTAAAGGGTCACTTTACACGTGTGTTATTGTAATAAATAATACATACATAGATAGACACAGCATCACGTACAAAGCTCTGATCCCAACTTAGTACTAGTAACACAGGCACTTGATTTAGGTAATCATAAACAACGATAGCACCACAAAAACCTGAGAAAAAGGCCTTCTGCATTCAGGCCGGGAGGGAGTCAAACCCGGCACCTCAGAGCTAGCGACACCAAAAAACCCTGTGCATACTCCATACGCCACTCATTGACGAAAGTCGTCCTTTTTGTTATTTTTCACCGCATCACCTCAACGCGCTCACAGGCGGTTCACAAAACCCCGTGTCCCGCGAGCGGCCCCGGCTCGTACGGAACGTTGCTAACGACTTTGGCATTGTACATTTAAAAGTAAATTAGGTCACACCGACTGTCCACGGTGTCGCGTGCCGAAAGGTTTTTTTGTAATACTTCTATTGCTGGGCGGGTTCGGTATTATACCTTCAGTGTTTTGTATTGTAGGGCTAGTCGAACTATGTCCCGAAGACTAGGATTTAGCTGCTGCTACACAATGAAGTCCCTTCGACCCACCTTCCTTCGATGATATTTTTGGGACAACGTGACAGGTGGTGAGCCCGTCGCTGTCTTTTTGTCCGAGCCAACGATGTAATTCGTACATAAGTTTTTTGAAAAACCCGAGCTTGCCACCTCGGGTCTCTTGACTCGAAATTCCGACCGCCCAAACACTCGGCCGTCGTGACATTTGGCGTTATTTATGTATAGCTTTATAGATAAGCGGAATACCACTGACTCTATCATCACGATATCTATTTATTTTATGCCACGCGAAATGGGTAGGGACATCTTTTAATATATAAAATTCTCGTGTCAGCGACACAGCGTTTGTTGTCAAACTCCACCGAAATGGCTCGATCGATTTTCATGAAATTTGTGTGCATATCAGTCGTGAAACAATCTATTTTTCATACCCCTAAATATTAAGGGAAGTCCACCACTTAATTTTTTTATATAACAAAACGTTTGAGGGGTCAGCTAGTATATTGATATATAATATATATTGCTAGTATATTAATAAATGAGAATAATATTAATATAAATGTGAGCGTAACATAAAATGCTTACTTCGTACTCTCATGGCAACTTCAATAATAAACCCCGTGGTAGAACGAAGCTTATACTATAACTCGAATAGAATTTACGTTCGTCCGTATTTCCGCATGCGCTATCGTTGTCAGACGTAGATTAGCCCGGGAAACATGCGTATTTAATATGTGGCGTCGTAGATTATATATAATTGCGAAAGTTAAAAAGAAAATTACTATATCTATACCTATAAATAAAGTGTCTGTTTGTAATATTGAAAAAATAGTTTTTTTTTAAATAGTACATACACTAAAATATTTTTTTTTTAAATATTTTTTCTAAACATACAGACAGACAAAAATTGTAAAAAATTATATTTTCGTGTATAACCGTATATATTCATATACATGTAGTATAAAACGGTTATTTCAATATAACAAACAGATTTTATTTGTATGTATATATATGTACATATGTGAACGCTAGTGCGACGTAGCGAAGTACGAAACCCTGACTCCAGTGACTGTGTAAACGGCTACTTCCTCTTTCCCGAGTTTATATCCGCTGACGTAATGACTGCACGTCGCGGAGATACGTTCATTTTCATTGATAACACAATCTTCCTGTATAAATTAATGTCAGGTCAGCACTACATGTATTAATTAAAATTCGACGTACATAGTAATGTGGATATTCAACAGAGACAAATGCGTATAAATCAGTTATGGTCTTTGGAGCAGGAGTCCAAGTTAGTCCTTTCGATCCACATTACATCGGAGCTTATTTGGAATAACGTGACTGCCTTCGTGTCCGAACACAAAATAAATAAATATATTTACGCCATTCCCAATACAGGGGTAGACAGAGGTCTAGACAGTTAAGTCGTTTCGAGCCATATTCCACCGATTTGTTCGATTCATATCGTTGGCTTGGACATGAAGACGGCGACGGACTCACCAACTGTCACGTTGTCACATAAATATTTTCGGTGGAAGGTGGGTCGAAGGGACTTAATCGTCTAGACTAGACCTCTGTCTACCCCCGTATTGGGAAGGCCTTGAAATTTTTTTTAATATTATATAATAATGATTTTCCGCAAAGTAACGCCGGAGTCTATTAACTGACTGTATTTAAATTAAACATACTGTAGTGTAAATAACATGGCCTACTTCAACATAATTTGAAGTGTACTTCAATCCTCTCATCACGGAAGTAGCGCGTCTGCGAATTAAATAATAAGGGGAAATGAAAAGTTTTAATCAATAGCGCTGTCATGGTATTAACGTTGAAAAATTTTATCCACAGCATTATATCTACAGTACAGCCGCATTAATGATGCTTAAGTATAATATAAACAAGGATTAAATATATAATATAGAATAAAAATAATTTAACTTCACGGAATTCCCAATACAGGGGTAGACTGGGGTCTAGACAATTAAGCCCTTTCGACCCACCTTCCACCGAAGACATTTTTTGGGAAGACGTGACAGGTGGTGAGCACGCCGCCGCCTTAATGTGTAAGCCACCGATAGAATTCGTGCATAATTTTATGAAAAAAACCCTTTGGTACGTGGCTTGGGGATCGAACTCGGGTCTCTGGACTCGAAATTCCGATCACTCAACCATTCGGCTATCGTGACCTTTTTATATAAACATAAAAACATATATCACGATAGCCGAGTGTATGGGTGGTCGGGATTTCGAGTCGAGAGACCCGAGTTCGATCCCCAGGTGGGGCAGGCTCGTACCAATGGGTTTTTCAAAAACTTATTCACGAATTATATCGTTGGCTTGGATATAAAGACAGCGACGGGCTCACCACCTGTCACGTTGCCCCGAAAATATCTTCGGTGGAAGGTGGGCCGAAGGGACTTAATTGTCTAGACTAGACCTCTGTCTAAGCCTGTATTGGGAATGCGTGTGGATATTTATTTATTTATTATTTATTTATTTAAAATCAAACACATACATCCTTCTTTGTTGATGTGCGTAATAGCGCTATAACTAAGCGTGGACAACGGTGGCGCAGGTCAGTGGGAGAAGCTGCCGCTGTGGACGCTGGAGCGCGAGCTGGTGGTGCAGGACATCGCGGAGAAGGAGAGCATCAAGGTCCTGGAGAAAGCCACCGTCCCGATAGTCAAGATGACCGACAAATACTCCGACGTGAAGGTGAGAGCGCGTCCGTGCGCGGACCTAACGAGCTTGCGCTTTAGCGATTGGAACCGACTTTGGTGATACTTAAATAAATGAATATCTTCACGCGATTCCCAATACAGGAGTGTCTAGCTAGAGTCTAGGCAGTTAAGTCCCTTTGGACCCATCTTCCAGCGAAGATGTTTTTCCGGACAACGTGACAGGTGAGCCCGTCGCCGTCTTTATGTCCAAGCCAACGATATAAATCGTACATAGGTTTTGAAAAAAACCCATTGGTACGAGGCTGCCACTCGGGGATTGAACTCGGGTTTCTCGACTGAAAATTCCGACCACCCATCCACTCGGCTATCGTGACTATTTTTTATTAAAAAGCTTTCGTTTATGCAAAAAGAAATATAAGTATAGCAGCACCCCCGTGACTTTGGCCGCAGTTTAACACTTAACGCGGAACCCTAACTATGTTTCTGAAATAAAAGTAGTTACTCCTTGTAACATTAGCTATCTGTCAGCGTTAAAAACGTCACGCCGTTTCAGAGATTAACCGGAAAAAACAGACAGACGGACAAAAATTGATCCGTGGGGTTCCCGCGCGATGCAATTTCTAAAGGAATTGTATCCGCGACTGGTCGTTGCCGCTGATGATAAGAGGGCTGGTTATTTTCTCGCTCAACGGTTAAGTCTAGCCATTCAACGTGGAAATGCAGCCAGCGTTCTTGGTACCATGCCACGAGGAGTAGGGCTCTACGATTATAATAGTTTTTAGTTAATAAGTATTGTAAATATTATCATAATTTTGTTTTCTGTAAATAAACTATTGTATACTACCAGTATAGCTTATAAAACAAGATTTCTATATCTAAGAGACATTTTCACGCGTATTCACAAATCTAGGGTAGAAACAGGTCAAGAGGGCCAATTAAGCCCTCTTGACCCACCTTTCACCGAAGACTATTTGGGACAACGTGTCAGGTGGGGTATATTCACGATAGCCGAATGGTTGGGCGATCAGAATTCGAATCCTGTGACCCCAGTTCGAAGCCCAGGTGGTAATGAAGTTTTTAAAAAAAATCCTTTGCATGATTTATATCGTAGACATAAGGAAGCCGACAACTTCACCACTAGTCATGTTGTCCCAAAAATGTCTTTGGTGAAAGATGGGTTGAATTGACTAAATTTTCTAGACCTCTGTCCATCCCAGTATTGGTAATGGCGTGAAATATTTACTTTTTGTAGTATAGTTTTTGGCATTTTGTAATCTGGCGTACGCAGTACGCAGCGGGTGTGCACTGTGGTGAATGGATATGTTGCTGAAATTGCTGTTGTAAACACTTCTCTGTTCTCTCGGCCAGGTGGACATCTCGTTCAACATGAGCAGCGGGGTCAAGAGCGCCGAGCTGATAAAGCAGTTCAAGGTCAGTGCTCATCATTCGCCTCCGGTGCCCACGAGGCATCCGCTATGTTGTTCCTAATATTGCAGTCTTTTTCTTATATAGGAGTCTCTGCGCTGGCGTAGAGTCTACTCGCTTGAGAATGCCTTGTGTTGAGGCGAAACACGTGTCGCGTTTTCTTTGGTGGTATATGTTACCTGGTTTGAGTGCAGTGGTGGTGGTGCGTACAGTGGAATTAGTGCACGCATCTGTGGGAGGGAGGGTGGTGTGCACTTCTTCTCTTCGGACCATCAGCTTTTGTTGTTGCATGAATGGGCCGGCTCGACCGGGGAAGTACCACGGCCTCACAGAATACCGGCGTGAAGTAGAAGTCTAACAAACTTCTGCGTTTCGCCCCTTCCCCCTCCCCCAATTAATCACTCTAAGGCCGGCAACGCATTTGCTATGCCTCTGGTATTGCGGGTGTTCATGGGCGGCGGTAATCACTTACCATCACGTGAGCCACCTGCTCGTTTGCCTCCTTTTTCTATAAAAAAAGGTAACATATACCTATTTTATATTTGCATGCGGAATGGTGCGAGGTAATTATTTAATAACAACTTTATATAGTTTTATAGAGGGGTTATGGTCTTGAGTAAAGTACATGGCCATGGGATTATTATTGGGGTTTATAGTGTCCACATTTGTGCACGTGGAAAGTGGAACGGAAGTGCTTGCGCTGTGCTGACCGTTTGTCAAGGGTTCTTTTGGACAATCTGAGGCTAACGTCTCTTTATAATATCCTACAGATGTCCCCTTGCAAAATAGTGGACCGGTTCGCAATTATTGTCTTTTTATACAAATACATAAATTCATACATAGATAGGGACAACACATACATCGCTCTGATAACAAAGTAAGCAGCTAATGCAATTGCGTTATGAAAAGAGAAATAATGAAGGCAACACAAACTCTATAATAAACTACGAATAAGTCTCGATAGCCGAGTGGTTTGGTGGTCGGAATTTCGAGTCTGAGCAATGCAATAAACATACATAACAACATTGGACTTGCGCTCAATGTGCTCGCACGTTCAGCGCAAAAATCAGTTACGTCAGTCACCTGCGAGCACACGAACGACGCTCGCAATAGTCCAAGTCGCTGTGGCCGAAATCAGTATATATATTATATATATACATAAACATTTCCGACTGACGCGACCTCCGTGGACGAGTGGCGTACACACCGGTTTTCAAGGTTCGCACCGAGTTCGATTCACATGAGAAAACCACTCTTTTTACATCGTATCGATTCTGGGTCCTTAATTTTGTCGTTTCCGATTATTTAACACAAGAGTGTTTCATGGAATCAGATTTATTTAATTTAGTTTATTTTGGTATTTTTAAGTAACTTTACCGTGCGGTAACAGCGTAAGAATATTGCCACTCCTTTTCTTCCCGTGGGTGTCGTAAGAGGCGACTAAGGGAAAGAGCCTTTAATATCGTCATGGCAACCGGTAGATGGCGGGATAACCATCTCTAAAAATATCCGATCAAAACAATCTGATCGAAGGTGGGCAGCAGCGTCTGAGGTGCGAGTGGTCTCATACTGCGATCGCCAATTCACTTGCCAAGTATGGCGATTATGGCAAATCCTCCGTATGGGAGAGGCCTATGTCCTATAGTTGACTTTAACAGGCCGGAAGAGGAGGAGGAAGTAAGTTTATTAAGGACCCCACCTCCCACTATTCATTAGTTTAATTTTCATTGACCTTCGGTTGTCTGGAAGAGATCGCTCTATAGGATTAATGGCGCCTTATTCGGCCTATATTTGTATGCTCTGTCTTATATTAAATTTGAAGTAAATTATTTGTGGTTTACATAATCGTAATCATTTATTATAAACATGGTAGGTTCACAACAGATCTTACAATAATAATAGTCGATAGTTCACACCATGTTTACCAGTATTGGCGTGGCAACGTGACTTTATTAAACGAATAAACTACGAATTTCTATAAAAATATGTTAATGTCTGTAATATCTCTATAATAATAAATTTCCGCAAAAAACGCCTGTCTTATTTAATGTTATACTGAAAATATATTTTTTAGGGGATATCTAAAAGGTTTTTTAATAGCCTTCGGGTTCTAGAATTTTCTAGCACTTGCTACAATATTTAAATCGGCATACTAAATACTTAAGCAAGCGCGACGCGTTGGCGTGGCGGATCAAGCAAAGCGCCGCCCTTTTAGGCCCAACTGCTGTATTTTCCAACGAATTGGAATATTATGCTGTTGGAATATATTTTACTGATGTTTTAAAATGTTACAATATTTGTTGCACGTCGTGAGCGACGTCAATGCAAAGTTTAAGAAATCTTTGTGTCTCATCAAACTCATTTTCTTTTAAAGAAACCCTCAAAATTATTATTGTTTTTTTTAATCGTCTAATTTAGCCGGGAAATATTTCCCTCGGTGCAGTTTTTGTAATACGAATATTACACGCGCCACTGACTTTACATCAGTAATAAAAAATTTAAATATCTTCTCGCCATTCCCAATACTGGAGTATACAGAGGCCAAGACAAACGACCCACCTTTCACTGAAGACATTTTTTGTGACATTGTTAAAGACGGTAGGCCTGTCGCCGTCTTTTCATGTAGACAGTTCCGACATTTCGACCCAGCTTCCACCGAAAATAATTTTGGGACAGGTGTTGAGCCTGTCGCCGTCTTTATGTCCAAGCCAACGATATAAATCGAATGTAATTTAAAAAAAAAAAGCATTGGTACAATCCTACCACCTGGGGACCGATCTTGACACGAATTCCGATCACCCGACCACTCGGATGTACAGGCATTTACAGCTGCCGCTTCCTTCTTACAAATCCTTATTCCTCAAACCCCTTGCGGAATGAAAGTTGTCGAGTAAGAACAACCTAGAAATGGATCACCTATAACCTCGTAACCTCGTCCCCTTTCGACAGTTAAGAACCTCCCCCCTCCGCCCCTCAAGCATTACCCACGGCGTTGCGGGAAGTGGAGTGATTCAGGTGCTCCAAGACCGCAGAACTTCCGGAGTTACATATAATAATAATAATAATATCTTCACGCAATTCCCAATACAGGGGTAGCCAGAGGATTTAAACAAATGGGCCCTATTGAGGGAGTTTTGAATTCGGGAACTAAATACTATCCAAAGTATGAGGTGTCCAAATTTTGTTGTGGAGCATGGGTGCATTTAAAAATATTTTATAAAATAAATATATAAATAAAAATAAATATCTTCACGCAATTCCCAATACAGGGGTACACAGAGGTCAAGTCTAGACAATTAATTCCCTTTGACCCACCTTCCGCCGAAGATATTTTCGGAACAACGTGACTGGTGGTGAGCCCGTCGCCGTCTTAATGTCCAAGCCAACGATGAAATTCGTACATAAGTTTTTGAAAAACTCATTGGTACTGCCACCTGCGGATCGAACTCGGGGTCTCTCGACTCGAAATTCCGACCACCCAACAACTCGGCTATCGCGTCTTATTCCGTATTTACACTGTCACACAATCACCGTTTCCTCCGCGTTCCAGGAGAGGTACCCGGTGCTCTCGCGGCTGGTGATGGTGCTGAAGCAGTTCCTGCTGCAGCGCGACCTGAACGAGGTGTTCACGGGCGGCATCTCCTCCTACTCTCTCATCCTCATGTGCATCAGCTTCCTGCAGCTGCACCCGCGGCCCGAGCGGCTGCGGCAGCCGCACAACCTCGGCGTGCTGCTAATCGAATTCTTCGAGCTGTACGGCAGGAAGTTCAACTACGTGAAGACAGCCATCCGGGTGAAGAATGGGGGCTCGTACGTGTCCAAGGACGAGATACAGAAGGCGAGTGCTCGTGCAGTTTGTGGCAACACTATTGGATTGATTTTGTTTTAGTAAAGAATGTGATTTAGTAGACGAAACCTTAATTTGGGTGGTCGGAATTACGAGTCAAGAGACCAGAGTTGGATCCTCAGGTGGCAGACTCGTACCAATGGGTTTTTCAAAAAAAAAAAAACTTATGAACGAATTATATCGTTGGCTTTGGACATAAAGACTGCGACGGGCTCACCACCTGTCGCGTTGTCCCGAAAATATGTTCGGTGGAAAGTGGCTCGAAGGGACTTAATTACCTAGACTAGACCTCTGTCTACTGCTGTATTGGGAATTGCGTGAAGATATTTATTTTTAGACGACATTAGATGATATTAGATTATAATTTTTCTTGACAATGATTTATATTTTATTAATGAGGACTCTTGATAGGCTGTAAAGAAGAAGAGAAAAGAAAATAGAATCCACGATTAGGTCGTTGGAGATGAAGGTCCTCCAAGTGTCTGCTGTAGTCACTGCAGGACTTAGGCCTCTCCCGTAGAGGAGGGTTTGCCATAACCGCTGAGCCCGGCAACCCGATTACTGACCGCATCGCCCCTCGCACCTTCGACGCTGCTGCCCGTCACCGGTAAGCTGAATTTCGGCCTGGTGTTTTCGAGATGTCTATCACACCATCTGTCGGTAATCAATCGCATTTCCAAGGCTTTTCCTCGGTGCAGTTTTGTAATACGAATATTACACGCGCCACTGACTTTACATCAGTAATAAAAAATTTAAATATCTTCTCGCCATTCCCAATACTGGAGTATACAGAGGCCAAGACAAACGACCCACCTTTCACTGAAGACATTTTTTGTGACATTGTTAAAGACGGTAGGCCTGTCGCCGTCTTTTCATGTAGACAGTTCCGACATTTCGACCCAGCTTCCGCCGAAAATAATTTTGGGACAGGTGTTTTGCCTCTCGTCATCTTTATGTCCAAACCGGCGATATAAATCGGACGTAAGTTTAAAGAAAAAAAGCACCGGTACAATCCTACCACCTGGGCACCGATCTTGACACGAATTCCGATCACCCGACCACTCGGATGTGCAGGCATTTACAGCTGCCGCTTCCTTCTTACAAATCCTTATTCCTCAAACCCCTTGCGGAATGAAAGTTGTCGAGTAAGAACAACCTAGAAATGGATCATCTATAACCTCGTAACCTCGTCCCCTATCGACAGTTAAGAACCTCCCTCCGCCCTCAAGCACCTGACCCACGGCGTTGCGGGAAGTGGAGTAATTCAGGTGCTCCAAGACCGCAGAACTTCCGGAGTTACATATAATAATAATAATAATAATAATAATAATAATAATAATAATAATAATAATAATAATAATAATAATAGTCGATAGTTCACACCATGTTTACCAGTATTGGCGTGGCAACGTGACTTTATTAAACGAATAAACTACGAATTTCTATAAAAATATGTTAATGTCTGTAATATCTCTATAATAATAAATTTCCGCAAAAAACGCCTGTCTTATTTAATGTTATACTGAAAATATATTTTTAGGGATATCTAGAAGGTTTTTAATAGCCTTCGGGTTCTAGAATTTTCTAGCACTTGCTACAATATTTAAATCAGCATACTAAATACTTAAGCAAGCGCGACGCGTTGGCGTGGCGGATCAAGCAAAGCGCCGCCCTTTTAGGCCCAACTGCTGTATTTTCCAACGAATTGGAATATTATGCTGTTGGAATATATTTTACTGATGTTTTAAAATGTTACAATATTTGTTGCACGTCGTGAGCGACGTCAATGCAAAGTTTAAGAAATCTTTGTGTCTCATCAAACTCATTTTCTTTAAAGAAACCCTCAAAATTATTATTGTTTTTTTAATCGTTCAATTTAGCTGGAAATATTTCCTCGGTGCAGTTTTGTAATACGAATATTACACGCGCCACTGACTTTACATCAGTAATAAAAATTTAAATATCTTCTCGCCATTCCCAATACTGGAGTATACAGAGGCCAAGACAAACGACCCACCTTTCACTGAAGACATTTTTTTTGGGGATAACGTTAAAGACGGTAGGCTTGTCGCCGTCTTTTTATGTCCAAGCCAACGATGAAATTCGTACATAAGTTTTGAAAAACTCATTGGTACTGCCACCTGCGGATCGAACTCGGGGTCTCTCGACTCGAAATTCCGACCACCCAACAACTCGGCTATCGCGACTTATTCCGTATTTACACTGTAACACAATCACCGTTTTCGCGCCGAGTCAATGAAACGTTGCGCGTTCCAGGAGAGGTACCCGGTGCTCTCGCGGCTGGTGATGGTGCTGAAGCAGTTCCTGCTGCAGCGCGACCTGAACGAGGTGTTCACGGGCGGCATCTCCTCCTACTCTCTCATCCTCATGTGCATCAGCTTCCTGCAGCTGCACCCGCGGCCCGAGCGGCTGCGGCAGCCGCACAACCTCGGCGTGCTGCTAATCGAATTCTTCGAGCTGTACGGCAGGAAGTTCAACTACGTGAAGACAGCCATCCGGGTGAAGAATGGGGGCTCGTACGTGTCCAAGGACGAGATACAGAAGGCGAGTGCTCGTGCAGTTTGTGGCAACACTATTGGATTGATTTTGTTTTAGTAAAGAATGTGATTTAGTAGACGAAACCTTAATTTGGGTGGTCGGAATTTCGAGTCAAGAGACCAGAGTTGGATCCTCAGGTGGCAGACTCGTACCAATGGGTTTTTCAAAAAAAAAAAAACTTATGAACGAATTATATCGTTGGCTTTGGACATAAAGACTGCGACGGGCTCACCACCTGTCGCGTTGTCCCGAAAATATGTTCGGTGGAAAGTGGCTCGAAGGGACTTAATTACCTAGACTAGACCTCTGTCTACTGCTGTATTGGGAATTGCGTGAAGATATTTATTTTTAGACGACATTAGATGATATTAGATTATAATTTTTCTTGACAATGATTTATATATTATTAATGGGGACTCTTGATAGGCTGTAAAGAAGAAGAGAAAATAAAATAAAATCCACGATTGGGTCGTTGGAGATGAAGGTCCTCCAAGTGTCTGCTGTAGTCACTGCAGGAATTAGGCCTCTCCCGTAGAGGAGGGTTTGCCATAACCGCTGAGCCCGGCAACCCGATTACTGACCGCATCGCCCCTCGCACCTTCGACGCTGCTGCCCGTCACCGGTAAGCTGAATTTCGGCCTGGTGTTTTCGAGATGTCTATCACACCATCTGTCGGTAATCAATCGCATTTCCAAGGCTTTTCCCTCAGTCGCCTCCTGCACGCACGAAAAGAAAGGGCAAGAGGGAGAATTCTCGCGCATTACCTTAGGGCAAAGTGTCAGTCTCTGAGAAATGTTTTCCAACTTTTCGTAACTTTTTGTTCACACTCCAACCAAGCTGCAGCGCTTGTATTTGGAGTGGTTTACAACAGTCGAATGGCGGGTCCGAACCTGCTAGTAATGTTACGCGATGCCCCCCTTTAACCAAGTGCTCGACGATGGATTCGATGTGCGCAGGAAATGAACGACGGACACCGGCCGTCGCTGCTGTGCATCGAGGACCCGCTGACCCCGGGCAACGACATCGGCCGCTCGAGCTACGGAGCGCTGCAAGTCAAACAGGTGCGTCGCCTCATACCATCGAACCAACACCACCAGACTCCTAGACCACCGGTCGAAGTCTGCCTCTCACATTAAACATCTGTAAACTACACTGCTGGGTATTGGTCTCTCCTGTCGAAGTCTGCCTCTCACATAAACATCTGTAAACTACACTGCTGGGTATTGGTCTCTCCTTGTGTGACAGCCGAGTGGTTGGGCTGATCGAAATTCGAGTCTAGAGTCCTGAGTCCCCAAATGGTAGGCTTCTGCCAATGGGTTTTAACATTCACTGTCACTGTGATCCCAAAGTAAGTAATCAAAGCACTTGTGTTATGGAATCAGAAACATGGAAGGTACCGCAAATACCCATATTTGAGATAACGTTAAAAAAAGTTTTTGTGTTTTTGGGTGGATGCGGTATTTCGCAGGAAACTTTGTCGATACGAAGGTGTTTTTTTAGAGTTTATTTTCAAGTCTATTTTCAAGTCAGTGTCAAGAGTACTCGGGACACCTAGACGGTGCACGCATCAAGCAGTTGATGAATTTGAGAGAAGCGTGACATGGAGTATGTATGTATGGATCGTGACGCGTCGGTTGCAGGCGTTCGACTACGGCTACATAGTGCTGCAGCAGGCGGTGGCGGCGCGCAGCGCGCTGCCGCTGGGCCGCGTGCTGCGCGTCACCGACCACGTGCTGCAGTACCGCCGCTGGGTGCGCGACACCTTCCAGCCGTACTTCTTCCCGCGACGAGCGCCGCCGCCGCAGCCGCAGTGCTCCCCGCCCGAGCCGGAGCCCGAGCCGGAGCCCGAGCGCGAGCCCGAGCCCGAGCCGGAGCTCGACCTGCCGGACGAGCCCAGCGACAGCGATCAGGTACAGTAGGTGACAGTCATGATACATCCAATTGCATTTGTGCACAATGTGACAGGTGGTGAACCTTTTGATACTGCACTACCAGTGCTCACATAATTCATAGTCCACAACATCACTGTCCGTGTCCACAAAATTAAACTCTTTTACCGAACTCTTTGCCACTCACATATTTCACAACATCCACCACTGTCACTAAATGTCCATACTATCCGTATCTGCGAAACATCTACTCAATCCCAGCGGTTATCATATTCACAAAATATTTGCACTTACGTTGCACTCAGCAGACTCGCAATTGTTCACTACACTCACCATTCTCACAAAATTCATCACTAACTGCACTCTCATAATCAATAACACTCACCATTCTCTTAATCTAAATCCATACAATGCTGTATTCACAAAATTCATCACTAACAGCACTGACTCAATTTACAACACTCACCATACTCACAGAAATTTACATAATCCCTGCGGTTATCATGTTCACAAAATATTTGCACTTACGTTGCACTCAGCAGACTCACAATAGTTCACTACACTCACCACTCTCACTTAATTTAAGTCCATACAATGCTTTATTCACAAAATTCATCACTAACTGCACTCACATAATCAATAACACTCACCATTCTCACATAATCTAAGTCCATACAATGCTTTATTCACAAAATTCATCACTAACTGCACTCACACAATTTACACCACCCACTATTTTCACAGAAGATTACACAATTCCTGCGGTTATCATTTTCACAAAATATTTGCACTTCCGTTGCACTCAGCAGACTCACAATTCTTCACTACACTCACCATACTCACATAATCTAAATCCATATAATGCTTAATTTACAAAATTTATCACTAACTGCACTAACATAATTCGCAATACTCACTACTCTCACAGATTTCGCAGTAATTATTATATTCACGAAATTTTTGCACTTAACATAAATTACACTCGACCTGACCTCTGTCATTCACAACACTTACCATTCTCACAGAATCTTAATACATACCGAGCACTCCAAATTCACAAAATTCATCACTATAGCAGAACTCACCTAATTCAACAACACTCACCATACTTACATAATTCGCAACATTCACCGACTTAACATTCATTACATTCTCTTCATTTTACACACATTTCACATTTTATACACATAATTTAATATTTCTTATTTCATAATATACCGTTGAACATATTACATAAATTGTCTAGACATCGGACAACTGTATTCAATATCAATATTCTAAATAATGCATATGTAAAAAAAAATACATTGGATCATCACAATGTAACAATATGTCTGAATAAATTAAGATTGTTGTACAGTATTGTACAGTGATTAAAGTTATAGCAGCATAAGTCTATGTATGAGAGATATAGTTTTTTTTTTAATTATGAAAATAAAGTCACGACAGCCGAGTGGTTGGGTGGACGGAATTTCGAGTCAAGAGACCCGAGTTCGATCCCCAGGTGGCAGTACCAATGAGTTTTTCAAATACTTATGTACGAATTACATCGTCGGCTTGGACATAAAGACGGCGACGAACTCACCACCTGTCACGTTGTCCCGAAAATATCTTCGGTGGAAGGTGGGTCGAAGGTACTTGTCTAGACTAGACCTCCGTCTACCCCTGTATTGGGAATCGCGTGAAGATATTTATATTTTTTAAATTATGAATAATGACACGGAACGGTGTGTATAATTAGTATCTCTGTGTCCAGGAGTGGTCGGACGGCGGGCTGGGTGGTGGCGGTGGTGGCGGCGGGGGCGGGGGGCCGCGCAGCTCGCCGCCGCCGCTGTCTGCGCTGCAGTGCTCGTCGCCCACGCCGCGCCGCGTCTCCGCGCACCAGAGCCTCATCATCCACCACATCACCAGCAACTCGGACTTCAACAACATACCCTCGGGTGGGTACCCGTCTCTGTCAATACAGCTCACTTAACGACCTGTATCATTTTCACTGCAAAATGCTGGTAGGCTTTATTTGTTGTGTGATATTTACACTACATATATGATTATACAGATGTCTGTTGATAACCAATAGTATTTTCAAGGTTTTCCTCCTAGTCACCATGTCCTAAATCGTTAGTTTACGGCGGCATTTTGTGTGTGCAGGTGTGATGCAGCAGCGCTACGGCGGCAACAACAACAACAACAACAACGGCGGCGGCGGCGGCAGCGGCGGCAACAACGGCGGCAACAACAACAACGGCGACAAGGGGCGCGCGCGGTCGTTCGGCGCGCGGCAGCGGCGCTACCCCGGCTCGCCGCCGCCGCGCCGCCCCGAGCCGCGCCACAAGAAGCGGCGCCAGCTCGCGCACCACCCCCACCAACCCCACCATCCCCACCACCCGCACCACCCGCACCACGCGCCGCCGCGATGATGCCGCGCCCGCAACGCGCCACGCTGACGACCGCACTAGTGTTACATCACCCTAAACCCAGACTGGAGACCCCCAGCACTGGAGAAACCTGACAAAGCTTGCCCACACAAGCGCAACACACATCCACAGTGACCAGTTAACCAAGTGCTGCTAGTGATCGTTAATGGTATGTGAAGTGTTCAGTGTACCAGTGGGACAAATCGACAAGCTCCAGCCACCGATGCCACCCCCAATGTAAGTGAAACGCAACCTTCTAATCGAACTGTAAGCGTTAAATAAATAAATAAATTTGATTTACATAAACCTTACTAATATGTAACTATCTATATATCGAACTATATAACATACATTGCAGTATCATATATTATAAAAAACTTATAATTACACCATATGTAAACCACATCAATTAGAAGAGAAGGTTCTCTCAAGAATCCAAAATCATAGTGGGCCTGTCTCAAAGACATACCTCATGTTTTATATCATTTATCATAATCATTTTCTAACTCTAAGAAGTCCTTTCCATCAATGGAAATTTATGCTTATTTTGTGATGCATTGAAACTATTTCAAAATGGCAATGACACCTCTTCACCTCACATAGTTTAATACAATAAAGTCTTTGTAATCCTTTTAAAACTGATTTGTGTTCTTAAGGGTATATATACAGAGGTACTAAAGTAATCTGTATTCTTCCAATTTTACTGTCAGCAGTTTCTAAGAAGTATATTTGTTTTATCAAAATACCAATCCGAGCAAAACAATAATCAGTAATAAGCAAATATGCATCATTTCAGAAATATACTACACATTACCATGGATAACAACATTTTCTGAGTGAAATAGTTGGCATAAAAGAAAGTTGTCAAGTCATAACATGTAAATACCTTTATTAATTTCTTAATTAAATTTTGACCAAAATTATTTACCATTGCAGCTAAAATTTTTTGTAATGTTCATATTCAAAACTACTTAACCAATAACTATTTACTGAGATTGTCTGAGATGTCTATTTACTTTCTGACACTCATTAAAGACATTTATAGTGACAACTCACTAGCAACTGTCTACCCTCCTCAGAAATTATGACACTGCACTGTAGAGAGCTTGTACTGGGTAACTTAAAGTGTTTTAAAACTAGTGAATTTTGGTGTGCATTGTTATGCTTAGTATGAAATAAGCACTAAAAATATGAAATGTAATTTTTATCAAACTTTCCCAAACATATAACAACTATACATACCATAACATGTACCATACTGTAACCAATAACTGTACTATAGTCAAAATATAAAGCAATTATCTAATATCTGATAAATAGTATCAATTCAATAATTATAACTTTATTGACTTTTTGAATACCTGTTTTTAAATCTTGGTCGAAAGCTTCGATTTCTCTAAACCTCAAATATTAATGTTCCATATCCAGATTAAACATAGAAACTGTTTCAGGTTGTGATAATAAAGCAAATGAGTCATATCCGTACCGTTTGTAATGTAAACATTTGTTAAGGTGTGGTTTTGCTAGACAATACCTGTATTAATACAATAAATAGCTGTGTTGTCAGATGTAAAGTATAATGTGTAAATTATGCTTAGTATTCCTCATAATAACAAGTTATATATTCTAATGAACACCAAATAAGTTGTGGTTTATACAATGAATAATTAATATGTAAATTTTGATGTAAATCTCAAACAATTTGTGTGGTAACATGTTTGGTAGTGTAAAGCGTCACAAAACTAGTTATCGTTAGCAATGATTTGTACGTGAGTGTGTATGTATTTAAAGAGCAAACTGATGGCCATTGTTTATGAGAAATAGTTTAATATGGAACGCATAATACATATGTTTGTGTTCATAAGTACCATATGTTATAGGAATATGAATGGAAATGGTGTCGTGAGATTTTTGTGACCAGGTTCTTAGCAATCTTGAATGAAACAGAAATGGACCATATCGTTATGGCGACAAAAGCTACAATACAAAACATGAAAGCTTGTGCTTCCTTTATTAGATAAAGCAAATGTTTCAAAGGGCTTATTTGTTGTTAATTAGCTTTAATGTTTTTTTTTTTGGTTTTTGCCATATTATGTGGCATTATTGTGGGTTAATAGCTTGTTTTGATGTTCTATGGTGACTTAGACCTAGTTAACATTTGAACATGCCAAGAGCAGTTCCAACTAGGTCAAAAACTGATTTAATTTGGATGTTTTAGGTATATAAGCATTGTGGTTTTATGAGAGTTATATACGCTAAGATAGATTAGCATATTGCGGTCCCATTACATAGTATTGTTCGATCTAGCCAAGAGTGTACCTTATTCACTATGCCTAAAAAATATTTCAGAAATATTCCTTCACATGACTTACCTGTTTATGCATCTCCAGAGGAAATTTTTAAAAGAAAACTTCTCTGACTTATCTTTTTTGCTTACAAGAGATTCATCATTGTCTTAATACACTCAGTTCTCCTGACTTCCCATCATCAAACAATTAATTCACATGGCTAACAAAATATTTGCCAACCATAACCCCCGTTTAATGTTTCCGATATTGTTGATTCTTCAACCAAAGATTACTTGTATGTATTTAACTGTGATTTTATCGGGAGATAATGTCACATGGAATCTATCTGAAGTATTTTTACGGCATAGGTAATTAATAACATATTGTCACCGGCTTATAAAAGATTTGTTGTATAGGAGATATTATATTTAGTCCCATGCGCGGTCGATAGCCTCGCATGTGGGCGTGGCTGCGTCACTGCCTTTGTGGTTCACTAGTTAGCATGTGAGCTAGTGCGGGTCGGGTTGGTGCTGCGTGAGACATGGAGAGCACTGAATGTATGAGACCTTGACTAGATGGTGATAGAACCTTGCTCTCTTTAATACATAATGATTATATTGTACACAAGATTGTAGGAAACAGCTATATAATTTGATGATGTTGGTTAAAAATGATTTAATTTTTTGCTTTTAAGTGTGCGTTTAAATGAAGTGTTTATCAGGAATAGCCTAGTCAGGGTTTCAGGCATAAGAAGTATCATTTGTTCATATAATTTATTTAATTAAACAAGCTGTGTTGCATCTACCCGTTCAATTATGAATTTTAGTGACATGACTCTCGCGGTCAAACGTAAATGAACTGTAGGTGGTTGTAACAAAGTTCGATGTTAAACGAATATAATGTGTAGGTTATATATATATATGATGTATATATATTGAATTGCTATTATAGGAACAGGCGATACTTCTGTTTGTGCTCAACAATGACAGAAGATTTATTGTTAGCTATTTTATAACAATATCAAAGGAGCTGAATATTTTTTAAATAACTATGTTAAAAAAGAAACAAAAAATGATTATAGAATAACGTGTGCAACTAAAAGTTACTGTACGAGATTAGTTTGTAAGGTTACGTACGAGCGGTGGTGGAAAGTCGACTCGGAACAAATCCTCGGATATGTTGTATGAAATAATTTACTAGATACAGTTGATTCACTGGCCGACTGTAGTACCGACAGAGAGAGATAGAGCTATACAATAGACAATTAAGGTGTTTCTCCCATTTAATGACTGAGTAATTATTGTCTGTAGTTTATGAAAACTAACTTCTTGCGGCTGGGTGTTTGGGGTACCTTTGTTATTTCTACAAGTGCTTAAACTGGTTACTTTGGTATCGGGGCAATGTATGTGATGTTGTCCCTATCTATGTATGTATTTAAATTAACAAATTAATATTTATTTAAAGTAAATAAGTACAAAATTTATACAGTTAGCCTGTTCATTCGGTATTTATTTTACTACTACTAGTTTTTGTACCCGCGGCATGTCATGATTACTTACTTTTACTCTGTCAAAATTACTCACCAGTTACTTTTACAGAGTAAAAGTATCCGGTGTCCCTTTGATTTCTTCCATGGGAATGGTTCCCATTTAATTTTTTATATACACAGTAAATACAAACTCAAAATATAATTATAAGTTCAATTTGTAGGAAGGTCATGCTTATTTCTTTAGAAATCTCTTCCAGAATTATTTGTACACATTTTCAGGATCGAATGTAGTCCATATGCAATTCCGGTCTATGATTTATTTTTGGACCAAATTTTATTCAGATTCAAACAAGATATAAAACAAAGTAACAAACATACATGTATTCAAGTTCTTTTTTGTTTTTGTTTCACATTCATAATAGTAGTAATAAGTTTAGTGTTACTAAAATATTCAAAATTTTTTTAAATTCACGCAATTTTCTGTACTGGGGTAGGCAGAGATCCAGACATTAAAGTCCTTTCAACACAATTTTCACCAAAGCTTATTTGGGGTAATGTGACATGAAACTATCAAATATTAATGTATTCAAGCTTCCACATTTATAATAGTAGTAATAAGGTTAGTCTTAGTAACAAATTTAAATATTTTTTATCTTCACGCAATTTTCTATACTGGGATAGGCAATTTTCACCATTTAGGATAATGTGACAGATGGTGAGCCCGTCGCCGACTTTATATTGTTGGACTCGGAATTCCGACTAGCCAACCACTAGGATATCGTGACTTTATTTCGTTATTTAAAAAAAAAATATCTTCACGCAATTCCCAATACAGGGGTAGACAGAGGTCGAGTCTAGACAATTAAGTCCCTTCGACCCACCTTTCACCGAAGATATTTTCGGGACAACGTGACAGGTGGTGAGCCCGTCGCCGCCTTTATGTCCAAGCCAACGATATTCGTACATAATTTTTTGAAAAACCCATTGGTACGAGCCTACCAACTGGGGATCGAACTCGGGTCTATTGACTCGAAATTCCGACCACCCAACCATTCGGCTATCGTGACATTTTAAAAATGAATATAAATGATATTTTAAAAATGAAAGAAGTTATATTTAATGAGGCAATAACTTTGCATTATTTCGCTAATACATTTCTGTTTATACCAATATTGGTAAATGCAGTGATGTTGGTAAAAATGGAAATATATGGAACGAATTAATGTTATTATTTACGCAGATCGTCAATATTCTTGAGGATTGGAAAATGACACTGCGACAACTGAGCTTTGACAATTTATTTCTCGTTTATTTAGACATTTATAGTAATGCCTTTTTATCTTTTTAGGGGTTTTCCACAGTCCTACGGTTCTATTAGCTTAACTCCTGACAACCGAACAAACTATCTAAACTATAAGCTCTAAGCTTTATATGTTACCTGTGAATTGTACAACCTTGACATTGGCTGAGAATCATCAACCAAATGATGGAGCCATCACCATTGGTAGATAAACAACAATACAGTTAGCTAATTCAAAGTACTAAGTTCTGCCGGAGCCCAAAACAATAGTTCCTTCTGCGTCGCTTCACGCGTCTTGTGGGGTTGCCGTGCGTGTCAAACTGTTGTAATTTTGAAAGAAAACTACCCCGTTTCCGTGGAAAGTTTGGGATGCAATACATTTGATTGTGATTCGATTTAATTGAATGGTATATTTAATAGAAACATTGTACACATGATGATAAAAAACCTAACATGTTTGGTCGATAACTGACATACAAATATAAACTACATTAATGAATACTTACACTTTTGAGAACTAGTTAAAATTTCAAATCAATCTATAAACTACTTCTCGAGTTCTGCAACCAAAAACTTACCGATCTGTAATTATAGACATTTATTTTTATTTATTCTTTAAGCTTCATACCTTTAACAGTGTATAGGCGGACTTAATGCCTGAGACATTCTCTACCAGTCGACCTTTGGGTGATGCAGAAATGAGATGAAGCAGGTGAAGGAGATAAATATGATAGAGACACAATTAAGTAAAATAAAATATTGTTATAATACATGAGTATAAAATATATATATATCTACATTTATACATACACATAAAAATACATATAATCAAACAATGTTGCATATATGATTTCATGTTTAGAGACGCAAGTTTGTTTCATATATATTTAGAATTTAAGTTAAGGGAACCGAGTTTGATCCCCCATTACCAGTCTTATACCAGGTAGTCATGTACCAAGTCAAGAGGACCTCAATGCCTGGAACTCTGTCTACCCCAGTATTGGGAATAGCATGAAGTATGTATGTATATTTAATTCAGGTCTTTCAGTTAATGAAAAGACTATACATTGAAGATATATTTGATGTATACTATTTATATGCTGTTTTGTTAGAGTTTACATAATATAATAATATATATGCTAATATATGTTGAATAATAATTACCTAGGTCATAGTCCCAAACTAGAATTCCCAGTGGCTTGGGTACTGGACGTTGTTTAGGTACATATATGTATACCTACTAAATATACATTTAAATATCCATGATTTGAGTACAAACATTCATATTCATCACACAAATGTGTGCCCCCTGCAGTATTTGAATCAGTAATTAGAAGGTAGTGTTACTACGTAATAGTCTATTGTATTGTTTTGGTGGATGATATGTCTCAAGAGGTCTTAGTTTCTTAATAGCTCTATCTCTTTGGCACAGCTAGGTGAACGGTTCAAATTTGACTCGCTAAGTTCTGTGGCAGTAATGCATTTATTGTATAAATCTCACATAATGTCTGTCTTTTCACCATCGCTGGTACTTCAGTCTTTTGTATATCTGTGTACCGAATGATTAGGCTAGCGCGTACTATGCAGTTAGTTTGTAAATTGTTAATTTAATGTACATAGTGCCGGTATATATATAAGTGTACATACGCCGCGTGTACATAGCGTGTAAATACATTCGAGATATATTATTTAATATTAATATAAAGTTTGATTTAAAGAGAAGTTTTAAAATAAAATAAATTTATAAAAAAAAACACAAAAAAAAGATAAAATTAAATAAAGACATACAGTGAGTATGAAGTGGAAAACCAGTTTTGTTTTTTTATTTTATTTCCCTTTCCCTTTGATTTTTTTGTGTGTTGGGTTGTGCACCCGTGTGACCAGTTTTTCGAGAAGGTTGTCGAGGCGCGCGGGACGCGGGTCACTGACCTGCGCGGTCGCTGACCTCTAGAACTTACTTTCAGCCGTGCTACCGACGACTACGTGCGCTCTACATATTCTTGTACAGTTTGCTAAATAATTTCCTAATGAGGTCCTCAACACCGTTGGTGTCGTTAGAGGAGACTACGGGAAAAGCCTTGAACAACTAACTTGGCTAACGACAGATGGCGTGATAACAATATCTAGGAATAGTAGACCGAAAAAGAGGAGACCGGTGAGCGATGTGTGGTACTGCGATCCCGTTTACCAATACAGGGGTAGACAAATGACTAGTCTAGACAATTAAGTCCCTTCGACCCACCTTCCACCGAAGATATTTTCGGGACAACGTGACAGGTGGTGAGCCCATCGCAGTCTTATGTCCAAGCCAACGATATAGTGCGTACGTAAGTTTTTGAAAAACCCATTGGTACGTGCATGCCACCTGGGGATCGAACTCGGGTCTCTAGACTCGAAATTCCGACCACCCAACCACTCGGCTATCGTGACTTCAGTAAACATTGTAACATTTTATAGAGTGCGTGGATTATTTTAATGGCGCCGGTAGAATAACAGCGCTGCAGAAATACTGCTAGAGCATATTTGCTGAGTCGGATGCAGTTACGTTGCTGCAATCCAGAGGAAAATTCTATTTTAATTTGTAATTCTTAGCTATAAGTTTTATATGTACTGTTTTGTGGCAATGAATAAATCCACTTTCTATCATACAGGCAATATGGCATTTAAAAAAAGTCTGGTGAAGGTGGGTCGAAAGGGCTAGTCGCGAGACCCGAGTTCGATCCCCAGGTGGCAGTACCAATGAGTTTTTCAAAAACTTATGTACGAATTTCATCGTTGGCTTGGACATAAAGACGGCGGCGGGATCACCACCTGTCACGTTGTCCCGAAAATATCTTCGGTGGAAGGTGGATCAAAGGGACTTAATTGTCTAGACTTGACCTCTGTCTACCCCTGTATTGGGAATTGCGTGAAGATATTTATTTTATTATTTATAAAAACATCACGCTGTTCCACTAAGCTGACACTAAGAATCTATTTACTGTTATTTTACGTGATGTGATAATGATAAACTGTCAAAGCTGGCTGTGTCTGAAAAAAGTTATAATAATCATAGTATAATGAACACAGCCTGTCTATTATACTATGACTATTATAACTTTTTTTTCATGAAGAAATCCTCATGGATACCCTTACGCCGCCTCGCGGAGGAAGGATCACGCAGTCTACCGATTAAAACCCCCAGGATTTCTATTCAGCGTCTTTGTCGGGCCCACGGGAACACTTTCTCACACTACCGAAGCCCCGACGACGTTGTTTCACTGGATCTCTAAACATTTTCTCGCCTGCACTTCAAGCGATGAAACACTGCGTGCGCCAAGTCAACTTTTTGTTTTATGGACGACGGATCAACCCTCTGCCGCTTTGGCATATGTTATGGGGGATGAAGAAGAGCTTAATAAGCCCTCCTTCGTCGCCTGATTCTCTGCCTGCGAATCGAAAGGTTTGAGTTTTGCACTCCGCGGAACACCTTGCGCTTTTAGTTGGTGAGAAGTAGAACGTTACTCGCCCTTGTGCCCGCGGGGGTGGGTAAACACCGTGGTCTTAGCTCCGAGTATAAAAACTGGTGATAGAGTCAACAGAGATAGGTCATTAGATATGCAATCATTTCTTATTAATCAATACAATCTTAAATAAATAAATATGTTCATGCAATTGCCAATACAGGGGTAGAAAGAGGTTTAGTCTAGACAATTAAGTCCCTTTGACCCACCTTCCACCGAAGATATTTTCGGGACAGCCCTTACAAATTTCGGAAAAAGATACTTTAGAGGCAATTTTGTCATTGTCAATCGGCTCTGCCGGCGGCATTAACGGAATTACGCCTCACCATATGAATGATCTTTATGCGCGTCCGCCGGTGACGCCGGCCGAATTCTTTTGGTTGACATAACAAATAAGTAATTTAATGCTTTCTAGCAATGTAAATCCTAATCTGTTAGAGTAAAGTGTCATACGGAGCAAGGTTATGCGCCTTTAATAAAAACGATAACGGTATCCGCTCAATACCTGTTGGTTCCACTTTCAGACGTTTCACTTCAAAAATAGGCACATAACCTCCGATCTGAAGTCAAAATTTCAGCCAATTCAATTAAGCTTCGGTAGCAGAGGAGGTTGTGAGGCAGCTGTACATTCAGTGCTTACTTTTTTAACGAATTGTCAAACGTTCTCTATAAATAGATCTCTTAAATTGCCTTTAACTGCCTCGACAGATCCATGCCATAAATAAAAAAATACCGGATGTTTTTTATTGCTTTTGGCAATGTTAAAGTCGAAACACCAATATATTTTATAAATAAATATATATATCTTCACGCAATTCCCAATACAGGGGTAGACAGAGGTCAAGTCTAGACAATTAAGTCCCTTTGACCCACCTTCCATCGAAGATATTTTCGTGACAACGTGACAGGTGGTGAGCCCGACGCCGCCTTTATGTCCAAGCCAACGATGAAATTCGTACATAAGTTTTTGAAAAATCATTGGTACTGCCACCTGGGGATCGAACTCGGGTCTCTCGACTCGAAATTCCGACCACCCAACAACTCGGCTATCGTGACTTTTTTTATTTATATATTTTATATTTATATATTTATATTTTTTTATTTATATATTTTTTTTATTAATATATTTTATGAAAACTATTTAATTCACTCAGCCGTCGGAGTTCAGCAGGGTGATCCACTGGGCCCAGCATTGTTTAGTATGAGGATTCAACAGATAATTTCTAAATTGAAATCCAAACTCAATGTTTGTTACTTCGATGACGGAACCTTAGGAGGTAAACCAGATGACGTTCAAAATGACCTTTAACAAATTATTCAACATTTTAAAATCATTGGATTTGAATTAAATAACACTAAATGTAAACTTTTTATTACTGGCCGTTTGTCTTCTCATAGACACAGTTTGTTTCAAAATTTTAACAATATATCTCCGGGCATTAAAGTAACGCATGCGGATTCTCGTTACCTTGTTGGAGCGCCGTTATTTGTAGAAAGTTCGAAACCTCGAAAATAAAATTTGATAAATTTTTGGAACATGTTAATAAATTGTGTATTCTTAATTCTCTTATTGTGCTTACTATTTTAAAGTATTGCGTTCTTATTCCTTAAGAACTCTAAAAATTATTTGTTTGGACTCAGGCACGTCCTAGTAACCTATTACCGGTTATTTTTTCTCAATTTCTTCAAAGTACAGACACGACTCTTTCACAATTTTATAACAATACAAATTAAAATATAGTATTTCAGCCTAAGGAGCACAATCATCTAGTGACCTTACATTCATGGTACTATTCACCTACTTATGTTTAATTGTAGTCCATATTTCATTTGTTTATCTAAATCATCCGTTACGTTAGGAAATTTTATTATAGGTGTTTACAGATAACATGTTTCTGGCTAATAATTCAAACAGTCTAATAGAGAGCGCAGATAGTAAACTGGTCTTATAAAGACACGAAAAGTTACAAATGTATAGCCAATTAACACGATGAAACCAAAAAGAGTATGTGTTTGTTCTCTGTTTTTAATTTCATTATTCGCTTCAATTAAAAATATAACCAGCCAGTATAACGAAGAAAAGGCAATAGAGTATAAAGAAGAATCCTTTTTTACAGAACACGCAAGGAAATATGGATACATATTTGAAGAACATACAGTTATTACTGCAGATGAGTATATTTTAACAGTGTTTCGCATGCCAAGGGGCAAGAACTGTAAGGGACCGATGAGACAACCACCAGTGCTGCTCATGCACGGACTTTTGATGACCTCCGATTCTTGGCTGGACGCAGGGCCCTCCGCGGGCCTGGCGTACCAGATATCGGACGCCTGCTACGATCTGTGGCTTGGAAACGTGCGCGGAAATTTCTACGGACGAAGAAATGTTCGTCTCGATCCAGATTTCGATTCGGAATTTTGGAAATTCTCCAGCGACGAAATGGGACGGTTTGACGTACCGGCTATTATCGACTATGTTCTAAATAACACCGGATCGCCTGATCTTATGTACATTGGGTACTCGCAGGGTGGTCGAATCCTTTCCGTCATGTGCTCCGAAACATCCGGATATTGCAACAAAATTAGAATCGCCATCAATCTCGCGCCAGGTGTGATGCTGACTAACATGAAGTCGGTGCCTGTTCGGTTGTTAACAGAATTCTATGCGTTTTTAGAACCATTTCTAAACAAACCACGTGACTTGGAGGTGTTAAAAAAGGGAGACATGCTGCAAGAATTTCTTTCATACCTTTGCAAAGATTACGTTATGGCGGATACCGTATGCAAAGCTGTTCTGTACGCAATTGATTCATACAGTCCTTTGTCATATTTGACAGATACAGTGAGCGTGTTGTATGATTACTTTCCCGCTGGAACATCTGCTCGCAATTTAGCTCATTATGGACAAAGTATTATGTACGGTAAATTCCAGCGGTACGATTTTGGACCTATTAAGAACCTGGAACTCTATGGCAGTCTGCAACCGGCTCCCTACAACTTAAGTCGCACGGACATGCCTGTAGTGTTGCTTTATAGCCTAAACGATTTTATTGTAGACGCTAGGGACGTGAAATGGGCGTCGCAGCAATTACCGAATGTTATAGAGACGTACCAAGTACAAAATCCGAAGTGGAATCATTTAGATCATTGTTACAGTCGATTCACGAGTCGTTTCATTTTTCCTAAAATTAACGAGTATTTGCAGAAATACAGTGAACCTGGAACCGCATAGAACTATAATGTAATAATAATGTTATTTATTTCTGTCATCTGAGGAGTTTTATTTACACGTTTGTATTTAATATTTACACTTAATAATAATAATTGTAAAATAAAACTAGTAGTTATTATTTAATATATCCTCACGCCATTCCCAATACAGGGGTATACAGAGGTCTAGTCAAGAAAATAAAGTGTCTTCGACCCACCTTCCACCGAAGACCTTTTTCGAGACAACGTGACAGGTGATGAGCCCGTCGCCGTCCTTATGTCCAAGACAACGATATAATCGTACATAAGTTTTTGAAAAAACCTATTGGTACGAGCTGGGCGCCTGGGGATCGGACTCGAATCTCCTGACTCGAATTCCGATCACCCAACCTCTCGGCTATCGTGACTCCTGACGATTATTTAATTGATATAAGTTTTAAATGTATCATGAAACTGTGAGTCATAGATGTACAGACGGTCCTGCCAGAAATGTTTTACGTAATGTCGGGCCAGGCCTGTACCCTCTGTACCAAGGATGCCTTTTGCGCCAGCCTTTCGCGAAACCCTTTGCGCAAAGATTTGGCGAATGTTGGCGTTAAAATTGTTAGCTTTCTCTTCAGCATATGTAATAGAAAGGATCTAATCAGCCCCAATAGAATTTTGAACGTTTCACTGAACACTTAGAGCCATGTACTGTTTCTCATATCTTTACGCATTTCTCAAAATAGGGGTAGCCAGAGATCTCAGACAAGTAGTAGCTTATTCCCAATACTGGGTTAGACAGAGGTCCATATAATTAAATCCTTTCGACCCACCATTCACTGAAGACATTTTTTGGGACGACGTGACAGGTGGTGAGGTGGCCTGTGGTCGTTTTTATGTCCGCCAACGATATAAATCGTACATAAGTTTTGAAAAAAGTTTTTGGTACTTGCCTACCACCTGCGAATCGAACCCGGGGTTTCTTGATTAGAATTCCGATTATCCAACCACTCGGCTATCGTGACTTTAGACCACATATTTTAAGTTATGTCTTTTAGTATAAATTATTTTTATTTCTTAATTTAAATTTCATACCGTCAACAGTGTATAGCGGGCAGTGGACTTAATGCCTGAGGCAATCTCTACCAGTCGACCTTTGGGCGATTCAGAGATGAAATGAAGTAGGTAAAGGAGATGAATATGATGGAGACACATTTAAGATAAATAAATATTATTGGCACACATGCGTGTATACACATACATAAATAAAATATAAAAATACATATAAATTCATTCAAATATACACTTACACAGATTAAATACTTAATTTACTCTGTTATTTAATCGTAACGGCTTGTATACGTTCACTGCAGGAGATAGACCTCTCCTGTAATGGAGGCTTTGCCATGATCGCGACGCTTGGCGGAAATAGTACCAGAAACCTCCACCCGTAGACTTAGCAGCTCATCACTGGTCTGCTGAAGTTTGGTCTTTTATTTTTTGACATAGTTAACCCGCCGGCTGTCGGAAGTAAAGGACATTTCGAAAGCTTTTCCCTTTGTCATTTCTTACTTTATCTACGAGAAGAAAGGAGGGGGTATACTCATTAGTAGTAACTTCTCGTCATAGTCCAAAAACTTATCATAAATAAATAAATATCTCTACGCAATTCCCAAAAAGAGGTAGACACAGGTCTAGTCTAGACAATGAAGTCCCATCGACCCACCTTCCACCAAAGATATTTTCAGGACAACATGACAAGTGGTGAGCCCATCGCCGTCTTTATGTCCGAGCCAACGATATGAATCGTACGTAGGTTTTTAAAACCCATTGGTACGAGCCTGCCACCTGGGAATCAAATTCGGGTCTATCGACTCGAAATTCCGACCACCGAACCACTCGGCTATCGTAAGTTATATCGTGAAAAAAACTAATTTAAAAGTTATTACGTGTATGCTACTTGTATGAATGGTGGATTTCATACAGAAGCAATGTATAATTTGACGACCTCCGTGTACGACTAGAATACACATCATTTTCATGGTGTCGCCAGCTGAAGTCTCGGGTTCGATTCCCGGTCGGGTCAAAGTATACAGTTTTTCTCACAGTCTGGGTGTTTGCGGTATCTTCATTGTTTCCGATTCCATAACACTTAAGTGTGTGTTAAGTGTGCTTAAGCTGCTTTCTTTGGGATCAGAGCAATGTATGTGATGTTGGCCCTGTCTATATATGTATTTACTATTATTATACACTAGGTATATTTTCAGTGGTTGCATCGACATCTTTGATAGCCAAGCAGTTGCTATCAGTGTGGGCGTGGTCACTACCAGTCAGGTAATTGGCTGATGATTCCGTAAGGCGAAACCGGCTAGTTTAATTAAAGTAATAATAAATAAAGTAAATGTGTACAAGTGAGCAACAATGAAATTTAATAAATAATAAATAAAAATATCTTCACGCCATTCCTAACACTGGGGTAGACAATTAAGTTTCGATCTATCTTACACTGAATACATTTTTTTTGTGACAACGTAACAGCCAGTGAGCCTGTCTCTGTCTTTATGTCCAAGCCAACGCTATAAATCGTACATAAGTTTTGAAAAAAACTCATTGGTACGGGACTACTACCTTGGGATTGAAATCGGGTTTCTCGACTCGAGAAAGTCGAGTCACTCACCATTTTTTTTTCAGAAAAGGGAGGCAAACGAGCAGGTTTCCAGAATTGGGGGAGTGGGGTGTATGGGCCTCCGGTTACCTGCACTCACCAGACGAAACGCAGAAGTTTGTTAGACTTCTACTTTACGCCGGTATTCTGTGAGGTCGTGGTACTTCCCCGGTCGAGCCGGCCCATTCCTGCAACAACAAAAGTTGATGCGTGGTTCTACCACTGTTGAAACACCATACGGCCATCGTCGCTGAATTTTAATGTATTATTAAATAATCATTTTAAAAAGGTTTCATAATGTTTTCAACGCAAGAGCCAATTTAAATGAATCTTAACAAAGAGGGCTAACGATAAGCCATTCTTCGCAGAAATCTTTTTATAGGTTTTTAAAGCACTTTTCATACTTCAATAAAATTTTTATAAATTCATAAAAGTACCGTAATGTTATAACCTTTCGTGTTAAAATATTACCGTACTTTGTGCAAGAGTGCTATTTTTTATATCTTCGCGCAACTTCCTTATTGGGGTAGACTGAAGTCTAGGCATAGAGGTCATTTCGTCCCACTTTCCAGTGAAGCTAATTTGGAACTGCGTACCAGGTGGTGAAGCTATTGCCGTCTAATTGTACTCGAGACTCGAGAAAAAACTTTCATATTCATCACACAAATGCTTGCCTCTCTTCAAACCCGCAAACCTTATTGGGTCGACGTATTTATATATACCTGGCATTTATAATGATACATAAACAAATAACAAATATCTTCACGCCATTCCTAATACAGGGGTAGACAGAGGTCTAGACAATTAAGTCCTTTCGACCCAACTTCCAACGCAGATATTTTTTGGGCCAACGGATGGTGAGCCTGTCGCCGTCTTTATGTCCTAGCTAACGATATAAATCGTACGTAAGTTTTATTTGAAAATACCTATTGTTACCTTGCTATTGTTGCCTTGGGGATCGAACGCAGGTCTTTCGACTCGAATTCCGATGTGCTAACCTCTCGACTGTGGTGACTGAAATGATACAATTTCTAGAATCTGGATGTATTTAATGAATGAAGAAAATGTGATATAATCGTTTTCATAATTATAACGGGCTTTGCGTCCACTGCTGGACATAGGCATACCATGTACAGGTGTGTTTGCCAAAATTGCATCGCATGGTAAGTGGATGGGCGTACCAGATACCTCGCATTGTATCTCGTACCGTTTGTATTTCGAGATGATTATGCCGCCATCTGTCGGTAGCCAATTCAACAAATCAGCCACAGGAACAAAGGCGGAGATATATTCTTACGCCATAAGTACACACTACAGTAATACAGAGAAAATTAGAGAAATAGATGGAGATATAAGTTGATCTCAACTCATTGTTTCAAAAATAACGATTTTTATATGTAGAATAAAAATATCTCGACGTCATTCCCAATACAGAGGTCTAGACAATTATGCCCTCGACTCACCTTCCACTGAAGACATTCTTTCGGAGAACGTCGACTGGTGGTGTGTCTGTCGCCATCTTTATATGCATGTTAGCAAAATAAAAAAATCTGCCTACACTAAATAAAATCTCTAAAGGTATTTATTAATAACTCTTCACGCATAAACATTTACAGGAACCGATTCCAAGTGTCACCTTCTTTACAGAAAAAAACATTATTTTATTCATATACACGCCTCTATTTCGAGTATTTTTGACACTCGCTCCTCATTTTTTTAAAATTATTTTGGAAATTATTATTTACCCAAAAATATGTATCACTATATTTGGACAGGTATTCAATTATCTTAGGATATATCATTTTCTTCGTATGTCTGCTGTAGGTGACGTCAAAGTGATTCCACGACGGATCTTTCACATAGAAAAACTCTAGCAAATTAGGAAGTCGCTCTCTCAACCACTCTGCATCTTTTGGGGACACTATAAAGTCGTTCCTGCCATGTATTATCACTACAGGAATCGTAGTGGCATTGATTTTATATTCTCGAGGCTTTACATTGCCATAAGTTTTTAGATTTTTTGCAGATCCATAATCGATGTTTCGAAATTCTTTGGCGCCAAAGGATTGGCTGAACCACGTCATGGTTCTAACAGAAGTTCCCGCGGGGAAGTGACTGGCCAGTGTTTGAATTGTTGGTACTGCAATCGAGTCTCGATGATACGAATCTATTGCAGACAAAATTGATCTGCAAAATGTGTCTGCAGTTTCATAATCATGACACAAACTGTTTGATATTTGATGCAGCTGCCCGCCCTGTGGTAATACTTCTAGATCTTCAGCGGCGCGAAGATTTGGTTCTAATAACTCATAGAATCTGGTTACAAGCTTAAATGGTTTTGATTTAGAATTTTTCATTCTTGATGCAGGATGCAATAGAATAGCGATTCCAACTTTATTACAATATTTTGGTCTTTCTGAACACATTATCAACATCGAGCCGCCGCTCTGCGAAAAACCAATATAGTTAAGTTTATCTGATGCCGTAAAGTCAAGGATATAGTCAATTGTACAGGGCAAATCATAAACTCCAACTTCGTTCAGGGAAAATTGCCAGAATTCAGGGTCCTTGTCCGGATTTAGAATCAAATGTCTTCGCGAGTAGTGGTTCCCACGTACATTACCAACCCACAGGTCGAAACAATCGTCTGATAAAAGAAAAGCTAGGCCAGCTTCTGGGCCCGAGTCAATCCAACTGTCCGAACTCTGCAGTAAACCGTGCATGATTAAAACCGGTGGCATTCGTACAGCTCTGTGGCAGTTTTTACCTCTTGGTATTCTGAAGACAGTCAAAATATACCCGTCTTCGGTAACAACAGAGTGCTCTTCAGATTTATAACCATATTGTGCAGTAATCTCTGTAAAATTTTGCACAGTATACTCCCCACGTTCTAATTCTTTAAAGAGCGATTTCGTAAATTCACCATTAACGTTACTGATCGAAATTTTAATGGAATAAACATAAAGAATGAAATAGATTATTTCTGTACTCATGTCTATAGTATTTAATGAGATGTTCTATTTTCAAAACTTAAAATAATTTTTCACACAAACTTTGTTTATTGTAACACCTATTTTTTGCATTTTTAAATCATAATATTTAAATTTAATTTGCACTAAAGTTTTCCGCGAATCTCTTGAAAAGTGACTGTCTAGAATACTAAAAATTACGACACTGCAAATGGTCAGGTAAAACACATTCCTCTCAAAATGGCCCTGACCTTATCATAACATGATTTTGAACTTAACAACTACCATATTAGTTGCTGCACTCTATTTCGTCCGCGTTAAATGTTTGTATGTATTTCTAATTTTGCCGTAGTGCAGTAACCAGCTAAGTTCGGATTGGAGGAGTAAGGACCTGCTGCCCATTACTGACCTTTTCAATATTTTTTTTTACCTTCACGCATTTCCTAATACAGGGGTAGTCAGTGGTCTAGACAAACTCGTGACACTTGGCGATCTGTTCTCTCTGGCTACCCCGTCAGAGATTGTGCGTGAAGATAAATAAATAAATAAAATAAATAAATACCAAGATATCGAAGCATATTTTGAGACAACGTAACTAGTGGTGAGCCAGTCGCTTCCAGAGTGGTCCGTTTTTCTACCTTTGTTATATATTGATTACGTCCATGGAATAATGGGAGTGGTATATTGGTACGCCATTATAATACCGTGAAAACTCTAAAAATACTGCAAATAGAAAAACAATATCAAATATCTTCACGTAATTCCCAATACAGGGGTAGACAGAGGTCTAGTCTAGACATTTAAGTCCCCTCAACCCACCTTCCACCGAAGATATTTTCGGGACAACGTGACAGGTGGTGAGCCCGTCGCCGTCTCTATGTCCAAGCCAACGTTAGGATGCAAATAGAAAAATTTATAATAATCACAGACTGACGGATACAATAAGTAAATTTAAATTTTTATTAACGTATTTATTTTTTGCCTTACAAGGTTGTTTTGTAGTCATTCTTGTTTGTTTTTTGTTTCGTTGTTCCTTGTTAAGTGAGTTGTGACTGGTTTTCGTTGAGATAAAATTAAGATAAATAAAAAAAATTAAGTTCTCGACAAAATATTAACACATATCGGCAGTTGTGGCGCGACTGCGCTATAAGTGAATGAATGAATATGAATATCTTCACGCATTTCCCAACACAGGGTTAGACATAGGTCTAGACTAGACAATTAAGTCCCTTCGACCCACCTTACACTGAAGATATTTTTTGGGACAACGTGACAGGTGGTGAGCCCGTCGCCGTCTTTATGTCCCAGACAACGATATAATCCGTAAATAAGTTTTTGAAATACCCATTGGTACGAGCCAGTCTCCTGGGGATCGAACTCGGGTGTCTTGACTCGAAATTCCGACTTTCCAACCACTCGGCTATCGTTACTTTTAACTATAATAAAATAAATAAATAAATAAATAAATAAATATATGTATCTTCACGCAATTCCCAATACAGGTGTAGACAGAGGTCAAGTCTAGACAATTAAGTC
Source organism: Sericinus montela (assembly GCA_029286605.1). Taxonomy (NCBI): domain Eukaryota; kingdom Metazoa; phylum Arthropoda; class Insecta; order Lepidoptera; family Papilionidae; genus Sericinus; species Sericinus montela. The sequence continues at coordinate 322,211 of JAGSMR010000024.1, read as the reverse complement.
CCTTTGACCCACCTTCCACCGAAGATATTTTCAGGACAACGTGACAGGTGGTGAGCCAGTCGCTTCCAGAGTGGTCCGTTTTCTACCTTTGTTATATATTGATTACGTCCATGGAATAATGGGAGTGGTATATTGGTACGCCATTATAATACCGTGAAAACTCTAAAAATACTGCAAATAGAAAACAATATCAAATATCTTCACGCATTTCCTAATACAGGGTAGACAGAGGTCAAGTCTAGACAATTAAGTTCCTTCGACACACTTTCCACCGAAGATATTTTCGGGACAACGTGACAGGTGGTGAGCCCGTCGCCGTCTCTATGTCCAAGCCAACGATGAAATACGTACATAAGTTTTTGAAATACCCATTGGTACGAGCCAGTCTCCTGGGGATCGAACTCAGGTGTCTTGACTCGAAATTCCGACTTTCCAACCACTCGGCTATCGTTACTTTTAACTATAATAAAATAAATAAATACCAAGATATCGAAGCATATTTTGAGACAACGTAACTAGTGGTGAGCCAGTCGCTTCCAGAGTGGTCCGTTTTTCTACCTTTGTTATATATTGATTACGTCCATGGAATAATGGGAGTGGTATATTGGTACGCCATTATAATACCGTGAAAGCTCTAAAAATACTGCAAATAGAAAAACAATATCAAATATCTTCACGTAATTCCCAATACAGGGGTAGACAGAGGTCTAGTCTAGACATTTAAGTCCCCTCAACCCACCTTCCACCGAAGATATTTTCGGGACAACGTGACAGGTGGTGAGCCCGTCGCCGTCTCTATGTCCAAGCCAACGTTAGGATGCAAATAGAAAAATTTATAATAATCACAGACTGACGGATACAATAAGTAAATTTAAATTTTTATTAACGTATTTATTTTTTGCCTTACAAGGTTGTTTTGTAGTCATTCTTGTTTGTTTTTTGTTTCGTTGTTCCTTGTTAAGTGAGTTGTGACTGGTTTTCGTTGAGATAAAATTAAGATAAATAAAAAATTAAGTTCTCGACAAAATATTAACACATATCGGCAGTTGTGGCGCGACTGCGCTATAAGTGAATGAATGAATATGAATATCTTCACGCATTTCCCAACACAGGGTTAGACATAGGTCTAGACTAGACAATTAAGTCCCTTCGACCCACCTTACACTGAAGATATTTTTTGGGACAACGTGACAGGTGGTGAGCCCGTCGCCGTCTTTATGTCCCAGACAACGATATAATCCGTAAATAAGTTTTTGAAATACCCATTGGTACGAGCCAGTCTCCTGGGGATCGAACTCGGGTGTCTTGACTCGAAATTCCGACTTTCCAACCACTCGGCTATCGTTACTTTTAACTATAATAAAATAAATAAATAAATATATGTATCTTCACGCAATTCCCAATACAGGTGTAGACAGAGGTCAAGTCTAGACAATTAAGTCCCTTTGACCCACCTTCCACCGAAGATATTTTCGGGACAACGTGACAGGTGGTGAGCCCGTCGCCGCCTTTATGTCCAAGCCAACGATGAAATACGTACATAAGTTTTTGAAAAACTCATTGGTACTGCCACCTGGGGATCGAACTCGGGTCTCTCGACTCGAAATTCCGACCACCCAACAACTCGGCTATCGTGACTTAATGCTTAATTCAATATTATTAACTATAATAATATTGAATTAAGCATTATGCCGTACAGTTTTAGCATAATATATACCGTCCTTTCTCTCTCTTTCTCTTTCAGTGATTAGGTGATCGCATTTCCAGTCAATAGATCAAGTTCTATCCCCAGGTTGTAGGCTCGTACCAATGCGTTTTTTACCAATGGGTTTGCTTGGACATGAAGACTGGGACAAGCTCACCGCATGTCTGGTAAAAAAAATATCTTCACGCAATTCCCAACACAGGGGTAGACAGTGGTCGAGTCTAGACAATTAAGTTCCTTCGACACACTTTCCACCGAAGATAATTTCGGGACAAAGTTCCGACCGAAATTCCGACGAAATTCCGACCCCCCAACCACTCGGCTATCGTGACTTTTGTGACTTTTTTGTCATGTCTGGTCGTCCCGAAAATGCCTTCGATGAAAGGTGGATCGATGGGACATAATTGCCTATACCTCTATCTAACTCAGTATGGGGAATGGCGTGTGAAATATGTTTTATATATGTATTTGTTTCTTTCGCCCCGTGATCGCAAGATGCTACTTAGGGAAAAGCTTTGGAAATGTTATTGGTTGCCGGTACGACAAACTTCGCTCGTCCTGGAAGTTATATATTTTTCTAATTGTTATGTATCGTCATTCTTGCAAATTTCCTCCATGCTCTCCTTGACAGGCTCGTCGTAATTTTAGCACTAAAATTGCTATCAACGATTCTCGTGGAGTCGATCCTACGCTTGCACTAGGTCACGTGCGTCAGGTTTTTTGCGTCATCCTTGAGCATAAAATAAACTTCATTTAATGATAATGATTAATCATTTTCTGTATTCGACAACAAATGAACCCCGAACAATGGCGGATATCAATTGTAGCCACGACAATGCGTTGCTGACTGACATACCGCTCGTATGCGACGTATTGTGTACATATATGTTGAACTGCAAAGCCTGATTAATGTTTGAAAGCAACAGTATTTTGAGTGCTGTAATTATTATTGATAATTAAATAGTCACGATACACCACTCGGTGGGTGGTCGGAATTTCAAGTTAAGAGACCGGAGTTCGATCCCCAGGTGGCAGGCTCGTACCAATGGGTTTTTCTAAAACTTGTGTACGAATTATATCGTTGGCTTGGACATAAAGACGGCGACGGGTTCACCATCAGTCACGTTGTCCCGAAAATATCTTCGGTGGAAGGTGGGTTGAAGGGTCTCAATTTTCTAGACTAGACCTCTGTCTACTCCTGTATTGGGAATGGCGTGAAGATATTTATTTATTTTACATTTTATTCATTTATATATTTTTATTATTCAATGATTATACGATATAGGTTTTCAGTGTAATATCCGACATGTATATCTTTCTATATTTAGAATAATAAAATTTTTGTATAAGTAGATTTTTTAGATTTATTTTCAACTGTTTTTCTATAGGTATTTATTTTTGATTTTGGTAAATTATTATAAATTAAAATAGATCTGTAGTAAGGTCCAGCTTTACATTTCTAGTTCTGTTTATTTATTTAGATTTCATTTCAGATATACATGTCTCAGGGTCTGGATGTTTGTGATACCTTCGTTGTTTCTGATTACATATTACAAGTGCTTAAGCTGCTTACTTTGCGATCAGAGTAATGTATGTGGTGTTGTTACAATGTATTTATTTATTTATTTTATTTTAAGAATAAAAAAGAGTCTTATCATATCCTCTTACTATTATAAATTAAATTAATGATGGCAGCGGCTGCAATTTTTGCAACAACAAAGACAGCTTGACCGGGACTAGACCTTGAAGTTTTGCAAAATAGAGGTCAGTGCTTGTGCTTTTCATCTGGGTATTATGATAACCTGAGACCCACATATCTCTTTCACCCTCCTTTCCTTTTACCCATTACCCAATTCCTGGCTTTGGGGGCGTTGCCGACTGCAACGCCCCCAAAGCCTGGTGTTACTTATTTCCTTTTAAACGTCGCGTCGTCGTTAGCGTCAACAAATACTTGTCTATTTTAACTTGTCCTTTTTACTGTATGATGACTCGTACCCAATGAATTTTTTGTATCACTGAACCGGTTTCAATAGTTGTACCAGTTTTTAAGTTGAAAAATAAGATATTTTAAAATAGAAACAACAAAACCACTGAATGAATTAAAATACATTCAGAGGTTTTGTTGTTATCGTTGACCAAACGGACAAGTAGTCTAAAAATCGTTGTTTTGGACTCAGACACGTTCTGGTAACCTGTTACAGTTATTGTCACTCAAATATCATCAATGTGCAAATGCACGTAATGTACGAAACTGAATAAGGTTAACGAGAGGAAAATTCGAAAGGAACTCCGTAGTTATCCTAATTTTTGGTCATCTTTTATCATAATTATATAAAGATATTTTTTTTTGTAGAAATAACTTCGGAGCGAACACCTCATTCTCAGGGGTTACTGTCATTAACATTTTCATTTTTAATGTAATAAATCTTTTAACATAGTCTTTCATTAATAAATTTCTTAAACCTGGTGATAGGCTGGCCTTGCACACTAACAGGGGGTTTATTGTTGAAGCCTACACACAGCTCCTTGAATGAGATACCTACTTTAAGGAGTCTAGTAACTGTCGTTACAAGCTTGTGTATGTTACTTATTATTATACCTTCACGCTATTCCCAATACAGGGGTAGACAGAGGTCTTGTCTAGACAATTATGTCCCTTTGACCCACCTCGCACCGAATATATTTTTGGGACAACGTGACAGGTGGTGAGTCCGTCGCCGTCTTTATGTCCAAGGCAATCGTACAAAGGTTTTTGAAAAAAACGCATAGGTTCGAGCCTGCCACTTGGGGATCGAACTCGGGTCCCTCGACTCGAAATTCCGACCATCCAATCGGCTATCGTGACTAATATATATTAAAATAGTGTAATAAAATAGTTTAATAAAATAGTATAATAAAATAGTGTATGTTACTAGTATTTAAATTATGCACATCAGTGTTCTTACTGAAAGTATTATAGTTTTTATGTACATACATTACATAATCATGTATTTATTGAGAGGGCAACGTTAAAATATCAATCTAAGGCAGGCTTACCCTAACTACGACATCTGTTTCACGTCAGACATTATAAATTACACTAAAGCATAATTAACAGTCCATTGTCTCTCCAATATCAAATCCACGGTGTACGTGCAAATTAGCGCAGCAATTAGACGTCCATTGATCACCATATTGCATTAAATAAGTCACGATAGCCGAGTGTTTGGGTTATCGGAATTCAAGACAAGAGATCCGAGTTCGATCCGCAAGCCTCGGAGCAATGGGTTTTTCCTATAAGTTATGTACGATTTATGTCGTCAGCTTGGACTTAAAGACGGCGACGGACTCACCATCTGTCGCGGTGTCCCAAAGATATCTTCGGCGGAAGGTGGGTCATACATATACATATCGGCCTGTTAAAGTCCACTGCAGGACATAGGCCTCTCCCATAGGGAGGATTTGCCATAATCGCCACGCTTTGCAAGCGGATTGGCAATCTCTGTACCAGACCACTCGCCCCTCAGACGCTGCTGCCCATCTTCGGTATGATAATTTTGGTCTGATATTTTTAGAGATTATCTATCGGTTGCCACCTATCGGTTGTTATAACGATATTCAAGGCTGTTTCCCTTAGTTGCTTCTTACGACATCCTCGGGAAGACAGGGAGTGGTAATATTCTTACGCCGTTACCACACGGAAGGTTGGTCGATAAAACTTAATTGTCTAGACCTCTGACTACCCCTGTATTGGGAATGGCGTGAGGATATTTTTTTTTCAATTAATGGTCCATTGCTACTCTAATATCACGTTCGTGTTGCACGTACAAATTAGCGCAGCAATTAGACGTCCATTGATTAACATATTGCATTAAATACATGAGGTGTTACGAGATGTTAATCTTGTTTGTGACTGTAAGCGAATAGAGCAATGTACGTTAGACAATAACTTAAGTTCGGAGAGCTGAGAATGTGAAATAAACCATGAGGTAGTATTATTGGTTGCATTGGTATTGACAATTAGATTCCATCAGCAATATTTACCTACTTATTCAGTCACGATAGCCGAGTGGTTGTGTGATCGGAATTCGAGTCAAACGACCCGTATTCGGTCCCCAAGAAGTAGGTTTAGAGTTTGTTAATATTTGGACATTGGGCGTAATAAAAACCGGATTTACTATTACAAAAAGTTGCCCAAAACATTACGTTATTTTCTTTCCAAATACATGGGTATTTCTCTAAAAAGAGAACTACTGTCTAAGAATTGTTTTGGTAAGTGGGAGGCGACATTCTCCATAGACTAGCGGTGTCGCTAACTATTCACTTGTATTATGGAAAATTGATTATGGTTAAAAGTCACGATAGCCGAGTTGTTGGGTGGTCGGAATTTCGAGTCGAGAGACCCGAGTTCGATCCCCAGGTGGCAGTACCAATGAGTTTTTCAAAAACTTATGTACAAATTTCATCGTTGGCTTGGACATAAAGGCGGCGACGGGCTCACCACCTGTCACGTTGTCCCGAAAATATCTTCGGTGGAAGGTGGGTCAAAGGGACTTAATTGTCTAGACTTGACCTCTGTCTACCCCTGTATTGGGAATTGCGTGAAGATATTTTTTTTTTTTTTAGATTGTGGTTAATGTGGAAAAAGAATTTTCTACGTTGATTGACTGGAATCATACCCGGGTCCTCAGAGCTGGAGTCATCTTGAATACCAGCATGTATGTGTACGCGATCATGGTACTAGCCAACTTGCACCTCAGACCCAGCTGCCTGTCGCCGCTGCCTGTCGCCGCTATCTGTTCATTTTGGTGTAGTATTTTATTGGGAAGACAATCCCGCCATCTATCGGTAGATATGGTTAATCTGAAGACCTTATTGGTTGCTTTTTACAAAAATCATGTTAAAAAATTCTATGCTGCTCCAGGAATTTTATTTAAATAATAAGAAATAAAGTGGTTATTGAAAAAATTACTTCGCAACCCTCCGCATGAAAATATAAAAAGGTATATGTTACCTGGTCCGAAGAGAAGAAGAGCACCACCCTCCCTCCCACAAATGCGTGCACTAATTCCACAGATGTGTGCACTAATTCCACTGTATGCACCACCACCACTACACTCAAACCAGGTAACATATACCACTCTGTGGGAGGGAGGGTGGTGCTCTTCTTCTCTTCGGACCAGGTAACATATACCTTTTTATATTTTCATGCGGAGGGTTACGAAGTAATTTTTTCAATAACCACTTTACAATGAATTTCCGCAAAGTAACGCCTGAGTCAATTAACAATAAGAAATAAATAAATATCTTCACGCAATTTCCCAAAACAGGGGTAGACAAAGATCTAGTCTAGACAATTAAGTTTCTTCGACCCACCTTCTACGGAAGATATTTTCGGGACTATTTAAATGATTTAATTTTATATGCAGAACCCGAAGGAGCGAATAAAAGCCTTTATTTCGCTCTTTCATCTTGCAATATTCTATTTGAAGGCTAAAGAAAGGATATTAAAAGCCTCTAAAGGTAAAGTTTAATCGATGTCTACTTTAATGACACTAAAGTAACATCAAGTTAAAAGCTTTCAACGTGATACTCATCCCGTACAGCTTCTGTAAAAGCACCGTAGCTTTTATTCGTAGAGCCAGAGTCTACGACATTCTACAACACTCCCTGACGTACGATAAGACATAAAAATAATGTAAAGGTCAGATGCTACTCATACTAAGAGTTGTTTTAGATTTGCTGATTTATTAACGACGGATAAGGGTTATTTATAATTATATATATAAATCACGTCACGATACACGTCACGATAGCCGAGTGGTTGGGTGGTCGGAATTTTGAGTCGAGAGATCTGAGTTCGATCCCCAAGCGGCAGGCTCGTACCAATGAGTTTTTCAAATCTTATGTACGAATACAATGAGTTTTTCAAATCTTATGTATATCGTTGGCTTGGACATAAAGGCGGCGACGGGCTCACCTCCTGTCACGTTGTCCCGAAAATATCTTCGGTGAATGGTGGGTCAAAGGGACTTTTTTTAATTGTCTAGGCTAGACCTCTGTCTACCCGTGTATTGGGAATTGCGTGAAGATATTTTTATTTATTTATACATATAAATAAATTCCTGTAATTTGTTTCACTATGAGAATATTATCAAAATTTTTTGAAAATAGCAATGTCCCAAAAAAATTCTTGGGTGAAAGGTGGGTCGAAAGGACTTAATTGTTAAGCCTCCGTCTACCCCTGAAATAGAAACGGTGCGAAGATATTATTTATTTTCATATTACCCTATGAAAATTAGATGGGACAGTCCTACTCGGAGCTTGCTACCAAGAACGCTGGCTGCATTTTCATGTTGAATGGCTACACTTAACCCTTGAGTGAGATACTATTATATAATATTCTACAAGGCTCTAAACCAAGGGAATATTTAAAGAAACAAGAGCCTGTTGTATGATTTAACATAAGAATCAGTGACGATGCAGTTCCATCGTTTTTGTGAGTTAGGTTATATACCTAGTCAGGTCGTAAATTCTGTCACATGTTTAACCTAAAATAATTAAAACAAGTTTATTCATTATGTAACTATTTATATACCAAAGTGAACTTAAATCATAAATATTTATTTACAGAAAAAATTATGTTAATATTTACAATACTTATTAACTAAAACTATCATAATCGTAGAGCCCTACTCCTCGTGGCATGGTACCAAGAACGCTGGCTGCATTTCCACGTTGAATGGCTAGACTTAACCGTTGAGCGAGAAAAGAACCAGCCCTCTTGTCACCAGCGGCAACGATAAGTCGCGGATACAATTCCTTTAGAAACTGCATCGCGCGGGGACCCCACGGACCGATTGTCTCTACGGCAAATGGAACAAATATATAGTCTCCTTTCAAAGACTCATATTTACGCCATTTACCCGATTCAGCTGCCTCTGATGCCGCCCCGGCCCTTATCGAAGTACCCTTGATATGAGAGGCCGCTAATGTATCGACGCAAGTTGCGTCCCACACAAGAGCTTTGCCTCTCTCCCAAGGGACTAAAGTCAAGCCGTCGGGACTCTTACCATCCTTCCTAAATATTCGACAAGGCTCTAAAACCGATGGAATATTTATGGAAACAAGAGCCCTTCGGATGACCTCATTCAAGGAACCGTGACGAGACAGTCTGCCGGCACTTTTTGGCATGAAAGTCCGTGGAGGCCTAACTCGTCGACGTCGCTGCCACAAGGACATCGATGTGGTTGACAAATCGATGCTCCCAATCGTATTCCTACAGCTATACGTAAACTTTCGTTATCTAGTAATGTACCAAGGTTACTTGATGGTAAAGCATGTAGCCAGTAACTTGATTTCTTTGTCGAAACACCTAGAAAGCCGGCGCGGTCTCTGTCACAGTGAAAATTGTTCAGTAAGCATTTCTGCACATTCTGAACCAACGGGATATCCCACCGTTTTTGTGAGTTAGATTCCAGTGGAATATCCTCGCCGGGACAGAGACGTAACCATGCTTCTCTTGCCTCGTTAGCAAAGGTCAAGTCCAAGTCATTCTTAAGAATTTTACGTGACAAATCATGAACACTATGTACGGAGGCAAAGTGAACTTAATAAAACATAGATTCTTATGATACTAAAGTTTATTCAAAATGACCTCCGTGATTTTGAATACAGGCCTTCAATCTGTGCGGCCAGTCGTCTATCGCAGCCCGAACGAGGTCCATGTCAATATCGGCGGCTGCCTTAATCAAGGATGTCTTGAGTGACTCCAAATTGGGATGAGGCTTTGAGCACGCCTTTTCCTCCAAGTGTTGCCATATCTTGTAATCTAACGGATTCAAATCTGGACTGGAGGAGCCAGCCAGTCTTGTGTGCTCTTCGCTCTATGAGCTGGCGCCGAATCTTGTTGGAATACCCAGTGCCTGTTATTGAACATGGTATGAGAAAATGGTTCCACAAGGTTCGTCAGTACTGTATTTTGATACACACCTGCAATCGTTTTTACACCTTTCTCGCAAAAATGTACCTCTGTTAAGCCCCAATAAGAAACACCCAACCATACCATGAGCGAGGATGGAATATGACCTCGTTGGACACGCGGAATATGGTTGCTCGCTTCTTCACTACTGTGTGCGTACACCTTATCATTTTGTTTGTTGTAGCTCTCTTTTACGGTAAAAAAATTTTCATCCGAAAAAAGAATTTCCCGATATTTTTACCGCGTACCGCTTAAACAAAGCGCGGCATCTCTTCAGTCTCAGGTGCATTAGACGAGCATTCAAACAATGTCCTGTTTTTCTTCGATATGCCCGAAGCCCTAAGTCCTCATTTAACACCCTTTTCACCGTGGTTCTGCTTAACCCCATCTGAAGGGCCAACAGTTTCTGCTTACGTTTGGGATTTCTTTGAATTCGAGCCTTCACAGCTTTTATCACTGCTGGAGTCCTAACAGACCGTGAGCGACCACTTCTTGACCTGTCAGATGACATTTATTTTCATCAAACAATGAAGACTACAAGATACAATGAAGACTCTAGTGTAGATACACTAGAGTCTTCATTGACTCTAGTGTAGATACACTAGAGTCTTCATTGTATCGTTTGATGGTACGATAAACGAAGCTTTTGGTTATATTCAAATTTTTCAGTATGTCAAAAACTTGAATTGGCGCTTAATCGCAACGATGCAACGCAATAACTGCAACACGGTCTTTAAGCGTCCACTCCATATTTAAAAATGAGTACAATTCTAAAAAGTATGTAGTTTTATTTTCATGAACAATTCTAAATTCGAATTCAATAAACTTTGTTGTGTCCAGCATTCTAAAAGAAAAGTTTTTACTGTGTGACAATACTTATGACCTGACTATGTATATTCCTTTGTGTTAATAATTCGTTCGATTATTAATATATATTTAAGTTTGGAAAAGTAAATTACAAAAACATATTTATGTAAATATAAAAATATATTTGCTTATAATTATTTAACCATTTTATTTAACCTTACAAAACAGTAATGGAACAACCACCTTTGTTTAAAGCATTACATCTTAGTGCTAAAAACATTCTCTGCCAGTCAACCTCAAGGTATACAGTAATATAGTATAGTTAAGAAAAAAAAAATAGCTTTATCAAAAAAAGCGTGGGGATTTGATGTCAATTATTAATGTAAACATTTTATCGACAAATAATAATTAGCAAAAGTAAAGTCATTATAAACTATATTAAGCAGCATCTTTCATCTTTTTAAACATTAAAATGATTTTTAATCACAAATGGTAAAATGCTACAATTTTTCATAAAAAGTAATAGAAATAAAACGAAGCTGTTTTTCCTTTTTTTTTGGTATTTCAGTTAATGAAAATTTAAATATCAAAAAGAATTAATCCGCTCAGTAGGCGTGACATCTGCTTAATGAATTATTAATAATAATCTCTCCCCAATTTGGTTTACGTGCAGAAATTGTTTACAAGATGTCTGCGCGTCAGATGCTCCATGAAAATCACGAATTTGCAATTCAATCGAGCGTTTAACATATCTTAATTATAAATAGACGGGACGGTTAAACTTAGATCTATCTCACGTTTAAACTTCATTTATATAGAAGTAAATATAGACTAAAATGATGATTTCTTGTATTTACGCGAATACTACACATTTTAAATAAAACAGTTTTTGGATTTTATCACGTTTTTTATTAGTTTTTACAAACTATTTTTACGTCCTGACGTTTCGGATGCTTTACAGCATCCGTTGTCACGGAGGGACGGATAAAAATAGTTTGTAAAAACTAATTAAAATCCCGATAAAATCCGAAAACCGTTTTATTTAAAATAGACTAAAATAAATTAGAAGTTTAAATAAACATAAATGCAATGATACTTAAATAACAATATAATACTTATATACAAACAAATACGCATACATAAATATTATAATCATATTATATAAAGTCACGATATCCGAGTGCTTGAGTGGTCGGAATTCGAAGTCAAGAGACCCGAGTTCGATCCCCAGGCGGCAGGCTCGTACCAATGGGTTTTTCAAAAAGTTATGTACGAATTACATCGTTGGCTTGGACATAAAGGCGGCGACGGGCTCACCACCTGTCACTTTGTCCCGAAATTATCTTCGGAGGAAAGTGTGTCGAAGGAACTAAATTGTCTTGACTAGACCTCTGTCTAGCCCTGTATTATTATAAAATGTATAAAAAAACACTAAATGTAAAGTGAAATGAGTATTAAGATTTATTTGCCAATTTATTTAAAACTAGATTGTTTACTTTCATCTTGAAGGAGGGACGTCCATAACATAATGTATTGGATAGGGATGGAAGAATGAACGAAATCTGTATTGCGAGTACACATAAAGTATCCCTTACTTTATGTGATACATTTATCTGCAGCGATAATCTCCAAACTATCCAAACCTGTGCCAAAAAAGATAAATATGATATTAATGTATATCTTCATACCTTTCCCAATACTGGGGTAGACAGTTCGAGACAAATAAGACCTTTCGACCCATATTTCACCGAAGAATTTTTTTTGGGACAACGTCAAAGGTAAGTATGTACATGTATGTTTAAGTAAAAACCTATTGGTACATGCCTACCATTAGGAGATCGAAGTCGGGTCTCTTGACTCGAATTCCGATCATCCTACAGATAATTTTGACAGTTGGCTTGAACGCGGAGACAGCGACAGGCTCATTACCGGCGCTTATTTGGAACAATATGTCAAACAGAGTTTCAGTTGAGATGTAAGTTGCCTTTCAGTTTCGGGTTAAAATATACTAACCCTTTTCTTTCAATGGGTGTTTTAAAATGTCTTTATCTTCGGGGGGTCAAAACGACTTAGTTGTTTAGACCACTTTCTACCCCTGTATGGGTGTTTTAAAAGACTAAGCCTTTAAAATAAAATTGGTTGCTAAGACTAAAATTAAACAGACCGGCGATGGGCAACAGCATTTAAGGTGCGAGGTGTCTGGTACTGCGATCGTCAATCCGCTTGCCATTTAGGCGATTATTGCAAATCAACCTTTGTATGTGTACGGAGTTTCCTCCGCCTGTTTATTATCCGTTAGAGGAACCTCATTACGAAACTGTGGTGGATTGATGACAATTGATGTATGTAATGTGTGTTACTTATATCGATAATTAAATGATTTGGCCGGCATTGGACTTTTCCTGGCCGTTGTGATGATGGTGTGATGAGTGGTGAGTTAAAAGGCTAAAACTGGGACCACCTCAGATTGACGAATGAGCGTGTGAGTATCTTTTAGTATTTTATAGTATTTCTACTAGTGTAAATACTAGTTGCTTTTTAATTTACTGTAGTGGATGATGTGCTGCAGGAAAAGCGTAGCTACCCGTCAGGTTGGGTGTTCGTGACCTGGGGAGAACGTCTCCTCCGTCAGTGTCCGATTAAAAATAAATAAATATCTTCACCCAATTCCCAATGCAGGGGTAGACAGAGGTCTAGTCTAGACACTTAAGTCCCTTCGACCCACCTTCTACCGAAGATATTTTCGAGACAACGTGACAGGTGGTGAGCCCGTCGCCGTTTATGTCCTACCCAACGATGTGATTCGTACATAAGTTTTTGAAAAACCCATTGTTACGGGCCCGCCACCTAGGGATCGAATTCGGGTCTCTTGACTTGAAATTCAAACCACCTATCTAGATTTATTTGTCCTTCAGTGTCCTATTGGTACTTGGCACTATGATAGCGCGATGTAAGATGATGATGTGTTTCCTGGATTGTCCGTTATTAGCGAGTTTCTATTGTGGGAACATCGATGTCGCGTAAAATATTATTGCTGTACAAGTATAATAAGTAAGTCTATGTAGTTTTGTAGCATTTCTTCTTTTGTCGAGCTAAAACAGATGTTTTTGTTCTAGATTCAAGAAGTCAATGAAATATGCTACGTGTACTAAGTTGCGGGTAATGGCTAGTTTTTCAAATTAAAACGAACAGTGCAAACGCAGTAGCTCCAGACATGCATCTAATTTGCATTTTAAATTCTGAGTTTTCTTCGGAATTGTACAAGTTATTTAGCAGTCTTGCTTCATCATAAAAGAAATACAATTTTGCTTGGAAAAGTATAATGTGTTCTTATTTATTTTTATGTTCTGTAATAAATCTTACAGTTTGCAAGTTAGTTTACCTACTCTTTCACAACGTAATAACTTAATTTAAATACTTTATTTACAGATAATTCTAATGACTCAAAATTTTCAGAGCTGAGCTCTCGGCTCAGATTCCTGAGGATGGGTCAATATAGAAAACAAATTTTTCTATATCGTCTCGCGTCTGTGTGAGTTTGTGGTACATACGTTGTTTCTGATTCTATAACACAAGTGCTTTAGCTACTTACCTTGGGATGAAAGCAATGTAAGTTATGTTATCATCTTTTTTATATTTATATTATCTATTTATTATTACGTTTGTACATTTCCTTCACATTACATATTTAGATATAGTTAAAATATATGTCATAAAGAAACTCCAATTAGTACAAATAATAGCATTTTGCCATACTCCGATTTTGAGTTTATTTTCCCGCCTTTGTTTTGCGTCGCTCGACCAACATGGCGACCGCGTGGGCTCAGCAAACAACAAAGCGTACCGCGGGCCATTGTCCGCCATATTGTTATTTACTTGGACCGTGTTAACGAATTAATTAAAATGTATAATTAAGTTTTAATTAGTCTGAAAATGTTGAGGATTAATTTGTAAACCTTTGTTTTACTTTAATTTAATATGTACGTAAATAATTTGCATTTCTATCGGATTTTGTTTCGTATGAAAACTATTGGATCGAAATTTTATTGTTACATACATAAATACTAGGGCAAACTGAGGTCTAGGCAATGATAGTATTTTCAACACTTTTCACGAAGCTTATTTGGGATAACGTGACAAGTGGAGCCCATAACCGTCTTAGTGTTACTTAGTGTTACTTACTCACAGTACAATATAATTACACACATATACAAAGACAAAATGAAATCCTCCAGCAAAAGGTTTACCTGGAAGAAATCTTTGTACGTCTAATATTATTGACATGTAATATGCATTTTATTGATTTTTAAAGCATATTTATGCTGGACTTGTTATGTGATTAAATTAAAGAGAAAAAAGTTAAAATTTCAACTGACACGGGCGGGATTCGAACCCGCGACCTTCGCCGATCCGCGGTGATGCTCTTATCTCCGAGCCACCGTGTCTTACACGCATCAGTTAAAATTTTAAATCTGTATTCTCTTTTATTATTTATGCCTTGTTTATTGGCAGGTCGCGGGTTCGAAGCCCGCCCGTGTCAGTAGAAATTTTAACTTTTTCTCTTTACTTTAATCACTTGTAAAATGTATTTCTGATTTTGTGTGTACAATAAGATATAAAAATAAAAAACACGTAATAAAAATAACAGATTCTGGCGTAAAAATGGAACCAAACTTGAAGTATACCTTTTCAAATAAAAAAATAATGTTCTAAATCGGTTTAAATGTGACGGAGATATATATACGGAGATAACCGAATTGGTAACATCCACCTTTTTTAATTTTCGTTGAAAAGCATCAAGCTTTTTATCGCAATTTTCAAACTTTTAAAAGAGCCGATAGCCGAGTGGTTGGGTGATCGGAATGCGACTCATGCGGGTCGAAAGGACTTAATTGTATAGAACTTTGTCTTCCCCTGTATTGGGAATGGCGTGACGATAGATTTTTTTATTTACTATGTGGCCCGGCTAGCCGGTCGAAATAAACGTGGTTCTTCTAGTAAATAATAATACAATACAATAAACTACATACAAAATAAATCAGTCAGCACGGCAGGGTCAAAATCTATAGTCACTGGCCTGTGTAGAGGGTAAACGCTCGACGATCCCTCGAAGCTCGAAGAGGTCAATTACTAGGCTTCAAGTGGTATTTTATCTGCATTCTACGCCACCAAGTTCAGATCAGTTCACAGTTACCAGCAACGCGCAATGTAGGGCGCAGTCGTGAGCGTCGTGCAAACTAACCGTACCTGCTTAGTTTGTAGCCTTTACATATAAGTTATATGCAGTTTATTAATTTGTAAACGTAAAAATACTATGTACACCTCCCTTTACAATGATATATACAACATTTGGTCAATTTAGACAATTAAAAGATAAAGTTTTATTCAAGTTATAATTCAGCTCGCCCCGAGACCGACTAGATTTGTACTGTCACAATGAAAATAAACAAAATCGAATCGCCACTTTGGAACGCTCTCCAAGCGGCCAGGCGCTGCACCACGGAGGTTTTCCATATTACAACTATTAAATTAAATACAATGAACAATTTTCTCCGATTCGGATCAATTTAAGTATACATTCATACATACATACAATAACGCCTCTTTCACGTAAGGGTAGGCGGAGATCATTTCTTTCCACTTGCTACGATCCTTACATACTTGCTTCGCTTCGTCTACTTTCATTATTCCCTTCATACATTCTCTTCGATTTAGGGTACTCTTAACCTGACCTTTTTTCAGGACGTCCCTGATTTGGTCTCGAAACGTCCGCTTAGGTCTTCCCCTTCCTACACTTCCATTCACACTCGCCTTATACACTTTTTCGTTCGTTCTTCATTCATTTTCTCGACATGGCCATTACTAATTTCAATAATTAATTTCAATTTCAATATTTATTCATTATTTTCAATATAATTCGTTCATAATAATGGTTTCTAATAATTTAGTACTGGCACGGAGCTTAGGATGTCCTTTGACAATATATCGAACATATATAAGTATTTAATTTTAAAATTAGTACAAATGGGTACTTTTGTGTTTCCGTGGTTTAAAGACATTACGTCTTAAAAGTCATGGTAGCCGGAATTTTGAGCCAAGAGACCCGAGTACGGTCCCTAGGTGGCAGCCCCCTACCAATGGGGTTTTCAAAGACTTATGTACGAATTATATCGTTGGCAAAGACGGCGAAGGGCTCACCACCTGTCACGTTGTTCCGAAAATATTTTCGGGGGAAGGTGAGGGACTGCATTGTCTAGACTAAACCTCTGTCTACCCCTAAATTGGGAATAGCGTAAAATAAATAAATAAAAATAAATATCTTCACGCAATTCCCAATACAGGGGTAGACAGAGGTCTAGTCTAGACAATTAAGTCCCTTTCCTGGAGGATTTCATTTTGTCTTTATGACTTAAAAAGCTGTCTCACCGTGAGTATATAATACTGTAATACAAAAATAAATAAAATTTAATATAAACAGCGTTGTTTGTCGTGCTGTCGTTGCGTCAACGAGTGTGCGATGCTATTTCAGTTTAAAAGTGGAACGTCGGCGGTGCAGTACGAGAAATATTTCTGCTGGCATTCCGATATTACTTTTAGAAAAATGTTTTGTGTTCCAACAATCCCGTCAGATATACTATATTATTCTTTTAAAAGTGTTCGCATTTTTAATAAATTCTCTTTCACTTACATTATTCGAGTTTTATAAAAGTTACACTTAATAGCCTACAGGTTTAGGATGCGGACTGTTAAAATGAAGTCGCAGGTTCGGGCCCGCCATTCGACTATTGTCGTAAACTAACTCCAGACACATACATTGCAGCGTTGTAGGAGTGGTTGACAGGAATACTAGTAATATTATTTGGTATTGCTGGTACTTTTTTTGGTATCCATAAAAATGCATTAGTTTAATAAAATTTTAAATTGCTTCTGTTTTTGTAAATAAATAAATAGATTTTTGGGACAACGTGACAGGTGGTGAGCCCGTTGCCGTCTTTATGTCCAAGCCAACGATATAATACATAAATTTTTGAAAAACTCCTTGGTACGAGCCTTGGGGATAAATCTCCCGAGTTAGAACTCCGGTTTCTTAATTCGAATTCCGATCACCCAATCATTCGGCTATCGGTTTATAAACATGTATAAACAATTCAATTTACTTCAGTCTGAACGAGATACAGTCTGCGGCGTACTCGTATACCCTACGGAGGAGCGCCAGACCGCAGAGTTCTTCGAATTAATAACAAAGATTCCTCTCCGTATTATATCTCGCAGCTTCACCGCTGTCCCGCTTTCAACTGGAATGACATATCTCTAAAGCCAGACTAATATGAAACTAGAATTTGCTACTTACTTAACTGAATCAAATAAAAAATAATAAATTAATTGATAATTTATTATTTTTTATTTATCTTCACGCACAATCCCTGACGGGGTAACCAGAGAGAACAGATCGCCAAGTGTCACGATCCCTACATACTTCTTTCGCTTCTTTCAGATTCATCATCTTCTTCATACATGCACGTCTAGGTATCCGAGTACTCTTGACCCTCCCCTCTTCGAGCAATTTGCTCACATGGTCTTCGAAAGTTAGTCTCGGTTTACCTCGACACCTTTTAATATTAACTTTCGCGCTATATATTTTCTTCACCATTCGGTCTTCACTCATTCGCTCAACATGCCCAAACCATCGAAGCACGCCCTTATCTATTTTTTAAGACAAGGTCATCTTTTAAACCTGCCATATTGCGAATCTCTTCGTTTCGCTTTCAGTCGGCCATGGTAAGGCCGCACATTTTACGAAGAGATCGCATCTCCACTGCATTCAACCTGCTTTTATGCTTCTTCTGGTATTCCCAGGTTGCGCTGCCATATAACAAAGTCGGTACCAACACTGCGTTATGTATTGCAAGGCGTGCACTTTTCACAACGCCTTGTCTTTTGATTAACGCAGTCAGGGCATCATTGACTTTGTTCCCGGCAGCGACACACTTGTCCACATCTAAATCACATCTTCCATCCCGGCTAAACGCACTCCCCAAGTATACAATTTCATTCACCTGTTCTAGACATTCCTGATTTACCCAAATTTCGCACTTCGTTCTTACTTCGTCCCTTTCAAATACCAGAACCTTAGTTTTATTAGCATTCAAACGGAGACCATTAATTTCACATTCTTCTTTCATACACGTGACTAATGCCTGCAGTTCTGCCTCTGATGGTGCAATAAGCACTGCATCATCAGCATATAGCAGGCAATTTAATTTTATGTCACCCAATTTCACACCCAAACAGTTATCTTTCAGCTTCTGTAAACAGCTGTCGAGTCGTCGAGAATTTATTTGTCGGCTTGTAAAATTCGACTGCAGAATATATGCCTTTTTTTAGCCAGTAAAATATCTTCAAGACAATGCCTATACAGGGGTAGACAGGGGTTTCAACCATTAAGACCCTTTGACCCACCTTCCACCGAAGAAAATTTTTTTGGGACATGGCAGGTAGTAAGCCTGTCACGGTGTTAATGTCCATGCCAGCAATATAAATCGTACATAAATTTTTAAGAAAAAAAAAAAAACAGGAGCCTACTACCTACGGACAGAATTCGGGTCTCTTAACTCGAATTCCGATCACCCAATCACTCGGCTATCCTGACTTTTCCAAGGAGGATTTGCCACAATCGCCACATTAGGCAAGCGTATTGACAGTACCAGACACCTCGCTCCGTAGACGTTGCTGCTCGACGTCGGTCTGTCTACTTGTGGTATGGTATTTTTTGAGATGGTTATTTCACCGTCTGTCGGAAGCCATTGTTATTTACGAGGCTTGTCCTTCAGTGGCCTCTTACGAAATCTACGGAAAGAAAGGAGTTGGTATTGGTCTTACACTGAAAAAAACTTTATTCTTCAGACGGCTACCTGCAGCCGCCACAAATATAAAATGTCATTTTATATTTGTGGCGGCTGGCTTTTCATGGTGTCCCAGATTCAATTCCCGGATGACCACTTTTTCTACACGAACACGAATACAACGAAACGAAAGCTTTTGATTATATAACACAAGTGCTAAAGCTATTTACTTTGGGATCAGAGCAATGTATCTAATGTTCTTTCTATTTTTGTTTGTACGTATTTCATCAATCGTTTGCCATCTTTTCGTATGTAATAAAATAAGAAATAATCCGTTATTTAAGGATTCCGCACCTAAAAAAAACACTTATGCATGGTAGTTCATCCATCTATCTATGCCTCCTTACGCCAGCAAGTAAGCCGCATGGGGTTATCAAGTGGAAAATATTATGAAATATCTAAGGTTCCTAATCGTAAAAACTCTACGGAACCCTCGGTCTCCGGTCATACTCGCACTTGTCCGTTTTTTCATAAGTTAATTACGCATCAATAAGTGTGGCGGAAACTTTCGCGAGAGTAATGAAAGGCGGCGCCTTCCATTAGCCTTTATTAAATTAATTGTAGTGAGAAGCACTACTCTACTCCAGTGCTGAACCAATTTAATTTATAAAAGAATTTCATTTTGTAGAACCGTGTTCTAAAGCTTTCGAGTGTCATAACTGAATATATATTTTAAATGAAAGAAAAGAAAATATTTATTGGACTTGCATGAAGAGATAAGACACAAAAAAACAAACAGTAATTAAACAAAATAATGGAAGAAAAGTATAAGCTTGATACGAAAAAAAATATGGGAACATTTTCATACAAATATCATTACTAAAACATTATAAAATCATTGTGCATGTCTCATGGCTAGATCGACTGGTCTCCAGATCAGGCTTAGAAGCCTGACAATAAGCCTATTTTAGGTTTGAGATTCATTTTATTTAGTAATATGCCGTGTAGTCTTGGATTTAGGCGTTGGTTATCGAAAGGTAACAGAATAGCCAACCTTGAAAAATATTGAACCAAAACTGCGCTGACTGTTAGCGTTTAGACAGCGCGGCGGCATGGCAATCCGCTTGCCAACCGTGGCGTTACGTTAAATACTCTTCTTGGGAAATTCGTATCTGCTGCTGTTTAAGTAATTTGACAATTACTAAACTAAGTAATTTTTATAAAGATTACGATACCCGAATCGTCGGATGGTAGGAATTTCGAGTCAACCCGAGTTCGACTCCCAGGTGGTATGCTCGTATCAATGGGTTCTGTAAAGAAAATCTTACTGCAGTATATTAAGTTTCCATTACGGGTGCAGGGCAGGTAATATCAGAGCTTCAATGATTTCCACACATACATACGAGTATCATTGCATCAGTTCTGGTAATGTTAATTTAATCTGATAAGGTTAAAAGATCAAATTATCATTAAATCAATTATTATTATTAATAATACTAGATTATTTGTCTGCAAGTAGCAGAATTATCTGACAAGATTTCGTTTAAGTCAGAAACTAACTTTTACCCAACGCTGCAACTAATAGTTTAACAACTATTGTAATTTAACAATAAGTTTGGTGATACCAAGCCGGTATGTATTTGGAGGCCAAACCGTCGTTCCCTGTCTCCTTAAAGGTAGGTACTAAGTACTAATATAATTCTTAGGTATCCTTTTGTAGAACCAAATCCTTTCCATAAAATGTTGCATCCAAACGCATTTGAATGCGGTTATTCGTTTATATCCCAAAGGTGCGACTCGACCACAACACTCGACTCGATACACATAATAAACCATCAAAATCCGTCATGACACAAAGTCAAATAAAGTTAAAGCGTATTCGCCGAGCAAAAGTTAAATTGCAAATTTTATGACGTCTTCTTTTGTCGCCTTATCAAAGACAGTCGAGAGCTCGTTTGGGAACAGATAAAATTCCTCTCACAATAAACGCCGTTTACATTTCTTTCAACTTAATTATTCCAACCCACGGAATAAAGAGAATGAGCTTCTTTTGTACGTTTTTTGTTTCAATAAAGAGATATGTTTTATTTATTGCAGCTCGAGATAGAAGCTACTTTGATAAATTTTACATCTTTATTAATATTTAATAAAGAATGGATAAGTCCGAGTGTTTCGCTGAGGGTTCTGCGCAATAAGCTAAGATCATAAAGAAAATCTACCGAAGTTTTTAAAGTATGAAAACACAATATTACTTTGATGAAAAGATAAAAAATTAAGTACCTAAGTTTGCTGGGAATCCCAAGTCGGCGGCAAGTGTTGAGAAATTTGTATAATTTTACTATTGCAATTTTTCTATTTACTTTCACGCAATTACTTCTACCGCTTGATTATTGCCGAAGTATATTGAAAGAAAGAAAGAAACATTTATCTGACTCTTAAAATTAGAAATAACAGTAGACAAAAAAGAGACACGAAATATAGACAAGCTCTACGAGAACTAAAATTTAAAACAGCAGTCTATTTTATAGCGAAGCAGTATTTCTATATATTAATCAAAAAAGGAAAGCCACTCAGGTATATTGTTATACTGCCGATGAAACCTGTTTTGGCAGGTATATGCCAATTCTGGATTTCAGCAGCCCCTTATAATAAATATTAAAAAA
The DNA here is from genome assembly GCA_029286605.1 of Sericinus montela. Classification (NCBI taxonomy): domain Eukaryota; kingdom Metazoa; phylum Arthropoda; class Insecta; order Lepidoptera; family Papilionidae; genus Sericinus; species Sericinus montela. Next base: position 300,233 of record JAGSMR010000024.1, on the reverse strand, counting down.
ATTTGCCAATTATTGTTTCTTAAATTGCGTACTTCTTATGCTAGAAATTAGAAGAATGCCAGACAAGGAACACAACAGAACCTATAGGCGTAAGATAATGGTGCCTGAAGTAGATTTTCTTGAAAATCTGAATTTGTCTATATAAAATAATGTGTTTGTCTTGATAAATAAATAAAACAAATAAATATCTTCACGCAATTCCCCATACAGGGTTAGACAAAGGTCTAGTCTAGACCATTATTTCTCTTCGACCCAACAATGACCGAAGATATTTCCGGGACAAAGTGACAGGTGGTGAGCCCGTCGCCGTCTTTATGTCCAAGTCAACGGTATAATTCGTACATAAGATTTTGAAAATCATTGATAAGTATGAGAATTGATCTTTTGTTTATGTGCATGTGCGTTGTCCCTAAAATATCTTCTGTGGAAGGTGAGTTGAACTTAATTGCCTATTCGTCTGTATTGGGAATGGCGTGAAGATTTTTATTTACTATTTTATTTGTCTATGTTACGTGCACATATGTATGTTTTATGTTTGGGTATGTGTTAGTTGTAGTGTAGAGTTGACGATACAAAATTAACATTTTTAATAGGGATAGCTTGGGAACGGGATCCTCAGGGGTTACTGTCATTAAGGTTTTCATTTATGTTATAATGACCCGTCATATAAAGGTTTTTAATACCTTTTTTCAAACCAGTTTATAGGCAGGCTTTGAAAATTCAATGAGAGTTTGTTGTAGAAGCGTATACACCGCCCTATGAACGAGTTACACTCTATGGGGTCTATTAACCGGTGTTACAAGCTTGTGTTTGTTCCTAGTATTTACATTATTCGTGCTAAAAGTATTAATATCTTTTTTGTAAACTTAGGTACATACATACGGCCTAATAAAGTCCACAGCGGGACACAAGCCTCTCCCATAGGGAGGATTTGCCATAATCACCACGCTTGGCAAGCGGATTGGCGATCGCAGTAGCAGGCCACTCGCACCTCAGATGCTTCTGCAAATCGATGGTCTGACAATTTTCGTCTAATAATTCAATCTGGTCTTATATTTTAGAGATGGTTTTCCCGCCATCTATCGGTTTCCAAAACGATATTCAAGGTTGTTTCCCTTAGTCGCCTCCTACGACACCCACGGGAAAGAAAGGGAGTAGTAATACTCCGATACCACACGGTAAAAGATTAGGTATAGTACAATTATTAATTATTAGGTATTGTATAATATATAATTAGGTATTGTAAATAGGCACTTATACAACTTGTAGTTTTATCAACTACTACTACTAATATTACATTTTATATTAGTTTTAGTTTATTCAAATTATTTATATTCGTGTTGACGTATACTGCTATTTCAAATATACATGAATGTTACATAAAATAAATAAATATCTTCACGCAATTCCCCATACAGGGTTAGACAAAGGTCTAGTCTAGACCATTATTTCTCTTCGACCCAACAATGACCGAAGATATTTCCGGGACAAAGTGACAGGTGGTGAGCCCGTCGCCGTCTTTATGTCCAAGTCAACGGTATAATTCGTACATAAGATTTTGAAAATCATTGATAAGTATGAGAATTGATCTTTTGTTTATGTGCATGTGCGTTGTCCCTAAAATATCTTCTGTGGAAGGTGAGTTGAACTTAATTGCCTATTCGTCTGTATTGGGAATGGCGTGAAGATTTTTATTTACTATTTTATTTGTCTATGTTACGTGCACATATGTATGTTTTATGTTTGGGTATGTGTTAGTTGTAGTGTAGAGTTGACGATACAAAATTAACATTTTTAATAGGGATAGCTTGGGAACGGGATCCTCAGGGGTTACTGTCATTAAGGTTTTCATTTATGTTATAATGACCCGTCATATAAAGGTTTTTAATACCTTTTTTCAAACCAGTTTATAGGCAGGCTTTGAAAATTCAATGAGAGTTTGTTGTAGAAGCGTATACACCGCCCTATGAACGAGTTACACTCTATGGGGTCTATTAACCGGTGTTACAAGCTTGTGTTTGTTCCTAGTATTTACATTATTCGTGCTAAAAGTATTAATATCTTTTTTGTAAACTTAGGTACATACATACGGCCTAATAAAGTCCACAGCGGGACACAAGCCTCTCCCATAGGGAGGATTTGCCATAATCACCACGCTTGGCAAGCGGATTGGCGATCGCAGTAGCAGGCCACTCGCACCTCAGATGCTTCTGCAAATCGATGGTCTGACAATTTTCGTCTAATAATTCAATCTGGTCTGATATTTTTAGAGATGGTTTTCCCGCCATCTATCGGTTTCCAAAACGATATTCAAGGTTGTTTCCCTTAGTCGCCTCCTACGACACCCACGGGAAAGAAAGGGAGTAGTAATACTCCGATACCACACGGTAAAAGATTAGGTATAGTACAATTATTAATTATTAGGTATTGTATAATATATAATTAGGTATTGTAAATAGGCACTTATACAACTTGTAGTTTTATCAACTACTACTACTAATATTACATTTTATATTAGTTTTAGTTTATTCAAATTATTTATATTCGTGTTGACGTATACTGCTATTTCAAATATACATGAATGTTACATAAAATAAATAAATATCTTCACGCAATTCCCAATACAGGGGTAGACAGACGTTTAGTCGAGACAATTAAGTCCGTTCGACCCACCTTCCACCGAAGATATTTTCGGGACAACGTGACAGGTGGTGAGCCTGTCTTTATGGTTATGTCCATGCCAACGATATAATTAGTACGTAAGTTTTTAAAAACCCGTTGGTACGAGCCTGCCATCTGGGGATCGAACTCGGGTCTCTTGCCTCGAAATTCCGACTACCCAATATTGCTATTGTGACTTATTTATATATCGTGACTTATTAATAATAGTAATAATATAATATGTTACCAGGTACTGGGGTAAAATGAAACAATTATATTATTATAATATTTTATGTAAGAAACATCAGAATATATTTCAAAATTGTTACATTTAAAAATACACAAATCATTAATATTACGCTGATAATACAAAAAATGCGCCTAAAACAACACAAAAAAGCCCGAAATACATTCGAGCGCTACACAGAAATACTACGGTGTTATGTGCGCCAAATATGCATTAGAAAAAAGTGTATAACTTTAGATATGTACTTACAGAATTTACTCAAAATGATATTTCAGTGCTGTCCGCTGGCAAATATATTTAAATAACTATTAATACTGTGATGATTGCTAAATTATAATACAGTTGTTACATAATAATTCTTATATTTCAAAGACAAACTGTATAAATTGAAGAAAAATAACTTATTTATTTAGATACTTGAATAGTTTACTTTACATTCCATGGCTTCGTAAAAGTAAAAGAAAACACACGCTAAAGTGGACATTTTACTTAATAGAAAATCACTGATACTTTTGAAATTATAAGTTTCATTATAAATCACGAAACTATGTAAAAACTTATACATGCTTATGAATGATTTAGAGAATGATGAAATTAAATTAATCATTTAAATTAAAGTGCATATTATATATCATCATAGAAGTAAGAATTTATAACTAACACAAAATATGTTATATTTAAATTTCGAATGAATCCACATCGAGAATACAATATATTAATCTAGAATTGGACACCAATATGATATACTATGTTATTATAAAATCCTAAGGTTAAGGTACACAAACGTAGTACTGTTAAAAATCTAATGACCTATCAAATATATAGATATATTGCTTACCATGGTCCAATGGGATTATAATTAGGCGCGAACTAAGTTCTGAATCCGATGGATAATTTAGAATCACGAATTAGTCTCTAAGACCTAAGTCTTTAATTTGGATTTAGTGTAACTGGGATAGGAAAGGAACAGCAGTAGGTTAGTTTCTTTTTAATTTTAAAACAAAACACGTCCGGCCAATTCAATTTCCTTTGCCTGTTTCTCTTCTTTTTCGTGATCATAGCTTGACGGACGATTAATGATGTCATTTTGTTTTATCTCCTTGTCGCCGGATACTTTGATATCTTTAAATTTGTTCATCACAGATTTTTTCCAAATTTAAATTGACAAGGGCATAATAACCGCCAGTATTTTCAAGTTAACAGAATTTTATCCTTGTTTTAATGGTATGTAGCTTTGGAAATTATAATGTTTTATTTCTCAAAAAAGAAAAATCTTATTGACATCTGCATCCTATATTAAATCCCTTATTGTCTATTTCCTGGTTCTTCACACTACGCACGTTGATAACTAAACTGAGAATCCGACTTTCGTTGTACATAAACTGTCCGCATCGTTAAACGGTTTATTAAATAAAACTTTAATGTACACCATACATAAATCATGTGAAATTAAAGAAATAATAAGGGAGAAGAATAACGTAATATAAAAACTAGTCAGGCTGAATACTAAGGATGCCTTATCAGGAAAAGTGATAAAGGCAACCTTTGGATGAACAAAATAGTTATAAAGAGACGTCTAGGTAATATACTTTCGTCTTTATTAAACAAAATAAAAGCGCCAAATATTACTGGAATAGGGAAAGAATTGCAAGACTTGCGTCGCAGATCTATTGCGAAACACTTCAGATAGAAGCATTATAAACTTGGTTGAAGTGATTTAGATGAAAGAGCGAGCTGCAACGCACTCTGCGATATGATCTTACGGTTAGACTTTCCTCTTAATGAGTAATTATGGAAATAAATAAATGAACTAAATAAATGCATACATATCAAGATACAACATCACATACATTGCTCTGATTCCAAAATAGTTTAAGCACTAGTGTCATGGAATCAGAAACAACGAATGTACCTCAAACATTCCAATCCGAGAAAATGTACAAAAAGTGTTTTCTACATTGACCCGAGCAGGAATCGAACCTTAGTGTCCTTAGTCGGATTCTCCTAACTCACTACGCATCACTAAGCCAATTACTAAGCTCTACTGCTGGCGGAAGATGGGTCTGATTGTATACATCCTATCCAAATGTTAGTCGGCGCAAGTTTTATATTCACACAGATATTTCTTTCTGACTGAACAAACTATTAAGATTGATTAGATTAGATTTGTTTTAATTATTGTAGTGCCTAAAGATGTTTTCGTACCAGGACTTTTTAGTATGGGTCACAAATTAAATATTTCCAAACAAAATGAAAACATCAGAAAGAGACGCTAAATTAACCATTTATCTGATTTATTTGGCCGTCAACTTAAGTGATTGACGTCATAGTACAAAATGTACAAACATTGCGATTTAGGTCAGGAATTGAATTGCATCATGACTCCATAGTATGGCTTCAGCTTTTTGGATACATATAAAAAAAACTGCATTTAGCAATTCTGATTAAAACCAAAATGAAACGGCATTATGAAAAGAAGGCTATTGCTTATGGATTAATATACCTCTACAACTATTACTACAAAGGCAGTTAAAAAAAAAACTAATAACATATCTTAGTGACATTGGCAGTTGGTTAATACCATTGTCATAAGATCTCCGAGCTCGAGAAAAAAACGACAGGGCTATGATTGGGAACAAGTTGCCAGTGTTGATTGTAGCTGAAACTGTTGACTATAACAAAGAGGACAGGATGTATAACTAATAATGGACCAGGATTGTCCAAGGGCGATGCGTGAAATTGGTGTTTCATTTGGACCCTGGAATTTTAAGCGAATGTAAATTAAAATGTGATTTTCTCTTATATTTTCTGCTTTATATATTTCAATACTTAGTACTACTTTTTGCATGTTACATAAGCAGTTACTGTAACCGTATCGATAATATGTACAATTTTAAAAGATGATTTGATACTAAAAATAAAATTAAAGAACTCGTCTACCCCGACAAAAATCGATCTATTCTTTTCATTTGAAAATGGAGTCATACTGACGTCTTACTGAATATCGATTTCCAATTTTTTTTTTTAGCCTGTGCCAATTGATTTAGGGATTCCGATGATACTCCAAACGTAAGTCAGTTTATACTTTTAAAATTTTTGTGGGGGAATAAATAAACTTATAAACACCTACATAAATTAACCTTAAAAATATTCTTTAGGGCAGTTGTGTCACAATTTTTTTGTAATTCGCACTAAATCAATGCAATGATTTAGGTGAATTGAACTTCCGAATGTACTATACGAATAAAACGAGAATAGGATTGGCTTTAGACTTACTTCACTCACATGACTTAACTCAAATTGTTTGACATGTGTTTGAAATACTGTGACCGGTGTAGAGTCTTAACTCCACGAATTACAGGATTAACTGATGGTGAAGTTAAATTGGCGCTAAAGTAGAGCTAAATAAGAATGGTTCCAAATTTTGTTGCCTTGAATTACGAGCATTTACTCGATGCAGTGATCAAAATCTTGAACTGTTCACCAGTATCCACGTTTCAACTCATTAACATTTGTTAATGGTAGTGTAGGCGCGGTATAGTGTTTACATGCGTTACGAAATTTCAAAGCAATAATTACGGAAGAGTATTTATAGTAAAAATAACGCCAATTAAATTTTCAAAGCTTTTTTACAGTAAGTAGTCGATCGAGCCTGGTGGCACAGGGCCCTCCTTTGTGGTGAATTTTGAGGAATGTCTTTTGAAGTAGATCTTTGATAGGCAGTAAAGACGATAATTATTAGAAACCACGTAAATATACTGTAATATACTTTAAAAATTACATTTGTATCAACAATTTACATTTTTAGCTCTACTTTTGCCGCTTGTAAAAAAACTTGATTGAATTAAGTTTTCCAGATGCCACGTTACAGTCACGGCACTGATTCTATTCTTATTGTAAACGCGATATATATTTTTAATATTAATTCTAGATATTTTTGTATAATGTATTACATGCTAATTATTACTCTAGTCTAAACTATCATTCGCGTACGACGTATAAAACAATACTACTAAATAAATAAGGCAGGTGGATCTCACGGAGGGATCAAAACATTACATTCTACACTAAATATCAGGCACTGAAATTGAAAAAATCAATTCTAAATCAACTCTTACAGTTCTAGGGGTTTTATGCTAAAGCAACTTTAATATATGTCGCATTAAAAAATCTACCGAACTATCAATCTACTAGATTGAGGAACATATTAAATTTTTGCCAAAACTGATTTTTGGATGGATTGATTTCTTTCGTTTCTTTATTATAGTTATCGTCTGCCGTGTAGTAAATCTCGTTTTGAAGCTCTTTAACGTTTAAAATTTTCACTATAATCGTCTATATGATCAAGCTTTACTGACAAATTATTATTAAACAACGATTGATTGCATCCCATTAAAACTCTCCAGTTCACTGAGCATACCTAACAAACCTTCTAGAATCATTTATCGATTCCAAATTCAAATTTTGAAAATATTTTGTTGATAATACTTCTCTATTGATTTTAAATTAATTCTAATTCGATTAGCTCAAACTTTTTAGCTGTGGACCCAATTGTTTTTATGTTTAAAGGTTTGAAAGAGATGTCAAATCATTTGAAGTATATATCATAGGAGGTCAGAGCACTGTAGCATAGTATCTGATATAAATATTATAATTATAAAAACTTATTATTACAACGCTGAATATAGACATAAAATATATAATATTCAAATTATTTAACGGCAACTACGCGATTACTATTACGTCTCTTTCATTCAATAAATTTACATGCAATATCTATTTTGAATAAAATATTTTTCTTACATTGTAATTTAAATATTAAAATACAATATATCAATATTTTGGAGTTAATAAACATTAAAAAGGGATACACGATAACGTACACGAGCTTTTGAAAAGTAGATTTGAAAATTTTTAAATAATAAAATGAAATTGAATTCTTTCTTTGATACTGGCAAAACGTTAAAATTTGTTGCCATTTAAAAAAAACTCTATGGTATAAATTGTAATAGTTTGAAAATCTTAATTACATTTTTACCTAACATTTATTAATTGAAATTTCTATTTATACAATACATTCTAATAATAATGTTTTATAATCTATGTATTACGGAGTATACACATTTATATTTAGGAGACACAGCGGGATCACATACATTTTATAACTATTAGGTAATTTATTCTACTAATACTTTTACTGTAATATTGTTTACTTTTAAATAATTCATTTATATATATACTTTTATCTTGATAAGATAAGGTGATATGGGATAGTGTAATAAATAATAAAGTTAACAATAAACCTAACAATTTTGTAAACATAATTGAATGGATAAATTTTTTTTCGTCCATAGATACTTTTTATCTATGAATTCTACTCTTGACCTTTAATGAGTTTTTTTAGTAAGAATTAAATACACATATTCTTAAAATAGACAAAGGACTTTACAAAATAAGTATTTGTAATAAGTCTATTATTACAAATACTTATTTTGTAAAGTCCTTTGTGTAACCGCCGAACCGTCGGATTCCCTTCGTATGGAAATCCAGCAAAAAGCGCTTTCATATTTTAATGAACTACATAAAATGTTAATATATTTGTATATTTTATTTAAAAAATCAGCTACACTAGGGGTATATAGTATTTGTATAAGTCGACCGCGTCTTAATGAGCATCTTCTTATTCAGTAACTGAGTTGTCATAACTTTTTTTGGTTGGAAATATGCGGGATTATTTCTAAAGTTAAATTAAAAGAAAAGAAAAAGAAGACAGAAGAACAGTATCCGAAGAGCGAAAATATTTTAGTACTTATTGATGTCTTTTCGTAAGTATTTTTTATCAATAAGATTTAATTACTTTTTGTCTCTTTCTCGATTCGAATCGATTTATTAAGTTTTGATTTATAATGTGAAGAGGATTTGGGCTGCTAAAACTCTTCTCTTAATCCTCTCCCGATCGTTTACAATGTAGGACTTTGTCTGTCCCGAGCAAAAACATAACGTACTGCCTAAATCAAGACTAGGTTCTATTTCCTGATAAGGGCGCGGTCTACTTACTACTACCTACCTGAGTCATCGGTCTTAGGAAACACATTCATATAATTAAATATATAATATTCGCTATTGGCAGCACTTTAAATACTGTGCGGAATATCTGTGGAAATATTTATAAATGGACTACTAAAGGGGTTATTTATGGATTCCATTTACAAACAGGGAACGTTTTAAGTATTTTCTACACTAAAATCCATTGTTTGTAATATATTTGCTTATTAGCATGACGTATATTAATATCGATGAAGGTAAACAGGCGGACTTTAAATGTTCATAAATTGAAATTATAAACATTTCAAATATAGAATGTTCTATATTTTAGGTTTTAAAATTGCTGGAATGAAAATGGATATATGTCCGTATCAATTCACATAAATACATTCATAAATAAAATAATAAATCTTAGTTATTGTTCGGTAATTAATATAACTAAGATGTACATCACATACTTGTGGAATGTGTGAAACACGAGAGAGAGAGAGAGAGAGAGAGAGAGAGAGAGAGAGAGAGAATGATTGATGCAAAGACATAACATAAATAGAGTGGACGTTGGAGAAGTTCAGGCGATATTAGCTGAACCAAACTCTGAAGCAGCGAAAAGCATATTTGCCATGGTCATGCAGCATCAATGATTCAATCTCTCGATTGTGGTATTCAGTTTTTATAAATGAATGTTGATTCAAAACTTTATATCAGAGTATGATGGGGATGGCATATTCAAAAATAAAAGCCCCTAAATAAATGATAAATGAAGATAATAAGAAGAAAAAAAAAACTAATATGTTAAAATCATTAAATGAAACTGCCACGAACTGCTCACGTATTCGCGTAACAGCTTCACTGTTGGGCTGCGCTGTCCACGACCTAAAAGCTTTGAGAGTGCACTGACCTCGGCTTGTGACCTCATTTGTGTCATTAAACTATTGAAAAATGTTTATTATGCGTTCTTGTTCATGATTCATTTCCCTTTATCTTTTTGTAGTTCATTTTTTTAAATACTGTGCCTGTAAATTTAGTTACCAAATTCGGAATAGTTGTAAAATTATCAAATGTCATCTATGTGTGCGACGGATACACACAACCAGTCGTATTCACGATGTAGACCTAAAAACATGCTGTTGTAAGATAACAAAACCGGTGAGTCCGCCCGCACTGAAATATATGAAACAGTGAATGTGTGTTAAAAATAAATCAATATTATTATTGTGGTTTTGCTCCTGTTCATCTTCATTAGTAGTCCAGATAACTTGGATGTTTAGGGGTAATCAGCAGCGCAGTCGAAGAAGGGGAAGCAGGCGACGGGCTCGGCGGCCGAGTGCTAGAGGACGTGGAGGTTCTCGCAGGATTTGGACTTGGAGTCGCGCGCCCAAACGCGACCAAGCAGACCACGAACCTGAAATGTTATGGTCACTGTAACAACCTGTAACTGTAATAATATGTAAGTTTCGCGATAGCCGAGTGGTTGGGTGGTCGGAATTTCTCGTCTTCCAGGTAAATCAATTTTAACAGTGGTAGAGTCACGCATCAGCTTTTATTGTTGCATGAATGGGCCGGCTCGACCGGGGAAGTACCACGACCTCACAGAATACCGGCGTGAAGTAGAAGTCTAACAAACTTCTGCATTTCGTCTGGTGAGTGCAGATAACCGGTGGCCCATACACCCCCTCCCCAATTTGAGTGCAGTGGTGGTGGTGCGTACAGTGGAATTAGTGCACGCATCTGTGGGAGGGAGGGTGGTGTGCACTTCTTCTCTTCGGACCATCAGCTTTTGTTGTTGCATGAATGGGCCGGCTCGACCGGGGAAGTACCACGACCTCACAGAATACCGGCGTGAAGTAGAAGTCTAACAAACTTCTGCATTTCGTCTGGTGAGTGCAGATAACCGGTGGCCCATACACCCCCCTCCCCCAATTCTGGGAGGTGGAGCACTCTAAGGGAGGCAACGCATCTGCTATGCCTCTGGTATTGCGGGTCTTCATGGGCGGTGGTAATCACTTACCATCACGTGAGCCACCTGCTCATTTGCCTCCCTTTTCTATAAAAAAAAATCAGTAGACCCTTAAAGTGACCTCGTGATAGAGTGATGCTTATCGCAGTATACCGTGCCCGTCGAACACTTCTAGTAGGGCGTGGGCCACCGTTTCCTCGTCCTCCATACACGCTAGATATAGAGGGCTGTCAAGTAACACCCAAACTAGACAGATGTTTGTTCACGATAGCCGAGTGGTTGGGTGTTCGGAATTTTTTTTTTTTCAAAACTTATGTCAAATTTACATAGTTGTCTAGGACGTTACGACGGCGATAGGCTCACAACCGGTCACGTTGTCCCATAAAAAAGGTAGAAGGTGGGTCAAAGGGGCTTAATTGTCTAGACCAAAAAAAACTAATGTATTGTTCCCACCTTCACGCTAGCTGAGAGACGAGTACGTTTCCTCGGAGTGGAAGCCGCTGATGGTGGCTCACCTTCAGCCGGTGATCGGGCGCGCCCTCGCGGCTTGCGTGGCCCACTGCGCTTTCTATAACAATATTAATAATATAAATACATGCATTGATAGGGACAGCATCATATACATCCCCAAAGTAAGCAGCTTTGTGTTATGGAATGAGAAACTACGAAAGCACCATAAACACCCAGACCCGAGAAAAAGTAGAAAAAGTATTTTGTACATTGACCCGAAAGGGAATCGAACTACCTCGGAGCTGACGACTCCAGGAAAACCGGTGTGTACTCCACATGTCCTCGGAGGTCGTAATGAGTCGTGATGAATCGTTATTTATGTATTTCGTAATACTGCGGTAGTCAGAACTCACATTTTACCGTCCTTTATTTGGGATCATGTAGACATATACACAGATAAATATTTATATATACATACATGACTCGATTACATCTTTTCATATTTTTCACACAAATGTTGGTCCTTATCTGAATTCGAGATCGTAACCCTTTGCTTCGAAGGCAGGGTCACCACCAACTATGCTCTCGGATCGTAACAGTCTTTTATTGAAATTATATCTCGATACTCTACACATTATAGTAGTTCATTCTAGTAGTTAATGTATTATTTTTTACATTTGAATTATAATAATTTAATAATAATAATCACAATGTATAATTTCGAATTTTTTATATAACGTTGGGCTTCTATAGAAGAATTACTCTTTGTGCTGTTTATTAACTTCCCATGGGAATTGAAAACCAAAGGGCAATATATCATTATATGTTAACTGATTGAAAACCAAAGCTTAAGCAACTTTAAACATTTTCCCGCTGTCAAGCAATAGGATCGTCATACATAATGAATTATTTATTATAAAATATATTTTTTTTATAGAAAAGGAGGCAAACGAGCAGGTGGCTCACATGATGGTTAGTGATCACCGCCGCCCATGAACATCTGCAATACAGGAAGAGCACATGCGTTGCTTTTCTCAAAGGCCAGCCTTTGAGAAAGGAATAGGCTCTTTTCTTGAACGTACCTAACATTCCATAGCATACTACATACATTATTTATTATACTTATAGTATATATGATAGATCGAAGGTGCGATACGCCGTAGAACCCATTTCATCACTTCGATGTCGTAAGAGGTGACGAAAAAAGTACGATGTAATGGCGTACGATAGATGGCGAGCCTACCATCTTGAATAATATCAGATCAAAAAATAAGTGGACTTCACTGAGCGATCGCGAATCCGCTTACCAGGCGTGGTGATTGAGGCAAATCTCACGGGAGAGGCTCTCCTGCAATGTACTTCAACAGGCACGTATGTATGATAGACAGATTTGAACACGGATAGAATGATTTCTCTTCATCTATGAATACTGTACAATTACGAAGTCCACACCTTAATAGTATAGTAATCAGAAATGATTGGACTTCTTAATTGTATAGTATTCTGAAAATAGTCCTGACCAAAATATTCAGAGAAAGCCCACAAACATTATTTGAAAATTTCTCTGGGCATCGACAACTTATACTGGGCAAGCAATACTTGAGACGCCTAAGTCAAATCCAATCAAATCATTTATTTATATTTAAGTACTCATAACATATATTACATCAATCGATCGTTATTTTATAAACTACCACCGTTTCGTAATGAGGTACCTCTAACAGACAAGAAATCGCGAAAGAAACTACATAGGTATTTTTTATAAAGGAAATAAAAATTTTAACACTAATTTAATTAGAAATGCATGGGAGCGATCAACTCATTCTAACTTCCTATCATTAATATATTCATTTATATTGTAATAACCCCTTTGTTTTCGCGCGTTGAATATGCGGAGGTAGCTCGTTCCACAAGCAAATGGATTTGACAGTAAAGGAGTGCTAAAAATATTTGGTCCGATCTGCGTGTGGAGCAAGAATCAGTTCTTCAGCTGATCGCAAAACTCAAAAAACAAGACTATCTGCTAGAGACGAGCGTATATTATAACCCACCTCACTCTCTCCGCATGCTGCTGCTTCAGACGGATCTGGGTCAGGAGACCGACGAGGAGTTCGTCCACGTTGTGGTTGATGCCCACTGAGGTCTCGATGAATTTGCACTCGTATGAGGTCGCAAGAGATTTGCCCTCTGTAAATAAGCATTACTTAAGTAACTTTGTTTTAATGTCTTCACGCATTTCCCAGGATAGGGTTAGCCAGAGCTCTAGACAATTTGATCCTTTCGACCCATATTGTAGTCACGGAGCCGAGTGGTTGGGCGATCGGAATTCGAGTCAAGAGACCCGAGTTCGATCCCAAGGCTCGTACCAATGGGTTTATTCAAAAACTTATGTACGATTTATATCGTTGGCTTGGATATAAAGACGACGAACAGCTCACCACCTGTCACGTTGTCCCAAAAATATCTTCGGTGGACGGTGGGTTGAAAGGATTTAATTGTCTATCCCCATATTGGGAATGACGTGAGGACCCACGTTAAATCTGCGTTTATTTTAGACAACGTGACAGGTGGAAAACTTTTCGCCGTATATTTTTGATATAAATAACTATAAATAAATGTGGATATAATGTTACATTGCTCCAATTACAAAGTAAGCAGCGAAAGCACTTGTATTATGGAATCAGAATCATTAAAGACTTTATAAACACCCATATCCGAAACATCACCATTCTCTTCCGATGCAACAAATAGTAGTTATAATTTTCGTCGTCTAATTTTTCTTTCTTTCCATTCATTTTCACAGGCAAAGAGGTCTCAGATCAAATGGTTAACAGCCTGACATGAGATGAGATGACAGTGATACTGTCTTAGTGTCCGAGCGAATAGTACGATATGCTTACATAGATACATATTTGCGTAGATAAATATTCACATATACATATAAACATTCATGATTGGAGCTCAAATATATATATCACACAAATGTTTGTCGCTAGCGGGATTCGAAGCCACAACCCTAAGAAACACAACTAAGGTACCACAGACAAATACAGACCACCAGAGACAATAAAGAAAAACTCATTTTCTACGTTGACACGTCCGGGAATCGAACCCGGGAACTCAGTGCGAGCGACACCATGAAAAGCGATGTATGAGCATACAGCTTCTTAGCCAGTGTCACAAGCTAAGCTGTCGTGAAGTTTATGTAAAATGTCGACAAACCATCAGTCGGCACGACCCGGGAGCGCGCGAGGTCCGCCTTGTTTCCGACAAGGATGACCGCGCGGCGGGCCGTGTGGCCAGCGGCCCACAGGGTCTGCAGCCGTCTCTCTGCCTCCGCCAAGCTACTGCGGTCAGCCGTCGAGTATACCACGCAGTAGCCATGCGCGCAGCCCTCGGACTGAGACAAAAATATAACAACAGGTTTATGTTTGATTAAGGTCGATGGTTCAGAGATTGAATGATCGGAATTCAATCCCCAAATGGTAGGCTCATACCAATAGTTTTTTTCAAAACTTATGTCACGGTCTACACGTAAAATTCCCCCCATACATATAACAGATTTAAAAATAAAAATGACTTTACGCCATTCCCAATACTGGTGTAGACCGTGACATAAGTTTTTAAAAAAAAAAAAAACTATTGGTACGAGCCCACCACCTGGGGATCGAACTCAGATCTCTTACCTCGAATTCTGGTCACCCAACCACATAGAAATTAAGATTTTTTATACCTCAATGGATAAACTAATAGCCTCATCGGTTAGAATGTAGGACTGAGAAACGCGTGTCGGAGATACAAGCCATGTCACGTCAGGACCTACTCCAGATACAATTTTAAGGTAAGTTGGAGGAACGTTCTATTAGAATATAGCATCTGCCGAGTGGTGAATTTGCCACCCCTTTCTTGGAATAAATTAATGAATGAATTATATGGTACAGGCTGTCTTATGTTTAGATTCAGTTCCACAAAAAACAAAAAGATATAATTCATGCTAAAATTATAACAAGAATGATAAATTAATACTTAAACACAATAGTCGTTAGTTTAATCAATATTTACAATGTCAACAATCCGTTTAAAAATTTGTTCAATGTAATAAGAGTAGTTTAATTCAAAATCTCAAAAAATAAGAAAATTAAATATAGTAATGTGATATTATTACAGCGTATATATAGAAGCGGTATGTGCGTTAAATAAATTTATAAAAATTGTATTAAATTATTAACATATAATTATTAAAATTGTTTTAAGTTAAAAAATAATAGTCGCAAATAAAAATAAAATAAAATATATATACAAATAAAATTGATGTTCATTATAATTTAAGTTCATTTAAGTAAAAAAAAAAAAATTCCTATTAACCGTCTGTAAAGGGTGGATTTAAATTTTTAACTGGGAGCTCTCTTATAAATTTGGGAATTTTACTATATACTGTGATTGCCATCATGAAGCAATTTTTCACATAATTTAATATATGAAAAAATATAGATATCTAGGTATTTTATTGGTCTCTGTATTTTGCTCTAGAATTTATATCATCTTGATGTCTATTAAAAAAAACTGTATTTTCTCTGACAAAACAGCCTAAATGAAAAATATAAAACCTAGCAAAGTTAGCAGCTTAAACTTATGAAACAGCAGTTTACAAGAAGCCTCTTTTAATATGGACATAATTACCCCATAAAAGAAGGCCATATCTTAAAACTGACTCTACGTAACCAAAATATGCAGTTAAAGACGTCTTTTGGCTCGCTGTTCTTCGCAGTCGTTTTAAGGCGAACACAAATCGATTCAGTTTCTTACATATGCTATCTACGTGAGCTTTCCAATTACAATGTTTGTCAAGTGTTATTCCTAGAAATTTTATTTCTGTTACTTTTTCTACGACTTCGTTGCGACATGTCAAAATATCCTCCAAAGAATTATCAATGCTATTGTAATTTTGAAAATTCATAAATTTAGTTTTTGATATGTTAGCTCGTAAATTATTCACTTCTTACCACTTACGGATAGTGTCAATTTCATATTCATCCTTTTTGTGCAGTGGCCTTACTAGGGGTACTTTTAGTTTATGGAAATATTCCCTCACTTAGCGATAGATTTGGATACATATTAAGCAGACCGATGATGGACATAAGCGTCTAAAAGCGTGTCTGTAAGCGTGCAAGGTCTCTGGTACTTCGATCGCCAATCTGCTTACCAAGAGTGGCAATTAAAGCGAATGCTCCGTAAGTGAGAAACCCACGTTCTGCAGTGGACTTTTACTAGACTTTAAGTAAGTAAGAGTAGATACATAAATTTATATTATGATGTAACATTATTTATCATGTAGTCACGATAGCCGAGTGGTTGAGAGTTCGGATTGGAATCAAAAGACCCGAGTTAGATCCCCAGGGGGTAGGCTCATACCAATAGTTTTTTTCAAAACTTATGTCACGGTCTACACGTAAAATTCCCCCCATACATATAACAGATTTAAAAATAAAAATGACTTTACGCCATTCCCAATACTGGTGTAGACCGTGACATAAGTTTTGAAAAAAAAAAAAAACTATTGGTACGAGCCCACCACCTGGGGATCGAACTCAGATCTCTTACCTCGAATTCTGGTCACCCAACCACATAGAAATTAAGATTTTTTATACCTCAATGGATAAACTAATGGCCTCATCGGTTAGAATGTAGGACTGAGAAACGCGTGTCGGAGATACAAGCCATGTCACGTCAGGACCTACTCCAGATACAATTTTAAGGTAAGTTGGAGGAACGTTCTATTAGAATATAGCATCTGCCGAGTGGTGAATTTGCCACCCCTTTCTTGGAATAAATTAATGAATGAATTATATGGTACAGGCTGTCTTATGTTTAGATTCAGTTCCACAGAAAACAAAAAGATATAATTCATGCTAAAATTATAACAAGAATGATAAATTAATACTTAAACACAATAGTCGTTAGTTTAATCAATATTTACAATGTCAACAATCTTTAAAAATTTGTTCAATGTAATAAGAGTAGTTTAATTCAAAATCTCAAAAAATAAGAAAATTAAATATAGTAATGTGATATTATTACAGCGTATATATAGTAGCGGTATGTGCGTTAAATAAATTTATAAAAATTGTATTAAATTATTAACATATAATTATTAAAATTGTTTTAAGTTAAAAAATAATAGTCGCAAATAAAAATAAAATAAAATATATATACAAATAAAATAGATGTTCATTATAATTTAAGTTCATTTAAGTCTAAAAAAAAAAATTCCCTATTAACCGTCTGTAAAGGGTGGATTTAAATTTTTTAACTGGGAGCTCTCTTATAAATTTGGGAATTTTACTATATACTGTGATTGCCATCATGAAGCAATTTTTCACATAATTTAATTCTATATCTAGGTATTTTTATTGATCTCTGTATTTTGCTCTAGAATTTATATCATCTTGATGTCTATTAAAAAAAACTGTATTTTCTCTGACAAAACAGCCTAAATGAAAAATATAAAAACCTAGCAAAGTTAACAGCTTAAACTTATGAAACAGCAGTTTACAAGAAGCCTCTTTTAATATGGACATAATTACCCCATAAAAGAAGGCCATATCTTAAAACTGACTCTACGTAACCAAAATATGCAGTTAAAGACGTCTTTTGGCTCGCTGTTCTTCGCAGTCGTTTTAAGGCGAACACAAATCGATTCAGTTTCTTACATATGCTATCTACGTGAGCTTTCCAATTACAATGTTTGTCAAGTGTTATTCCTAGAAATTTTATTTCTGTTACTCTTTCTACGACTTCGTTGCGACATGTCAAAATATCCTCCAAAGAATTATCAATGCTATTGTAATTTTGAAAATTCATAAATTTAGTTTTTGATATGTTAGCGCGTAAATTATTCACTTCTTACCACTTACGGATAGTGTCAATTTCATATTCATCCTTTTTGTGCAGTGGCCTTACTAGGGGTACTTTTAGTTTATTTGAAAATATTCCCTCACTTAGCGATAGATTTGGATACATATTAAGCAGACCGATGATGGACATAAGCGTCTAAAGTGCAAGGTCTCTGGTACTTCGATCGCCAATCTGCTTACCAAGAGTGGCAATTAAAGCGAATGCTCCGTAAGTGAGAAACCCACGTTCTGCAGTGGACTTTTACTAGACTTTAAGTAAGTAAGACTAGATACATAAATTTATATTATGATGTAACATTATTTATCATGTAGTCACGATAGCCGAGTGGTTGAGAGTTCGGATTGGAATCAAAAGACCCGAGTTAGATCCCCAGGAGGTAGGCTCGTACCAATGAGTATTTTTCAAAATTTATGTCCGTTTTGTATCCTTGGCTTGGACATAAAGATGGCCGTAAGGCACCTGTCGCGTTGTACTAGACCTCTGGATACCCCTGTAGTGTGGAATATGTGAGGATAAATTATTTTAAAATTTGTTATAAAAAGTACACCACGTCAAATCGTCGGGGTCAATTAAATACATGCCTTTGACATGTTTTAATTTCAATGAAATATAGTTAAATTCATTTCAAAGTTAACTTTGGCATCAAAGTGAAAAACGTTACCAATTTACGAAGCAAAATTGATTTTCTAAATAAACCTTTGCAGGCAATTTCTTGAGCTAGCATTCTGTCGACGTATTCGATCATGTTCTAACGTGTTTTTGATAGGTTCGTTTACATATATAGAGCTCTCTTTAATTCTGAATGTGTTTTGTAATTTTTATTCTATAATAACCAAAAAACAATTTGTTATCTTTAACTTCTTTGAAGTGACTCGAGTAAATATATATATACATATATATATATATATATATCTATGGTTCTGCCTATGGCGCAGACGACTATCAAGAGTGATTAAATGTCAAAAGTGATTTTCGCCGCAGTTTGTAGACGTGTTGAAATCAACTTAAAAGATGTTACAAGCGACATCAAGATTGTGGTTGCCTCCTTGTTAAGCAGAATAAACTGGCAGAAGGAGCAACACTGTTACAGTTTAAACATATTAAAGGTTTATATTAAAAGAGAAAAGATAGACGACCCGAAAGCAGGGTTGGGTGTGACCCTGCTTTCGATGCTAAAGGTATCTGGTAGATTCACGCTCGGGCAAATATCATTCATATTGTGCTTGTGCTCGAGTCATGAATATTTATATGTATATATATATATCTATGGTTCTGCCTATGGCGCAGACGACTATCAAGAGTGATTAAATGTCAAAAGTGATTTTCGCCGCAGTTTGTATTGTTGTTGTGTTGAAATCAACTTAAAAGATGTTACAAGCGACATCAAGATTGTGGTTGCCTCCCTTGTTAAGCAGAATAAACTGGCAGAAGGAGCAACACTGTTACAGTTTAAACATATCAAAGGTTTATATTAAAAGAGAAAAGATAGACGACCCGAAAGCAGGGTTGGGTGTGACCCTGCTTTCGATGCTAAAGGTATCTGGTAGATTCACGCTCGGGCAAATATCATTCATATTGTGCTTGTGCTCGAGTCATGAATATTTATATGTATATATATATATACATATATATATATCTATATATATATATATATATATATCTATATATATATATCTATATATATATATACATATATATATATATATCTATGGTTCTGCCTATGGCGCAGACGACTATCAAGAGTGATTAAATGTCAAAAGTGATTTTCGCCGCAGTTTGTAGACGAGTTGAAATCAACTTAAAAGATGTTACAAGCGACATCAAGATTGTGGTTGCCTCCCTTGTTAAGCAGAATAAACTGGCAGAAGGAGCAACACTGTTACAGTTTAAACATATTAAAGGTTTATATTAAAAGAGAAAAAGATAGACGACCCGAAAGCAGGGTTGGGTGTGACCCTGCTTTCGATGCTAAAGGTATCTGGTAGATTCACGCTCGGGCAAATATCATTCATATTGTGCTTGTGCTCGAGTCATGAATATTTATATGTATATATATATATCTATGGTTCTGCCTATGGCGCAGACGACTATCAAGAGTGATTAAATGTCAAAAGTGATTTTCGCCGCAGTTTGTATTGTTGTTGTGTTGAAATCAACTTAAAAGATGTTACAAGCGACATCAAGATTGTGGTTGCCTCCCTTGTTAAGCAGAATAAACTGGCAGAAGGAGCAACACTGTTACAGTTTAAACATATCAAAGGTTTATATTAAAAGAGAAAAGATAGACGACCCGAAAGCAGGGTTGGGTGTGACCCTGCTTTCGATGCTAAAGGTATCTGGTAGATTCACGCTCGGGCAAATATCATTCATATTGTGCTTGTGCTCGAGTCATGAATATTTATATGTATATATATATATCTATGGTTCTGCCTATGGCGCAGACGACTATCAAGAGTGATTAAATGTCAAAAGTGATTTTCGCCGCAGTTTGTAGACGAGTTGAAATCAACTTAAAAGATGTTACAAGCGACATCAAGATTGTGGTTGCCTCCCTTGTTAAGCAGAATAAACTGGCAGAAGGAGCAACACTGTTACAGTTTAAACATATCAAAGGTTTATATTAAAAGAGAAAAAGATAGACGACCCGAAAGCAGGGTTGGGTGTGACCCTGCTTTCGATGCTAAAGGTATCTGGTAGATTCACGCTCGGGCAAATATCATTCATATTGTGCTTGTGCTCGAGTCATGAATATTTATATGTATATATGAATTTTTATCAGTAGATATCGGTGTCTCAACACAAATCAGCTTCGGTGAAAAGTGGATCAAAAGGAGTACGTTGTTTGGACCTCTGCATACCTCAGAATGTGAAATTGCGTGAAGATAAAAAACAGATAGACACTTTTCTCTAATTAAATTTTAAATCGTCCGCTCTTAAAAGCCCTTACGACCATTCAATCTTACGTAATGAACGCGCCTTATTGCCTTTAACGAGCTTTCAGTGAATGATTCCAAAAGTATTAATGGGTTTTCCGAGGCATGTAAACTTTTTGATAGCGCTTAATACAGCCTTTACTGGCGTAATTGAAATATGACGGTACAGAGTAATGGAATTAGGAGATAGATAGAGTAATGATTTGCCGGCATGCTCTGTAGGTGTGAGGGCTGTGAAGCATAACGGCCTGTAAGCTTCACAGCACTTACACCTACCGGAGGGTTTGTCGTAAGCGCTGCGTTTGGCAAGCGGAGAAGTGATTGCAGTACCAGACGCTTCGTACCTATTGTGTCTTACTTGTTTCTTTTTATTTAATTAGCTATTTTTAGGTATTTTTTTAATTAATCAATTTATTTATGGAAAACCAACAGCTTATTTCTTACTTAAATAGTCAAACAATATAACAAAATAACTTGATTCAAAGAATAAATTTATGACATGTCATTGTAGAATCGTGCTTAGTGGCGTTCTTTGCCGGGGTCAGCCTTTGCTGTATACCAGTGGTCATATGACACACAGTGGTTTTTTGATGATTATTTAAATTAATTAGTAGCAGACTAAAAGTAAACCCCTTGAGGCCCTATCTTAAACTTTCTTAGAGAGAGATTAAGGCCTCTCGCCTTCGCCTCTTTAATAATAAATAAATAAATATCTTCCCGCCATTCCCAACACTGTGGTAGACAGAGGTCTAGCCAATTGAGTCCTTTCGACCTACCTTCCATCCAAGACATTTTTAGGAACAACTCAGCTATGGTGACGGCTTCTTTAATGATTATAATAATAGGCCCTGACACCTGAAATGTAATCATCTTGTGTGTCTAAGAGCGAAACAAAAGACACGAAAAACTTACGATCATATGCTCTGGTGGGGAATCTAGGAACGTGATCTCCGATTCTTCTCCCGCTAGGAGGACACAGACAGACCTTTCTCCGGACTCATCATCTGTGGACAAAAATAATATTCATCATAGATGTACAACAGAATTTCTTTATCTATAAAAAAATATCTTCACGCAATTCCCAATACAGGGGTAGACAGAGGTAAAGTCTAGACAATTAAGTCCCTTTGACCCACCTTCCACCGAAGATATTTTCGGGACAACGTGGCAGGTGGTGAGCCCGTCGCCGCCTTTATGTCCAAGCCAACGATGAAATTCGTACATAAGTTTTTGAAAAACTCATTGGTACTGCCACCTGGGGATCGAACTCGGGTCTCTCGACTCGAAATTCCGACCACCCAACAACTCGGCTGTCGTGACTTATACTTTTTTATCTATGAGTCTTTAATTAAAAGGTTGGAGTTACACTTCATAAATGTTTGAAGTAGTCACTTAAAATAAAGTAGATACTCATTAGCGATATTGAGATTTGAAAAGAAAAGTGACGGAAACGGTTATAATAAATTATAAAAGGAATAAAGCCAGAGACGAAGAGTGCAACAATGAACTACTATCTTGACGACCTCCATCCGTCGAATCAGTCGCGGGTTCGATTCCCGGACGGGATAATGTTGAAAACTACTTTCATACATTTTTTCGGGTCTGGGTGTTTGTGGTACTTTTTTTGTTTCCGATTCCATAATACAAGTGTACAGGATTTATTTAACTAACTAAATACATACATTGATAAGGACAACATCACACACATTACACTGATTACAAGGTGAGCAGCTAAAGCTGCTACTTTTAGCCACTTAATTTGGGATCAGAGTAATGTATGTGATGTGAAAGTATGTGTAGAAAATGCCCCACAAATAAGATATTATCTATGAATATAGAATGTATTTGTATTTTCTATGTATGATATCCCGTCTGAACTGCACGAGAGGTTCTTTTTCTTAAATATTACTGTATAAAAAAGGATATGTCTCTTATTTAATTCTTTCAATAAAACGACATCGTCATTATTTGCTTATAGCTTGTAATTCTATAATGAGATTTTTAATAGACTCAGACGTTACTTAGCGGAAATTCATTATCATTCTTTGATTTGATTCTCGAAGATTTATTGTTTAAGATTTTAAATATTAATTTGCAACACTTTGCATGCAAAAGCAGTAAATGGTTTGAAGCAATGAGAGTATTGTTCTTCTTCTCCCTCTCTCTGATATCATACGCGTTCAATTGTGACCTCTTACCTATACTGGTGTCGTAGGCATGTAAATACTCGGAAGTCATGAACTGCCCGATGAGACTGGACTTGCCCACTCCGGGTGCACCCAATACCAACACTCGGTACGCGCTGAGGCCAGCTGATGAGTCCCTGTACATGCAGAACATTGCCGTTAAAAATAGAAACTTTCTAAAACACGTTAGTCGAGAAAAGACCGGGCCAGCACCACGATCTTCAAGAATACTGGCGTGTGGTACAAGCATCTTGGACTTCGGCAGTTCGAACAGTGTACCAGAGGCTCAACTCTATCTCTCTCCCTTCCTACTCCACCCGTTCCTTTAGAATTATTCTTTTCCAAATTAGGAAGGCATATGCATCTGCTCTAGTTTTACGAATCTACAGGGCGATCTGATCCGATTGTTTGTTTGTTACCTTTTTTATTTAACGTCTATGTTTACGGTATTTTTAATAACTAAGCGACTAAGAAAAGTTCGTACCCAGTGTAGTTATGGCGTAAGAATATGCCCGTATTTCTTCCTGTGGTAGTCTTAAGATGTGATAAAGGGAAAATTGGAAATGCAATTGATTACCGACAGATGGCGATGGTTGTCCCGCAATTTAATAAAATTATATTCCAAATTACCTCGAAGATACCAGCCTTATTCTGATACTGTGGTTTCCAATCAACGTTTTAACCAATCGGCGTTTATGACAAGTCCCATATGCGAGAGGCCTGCAGTGGACTTTTACAGGCCATTGAAATAAACCGGCTGACAGTGAATAACTATATGATGGGCAGCACTGTTTAAGGTATAAGGTATTTGTAGCTATCATCGTTAATCCGCTTGCCAAGCATGGCAATTACGGAAATGCTTCATTGGGAGAGATCTTTGTTCTGCAGTGGACCTTTAGTGCCCGCTATGTATATTTGTGTTCACGAAGAGAATTTTGAATACCTGGACGAGGCTAAGGAGCAAGGAGCGGAGGCTCTAGTCGCTGCTTCAGTGCTGGAAGCGCTGGACGCGACAGACGTGTTGGACCTGGAACGTCTGGAGCGTAGAGAGTCTCCACGGTTCACCACTCCCTTGCCTGCAATAAAAGTTACTATTAAGCAAATTTGAAGGAAATATCCAGTTATTGGAAAGACGCAAGTTTTCTTAAGCCACGTTTATATTATGGTATACGTTAATCGGACCATTAACAGGCTTCTGCCTATCCTTTATGTGATACCATAGATCCTAAACCCCAAACTAAATAAATATTTTTTTATTTTACCTTAAGTCCCAATTTTAATTTATAAATAAATAATAAAATAAACAATTAAATATCTTCACGCAATTCCCAATACAGGGGTAGACAGAGGTCTAGCCTAGACAATTAAGTCCCTTCGACCCACCTTCCACCGAAGATTTTATCGGGACAACGTGACAGGTGGTGAGCCCGTCGCCGTCTTTATATCCAAGCCATCAATAAAATTCGTACATAAGTTTTGAAAAACCCATTGGTAAGAGCCTGCCATCTGGGGATCGTACTCGGGTCTCTCGACCTTAGGTCTTGCGACCACCCAACCACACGGCTATCGTGACTTTAATAAGAAGAAACTTTAATTCAATATGATAATTCTCTCACTGATATTACGTCCTGCTATTTGAGTAACCATCTTAATAATATTATTACTGATAATTACGACAGTAAAGCAGTAGTACACAAATAAAGAAATCTTACCAGTAATACTGAAATGTCTAAGACGATAATATTCCTCCTCCACGCCCGTGTTAGGCATGGACGCCACGCGAGCACGCTGCTGAGGAAGGCCAAGCAACTGCCTCTCGCCCGTTCTAGAACGAGCAGCTTTAACCGATTGTGAGCGAGAGTGGTGAGGGCTGCCGTACCTACATAATTCATTAAATGTTAAATTTCTGGGCTTTTATTAAAAGAAAAATTTCATTTTTTATTAAATTAAAGAGAAAAAATGTTTTAAATTTCAACTGACTCGGGCGGTGTTAGAACACGCGACCTTTGCCGTACCATGCTAACGCTCTTACCTTTGAGCCACCGTGTCTTACACGCATAAGTTCAAATTTTAAATCTCTTTCTTGATTTATGCCTGTTTTTGGCATCAACGCCATCTACTGTTATTTTTGCAAATTATTTTTGCAGCTTAATATTCATGACGTTTCAGCCAGGAAATTTTTAAATATTACACAATATTTTATTGATTTTAAAGCATACACACACAACAGTATACAGTTACACTTACAGTACAGTAGTTACAGTTACAGTACAGTAATTAGTAACTATAATCTACAATAATCGTACAGCCATTCTCCTTCTGGAGTTGTACTCTAATTAGTACTTTGGCTGCATTTTCACATTAAATGGTTAGACTTAACCGTTTAGGGAGAAAAGAACCAGCCAGCAGCCAGCATAAAGGTAGGCAACACATCTGTTGCTTCTTCATCTTCTTGTTTACAGCTTATCAAGAGTCCGCTGCTGAACAAAACTTACTGTTACTTACCAACAAGTAAATCAATGGTTCGATTGTCCTCTACATATGGATGTATGGGATGTTTTTATGGAAAAATGTAAATTATGTTGTGATTTCGATCCTTAGGTGGCAGGTTCGTACAAATAGGGTTTTCAAAAACTTAGGTACGATTTACAATCGTTATCTTTGAAATGAAGACGGCGACAGGCTTACCTCCTATCACTTTTCAAAAAAAAGAAAGTGAAAGATGGGTTGTTGTAATTGTAAACCTCTGCCTACCCCAGTATAGGGGATGGCGTGAAGATATTTTAACACAAAATATCTTACCTTTTATCAAATTCGTGCAGGTCTTCCGAGGTAAACTGACTGGTCACATCAAGCAGTTGCTGTATGTGATCGCTGCAGACTCTGCTTTTGCGTCTTCCGCCATCATCGCCGTCGCGGACAAGTATTGTCGAGCAACCGCCGTAGTCCAGAGACAACGACGGCTGCTGCACCACGATCGTAGTGCGTCCAGCTGGTATCGTGGTCGTTGCTGAGTCCAGGGGATTCGCGGTTACGTGGACTTGGGCAGCTGTGGGGGCACGGAAACTAAAATTAATTATCCACACTGCAAAGTTGTGGGAGCTGTTTTGGTCGTAATACGATATACGAGTCGTTGGGTGATCCATGGGGTTTTTATAAAACGAATGAACAGTTTATATACTTTGCTTGGACATATGGACGGCCACAGGTTCACCACTGATACGTTAAGCCAAAAAATGTTTTCGGTGGAAGATGGGTCGAAAGGACTTAATTGTCTAGACCTCTGTTTGCTCCAGTATATATATCTTTTTTATGTTTTAGTTTGAAGGTGGTGTGTGGAAGAGAGATAAATACTCACCAGTAGATTGTCTTCGAGAAGATGGAGGTGGAACTGAATGCTGATGTGCCGATGAACGTCTTCTAGCAGTTGTGAAAACCTCAGTGCCTTCAAGTTGTCTTCTTAATTTGGCAACCTCATCCTTGTAGTATTCCTGTTTGTCTATCTTCTGTTTATTCTTAACTCTTGGCTCGCTTCCTCGCCTCTTTGGTGGTTCGGGCTCAAATATGAAATGTGTTTCATATTTAGTTTGGCTCGCTTTTGGACTTTTCGGTGGTTCTAATTTGGGGTCGAAAGGGATTTGTATTGAAGTGGACGGGCCGCTCGGCTGGCTGACTTGAATTTTATTTCTAGATTTGGCTTCGGTTCTTTTTGGTTCCGGGAGTGGCACGTCGAAAACGAATCTTGCTGGACCAGGCCTGGGTGATTCCATCACATCGGTTGCCGATTGGGGCTTGGTATAAGCTGGCGAGTCTATATCGCAGCTGTTTTGTGGCCGATGATAATGGGGAGGAGCTGTGCTTGGTGGGTTTGAATGCTGTACTGGAGTGGGGTCCGCATCGATGAGGCTTGGGGGCTGGGGTTGGACTTCGGGTGGATCTGGCTCCGCGTCCATGGAATCATCGGTACCGGTGACGGAGGTGAGAGCGGTTGCCGCGGAGTCCGTACTGGTATTGATAGTCTTATCAGAAGTGGTACTGCTCCCCATGACCACCACCTGCTGGGAATAAATAAAACTATTTAGTTCTGAATCATACATTTAAATTAGTAATGAAATAAATTAATTAAGTATTTAATAAGTATTAGATACTTAACTTCGCCAATAAGTAATTAATAAGTAATTAAGAATTAACTACGTCAGTTTTCGTATTTGGTGGTAATAATTAAATCCCGACCAGCCTTTGTGAAGTTTTCAATTTGTTTGTGTCAATTATTTCACGTTAAAAATTCTCTATTCCTTTTTATATCCTATTACAATATAAATAAATAAATAAATATCTTCACGCAATTCTCAATACAGGGGTGGACAGAGGTTAAGTCTAGACAATTAAGTCAACGAACAGGTGGTGAGCCCGACGCCGTCTATATGTCCAAGCCAATAATGTAATTCGTACATAAGTTTTTGAAAAACCCATTGGTACGAGCCGGCCACCTGGAGATCTAAAACGGGTCTCATGACTCGAAATTCCGACCACCCAACCACTCGGCTATCGTGACTTTTTTAATATTATTACTAATATATATTTATTAATCATCATCATCTTCATCATCATCATAACAGTCTATCCGAAGTCCACTGCTGAAAAAACCTCGACGTGCATGTATGAAGAAAATGCTGAATCTGAAAGAAGCGAAAGAGGTATGTAAGGATTGTGACATTTGGCGATCTGTTCTCTCTGGCTACCCCGTTAGGGACTGTGCGTGAAGATAAGTAAGTAAGTAAGCTTCGCGTCATTATTCCAGTGCAATTTTGGTATTGGAAAGTGCGTGATCCAATTTTATCAACTTCTTTGTTGGAGACGTTAAAGTGAACCTAATAAAGTCTTTTTGATGACCTCAGTGGATATTTAGTGTACACACCGGTTTTCACGGACGGGTTAGTAGAAAACCACTTTTGCATTGTCTCGGTTCTGGATGTTTGTGGTACCTTCATTGTTTCTGATTTCGTAACGCAAGTAATTAAGGTACTTACATTGGGTTTAGAGTAATGTACGTGAAATCCTCTGCGGTGTACATACAAGTATTTGTTTACATATTTTATAGTTATGTTCGTAATATAACGGAAAAATTCTTGCACTACTATATAATTTATATACTATTAAAGTCCGCTGCTGGACCTAGGCCTCTCCCATAGGGAGGATTTGCTATAATCGCCACGTTAGGCAAACGGATTGGCGATCGCAGAACCAGACCACACGCACCTCAGACGCTGCTGCCCATCTTCGGTCTGATAATTTTTACCAGATATTTTTAGAATTGGTTATCCCGCCATCTATCGGTTGCCATAACGTTATTCAAGGCTGTTTCCCATAGTCGCCTCTTACGACATCCTTGGGAAAAAAGGGACTGGTAATATTTTTCCACCATTACCACACGGAAATCGTAACCGACTGATGACGTGATCAGATTTCGAGTCGCGAGACCCGAGTTTAATCCTAAGATAGCTACCAATGAGTTTTTTCAAAAGATTATGTAAAATTTATATCGTAGGCGTGGACTTAAAGACGAGCTGACCACCTGTCACGCTATCCCAAAAAAAGGTCTTCGTAGGAAGGTGGGTCGTCCTTTATTTGTTTGGTACTCTTTCTTCCAGCTTCCTCTGAATTTCAGCTCAATGTTCGTGACTTTGCAGCCACGAATTTAATAAGACAACGTCAACTTATTTATTGTACAATTTTTATTGATTTTGAAGCACCTTAGACAATATTATTGATAACCGATGGATGCCGGTTCAGCCACCGCGTAAAAATACCTTACTTACACAACATTATATTATAGCAAACCCTCTCTTAGGGATGGGCCGAAGTACAGCAGTGGACTTTACAGGCCGTTACGTGTTTATTTTGACGACCTCCGTTGACCAGTGGTACACACTGGTTTTCATGTTGTCGCTAGCTTTGCGGTCCCGAGTTCGATTCATCGGTCGGGTCAATATACAAAACACTTTTTTTACATTGTCTCGGATCTGGGTGTTAGTAGTACCTTCGTTGTTTCTGATTATACAATACAAGTGTTTAAACTGCTTGTTTAGATTTATAAGAGCGATGTATGTGATGTTGTTATACAAGAGAAGAGATAGATATAGATCTATCTGTATATATCTACATAGGATCTAATATATATAATTATTTTAATTAAGAAGCAAAAGTAACATTTCATTTTACAACCCGCTTCAAAATAAAAAGCCTGTATCTGCTTTGTTTTTACTTTTACGAGGCATTAAAACGAGACAAAACATTTAGGCCGCACTTTGGTAAATAGCATTTGAAGTCACTAAATTTTATTGTTATTAACACAGTTTCTTCTCTGCATTACTTACACACTGAACTATAAAAATTCACGATAGCCGAATGATCGGACTTCGAGTCAAGATACCGTAGTTTAATCCCCAAGTGGAAGGCACGTACCCAATGGGTTTTTTGAAACTTATGTACGATTTATGCCTTTGGCTTGGACATAAAGACGGCGACGGTTTCACCACCTGTGACGTTGTCCCAAAAGTCATCTTCCTACCCTCTGTCTACCCCTATATTGGAAAAGGCTTAAAGATGTTTATTTATTATCTTGAATTAGCTTCTCACCCTGGCTTTGTCCGCGTGGTCTGTTGATGAGAAAGTAACCTAAGTTCGTCACCAGGCTTCAGACTACCCATATCAAATTTCATCATAAACGGCTCAGCAGATTAGCCGTGAAACATACATTCACACAGATAAAGTCAGGTAAGGATTACGGAAGTCACAAATAATACATGTTAATATGAATTAGCTAAATACTCTAAAATGTGCATCGAAAAAATACGAAATTAAACAAATATAGGTTTAAAATTCGGGATCCTTCCACATAAAAAGTACATATATAGAAAATTTCGCAATATTGTATATATATATAATATTGCGAAATTTTCTGTAGAACTATTTAAGCCAGGATTAAAGTCACGATAGCCGAGTGGTTGGGTGGTCGGAGTTTCGAGTCAAGAGACCCAAGTTCGATCCCCAGATGTGCTCGAAAGAATGGGTTTTTCTAAAACTTATGTACGAATTATATCGTTGGTTTGGACATAAAGATGGCGACGGGCTCACCACCTGTCACGTTGTCCCGAAAATATCTTCGGTGGAAGGTGAGTCGAAGGGACTTATTTGTCTACACTAGACCTATGTCTACCTCTGTATTGGGAATTGCGTGAAGATATTTATTTATTTATTTTTATAATCTTCGTGTAAGTCCAATGGTGTAGGCAACGCACGCCAAGATAAATTTCAGAAAGCAAGAAATATTCCGGTTTTCTTGATACTTATTGTAACATTATGGCCAAATTACATAAACTCTTTATAAATTGTTGCCTATGTGTAATTCTGACATCAGAATATATAATAAATAAGCTATATTACTGCAAAGTTGTACTAAATAAGTTGTTGTAATAATAAGTTGTAATAAATCCATTAGGTAGTTTATGAGTAAAAGAGTAACAAACATTCATCAATGCTCACAAACTTTAATTAGTATTATAGTATATTTGACTAGTATTATATAGCATTTAAATAGTAGCAAAGTACTAAAAGCTAGGAAGTAGGACAGCATAGGATACAGACATTGCTGGATACAGAGCTCTCTCGAATGAATGGATTCGCTTTAACTCCATGCTTGGCAAGCGGATTACCGATCGTGGTGTCAGACACGTTATATCTTAGACGCTGCCTGTCATGTGCCTTTTGGTCTTACATACCCTTATTTAAATGTCTGTAAAAATCCGCTCTATGACTGGTTTCTCCCAGAAGGAGTCGTTAGTTTTAAATTTTAATATTTATTTAGTTAATTACTTTAATTTAACTAAAGGTTGTTTTAAATTTCATATTTAATTATAAAGTAATTTTATATTTTATTTTACATTAAATGATAATTTTATTTTAAAGTTATATAATAAATGATAAATTTAATTAAGCTCTGTAATTAGTATTTTACGGCATAGAAATTTAATAAGTTCAGAACAGTGATTAAACACTAAAGAAGTTTGTTAATGAAAGTAATTACACCGTACAGAGTAACTCTACTTAGAGTGTGCAAATTAATAATCATTAACTAATTAAGTCACGATAGTCTAGTGGTTGGGTGATTGGAATTCGAATCAAGAGACCCGAATTTGATCCCCAAGGGTCGTAATGGTTTTTTTCTTCAAAAACTCTGTACGGTTTATATCGTTGGCTTGGAAAAAAAACGGCGACGGGCTTACCACCTGTCATATTGTCCTAAAAATATCTTCGGTGGAAGATGGGTCGAAAGGACTTAATTGTCTAGATCTCTGTCTACACCTGTATCGGGAATGGCGTGAAAATATTTATAGGAATAAAAGGATAAGTTTAATACAAAAAGATTTATATTACAAACATTTTACTCATTACTAATTATGCTTCTCCGTCTAATACTACATCCCGCACCATAGACCCTGGTGCTCTTCGGCTGCTAGATTGGTATTATTGTAGATTACAATAATACCAGACCAAATCAAGTTTTATCCGGCATCAGTATCTAGCCATTATACGTTTACGACACCCACGGGAAGTACAGGGGTAATTTATTTGTGTTTGAGTGGCGTTTCAGTTTTTCCAGGTGTCTGCAGCTCTAAGGTGTCGGGTTCTATTCCCGGAGGGGTCGATGTAGAAAACCACTTTCTCTATATTGTCTCCGGTCTGTGGGTTTATAGAGCTTTCGTTGTTTCCGATTCCATAACGCGTGAGCTATAGCTACTTTGGTGTCAGAGCAATGTATGTGATGTTGTATTTATATTATTTTGCTGATATTACACGGCAGCAAGGACAAAACTTAATAAACGCCAGTTTTATTCGAAGTTCAATTGGTTTGTTTGTAGAATTTCTTACTTATAAAGAAAAAATACATATAATATAAAATATCTTCACGCAATTCCCAATACAGGGGTAGACAGAGGTCTAGTCTAGACTATTAAGTCCCTTCGACCCACCTTCCACCGAAGATATTTTCGGGACAACGTGACAGGTGGTGAGCCCGTCGCCGTCTTTATGTCCAAGCCAACGATATAATTCGTGCATAAGTTTTTAAAAAACCCATTGGTACGAGCCTGCCACCTGGGGATCGAACTCGGGTTTCTCGACTCGAAAGTCCGACCATCCAACCACTCGGCTATCATGACTTTTTACTTATAAAGAACATAAGTTTAATTACAATTAGGTAACAATACTGTAGCTAGATGATGATAGCAGTAGCTAGTTTTAAATAGATGTTTCATAAATATTACTGTTTCTTCTCCGTTAGAAGAACATCATTACGAAACGGTTCATTACGGTTTCATCATCATTACGGTTAAAAAATTACTATCGGTAAGCGAATGTACATTCTTACGAGTATGTCAGGTAATAAATGATTTAACGTGATCGCCAATCCGATCGCCAAGCGTGACGGTTATCATGAATCCCTTTTCCGGTAGAATCCAAGGAAGTCACAGTAGCCGAGTGGTTGGATGGTCGGACTTTCGAGTCGAGAAACCCGAGTTCGATCCCCAGGTAGCAGTACCAATGAGTTTTTAAAAAAAAAAAATTATGTACGAATTACATCGTTGGCTTGGACATAAAGACGGCGACGGGCTCACCACCTATCACGTTGTCCCGAAAATATCTTCCGTGGAATGTGGGGCAAAGGGACTTAATTGTCTAGACTAGACCTCTGTCTACCCCTGTATTGGGAATTGCGTGAAGAATCCAAGGTCCTGCGGTTCTATAGAGCGAAATTTACTACTTATTTTATATTAATTACGACGTCAATAGCTTTTTAAGTCTGCTTAAAAAGTGTGTGCTTTCGTATAGCTCGAGTTGCACTGGACATAAAGCGTATTACGTGTTCCAATTTCAATTTAAAATGGGTGTTTTTAATGGACGTTGGCATATAAAAGTATAAATAACCTGTTGAAATAAGAATAACAAATTAATATCGTAATTCTAGGGTATAGAGGTACAGAGAAATAAGCTCTTTCGACCCACATATCACCGAAGGAATTTTTGGCACAACCTGAGAGGACGTGAGCCTGCCGTCGTCTTTGTGTTCAAGCCAACGATATAAATTGTATATAAGTAATTGTATATGTATATAAGAAAAATTTGACGTCTGTCAAAGTGTCAAGAGCTAAGTAAATTTATTTTAATATTTTTACTATTTTTAGGTTTTAAAATTATCGTAAAATGTTGACAAAATTTAAATAAATGTGATATTAAAAGGTTTTATGATTTCAGATACATTTTTGTCAATCGTGGTAATATTGTATTTCGGAGCTTGTCAACTGTCAAGGAATAAGTATATTTCTTAAATATTTGGAAAAACCTGGGAAGTATTTTAATATTCATGTAATATTCAATAATTATGTCTGTATTTCAAATATTACATTTACTTTTAGTGCGCTGTACGGAAGCCTACATCTGATCAAAGGTCTACACTCTGTGGTCCGTCCTAACTGATTGGAAGCGACGCAGCAGAACTTAGCAACTTTAAGTTTATTTAAGATATAATAATTATTTTATGAATATCGCTCCTACCAACTCTCAACCGGAATTCCTACAATGTCGAAATTGTTCGGACGGTAGGCTTTTAAAGGTAAAAGAGGTTTAAATATACATATTAGACGTTGTCATCTACAGTCAATTTCGGTTTCACAATCAGAGATATTAATCAAACCAATTTTCAAAATTTTTCGGACCAAATTCATTATTACCACCGTAATGTACCAATACTTAGGAGGATTCCTAGAGGTGCGAGGATGCAGCTAGCTAAAGCAAAAATTATTTTACTTTGCATATTTTCATTTTCATTTTGACAAAACGGGACGTAAGTCAATTACGTCCCAGCTTAAAAACAATTCTTTTCAAAATTTTGATTCACTGATTGATACATCCATAGCTCCAAGACCACACAATTTTGATTTAAAGAAAGTTGTCGAGTCTAAAGTTATGGATGGTGATTTAAAAACGCATCGCGTATTTTATTTTCAGACGATATCCTGGCGCCTCACAATGCGGACACCCTTGAAAGCTTACATAAGAAGCATCCTAAGGCCAATTCCTCCTTGCTTCTACCGTCGCCTCCTGATCCTTCTTATCAGCCATTACAAGTTTCAGAAAAGATACTTTAGAGGCAATTATGTCTTTCTCAAATGGCTCTGCCGGCGGCATTGACGGAATTACGCCTCAACATCTGAAAGATCTTGTAAGCGCGTCCGCCGGTGACGCCGGCCGAATTCTTTGGGCGACATAAGAAAATTAAGTAATTTTATGCTTTCTGGCAATGTAAATCGAAATTTTGTTAAAATCATATATGGAGCAAGGTTATGTGCCTTTAAAAAAAAAGATAATGGTATCCGCCCTATAGCTGTTGGTTCCACTTTTAGACGTTTAACTTCTAAATTAGCATGTAAGCACATAACCTCCGATCTAAAGTCAAAATTTCAACCTATTCAGTTAGGCTTCGGTAGCAGAGGAGGTTGTGAGGCAGCTGTACATTCAGTGCGTACTTTTTTAACGAATTGACAAACAGATGTTCTCTTGAAAGTTGACCTTAGGAATGCCTTTAACATCCTCGACAGATCAACCCTGCTGAAGGAGGTTGCGAAACATACCCCGGAAATTTACCATTACATTTGGCAATGTTACAGTCAAAAGTCTAATTTATTTTACGAAAATCATTTAATTGACTCAGCCGTCGGAGTTCAGCAGGGTGAT
Source organism: Sericinus montela (assembly GCA_029286605.1). Classification (NCBI taxonomy): domain Eukaryota; kingdom Metazoa; phylum Arthropoda; class Insecta; order Lepidoptera; family Papilionidae; genus Sericinus; species Sericinus montela. Next base: position 265,046 of record JAGSMR010000024.1, on the reverse strand, counting down.
CCACTGGGCCCAGCATTGTTTAGTTTGGAAAATCAACCGATTATTTCAAAGTTGAAATCCAAACTCAATGTTTGTTACCTAGATGACGGAACCCTAGGAGGAAAGCCAGATGACGTGCAAAATGACCTTCAAAAAATTATTCAAAATTTTGAAAACATTGGCCTTGAATTAAATAATACTAAATGTGAACTTTTCATTCCTGACAGTTTGTCTTCTCATAGGCACAGTTTGTTTCAAAATTTTAACAATATATCTCCTGGCATTAAAGTAACTGAGGCGGATTCTCTTTACCTCCTTGGAGCGCCGTTATTTATAGAGAGTATGAAACCTTTTTTGAAAGTAAAATTTGATCAATTTTTAGAACATGTTAATAAACTGTATATTCTAAATTCTCATGTAGCGCTTACTATTTTAAAATATTGCGTTCTTGTTCCTAAATTTACTTATTTATGCTCGAGTCCAGCATGGAAATGTTCTGATTTTTAAAACAAATTGACCTTAATCTCAAAATAGCTTTGGAAAAATTCTAAATTTATCTTTAGTCTCATCTAGCTGGACTCAAGCTACTTTACCTGTTAGATTTGGAGGTATCGGTATAAGAGAGGTTTCAAATATTGCGCTGCCGGCTTTCCTTGCCTCCGTACACAGTGTTCATGATTTGTCACGTAAAATTCTTAAGAATGACTTGGACTTGACCTTTGCTAACGAGGCAAGAGAAGCATGGTTACGTCTCTGTCCCGGTGAGGATACTCCACTGGAACCTAACTCACAAAAACGGTGGGATATCCTGTTGGTCCAGAATGTGCAGAAATGCTTACTGAACAATTTTCACTGTGACAGAGACCGCGCCCGCTTTCTAGGTGTTTCGACAAAGGAATCCAGTTACTGGCTACATGCTTTACCATCAAGTAACCTTGGTACATTACTAGATAACGAAAGTTTACGTATAGCTGTAGGAATACGATTGGGAGCATCGATTTGTCAACCACATCGATGTCCTTGTGGCAGCGACGTCGACGAGTTAGGCCTCTACGGACTTTCATGCCAAAAAGTGCCGGCAGACTGTCTCGTCACGGTTCCTTGAATGAGGTCATCCGAAGGGCTCTTGTTTCAATAAATATTCCATCGGTTTTAGAGCCTTGTGGAATATTTAGGGAGGATGGTAAGAGACCCGACGGTTTGACTTTAGTCCCTTGGGAGAGAGGCAAAGCTCTTGTGTGGTACGCAACTTGCGTCGATACATAAGCGGCCTCTCATATCAAGGGTACTTCGACAAGGGCTGGGGCGGCATCGGAGGAAGCTGAATCGGGTAAATAGCGGAAATATGAGTCTTTGAAAGGAGACTATATTTGTTCCATTTGCCGTAGTGACAATCGGTCCGTGGGGTCCCCGCGCGATGCAGTTTTTAAAGGAATTGTATCCGCGACTTATCGTTGCCGCTGGTGACAAGAGGGCTGGTTTTTGTCTCGCTCAACGGTTAAGTCTAGCCATTCAACGTGGAAATGCAGCCAGCGTTCTTGGTACCATGCCATGAGGAGTAGGGCTCTACGATTATAATAGTTTTTAGTTAATAAGTATTGTAAATATTAACATAATTTTTCTGTAAATAAATATTTAGGAAAATATAAGTTTTGAAAAATGTCTTCGTTACGAGTCTACTACCTGGGCATCGAACTCTGGTCTCTTGACTCGACTTACGATCATCCAAACATCAGAGATTCTGAAGATTTTAATTTTACAAGTTGCATTCGTGCCACGTTAAAGTAAATAGCACGATGGAGCGCACAGTCTGTTTTGCTTCCGCTGTTTTTGCAGGCGCTTAAACAATGGGCATTCACTGTTTATTATTAAATAACCAGTTGAGTACTTCGTATGAGCGCGAACGTAAAATATCTATCTGGATTCATATGTATATATATACATGTGTGTGTATGTTGTATACATAAAGAGTCACGATAGCCATGTGGTTAGGTGACCGAAATTCCAACCTGATTTTACAAAAACATATATACGATTTTATCGTTGACTTGTACATAAACACGGCGACGGGTTCACCACCTGTCACGTTGTCCCAAAAACGTCTTTGGTTGGTCTACCCCGTAATGAGAATGACGTAAAGGTATTTTTTTACATGTCGTTGAAAAGTTGTGGATAATAACCACTTGTATTATGACATCAGAAACAACGAAAGTACCATAAACAGCCATAACCGTTAAAATGAGTAAGTGTTTATGACATTGACCCGCCAAGGAATCGAGCCCGGTACCTCAGAGCAGGCGCGACCATGAAAACCGGTTTGTGCGCCACTCGTCCACGGAGATCGTTTCTTTTTTTGTTGTGTTCAGCTTTTTTTTAATTTCCTATTATTTTAATAACAAAAAGTGGAACATAAGTTAAAAGAAATCCTACAAATATAATACAGTAATACATGTGTTAATAAAATAGAAAATGGCAAAGCAAGGAATGAAAAAGTCATTTGTGACTGCGCAAATTGATTTCACATTTTTAATTACATCTCATACAACCGCTCTCGGCGACACTATAGTGTTGCAAGCACGATATAAAGTAAATTGAAATTTTATTCCAAGGGTTCATTGTCACCAACACGCAGTTAATAAAAATCTATCCCAGATAACCCGATAGCTTAGGTCCTGCCTTCGAAGCTTGTGGGTTCGAATAAAATAAACATAAATAAAAAGCAGAGAAATCCTTTGAGGTTATGAAGTGAATCTCGACGATTGGCTCACCACCTGTGACGTTGTCCCGAAAAATTTCTTCGGTGGAAAGTGGGTCGAAGGGACTTAATTCTAGATAGGTACAACGTCCGATCCCAGTATAAAACAAATCCTAGAAATGGCAACACTGTAACCCGGTGTTTACGTACGAGTGGCGAATTGTCTAGACTAGACCTCTGTCTACCTCCGTTTTACGAATGGCGAGAAGATATTTATAAGTGAATCACTCTTTTGTCTGTTATATTGAGCTTGGCGTTACAGGTTCGGGCCCGCCGTTAGATTATTGTCGTGACTCATTAAAAATATAAATATTGCAGCTTAGCCGGAGTTGTTAATACGAATACTGGGAATTTTATATATGCATTGTACGCAATGTAATGTAATGTAGCATGTACACAACTTTTGTCAGAGTTCACGCCCATCCTGGTATTTAAATCAAATACAGAATTTTATCCAAATTATGTAAATAATAAATTATACAAAAAAATATCTTCACGCAATTCCCAATACGGGGTTAGACAGAGGTCTAGTCTAGATAATTAAGTATCTTCCATCGAATAGCCAGACGGTGAGTCTGACGCCGTTTTAATCTCCAAGCCTACGATATAATTCTTACATTAGTTTTTTGAAAAACCCACTACTGACAATTTCCGTGAGGCTAATGTATAAATCTATATATGTACTGTTAACATTATAATTTTATAACAATCTTAATTATGTAAAACATGCGTGAAAAGTGAGGAAAGAGTGGACTTCATTGTGTTGCCTACCACACTATGGGAAATTACGTGAAGATAAAAAATATAGAACACGGTTGAAAACATGTAGTAAATCAATATTTGTAGCAATGATCTCGCTCGTCCATGAAAGTAAATTTTTATCACTGTAAACCAACATAACCTAATTTAGTTAACACACATTTGTCATGAAACATGACGTATTCTAAGGTTTGATTCTATGTATATACGTGATCCCATCGAAAAAATAAAATCTATAAAAAATTACAAGCTACAATTCTGCCATCGGAAAAATATGAGATGTCATGTTTGACGATTCCGTGGACTAGTGGCGTACACACCGGTTATCATGGTGCATAAATAAATAAATAAATATCTTCACGAAATTCCCAATACAGGGGTAGACAGAGGTCTAGTCTAGACAATTAAGGCCTTTAGGCCCATCTTTCACCGAAGATATTTTCGGGACAGCGTGACAGGTGGTGAGCTCGTCGTGGTCTCTTGTGTCCAAGCCAGCGATGTAATTCGTACATAAGTTTTTGAAAAATCCATTGGTACGAGCCTGCCACCTGGGGAGCGAACTCGGGTCTCTTAACTCGAAATTGGTGTTTTTACTTTACTGACCTTTTTACTTTTGTACGATTTCTAAAGTTAACAATATTTTCAACATTAAAACTGTTCATCAGCACAATGACGTACATAGTGATAATTCTAGGAACAAACACGAGCTTGTAACTTCAGTTGTTTAACACTTCTCACCGGGAGACATTTTTTTACATGTATAAAACGACGTCTAAAAGTACAATGCAGGACAAACTCTCTTCACGCCATTCCCAGTACTGTGGTAGACTGAGGTTCAGAAAACTAAGTCCTTGCGACCCAATTACCACCGAAGATATTTTTTGGGTGGTGATAGCTACCTGCAATCTAGTCCGTTGCCGTTTTTACAGCCAAGCCAATGACATAATTCGTAAAACGTTTTGAAAAAACTCATTGGGATGAGCCGAACGCGGGTCTCTTGATTCGAGTTCCGATCACCCAACCATTTGCCTATCGTGACATTTATATGTAAATTTTTTGTACATAGTTTGATTTTGTATATAGAGCTACTTGCAATGTTTTCGGCGTAGAATATCTTAAGACGCGTTTTATATTACTGGCTGGACGCCAACTGACGTCTTTACCTTTTTCTGTTTGGATACAGCTTTATTTGAAATGTGTAGCAAGGTTTTTAGGTCGATGTATCTTTCTCCCTTTCTCGATAGCCGAGTGGTTGGGTGATTGAAATGTAAGTCAAGAGACTCGAGATCGATCCCCAGGTAGCCCCTAAGTGGGGATTTTTTAAAAAATTATGGCACCCACGGGATTTCTAACGCCATTACCAATGCAGGGGTTGACAGAGTTCTAGACAATTAAGTCTTTTCGATCCACCTTTCATCGAAGACATTTTTGGGATAAATCGTGGTGAGCTTGTCATCGGCTAGTGTCCGAGACATTGGTACAATATATTTATATGGATATACATTTAAATAAATAAAAAAAATATCGTCACGCCATTCCCAATACAGTAGTAGACAGAGGTCTAGACAATTAAGTCTTTTCAACACACCTTCAACCTTAGAATTTTTTTTTGGAACAACGTGACGGCTGGTGAGCCTGTCGCCGTCTTTATGTCTAAGCTAACATTATAAATCGTACAGATTAAAACACCCATTGGTACGAGCCTGCCACAATGGGATCGAACTCGAGTCTATCGTCTCTAATTCCGATCGCCCAACCACCCGGCTATCGTGGCTTTACATAAATAAATATTTATATATACAAATAGATATCCATGACCTGAGCAAAAAGATTCACAATTATCATATAACTGATATATTGATTTATTATATAACTGATTGCCACTAACTGGATTCAAACCCTTGATCCTCAACTCCGAAGGCCTAGCGATATATTTAAAACATAACAGGAGGGTTAGTAGTAGTTAGTTAGGGTAGGTTAGTTAAATAGGCTTTCGGGTCGCAATATTGAATAATTAATATACATAATACATTTAACATAAACAATTACCATACACTTATATAAAAAGTTTACATTCGTGACAATTACCGAAAATTGTTATAGTCACAAAAAGTATTTATGGCACATATCTAAAAAAATAAATTATAATATTGACTGTTTTGATTATGACAGCACATATATTTCTTTAAGTATATTAAAAAAAAAACAGGACTTGCAATGATAATCCAAAAAACCAACCAAAACAATTTGTAAAAGAGGAATATGTAAAAGGCACCATTCCATACTATTTTAATATACATAGACTAAAAAATAAGTTAATAAAGTATGATGAAAAAAATGTGATCCAAAATATAAGTAAAGATTCCAAACCAAATAAATCCATGATAACTTATTCTTTTCATCCTCTAGATAAAAATAAGACACCATAAAATAACTCCTTTCGCCCATAAAGGTAAAAATAAACTCTATTTATTACACCTGAATATTGCTGGTTTTTACTCAAAAAAAGAAATTATTGAATTAATATTAAAAGATATGAGCGAACGAGAGCATATACATATTGATATATAATGTTTAACAGAGACATTTGTTAAGTTAGGAGACTATAAAAATTATAGTTTAAATGGTTTTGAGTTGACCAAGTGGCTTGGTCGTGAAAAAAGTCTTGGAGGTGTATGTATCATGCTAAGAAAGAACATAGAATGGCAAGAAATTAAATATGTAAAGGAACTTACTGAATTGGAACAATTTGAATGTTGCGGTATTGACTTACCTTTACACAATATATGTATAATATGCCTATATAGAACACCTAAATCAAACATTAATATATTCTTTAGGAAATTTCAAGCATTATTAATAAAATTGACAAACAATTCCAAGAGAAGAATAGTTATAGCCGGAGACTTCAATATTAACACTCTGGAAAATAATAAAATAACAAGCGAATAAAAAAAAATTATCGAATTAATAAGTTACGATAGCCGAGTGGTTGGTTGGTCAAAATTTCGAGTGAAGAGACCCGAGTTCGATCCCCAGGTGGCAGGTTCGTACCGATGGGTTTTTTAAAAACTTATGTACGAATTATATTACGTTGGCTTGGACATAAAAACGGCGACGGGCTCACTATCTGTCACGTTGTCCTGAAAATTTCTTCGGTGGAAGGTGGGCCGAAGGCACTTAATTATCTAGACTAGACCTCTGTCTACCCCTGTATTGGAAATTGCGTGAAGATATTTATATTTATTTATTTACTTTACAAAAAATACATACATAGATAGCGACAACCTCACATGCATCGCTCTGATCCTAAAGTATCTAAATTATGTTATGGTATCATGTTATGTTATGTTTTTATGTATATATAAATATTTATCTATATTAATATAAATTTATATAAGAATATTATACCGTAGCCTTGGATGATGGCGATATTTTCACCACCGGTCATGTTGTCCAAATAGTATTCAATGAAAGCTGGGCCGAAAGGACTTGAACTCTATCTACCCTAGTATTGAGAATATGCGCGAAGATATTTATATACAAAAACTACACTGAACATAGTCACGATAGCCGAGTTGTTGGATGGTCGGAATGCCGAGTCGAGAGACTCGAGTTCGATCCCCAGGCGGCAGTACCAATGAGTTTTTAAAAAACTTATATAAGAATTTCATCGTTGGCTTGGACATAAAAACGGCGACGGGCTCACCACCTGTCACGTTGTCCCGAAGATATCTTTGGTGGAAGGTGGGTCAAAGGGACTTATTTGTCTAGACTTGACCTCTGTCTACCCCTGTATTGGGAATCGCGTGAAGATATTTTTTTTTTACACTGAACAGAGCAACTCCCGAGCAACAATTACCTTCAAAAACTGCATCCCGCGCCGGTAGCATTGTGTTTCCTTTCTTCTTACTTCACATATAAGCCATCACTAGTAGTACTCATTGATTGAATCAAAAACTTAATTAAATCATTTGTAATTCGGCTAAAATAATTCACTATATCGACTCACCACTATATGTAAAGTGCAATAGTTGACGCAAGTTCAATGAACTTTTCGAATACAGGTGTGTTCCGAGCCGTTTTGACCTCACCAGTGGCGACCAATTGATGTGTTACACCCTTAACTGTCCGGTATTTGGTGCAAGTGATAAGCGTTAATCCATTTCAAAGGGATTTTAAATGAATGTTTGTTATTAAATTAAAGAGAAAAAATGTTCTTAAAATTTCAACTGACACGGGCTGTATTCGAACCCGCGACCTCTGCCGGACCGTGGCAACGCTCTTACCTTTGAGCCACCGTGTCTTACGAGTACACTCATCAGTAGAAATTTTAAATCTGTATTCTCTTTTCTGTATTTATGCATGTTTAGGCATCGGCCCCATCAATTATCCCTTTTGCAAGTGACAAAGTGAATGTATTTTTTTATAGAAAAAGGAGGCAAACGAGCTGGTGGCTCACGTGATGGTAAGTGATTACCGCCGCCCATGAACACCCGCAATACCAGAGGCATAGCAGATGCGTTGCCGGCCTTAGAGCGAGTGTTTAATTGATTAAAAGTTTAATTTAAAAATCAACTGACACCAGATTCGAATACACGACCTTTGCCGTACCATGCGATGCTCTTTCATCCGATACATTGTATCTGATAGGGGATAATTTCTGGAGCATATCGCCAACGTCCGTAAGATGCGTAAGAAAGAGATATTCTGATGATGATATTATTCTAAAATTTATTTGTTTACATATTTTTTTTCAAAATTTAATACTTTATTTACAGAAACAAAATTATGTTATGTTTAAAAATTCTGATATTATTAGTGATATTCAGATATATTCTTATATTCAACGTCCGTAAGATGAGGTCGCCGGTAGCGAATCTCACCCCTGTCCGTTGATTGCTTAAAATTTCTCATTGTGTTTGAAATGTTTCATACACGTCGCAGCTTCAACGAGGCTGATGGTTCGGTTAATATAATTGTTAAAAAGTAATTAAAGTAAACGTTACAGTTTTTACATTGCTACTCATCCACCGAACCGCCCTCGTGCGTCACGTCGCTCGAAACGTCACAAGATGCTTGGACTTGGTGTGAACAAGTTCATGATAGAGCAACTTACACAGTTTATCATCTCTGTTTACTTTAATTTGTTAAAGTAATTTTGAAGATAGTAAATAAATACACACATAGATTGGGACATTATCACATACGTAGCTCTGATCCCAAAGTAGGTACTTTAAGCACTTGTCACGTCACATGTCATTTTTCAAGCATACATTTTGTTGGATCTAGGTGTTTGTAGTGCCTTCGTTGTTTCTGTTTCCGTAACACAGATGCTTAAGGTACTTTGGGATCAAAGCTATGTATGCGATATTGTCGCAATTTATGTATATAAATAATAAACAAATATTATAAATATCTTCACGTAATATGTCGGAAGATATTTTCGGGATCCCGTCGCCGTCGGATCCCGAAAATATCTTTATTTCTTTTATCGCGATTTTGGTGAGCCCGTCACCGTCTTTATGTCCAAGCCAACGATGTAATTCGTCCATACATTTTTTTGAAAACCCATTGGTACGAACCTGCCACCTGGAGATCGAACTCGGGTCACTTGACTCGACATTCCGACCACCCAATCACTCGACTATCGTGACTTCCTTGGATTCTACCGGAAAAGGGATTCATGATAACCGTCACGCTTGGCGATCGGATTGGCGATCACATTAAATCATTTATTGACTGACATAATCGTAAGAATGTACATTCGCTTACCGATAGTAATTTTTTAACCGTTTCGTAATGATGTTCTTCTAACGGAGAAGAAACAGTAATATTTATGAAACATCTATTCAAAACTAGCTACTGTTATCATCATGTAGCTACAGTATTGTTACCTAATTGTAATTAAACTTATTAAAAAATATATAAATTAAATATCTTCTCGCAATTCCCAATACAGGAGTAGACAGAGGTCTAGTCTAGACATTTAAGTCCCTTCGACCCACCTTCCACCGAAGATATTTTCGGGACAACGTGACAGGTGAGGTGAGCCCGTCACCGTCTTTATGTACAAGCCAACGATGTAATTAGTACATATATTTTTTTGAAAAACTCATTGGTACTGCTACCTGGGGATTGAACTCGGATCAAGAGACCTCGGAATTCCGACCACCCAATCACTCGACTATCGTGACTTCCTTGGATTCTACCGGAAAAGGGATTCATGATAACCGTCACGCTTGGCGATCGGATTGGCGATCACGTTAAATCATTTATTACCTGACATACTCGTAAGAATGTACATTCGCTTACCGATAGTAATTTTTTAACCGTTTCGTAATGATGTTCTTCTAACGGAGAAGAAACAGTAATATTTATGAAACATCTATTCAAAACTAGCTACTGCTATCATCATGTAGCTACAGTATTGTTACCTAATTGTTATAGTTACCTAATAATAGTTACCTAACTTATTAAAAAAAAATACAAATTAAATATCTTCTCGCAATTCCCAATACAGGAGTAGACAGAGGTCTAGTCTAGACATTTAAGTCCCTTCGACCCACCTTCCACCGAAGATATTTTCGGGACAACGTGACAGGTGGTGAGCCCGTCGTCGTCTTTATGTCCAAGCCAACGATATAATTCGTACATAAACTTTTGAAAAACCCATTGGTACGAACCTGCCACCTGGAGATCGAACTCGGGTCACTTGACTCGACATTCCGACCACCCACCCACTCGGCTATCGTGACTTTTATGAATGAATTAATGATTTATTAATTAACAATAGGGTAAATCAGGAATGTCTAGAACAGGTGAATGAAATTCTATACTTGGGGAGTGCGTTTAGCCGGGATGCAAGATGTGATTTAGATGTGGACAGGCGTGTCGCTGCCGGGAACAAAGTCAATGGTGCCCTGACTGCGTTAATCAAAAGGCAAGGCGTTGTGAAAAGTGCACGCCTTGCAATACATAACGCAGTGTTGGTACCGACTTTTTTATATGGCAGCGATACCTGGATAGGCCAGAAGAAGCATAAAAGCAGGTTGAATGCAGTGGAGATGCGATCTCTTCGTAAAATGTGCCGACCGAAAGCGAAACGAAGAGATTCGCAATATGGCAGGTTTGAAATATGACCTTGTCTCAAAAATGGATAAGGGCGAGCTTCGATGGTTTGGGCACGTTGAGCGAATGAGTGAAGACCGAATGGTGAAGAAAATATATAGCGCGAAAGTTAATATTAAAAGGTGTCGAGGTAGACCGAGACTAACTTTCGAAGACCATGTGAGCAAATTGCTCGAAGAGGGGAGGGTCAAGAGTACTCGGATACCTAGACGTGCATGTATGAAGAAGATGATGAATCTGAAAGAAGCGAAAGAAGTATGTAGGGATCGTGACACTTGGCGATCTGTTCTCTCTGGCTACCCCGTCAGGGATTGTGCGTGAAGATAAATAAATAAATATAAATATATATTAATTAACAAAGCTATTAAATTTAAATACACAGAAATGGTACAAGAAGAAACTAAATGACAGCGTAAGTAGAGTAACAATAATTCAGACCCGTGTCGTGTCAAATGAAACGGTACTGACTCAGCGTAATGTCACCATATACTTACATAATATATTTAATACTCACGATTGTGATCGCTTGCGGAACTTCATCTTTAAATAAATTCAAAATCTCTTTTTCTTATTCATTTCTAATTGTAATAAAATAAATATCTTCAAGCAATTCCCAATACAGGGGTAGACAGAGGTATAGTCTTTAGATTAAGTCCCTTAGAGCCAACGACATAATTCGTACATAAATTTTTGTAAAACAGATTGGTACGAGCCTGCCACATAGGTATCGAAATCGGGCCTCTTGACTCAAAATTCCGACCTCAGTTTTGACTCGCACTCAGTTATCATTACTGATATTAAGCAACTGATAATATAAATACTATAATACTGTTTTATAACCAATTTATCCCTTAACCCTTGAATAAAAAAATAAGTAAAAAAATGTACTTCATAAATATTTCACTTCTATTCCTGTACTGGTATATCGTTGGCAGTTTTTTGTCCGTTATTAGTATTAATTTATACCCGGCCTTAAAAGCCCTAATCTTGTTTACTAGTACTACAAATTTTACGATTAGTTTTGAGGTCACATAATGGAGGCGGCAGATTACTTATGCACTTCGCATTGTACTTAAAACTCCCGCTGAACGCAGCTGTGCAATTAAAAGGGTGGAGTAAATTATAATCAGAAGACCCAGTATTATATGTGGTATTAAGATCTTCGGACCAATTCAGTTTCTTGTAGAGGTATATGGGTTACTTATTTTTTACTATACCAAATAGAAGAGTTTCAAAATGAAGTCGCCTGCGATGTTCCATCTTAAGGATATTTGTATTGCTAAGAAATGGTATCACGTGTGCACGTGGTGATATCGTAAAGCAGAAACGTGCACAAGTACTCGTGTTTTCCACTCTGTGTATTACTTGTTACATACGTGCTAATAAACGCAGTCCTATAAGGGCGTCTGCATACATAAATTTTTGAATGGACAAGCGATTCACAAAGCCCAATACGTAAAATTTCACTTCAGTAATTACGCATTCGTTACAATAATTTTATCCTGTAGAAACAAGTACGTAAATATCGCTAATGTGCTTCTTGAAGCGCAGTTTTTCGAGTTTAACTACAAGGAGTTTCTCTTGATAATAAGAAAGTTTCGCTCTGATAATAAGAATTTAACATATCAAATCAAATCCAATATAGTAATTTTTTCAGCAACATAAGAATGCACATCCGTTTATAGATAGTCATTTTTTAATCTATCACCTTTATTGATTAAAAAAAACTATATAGGAGCTGTACACTTGGAAGGTCTGAATTTTTCGATTAAAAACAAAGAGTTGTGTTGTTTATACGAATGCTAAACGTGTGCTAAATTATGCGCCCCTGTTTTTCTCTAGGAGTAATATTTAGATATGTTATAAAATCCAAGAAAATAGATGAGGCAGACATCCAGAATGCTGACATTCCAGTTTTATTACTACCTTTTTTAAAACTTCGTCTCGTATGAATGTCTGCCTCTTTAATTTTTTTCTGTGAATGATTGATCGTTGAATGATTGTGAGCGTCTATTCCAGAGCCAGTCGTGTGCAATTATTTTATATCCCTTTTTTTTAATCAACTTCAACTCGCATTAGGACATAATTGACTAGACCTAATAATAATGTAAACTAAAATCCACCTTGATGGGAATATAATATATTATATCAGTCTGAAAGGTTTTTAAAATGAAATTTTTGTAATGATTTCTTGTATTTATGTGAATACTACACATTTTAAATCAAACGATTTTCGGATTTCATCGCGTTCTTAATTATTTTTATAAACTATTTTTATTTCCCGACGTTTCGGATGCTTTACAGCATCCGTGGTACCCCCATGACCTCGAGACGTGAAATTTTAAAATGAAATTAAAATGAAATTTCAGAAAATGAAATTTTAAATTTTTTACGATTCACGATAGTCGAGTGGTACCATACCGGTCGGGATTTCGAGTAGAGAGACCCGAGTTCGATTCCAGGTGGGAGGCTCGTTCCAATGAGTTTTAATCAAAAAACTTATGTACGAATTATATCGTTGGCTTGGGCATTAAGACGGCGAATGGCTCACCATCTGTCACATTATCACTAAAATATCTTTAGTTAAAGGTGGGTCGAAACGACTAAATTGTCTAGACCTCTGGGCGTGAAGATGTTTTTTTTTAATTTCAACCATATCAAACTAGAGCCCAACTCACAATGGCTGCAATGCTACTGACTGAGGCACCAAAAAATGAGATAAGATTATAAGTAACCTTAAAATTAATTAAATTACCGATTAAATAGGACAGATAGTTAATTAGTCGTATAAAAACTATGATAATGAACGTGAAGAAACCAGGCGCAATGCTGTCGAACGGCAGCAATGGTATAATTCATACATTATTTTTTTTTCTGATATTCACTAAAAGTGTATCCTGCCAATTATTTGAGGATAACAAAGAAAAGCTATCTGAAGGATATTCCAGAGATTCACTATCAAATTTCACTGAACTTACTAGAAATTATGGATACATAGCCGAAGAACATACTGTGATCACAGAAGATGGATATATTATATCTGTGTTTCGTATACCACGAGGTAGGAACTGTGCAGGAAAGGTAAGGCAGCCACCAGTGCTGCTTATGCACGGACTATTTATGAATTCGGATTCTTGGTTAGACGCTGGACCGTCGGCAGGAATGCCGTATCTCATATCGGATGCATGTTACGATATCTGGGTTGGGAATGTGCGCGGAAACAGATACGGGCGAAGGCACCTTCGTTTAGATCCAGACACGGATTCGGCGTTTTGGAATTTCACCAGTGATGAAATGGGGCGGTATGATCTGCCAGCTACAATTGAATACATGACGAGCTACACCGGCTCTAATGAAATTATGTTCATAGGTTACTCACAAGGTGGCAGGTTATTTTTTGTTATGTGCTCCGAATTGTCTATATATTGTGACAAGATTAAAATCTCTATCAATATAGCGCCGGGAGCAAGACTCAAATACATAAGATCAATACCTGCGCGACTATTAGGCAAGTTTTATACGACTGTGAAACCATTTTTAACAAGTCCTCGCGAGCTGGAAGTTTTTAGAAAGGGCGGAATAATTCAAGAAGTTGCTGCACACTTTTGCAAAGATTATATCTTAGCAGCCACTGTATGTAAATTAGTTTTGTTTATGATTGATTCGTATGATCCAAAGTCATATTTAACTGAAACAGTGCAAACCTTATACGGTCATTTTCCTGATGGAACATCTGCTCATAGTGTTATATTATACGCACAGAATATTGAATCTGGTAGATTCCAAAAATATGATTACGGCAAGACGAAGAACCTGGAAGTTTACGGCAGCGTTGAGCCGGCCCTGTATAACGTAACTCTCATCACCACACCTGTGGTACTACTTTATGGTAATAACGATTTTGTCATAGATCCAAAAGACGTTCAATGGTTGTCGCGGCAACTGCCGAACGTTATCGAAACTTATCAAGTGAAGAGACCTACGTGGAATCATTTCGATAACACTTACAGTCAGTACACGAAACGAGAGATTTTTCCAAAAGTCAGTCAGTACTTACAAAAATATAGCGGAGAATAACAAAGTTTCCCTGAGCCACAACGAAAGGGCTTTGTAGGTTTGTACTTCGTGTTATTATGTAGGTTGATAACAATGTTTGCTATGTGTTAAGTTTTTTGAATTTTGTTTACGGACTTTGATAATAACACGAAATTGAATTTATGGACTCTGTAATAAAGTTATCATACGGCGTTTAATGACTTATTTTTACTTACTTATTTTTTTCTATTTATTGCTTTTCTATTTAAACTTAGTCTAATTGTGCCACACTCACTTAACCAGCCTTAGGAGTTCAGGGATGAGAGATCGAATTCCGCTGGGAGCAAAAGTTTGTGTCATGAATGTGAATATAGATTTTTATATTTGTCTATGAATATTTACCTAAGTAAATATATACCTTTATAAATATAGACTCGAAACTTGATTTAATAGTAATAATAGTAAATAATACAGAAATCTGTCTACCACAGTATTGGGAATAAGCGTGAAGGTATTTATTTATTTTACTTAACAGCTTGTAACAGAGCATAGAGTCGATGTATGTGAAAATGGAGCATACTCGTGTTATGAAGTTAGGTGAGTAAAGATCTGTGTTATTGAAACATAATATGCATGGCGTCGAGTTGTTTCAATAACAGCAATAAACCACGCGCCTTGTAGAACATTTGCTATTATCGCCGAGTTTTACAAGCGGATCGCACTACAACGGATCCCAAATACACGGGTAGCTAGCGGTCTAGATAAATTAGTTCTTTCGAAACACAATAGAGCTTTTTTGGGTCAACGTGATGCCGGTAAGTCTGTCGCCGTCTTATGTCCAAGACAACGATATAAGTCGTATATAAGTTTTGAAAAACCTTTTGTTATTGGTACGAGCCTACCACCTGGAGTCGAACTATGGTCTATTGACACAAATTTCGATCATCCAACCACTCACCTGGACTTTCTAAAAAAGGTAATAAATAAAGAAAAAACCTTTAAAGTTAACTCAAAAATTTATACCTTTTAAAGCAATCAATTAAGATAAATTTTGAGGGTGATTATTTTGCCAATTTTTTATATATTGTCGAATGGCGCACCCATATCTACTAGTTTATGTTTCGCATTCCGCACTCAAAACCATTACGCCGCCTTGAAAAATATCTATGATTTTGAC
This sequence comes from Sericinus montela, assembly GCA_029286605.1. Taxonomy (NCBI): domain Eukaryota; kingdom Metazoa; phylum Arthropoda; class Insecta; order Lepidoptera; family Papilionidae; genus Sericinus; species Sericinus montela. The sequence continues at coordinate 249,210 of JAGSMR010000024.1, read as the reverse complement.
GACGACGATGTGTATATATATATATATATATATATATATATATATATATATATATATATATACATATATATATATATATATATATATATATATATATATATATACATATATATATATATACATATATATATATATATATATATATACATATATACACCATATACGCCACTCGTCCACGGAGGTCGTCAAAATCTGCGTGTATATTTTAATGTGTCAAAAAAAAAACAGAGAAGAAACAGTAACTAAATATTATTTTAAACACTGAAATGATATTGAAAGCATTCGTTTAATTTCTTCAACTTGTAATTCTCATGAGAGAATCCAAATAAGAAAGAAGGAGAGAAAGGAAAGCGATTGAACTGTACAACTCTGTAGATTCCATTAACTGACTTTTACAGCGACGACATAAAATATCAGGACATTATCGTAAATGAACAGCGTTCACATCCCGCGAGGCAGTTACACTTGTGATAACAACGTTAAGGGTATATTTTAACAGCACTACATATAACTCACTGGTACTGCAACGACAAGTGGTAATTCGACGTACCAGTACTTTAATGGAAGAAGTAATGTTAAGGCTTTAAAATGTTAGTAAGAAACACATTTTTTTTCAATTAGATTGTGTTCACAAATTATTTTAAAAATTCTCAGTACAGTGGTCTAGTCTAGATAATTACGTCCCTTCGAACCACCTTCGACCGAAGATATTTTCGGGACAACGTGACAGGTGGTGAGGCCGTCGCCGTCTTTTGTCGTACTTAAGTTTTTTTAAAGACCCATTCGTACGATCCTGCCACCTGAAAATCGAAATTCCGACCACCCAACAACTTGGCTATCGTGACTAAACATATTAAAAAATATGGATATAACATTGACAAAATAATCAAACATTAAACAGTACTATTATCTTAACTTTTAACTTTGAATTTTTATTTCCCAAGTCATTTTTATTTATTTATTATCTCTTTTAAAATGTCACGATAGCCGAGTAGATGCGTAATCGATATGCGGGTCAAGAGACCCGAGTTACATCCTCAGGTGGTAGGCACGTACCAAAAGGTTTTTCTAATATTACTTTCGTTGGCTTGGACATAAAGACGGCGACAGGCTCACCACATGTCACGTTTCCCAAAAATGTCTTTGGTGAAATGTGGTTCGGAAGCACTTAATTCATTAAACTACCTTAAAAATTTAATGATAAATGTTAAAACAATATCTTTAATTTGTTGTTTAAGAATTATCTATATTTTGGTAAATGTAATTACCAAATTAAGTTAAAAATGTTCGCTGTATTACAAACTCAATATGATATTATTACTGAATAAATAAAAAATATGTCTACCCCAGTATAGGGTGTAAAGATACATTTTTAAATTTTATCTGTTTTTAAAGAATTCTGCCATCATCACGTAAAAATATGTACATAGCCTGAAAGACAATACAGCTATTTGATTTTTGTTGATATATAATTCTATAAAGTAACTAATGAATTCTTTTATTCATATTGTATTGTTATTAATTAATATTTTTTTTATTGAAATTTGATTATACGATGTAGGTTTTCAGTGTACTATCCGACATGTATTCTTTTATAGATAATAACATTTTTGTATAAGTATTATATTTTTATTTATTATTTATCTTCACGCACAATCCCTGACGGGGTAGCCAGAGAGAACAGATCGCCAAGTGTCACGATCCCTACATACTTCTTTCGCTTCTTTCAGATTCATCATCTTCTTCATACATGCATGTCTAGGTATCCGAGTACTCTTGACCCTCGTCTCTTCGAGCAATTTGCTCACATGGTCTTCGAAAGTTAATCTCGGTCTACCTCGACACCTTTTAATATTAACTTTCGCGCTATATATTTTCTTCACCATTCGGTCTTCACTCATTCGCTCAACGTGCCCAAACCATCGAAGCACGCCCTTATCCATTTTTGAGACAAGGTCATCTTTCAAACCTGCCATATTGCGAATCTCTTCGTTTCGCTTTCGGTCGGCCATGGTAAGGCCGCACATTTTACGAAGAGATCGCATCTCCACTGCATTCAACCTGCTTTTATGCTTCTTCTGGCATACCCAGGTTTCGCTGCCATATAACAAAGTCGGTACCAACACTGCGTTATGTATTGCAAGGCGTGCACTTTTCACAACGCCTTGCCTTTTGATTAACGCAGTCAGGGCACCATTGACTTTGTTCCCGGCAGCGACACGCCTGTCCACATCTAAATCACATCTTCCATCCCGGCTAAACGCACTCCCCAAGTATACAATTTCATTCACCTGTTCTAGACATTCCTGATTTACCCAAATTTCGCACTTCGTTCTTTCTTCGTCCCTTTCAAATATCAGAACCTTAGTTTTATTAGCATTCAAACGGAGACCATTAATTTCACATTCTTCTTTCATACACGTGACTAATGCCTGCAGTTCTGCCTCTGATGGTGCTATAAGCACTGCATCATCAGCATAAAGCAGACAATTTACTTTTATGTCACCCAATTTCACACCCAAACAGCTATCTTTCAGCTTCTGTAAACAGCTGTCGAGATACAGTATGAATAGCCAGGAAGACATGACACAACCCTGTTTTACGCCCGTTTGGACGCTAAACATGGGTGACAGGTCATGCCCTACCCGCACACAGGCTTTACAGTCACAGTAAAGTGACTGCACAGCCCTTAGCAATCGACCATCCACACCATACCCCGGCAACAGTTCCCACATTTTCTTCCTTACAACCTTATCAAATGCTTTCTCAAGATCCACTAAAGCACAGAAAATCTTCTGGTTAGCAGCCAGAAGCTTCTCCGTGATCATGCGGAGAGAAAACATTTGATCCGTGCATCGTCTTCCAGGTCTAAATCCGCATTGTGCCTCCCATAGAAATCTTTCCGATTTCTCTTGCATCCTACGTGTCAAAACCTTCGAGTAACTTTACTTGCTAAACTGGTCAAGCTGATCGCCCGATAGCACCCGCAGTCATAATGTGAACCTTTACCTTTATATAAAGGCACAATGACCGCGGATCGCCAATCATCCGGAACAGCCCCCGTTCGCCAGCACAAATTGCACAGCAGATGAAAGCTGTCCCAGACGCGTGGCCCACCATACTTGACCATTTCAGCAGTAACTCTGTCTAGTCCCGCAGCCTTACCACATTTCAAACTTCTAATCGCACATTCAATCTCTTTCATACTGATGACCTCAGTGTCATCGAGGTCCGAATCTGGCGTACCAGTCACGGCGTCACCCCCGGATCCCTCACTAAGATCATCACACCCATACATCTCTCTATAAAATTCGCTCCATCGCAGCATGACGTCCGACTTTTCTGAGAGGACGTCATTGGTTCCCGAAAGCACTTTATTCATTCTTAAGGCTGTCGCACCACTCCGGGTCCTTCCAACCTCTTTCCAGAAGAGTTTGGAGTTGAAGTTGTGCGACAACCTTTCGTCAGCTTCCATTCTACTCCTTTCACGCACTTCCTCAATCAATGCTTTCGTGTGAACTTTCTGGAGCTTATTTTTTTCTTTCCTCTTCTCTCTCATATCCTTATCATTACTAGAGGCCAAGTGGTCTAACCATGCTTTCTTCTTCTTATTTACAGCTTCTTTCACTTCGTCATTCCACCATGCATCACCCTTTTACTACTACATCTTTTCACATTTCCACACACGTCTTCCGCTGCACTAACCATTCCATCTCTAAGGCTCTGCCATATTTCTTCCACACATTCTTTCCTAACACCAATGCTGTCCAGCTTTTCGGCTACCCTTGCTTGATATTTATTCCTAGTGTCCGCTTCCTGAAGCTTCCAGCTTCGGATGCTACCGACCGACTGTGGTTCTGGTATCGCCGTCCGGTGGCGCCAACCCGCGAACAGACCCCTAAATCTAGTAATCACTAGGTAGTGATCCGTTCCCAGGTCAGCACCTCGGAACACCCGCGTATCCATCACCTGTTTTCGCAGTCGGTCATCCACCAGGAATAAATCGATCATACTTCTCTCATTCTCTCTTGTTCTAGTATACATATGGATTTTCTTGTGACTAAACATAGTGTTTGTCACAAGAAGACCCTTTTCCTTGCATACAGCCAGTATAAGCTTGCCAGCATCGTTAACCCTTTTATCGCCAAACATTCCAAGCACCGACTCGTACCCTGGCCGAGCGGTACCAACCCATCCATTCAAATCACCACATACAACAATTCTTTCGTTTCCTCTAACCAAGTCTAGAACTTCTCTTACATTGTCCCAAAACTCCTCCAGCTCAGCTCTGGACGACGAAGCCACCGGCGCATAAACAGCCAAAAGGAATAACTTCGTCAGTCCCAATTTAAAGCGAACCCAGAGAAGTCTCGAGTTCACAACCTTATATTCAGTCATAACATCGACCAACCGAGACGACAGCAGCACCCCCACTCCCTGGCAGGCGCTCTCGCTCTCCGGGACTCCGGACCATAGAGCTAACGCCCCGCCAGGGAGCTCTTCAGTACCACTGCCCTTCCGCTTGGTCTCCGACAAACACACGACATCTAATTCTCTTTCTTTCATTATTTCAATCAACTCATTCGTCTTATCTCTCATGCCTCCTCTAACATTCCACGTGCCAACTCTGCACTCCGTCCTCCACCTTCCGCCGTGTCGGGCTGTGCGTGACGGGTGGCGGTCCCCATCGCCGCTTTGCGCGCTGCATTTCACACCAACGGGGACGAACTGGTGTGCGTCGCCTTGGGGGGACGCCCTAACCCTCGTTGGCATGGGTGCGCAGCTGTGTAGAATTGCAGCCCTGAAAAGGGCTGGCAGGGGTCGCGACGAGCACGCTTCTACAATGACCCCCATATGTAGGTTGTATAAGTAGATATTTGTATAAGTAGATATTTTAGTTTTATAAGTAGATATACCCCATTGTATAAGTAGATATTTTAGTTTTATTAGAAACTGTTTTTTTTAAGTTATAAGTTATTTTATTGATTCTGGTACATCATTATAAATTAAAATAGACCTGTAATGAGGTCTAGCTTTGCACATTTCTAGTTTTGGTTCAGGCAGTGTTCATTTATTTTTAAAGCGCGTATTTTAGGAATGTAGATCTACGTCGTTTTCGGCAACAACGCAAAGCGATGCAAATCATCATGTTGCAGCAGTCAAAGAACTATGACTTTAAGCTGAAATCGATATCGCCTGTGGCTGCAGCGATGTCACCACTACCAGCAATCGTTTCTTTGTTAACACTGAAAAGAATTTTTTCGTGGACAAGACGTAAACATGCCTATACTAGTCGTTTCTGTTAGAAAATAACACAAAAAGCGCCTACAAATTATGTTCCGCAAGCAATTTTTTAATAAAGACACATGGAGAAGATACAATAAGATGTACTACGGGGAGTGCTCCGAGGAATGGTTCGGATTAATCCCAGCCGCTGAATTTCACCATCGTACCTTATGGCATAGTCAAAAATTCCATCAACACCATCTTGATGCTTGGCATTCCAACACAGTGCGTTTTAATATTCTGTGCGGAAATTTCTGCCACGAAATTGCAGTTTATGGAAAATGCAGCCGTCTGCGGTTTTTCCGGATCGACACGACTTAGGGACCTTCAAGAAAAAGCCTATACCTTCAGTATTGCAGGTGTTCATGGGCGGCGGTAATCACTTACCATCTTAACCAACCAACTTACCACTTTAGCCACCTGCTCGTTTGCCTCCGTATTTTATTCGGTGCTGATTGATGCAGATGCACTTTAATCCTGAAACCCTGTTTTGGCTGCACCACCCCAAGCAGTATTGCGGTAATTTAAAATTGATTGTACTAGGGAAATGTATATTTCTTTGAGAAAATTCCTGGAATACTGACTTCGACTGTTTTAGGTACCACATATCTCAGCGATTTGGATGTGCAAGTAAGTTGTCAGGTGGTGAACACGTCACCGTCTTATGTCGTCCAAACCAACGATAGAAATCGTACGTAATTTAAAAAAAAAACACATAGGCACTTGCCTGGGGATTTATTTAAGCAAAATAATTGTTATTAACATATTTTACGTGCCTGACAGATTATTTGACTTGATATAAGTGCACTCATATTATCCTTTAACGGCAATATAAGTAAAAAAATATATTTTCAGTTTCCAGAAAACTGCTTCTTTGGACATTTCGAGGGTAGAGTACTACCTCAACGCTTCACTTATGAGGCGTACAATAATTTAATTTTAATATCCCCGTTTTGGGTAAACTAAAAGTGAAAAAATTAGGACTATTTTAAATACTACTCAAAGTTACCTCTAACATAGAAAGAAATTTGAAGTGCATTAATTTAATTAAAATGTAAATTAAAATCATTTAGATACGTAATTTATAGATAAGAAAAATTTTCAACTTCATTATTTGTATAGATATTGAAGGCTTACGTAAAAATGTAGGGTGAAATTTGCATATTCTCGGGGAACCAATTATATATGTACATACGTTGAAATTAGTACTTAAAATATTCAGACAACATATAATTACTCGTCACTTCTGATAGTCAGTGTTTGCCGTGTCACCGCAGGTATAAAAACCCAAGCTGCATATTTTTAGGAAGAAAGATTAGTTTTTTAAATAGTCGCATTGATAACCGGAACTGATAAAGTCGTGCTGCATGTACGATGTCAGACGTTTTATATTTTTAAAATGCCATCGAAACTAATGAGTGATAAATTAATACTGCTTATTATAATCTTTGTTGTAATGCAAAAAGTGAAAGGAAGTATCGAAACAGATACTGATGACGAAACTCTAATAATCAATTCTCATGTATCGACACCAAATTTCACAGAGATCGCTGGAAGTCATGGATACATTTCGGAAGAACATACAGTCATAACTGACGATGAATACGTATTATCAGTTTTTCGTATACCGAAAGGTAAAAAATGTAAAGGACCAGTAAGAAAACCCCCTGTGTTACTTATGCATGGTCTACTAATGAGTTCGGATTCTTGGTTAGACGCTGGGCCTTCAGTGGGTTTAGCATATCTAATGTCGGATGCGTGTTACGATCTCTGGCTTGGGAATGTACGAGGAAATTACTACGGACGAAGAAATCTTCGACTTGATCCAGATTTGGATTCAGAGTTTTGGAATTTTTCCAGCGATGAAATGGGAAAATTTGATATTCCATCCACCATTGATTACATTTTGAATAACACAGGCGCGGCTGAACTTATTTACATCGGTTACTCGCAAGGCGCCAGGGCATTTTTCATTACGTGTTCAGAAACATCTGGGTACTGCGATAAGACAAGACTATTTATCTCTATAGCACCAGCAGCTAGGGTAACATACACGAGATCTATACCTGTAAGATTATTTACTCAACTGTACGCATTAATCACATCATTTTTAAGTAGTCCTAGTGAGTTGGAGGTAACTCAAAAAGGTGGTCTGCTTCAAAAAGTAGGCGCTTCACTTTGCAAAAATATGTTTTTTGCAGAAACGGTGTGCAGGACGATTTTATCTCTGATTGATTCTTACGATCCGGGCTCAATTTCAACAGAAACGATAAACGTTTTATACGATCATTTTCCAGCGGGAACTTCTGCTAGCAATATCGCATTTTTCGGACAGAATGCTATCGCTGGTAGATTCCAGAAATATGATTATGGACCCACTAAAAATCTTGAACTGTATGGCAGTGTTCAGCCGCCCCTTTACAACATAAGTCGCACCGCGATCCCTGTGGTAATTATTTATGGTAAAAACGATTTCCTAGTAGATCCAAGGGATATCGAATTGTTGTCCAAAGAAATACCGAATTTAGTTGAGAGTTATCCAGTAGAAAGATTAACGTGGAACCATGTAGATGTTTGTTACAGTAAATACATTAAGCCATTGTTGTTACCCAAAATCAGTCAGTATTTGCAAAAGTATAGTTATAAATAGTATAGTAATTGGTTTAGATAAAATGCATATACTTGAAAAATTTTTTTATTTATTTTTAATCGAACACAATAATATTGTTCAAAAATATGTTCAGAATCGACGCAGGTGGAAAAAAACTGATTTGAAAAGCAATAAATTTATCGAGTGTTTTCGTTCTTCCTGATTTTTGTCTTCTCACAAGTTCCTTATACTAAGCTGCCTACTTAAAGTCTCAACAACAGTCGTTTCGACTCGTATTTTTGTCGGAGTCTATTCGAGACTATGTACTGGTAGTGAACTTGTCACCGAATTAGTGCCCAAGGTAACGACACAAATCGTACATAAGTTTCAAAAATATTTATTGGTAGGAGCCTTCATTCTGAGCATCGAACTTGAGGCTCTTGATATTGTGATTTTTTTAGTAGTGCTTACTAAGATTTTCCTTAATCTCCGCGCTGAGCAAGTTGATGAACGATCTGAGTATCAGATGTTTCTCAGCACACCTGCTATTTTTGAGATAATGGATAATCATCAATCAATTGCCATTTGTCGGCAGTCATTTCAATACCAGGTACATCATTTGCTCCTTAGAACACCCGATATTTTAATGTACGTGGTAAGATATCATGTGGTATGATATCTTAGGCCTTTTAATATCTCGTTCTTAATTACTTTCATTTAAATCAAACATAATGCTACCGTCAATAAAATGATAGTCTATTGAAAGCACATTAAATAACGATTAGGTATATACAGAGTGAATGTATTAATGTCATAGTTTAATGAACAAATTTCATGAAATGAAGAAGTTTCGTTCCGTTCCGAAAGTTTTTTGTATCTACACACAATTTCCAAATATTGATGAATGCAGTGGTCTTGCAGTATTTTCGACACACTTTGCATCGAGGCCTGAAGCACTTTCCATCGAGGATTTGGCACATTAGAAGTAGGACAGATCGAGTGGTAGAGTCGAATGAGATGGCGTTATTCTTATTTTCCGAATGTCATGACAGATTCTTATTAAAATTTTGGTTTTCATCTAATTTATTAAAATTCTTTTCATATGAATCACATCATAAAGAGTTCTATATGTTTGTAAGGTATAATGCATTCTTCCCATAATCTTGACTTCCAGTCTCAGCAGGGGAGTGATGTGGCGACATCAAAGTCTTCATATTGAAAGCTTGGTAGTGGTGGATTCTGGATACATTTCAACATACTACATCGCACTATCAAAGATCTTACGTTGGGGGGGGGGGGAAACACACACACCAAGGCTGGCAACGCATCTGCTATGCCTCTGGTATTGCGGGTATGTTCATGGGCGGCGGTAATTACTTACCATCACGTGAGCCACCTGCTCGTTTGTCTCCCTTTTCTATAAAGGGAGACAAACGAGCTATTCTTTTCTATAAAAAAAACCCGAGAATATGTGAAAAAGTGCTATATTTACCAGTCCAGTCCGGGATCTCAGCGATGGCCATACCTTGAATAACGGTGTGATCCACCATTCGTCTAAGAAGGTCGATATAAGAAAGAGTAGATTAAGTTTTTATATTTAGAACAACTGCTAAATTTACAATATGTGATTCAATTAGAGGTGACTTCGAAAGCAGCCTGTATATATTTATAATTGAAGTATACACAGGCCGATAATTTATATGTGTTCAATACGTTAAATCTTCATTATTTAACATGTCATCGAAAGTTCTGTATTGTCTTATGAAACTGCTCGTCTATCAAACCTTAATACAAAACGTTAATGGAGGAGTAAAACAATTCTTGGACGATAAACTGCAATCAAGGAAACATACGCTACGGAACTTTACGGATATATCAGCAGGTTTTGGGTATAGATCAGACGAGCATATTGTAGTGACTGAGGATGGGTATGTATTGACTGTATTTAGAATACCTAAAGGCAAGTACTGTCACGAGGCTGTACGTCAACCACCAGTGTTACTTGCACATGGTTTGCTATTGAGTTCCGATAGTTGGTTAGATTCAGGTCCGGGAGCTGGTCTAGCGTTCCTGATATCCGATAGTTGTTACGATCTTTGGGCGGGAAACGTACGAGGGAACTACTACTCCAGAAACCATGTCCGATTGAATCCCGACGAAGATATTGACTTCTGGAAATTTTCATTAAACGAAGTTGGTGTTCACGATTTGCCGGCTACAATAGACTACATTCTTAAAATAACTGGATCGGATAAGTTGAACTATGTCGGATTCTCGCAAAGCGGCGCTTCATTCGTAATTATGTGTTCTGAAAAACCGGGATACTGTGACAAAGTGAGTGTTTCCATTCTCCTAAGTCCTAGTTCCAGATTGAAAAATACGAAATCAAAAGTATTCCGAGCTCTGACTGCAGCGTACGACGCGTTAGAGCCTAAACTGTCAAATGCGCGTGATTTCGAAGTATTAGCAAATGGAGGTAACTTCCATAAGGTTATAAATAAATGTTCACACAGTTATTTCTTAGCGGACACTTTGTGTAGATCCATTTTAAATCTGATCGACTCCTATCATCCAGAATCAATAACGGTATCAACAATTCGTGCTTTAGCGGGACATTTTCCTGCTGGAACTTCTGTTCGTACTATGACATGGTTCAGTCAATCCATTAAAGCAGATGTATTCCAGAACTTCGATTATGGACCTACTGAAAATATGAAAAGATATGGCAAAGTTACATCACCTGTATATAATATAAGTGCTACAATCACACCAGTGGTAATAATATATGGTAAGAATGATCATATATTGACTCCAAAGGACGCAGAATGGTTAAAAGATCAACTTCCCAATGTGCTCGAGTTTATACCCGTTAAGGACCCATTGTGGAATCATTTTGATGTGATCTATAGTCAAAATTCTCGTAAGATGTTGTTTCCCAAGATAGACGAGTACTTGTTTAAGTATAGTCATAAAGGTTCCAAATAATTTTAATGCTAGTGTATGAAGCAATGAATCTATTATTTAAAATAATAATGTGAATAATTGTCGTGAAATGTTAAACGCTAAGTAATAATAAAATGTTTCGGAATTGACCCTGTTTCTTTTTATAATTTAGTTATTTCTAATCTCTGACTACCACATTTGTGTATGGTATAGCACGTGATAAAGGCATATACTGAAGTGAATTAGTTACATGAAGTACTAAAATAAGGTATTTTCACTTTAGAAATAAACTTGAGTATATCATGGAATAGTACACGTCACGATAACCGAGTGGTTGGGTGATCGGTATTCGAGTCGAAAGACCCGAGTTCGATCCCCAGGTGACAGGCGAAAAACCCATTTTTTATAGAAAAGGGAGGCAAACGAGCAGGAGGCTCACGTGATGGTAAGTGATTACCGCCGCCCAAGAACACCCGCAATACCAGAGGTATAGCAGATGCGTTCCCTACCTTAGAGTGCCCTCCCCCCCAGAACTGGGGAGGGGGGGGGGGAGGAATGGGCCTCCGGCTACCTGCACTCACCAGACAAAACGCAGAAGTTTGTTAGACTTCTACTTCACGCCGGTATTCTGTTAGGTCGTGGTACTTCCCCGGACGAGCCGGCCCGTTCATGCAACAACAAAAACTGATGCGTAGCTCTACCACTGTTAAAAAAAAAAACAAAAAAACCAATGGGTTTTTTCGTTCAATGATCGGAATTCGACTCAAGAGACCCGAGTTCGATCCCCAGGTGGCAGGCTCGTACCAATGGGTTTTTCAAAAACCTATGTACGATTCATATCATTGGGTTGGACATAAAGACGGCGACGGGTTCACCACCTGTCACGTTGTCTTAAAAAATCTTCGGTGGAAGGTGGGTCGAAGGGACTTCATTGTCTAGACTAGACCTCTGTCTACACGTGTATTGAGAATTGCGTGAAGATATTTATATAATAATAGTAATATCTTAAACTTAATATTTATGGTATAGTATGGGAAATCTCGTATTGTTTTATAGAATGTCTGTTACATACTCAAAAGAATGACTTTGCGCTTACTTAGATTAATGCTTTCTTACATTCTCATGTTCTTATGTAATCATATTTAGCTAGCATGTTTTTTCCTTGGTCTTTTCATATCCAGTTGTCCGTGATTCTCACTCGCAGGCGTCAGCTGAAAATCAGCGCAGTAGCATTAGTTGCTGTAGCATTAAGCTGAGCTGGCTACCTATTGGTCGTCACACCTACCGTCACTAATTTAGTTTTATATACAGTAAGTTTTTTTTTTAATGCACGATATATGTATTCTTTTTATTTTGACTCCGTATGTTTATATTTTGTTTTGTAGATGGTTTTTGTTGATGGCTAATAAAGTGTTTCCTAATAAAGTGGTTACAGAGTCTGATTCATTACGGCGTAAGTAAATACAATTATTCTTTCCATCGTTGTAGTAAGAGGTGACCAAGGAAAGTACAACCATCGCGGAAAATACCAAAGTTTAGCTGATCACCGACTAGTGTCAGCGTCTAACCGTTCGTCAAGCGTGTCGATTAGCGATTACGGCTAACTCATTTACTAATTTACGGGAGTGCAGTGCAGACTTGGTAAGATACGAGAACTCAACAGATGGTAAGCCCGTCGCCGTCTTTACCTCCAAGCCTACGACATAAATTGTACATAATTTTTTGAAAATTTTATGAAAATTGGTACGAACATTGGGGATCATACTCGGTTCTCGTGACTCGAATTACGATCATTCAACCACTCGGCTATTGCCGTAAAGATAATAGACAAAGCTTCTCTAAGCTGGTAATAGACAAGCTTTGCACATTATTTAGCGTTTACTTAAACACCGGCCCATAAAAGAGTTACTTATTCTTCAATGTCTAATATACAAGCATAGTTTGGTATATATATGGTATAAGCCGTAACCAAAATGAAAAAGTAAAATAAATAAAGAAATAAATGTCTTCACGCAATCCCCAATACAGGGTAGACAGAGGTCTAGTCTAGACATATAAGTCCCTTCGGCCCACCTACCACCGAAGATATTTTCGGGGTAACGTGACAGGTGGTGAGCCCGTCGTCGTCTTTATGCGAACTATATAATTTGTACATATTTTTTTTTGAAAAAGCCATTGGTACGTGCCTGCCACCAAATAGAACTCGGGTCTCTTGAATCGAAATTCCGACCACCCAACCACTCGGCTATCGTGACTTCTAAAAAGTAAAGTGGGGAAATATATTAATGAGTAATTTATAAATACATACATTGATAGGGACAACATCACATACATACTCTTATCCCAAAGTAAACAGCTTAAGAACTTGTACTATGGAATCAGAAACAAAGAAGGTACCACGAACACCCAGACTCGAGAAAATGTAGAAAAAGGTTTTTTCTACATTGACCCGACCTGAAACCGAACCCGAGACGTCAGAGCTGGCGACACCATGGAAACAGGTGTGTACGCCACTCGTCCACGGAGGTCGTTAATTTAATTTTATAACGTATTTACATTATAATTACAATGATAATCAACATCTGGGAACTGGACAGTCGTTCTCAGGCTATCTTTAAAAACAAAAACAATATTTACATTGTGATATTTTCATATAAAAAATAAGATAAAGGATAATTAAGGAGTTTTTCCAGTTTTTTTCCATATTAGAGGAACCTACATCTGTAGGTAGGTTAAGAAATACAATTGTAAATAAAACATATTTCGATAAAAATTAAAATTTAAGACAAAATACGTTATTTAAGTAATTTTTACTTTTAACCCTTCATAAATATGTTCAAAATTTTTAAGTGAGAAGCGTCGAAAAAATATTCACCGATTACGGAAGAAGTAGGAAGTCTGTGAACGCCCACTGTTAGGAAAAGTCTTTGAAATGTTTCTTTAGAGAAACTGGAACCTGGCCCGTCTGCAGTATATGCCTTGGTCCATGTTTAAGTCGTTGGCGATAGATTGCGATATTCTTCACAGAGTTTAACATGATGGTGTGTCAGTTGTAAACATTCACTTAAGTTCAACCGATCAATGGAATTAAGTCCTTTTAACCCAGCACCTTCCACCCAAGAATATTTTTGGGACAACGTGACAGGACAGCCTGTAGTCGTTTTTATGTCCAAGCCAACGATGTAATTCGTACTTAAGTTTTTGAAAAAAACCATTGGTACAAGCCTGCCTGGGGATCGAACTCATAATACGACGACATATGACGACCTCCGTGGACTAGTGTCGTAAGCACCGGTGTTCAAGGTGCCGCCATCTTGAGGTCCCGGGTTCGATTCCCGGTCGGGTCAATGTAGAAAAACCACTTTTTCTACATTTTCTCGAGTCTGGGTGTTTGTGGTGCCTTCGTTGTTTCCGATTTCCATACCTCAAGTGCTTTAGCATCTTATATTGGGATCTTAGCAATGTATGTGATGTTGTCCCTATCTGTATATGTATGTATAATAGTAATAAAAATAATAAAAAACAAACATTTATAATTATGTAATTCGTACTTAAGTTTTTGAAAAAAACCCATTGATACGAACCAGCCACATGGGGATCCAACTCTGGTCTTTTGACACGAATCCCTATCACCCGACCACTGGAATAACGATATTTCCTAAATATTTCTTGAGCCCTAGGTTGTAGTGAAATGTTTATTATTTGAAAATTTTGATAATGAATTTATTACAAGTCCAATCATTCCTTCATCGAAATTAGAACTTACATTCTTTAAACTATTGTCAGTGTTTAATCTACCGCAGTTTCATATTAAGGTTCTTTTAACGAAGAAACAGGCGAAAGAAATTCCGTAGGTATCCTTTTTTGGTCAATCTTTATTTTATTATAATTTTGTATCTTTTTGCATTATATCACCCTGTTGTTTTGAACGTAGAGGATATATTAGAATGTAACATAGTTGACAATTATAGATATATTAAACTATTTTCATTACTCATCATAATATATAAAACTTACTTATAATACCACTACTACTTGAGATTAATACTTTAAGTAATTTTAGCGGAGAGATTTTTATCTCCTAACATAATAAAGTGTTATTAGTCCCATTACATTACTTTAATTACAAAAAAAAAACATGTCAAAAGAACTCGGCAAAATTGGTTTTGAAGAGACTGGAGTCTTGCTCATGTTTAATCGTTGCCACGCTGTCCATGCAGCTATCGCTAGATGGCGCTTTCCTATACAATGTATACAAGTGTATTATTAGGTAATGAACTAGCGACAATAACAATAGCTGGATATTTTTATCAATTCAACATAAAAACCACGGCAACATAAAAACATAAACGTACATAAAATCCGCGGCGCGCAAAATGATGACATAACTACATAAAGGTATCTAAAGTATAATTAAATTGTTAATATATTTTTTGTATCTTTATTTACAGCCAAAGATGAGTAGAGATTATAAATTAAAAAAAAAACTGTGATGAAAGAAGACGAATGAAATAAGACGACGCAGGTGTACATGACATCCTTTAATAAATTAATTTGTAGCTACGGATTATCTTCAGATTGCTAATACTAACAGTTGTGTACCATAGTTTTGTTGCTTACGTCTCAAAGTCAAAATACGTTTATTCAATATATGCTATTTACCATATTATTACGGCGAAAGCCACCACATTTCTTCCGTGGGTATCGTAAGATGTGACTAAGGGAAAAAGCTTAAAAATCTTAGTGGCCGCCGGAATAAGGGATGAGCAATTTGATAAAATAAATAAATATATTCACGAAATTCCCAATAGACAGAGGGACAGAGATAGATTTCAAGGGGTAGACAGAGGTCTAGTCTAGACATTTAAGTCCCTTTGACCCCCCTTCCACCGAATACATTTTCGGGACAACGTGACAGGTGGTGAGCCCGTCACCGTCACTGATATAATTCGTATATAAGTTTTTGAAAAACTCATTGGTACGAGCCTGCCATCTGGGGATCGAACTCGGGTCTCTTGACTCGAAATTCCGACAACCCAACCATTCGGCTATCTTGACTCTTAAAAAAATGTGTTATACTTTATAATATTCGCTGTATGTGTAAATATTTACGACCCCTTGCCTCCCGTGGGTATAGTAAGAGGCGACCATAGCGCTAATCCTGTCATAAATTTACAATTTTCATTTGTTAGGACTAAAAACATGGAGATGCGATCTCTTCGTAAAATGTGTGGCATCACCTGGGCCGACCAAAAACGAAACGAAGAGATTCACAATATCGCAGGTTTGAAAGATGATCTTATCAGTAAAATTCATAAGAGCGAGTTTCGATGGTTTGGGCACATTGAGTGAATGAGAGAAGACCGAATGGTTAAGAAAATATATAGCGCGAAAGTTAACATTAAAAGGTGTCGAGGGAGGCTGAGGCTAACTTACGCAGACAATGTGAGCAAATTGCTCGAAAAGGGGAGGGTCAAGAGTACTGGGATACCTAGACGTGCTATGTACAAAATGATGAATCTGAAAGACGCGAAAGAGGTGTCTGGGATCGTGACACTTGGCGATCTGTACTCTCTGGCTACCCTGGCTGGATAGTGTGTAAAGATAAGTAAGACAAAAACAGTTATGAAAGAAAACTAATCAAATATCTAAAAGTACGGTCCTTGTTGTTGAAAGAAGGGAGCTTTATTTAGCGTATATACCGGTAACACATATGCTTTGTGCACATGGGATGTTGTGCCTTTCAATATACATATTTATTACAATAAAGAAGGATTTAAAATAGAAATATGTAGAATACAATTAATACAAACATCGATATAAAAAATAACTAAAAAAATAACTGCATGTATACGTAAATAAGCACTAAAATATTTAGTAAATTCAGTCAGTATAATTAATTGTGTTTGTGTATTTGCCGTATTTTGCAGAGGCAACAAAATATATTAATAAGGATAAGGCGAATTACGGCAACAGTGATTGAAGAGAACATTTTCGTATAAGATTGTGTATTTTAAATAGTTAATAATCATAACTAGTTTTATTTTTATTTAATATTTACGAACATGAGGTGGGAAGCAATGTATTTAATAATATGTGTATATTCCATTGTGTCAACGCAAATTCTGAATGGAATATCAAAGAAATTACTTTTGAAGAAACGTGAACTAATGGAAAATAAGGTGCAAAATTTCACAGAGATTACTGCACAATATGGTTATAAATCTGAGGAACACACTGTTGTTACCGAAGACGGGTATATTTTGACTGTCTTTAGAATACCAAAAGGTAAAAACTGTCACAGAGCTGTACGAAAGCCACCGGTTTTAATCATGCACGGTTTACTGCAGAGCTCGGACAGTTGGATTGACTCGGGCCCAGAAGCTGGACTAGCTTTTCTTTTATCAGACGATTGTTTCGACTTGTGGGTTGGTAATGTACGAGGGTCTCACTACTCGCGAAGACATTTGAGTCTAAATCCTAATGAGGACCCTGAATTCTGGCAATTTTATCTAAACGAAGTTGGAGTATATGATTTGCCAGCTATAATTGACTATATTATTGAGTTTACGGGATCAGATAAACTGAACTATATTGGTTTCTCACAGAGCGGCGGCTCTATATTAATGATGTGTTCAGAAAAACCAACATACTGTAATAAAGTTGGAATCGCTATTCTATTGCATCCTGTATCAAGAATGAAGAATTCAAAATCAAAATTCTTTTGGCTTTTAGCCCGACTCTGTGAGTTATTGGAACCAAAACTCCGCAGAGCTGCAGATCTTGAAGTATTACCACAGGGCGGGCAGCTGCAACAGATATCAAACAGTGTGTGTCTTGATTATGAAACTGCGGATACATTTTGCAGATCAACTCTCTCTGTGATAGATTCGTATCATCGAGACTCTATCGAGGTACCGACAATCCAAAAATTAATCTCACATTTTCCAGCAGGAACTTCTGTCAAGACTATGACGTGGTTCAGTCAATCTTTGAACGCCGATGTATTTCAAAAAATAGATTACGGATCTACGAAAAATCTAAAAACTTATGGAAGTGTAAAGCCACCAATTTACAATTTCAATGCGACGAAAATTCCTGTAGTGATAATACATGGCAGAAACGACTCTATCGTGTCTCCAAGAGATGTGGAATGGTTAAAAGATCAACTTCCTAATTTGTTAGAGTTGTTCTATGCGAAAGACCCGTCGTGGAATCACTTTGACGTCACCTACAGTCGATATACAAAGAAATTAATTTTTCCAAAGATTAGAGAGTACCTGTTCAAGTATAGCGATAAAAAGGTGGACTAAGAATTGTGTCATAATTTACTTTATTTGCCTGTGAAATGTCCTCTGCTAAACACGACTGATGTCCCAATAGAACAATGAGGGATTGTTCTGACATATGTACATCAATTTGCAATCACATATTAACTACCATATTTAAAGGTTAAGTACCTTATAACGCTTTTGGTCGTATTTCATAAATTGGAAATAAATAAATACGTAGCTAGGGAAACGTCAAATACTTTGCTCTGATCCCAAAGTAAGTAGCTAATGCACTTGTGTTGTGGAATCGAAAACAACGAAGATGCCACAAACACCGAGGTCCAAGACAAGGTAGAAAAAGTGGTTTTTATATATTGGTCTGCCCGGAAATCGAAGCCGTATCCTCGGCGCTGGTGAAACAATAAAAATCGGTGTGAACGCCACTCGTTCACGGAGGTCGTAAAATAATTATCATTTACTGTAAAATTAAATTAAATGTATACTTTATTTTATATTTGTTTTTTGTGTATTTCATATCCTATCCCCTTTCCATACTTAGGTTCTGATAAACATTTACGAAATAATAATTTAGAAATCGTTCAAAAACCTTTAAGTACATGTGTGTGCATTGTTTGTGGTTAATAAATGAGACTAGAGGAAAATTTAAAACATTGTAAATTAAATATAGTAATATAAACAAAAAAAGACATTATTACATAGAAGAAGATAAATATATATACACACACACACATACAAAGGTCTAGACAATTAACTCCTTTGACTACGGTGAGCCCGTCACCGTCTTTATGTCCAAGCCAACGATATAAATCGTACATTAGTTTTTGAAAAAAAAAAAAAAAACCATTGGCACGAGTCTTCCTACGGATCGAACTCGGGTCACTTAACTTGACTTAACTTGACCTTTGCTAACGAGGCAAGAGAAACATGGTTACGTCTCTGTCCCGGCAAGGATATTCCACTGGAACCTAACTCACAAAAACGGTGGGATATCCCGTTGGTTCAGAATGTGCAGAAATGCTTACTGAACAATTTTCACTGTGACAGAGACCGCGACCGCTTTCTAGGTGTTTCGACAAAGGAATCTAGTTACTGGCTACATGCTTTACCATCAAGTAACCTTGGTACATTACTAGATAACGAAAGTTTACGTATAGCTGTAGGAATACGATTGGGAGCATCGATTTGTCAACCACATCGATGTCCTTGTGGCAGCGACGTCGACGAGTCAGGCCTCCACGGACTTTCATGCCAAAAAAGTGCCGGCAGACTATCTCGTCACGGTTCCTTGAATGAAATCATCCGAAGGGCTCTTGTTTCCATAAATATTCCATCGGTTTTAGAGCCTTGTGGAATATTTAGGGAGGATGGTAAGAGACCCGACGGCTTGACTTTAGTCCCTTGGGAGAGAGGCAAAGCTCTTGTGTGGGACGCAACTTGCGTCTATACATTAGCGGCCTCTCATATCAAGGGTACTTCGATAAGGGCCGGGGCGGCATCAGAGGCAGCTGAATCGGGTAAATGGTGCAAATATGAGTCTTTGAAAGGAGACTATATATTTGTTCCATTTGCCGTAGAGACAATCGGTCCGTGGGGTCCCCGCGCAATGCAGTTTCTAAAGGAATTGTATCCGCGACTTATCGTTGCCGCTAGTGACAAGAGGGCTGGTTCTTTTCTCGCTCAACGGTTAAGTCTAGCCATTCAACGTGGAAATGCAGCCAGCGTTCTTGGTACCATGCCACGAGGAGTAGGGCTCTACGATTATAATAGTTTTTAGTTAATAAGTATTGTAAATATTAAAATAATTTTTTCTGTAAATAAAACTTTAATGTTAATTAAAAAAAAAAACTTAACTTAAATTCCGATCATCAAACCGTCTCGGCTAGCGTGACTTTAATTGTGTGTAATATTAGATTTTGTTCATGTATTTCTGTTTATTATTCCAACTAAGCTCCAATGCCACACTGAAGAGGTTCACGACAGTAGTCAAATGCTCGGATCTGCGATGTAGTGTTATGTTTCTCAGTCTGCACTCTGAAGTATTATTATTACTGACGATAATTGTTAACGTTTAATAACAATTTGTTGCTAATTTTGCGTTTTTCTTTTAATCTGATTCTCATTGCGACTTTTTACGCTCTTGGCAGATAAAAAAAAAACGTGTGGTGTCGTGGGATACCAGATAGGAACGAAGTTTCTTATTATAAAAATATTAGTTTTAAGTTCTATTCGAGGTATAAACATAATAATTATTCGGGTGCACATTTTTTGTTAAGATTTTCTATTGATAAAAATAAAAAAACCTATTTTACACAGTTATCATCTTTTCTTTTATTTACAATGATTTATGTATATAAAAATAATTCTTTATATTATAAAATAAGGAGTAGGACTGAGTAGCATAATAGGTAGGTGTTATATACACACACATACAAAGGTCTAGACAATTAACTCCTTTGACTACGGTGAGCCCGTCACCGTCTTTATGTCCAAGCCAACGATATAAATCGTACATATGTTTTTGAAAAAACCCATTGGCACGAAACTACCTATGGATCGCACTCGGGTCTCTTAACTTAAATTCCGATCATCAAACCGTCTCGGCTAACGTGTCTTTAATTGTGTGTAATATTACATTTTGTTCATGTATTTCTGTTTATTATTCCAACTAAGCTCTAATGCCACACTGAAGAGGTTCACGACAGTAGTCAAGTGCTCGGATCTACGATAATTGTTAACGTTTAATAACAATTTGTTGCTAATTTTGCGTTTTTCATTTAATCTGATTCTCATTGCGACTTGATACACTGTTGCGGGTATTTTTTACGCTCTTGGCAGATAAAAAAAAACGTGTCGTGTCGTGGAATACCGGATAGGAACGAAGTTTCTTATTATAAAAATATTAATTTTAAGTTCTGTTCGAGGTATAAACATTATAATTATTGGGGTGCACACTCCGGTTACCTGCACTCACCAGACGAAACGCAGAAGTTTCTTAGACTTCTCCTTCACGCCGGTATTCTGTAAGGCCGTGGTACTTCTCCGGTCGAGCCGGCCCATTCATGCAACAACAAAAGCTGATACATGGCTCTACCACTGTTAAAATAGTTATGCATAGGAGTATGCATAGGACTCGGGACCGTTCCCTGTGGTAATCTTTATGTAAGTTCAGGCATGGCTCTCTTGACAGGTAAAAATGATGATGAAGATGAAACTTAGTTTTAAAAATGAAAGTGTTTTTATTTTAGAAATTCAATACTTTACATGGAGTGTTTGCATTGTACCATTACCCTTAGTTAAAGTTATCCGTGTGGTTACGGAGTAAGAATATTACCACTCCCTTTCTTCCCGTAATAAGTACCCGTATAAGTTCCCGTATAAGTCACGATAGCCGAGTTGTTGGGTGGTCGGAATTTCGAGTCGAGAGACCCGAGTTCGATCCCCAGGTGGCAGAACCAATGAGTTTTTCAAAAACTTATGTACGAATTTCATCGTTGGCTTGGACATAAAGGCGGCGACGGGCTCACCACCTGTCACGTTGTCCCGAAAATATCTTCGGTGGAAGGTGGGTCAAAGGGACTTAATTGTCTAGACTTGACCTCTGTCTACCCCTGTATTGGGAATTGCGTGAAGATATTTTTTTTCTTCCCGTGGGTGTCATAAGAGGCGACTAAGAATAGCAGCCTTGAATATCGTTATAGTAACGATACTGATATAGATAACAATAGATGGCGTGATAACCATTTCTAAAAATATCTGACCAAAATAATCAGACTGGTGATGGGCAGCGGCGTCTGAGGTGCGAGTGGTCTGGTACTGCAATCGCTAATGTGCTTTCTAAGCGTGACGATTATGGCAAATTCACGTTATAGTAGAGGCCTATGTCCTGCAGTGGACTTTAACAGGCCATATGTTAATGACGTGGACGAGTGGCGGAAACACCGGTTTTCAAGGTGTCGCCCTCTCGAAGTCGAACCCGGGACGGGTTCGATTCCCGGTCAGGTCAATCTAGAAAAACACTTTTCTACATATTCTCGGGTCTGGGTGTTCCTTCATTGTTTCCGATTTCCATACCACAAGTGCTTTTGCGTCTTACATTGGGATCGGAGCAATGTATGTGATGTTGTCCCTATTATTTATTATTATTACTATTTATATGTATGTATGTATGTAGTGTAAAAGTATAATAATTTATTTAGTAACGCAAGAATGTTTCCGTTATATTATAACTATAAAATATGTAAACAAATATATACATCGCAAAGGACTTCACATCCATTGCTCTAAACCCAATTTAAGTAGGTACGTAAATTACTTGCGTTATGAAATCAGAAACAACGAAGGTACCACAGACAAGAAGGGAAAATATCTTCACGCAATTCCCAATACAGGGGTAGACAGAGGTCTAGTTTAGACAATTATGTCCCTTCGACCCACCTTCCACAAAAGATATTTTCGGGACAATGTGACAGGTGGTGAGCCTGTCGCCGCCTTTATGTCCAAGCCAACGATTTTCGTACATAAGTTTTTGAAAAACTCATTGGTACGAGCCAGCCACTTGGGGATCGCACTCGGGTCTCTTGACTCGAAATTCCGACCTAAAGTAAAAGTGGTCTTCTACATTAATCCATCTGGAAATAGAACTCTGGACTTCAGAGCTGGCGACATCATGAAAATCGGTGCGTACACTACGTATCCACTGAGAAATGACTCGAAGCTGTTATAATATATTAGTAATAATTATTTAGTAATATTAGTAATGACAACCTCGTACAAGCAAAGGCGGTGTAAGACGACCCCCCCCCCCACAAGATGGAGCGACGATGGCACTGGACGCACTATGTGGCAATCTTTGGGGGAGGTCATTTTCAGCAGTGGACTTCGGATAGGCTGTGATAATGGTAATGGTAATTTTCAATAATATTAGAAGTAGTATATTACTGATAATGGCTGAATATTTTTTGTACTATATTGTAATAGGATTTAAAAGGAATAGAAACAGAATTTTTAACGTAAAATAATTGACTCAAACAAATTGAAAACTTCACAAAGGCTGGTCGGGATTTAATTATTTCCACCAATTACGAAAACTGGCGAAGTTAATTATTGTTTCACAATTCAGAATATTTTAAGCAAAAATAAATACTGTTTTCTACCACGATTCCGCCTACATTTTTTACAACAGCCTACAAGTTATGACATAGGCTTCTTCTGGAATTTACCACAATTGCCACGCTGGGCAGACGTTATGCCGGTCACTGTTCCCTGCCACCGGCAGACTTAGTTTTTGCCTGCTATTTATGTATAGGCGTTAAAATAATACCATCCCCTCTGTTTCCGACTAAGTCAAGTCATAAAAATTAAACTGGCTTTGAACAGATGGTGGGATATATTTCGAAAATAATCATAGCAAAATGCAACAGTACTGGTACTATTGAAGATATGGAAGACACCTATATTCA
This sequence comes from Sericinus montela, assembly GCA_029286605.1. Lineage (NCBI taxonomy): Eukaryota > Metazoa > Arthropoda > Insecta > Lepidoptera > Papilionidae > Sericinus > Sericinus montela. Next base: position 225,640 of record JAGSMR010000024.1, on the reverse strand, counting down.
GCTGTGGACTTTTGAGAGTCGTTATGATGATATACTGCTGTTGGCTGAAGCCAGGGAAGAGGAAGGGAGTGTATTGTTAGATCGATAGAATTAGAATTTCAATTAATTACACCGTAGATAAAATTATAATTTGATTCAAGATTAACTATAAACGTGTAGCCGAGTGTTTGGGTGATCGGAATTCAAGTCGAGAGACCCGAGTTCGATCTCCAGGTGGCACACTCGTACCAATGGGTTTTTTTAAACCGATGTACGATAAATATCTTTGGCTTGGACATAAAGACGTCGACGAGCTCACTACCAGTCACGTTGTCCCAAAAATATCTTCGGTGGAAGGTGGGTCGAAAGAGCTTAATTGTCTAAACTAGACCTCTGTCCACCTCTCTATTTGGAATGGCGTGTATGTACCGTATATATGTTCATATACATGTAGTATAAAACGCTTATTTCAATATAACAATTTTATTTATATGTGTAGATGTACAGGTAAGCAAAAACTAAATTATCTTTTATTATAATCTAAATTAACAATTAAAAAAATTAAAATATTAAAATATCTTCACGCAATTCCCAATACAGGGGTAGACAGAGGTCAAGTCTAGACAATTAAGTCCCTTTGACCCACCTTCCACCGAAGATATTTTCGGCACAACGTGACAGGTGGTGAGCCCGTCGCCGCCTTTATGTCCAAGCCAACGATGAAATTCGTACATAAGTTTTTGAAAAACTCATTGGTACTGCCACCTGGGGATCGAACTCGGGTCTCACGACTCGTAATTCCGACCACCCAACAACTCGGCTATCGTGACTTGATTAAATAAACAATGATTTTAATTAAGCAAATTATAATCATTGTAATGTTTTTATGTACAGACATTGTGATTCAAATTCTCACCATCATCATGTTTATGTTTCTGATAATAATTAATTAATTAACTGACTCCTACATGTATATACCATCGTTGCTATCGTCGTATATATGATTTAAAAGTCACGAAAATTTGAAAGGTTGGGTGATGAGAATTCGGGTCATAAGACCCGAGTTCGATGTCAAGGAAATAGACTCGTACCAATATTTTTTTTCAAAACGTATGCGCGATGTGTTATGCCTTGGAAATAAAGAAAGCGACGGGCTCACCACCTGTTACGTTGTCCTAAAAAAAACTCTTCGGTGATAGGTGGGTCGAGATGCTGTAATCGTCTGGACCTCTGTCTACCTCTATATTGGGAATAGCCTGAAGTTTTTTTATATTACAAATAAAAACATCAGTATAAGAATAGTTATAGCTGTAGATTTGGTATATTTTAAATTTTCCTTCCTCCACTCTATTTCCGATACCGGTAGATTAAAAATGACTATCGATAAACGAATGTACATTCTTATGTCAATGAATAAATGATTTGATTTGATACTTAGTAAAAAATAGTCAGTAAGTATAGGAAAATCTTGTATTTTCAATTAGATATTTAGAAAACCAATCTACGTTATCTCTGGTCTGGTTCTTTATTACCTTTGTTGTTTCCGATTCCGTAACATACGTGCCTTAGCTACTTACTTTGGGACTATAGTAAAGTATGTGATGTTGTCCCTATCTATATATCAATATGTATATGTATAGTTATTATTATTATTAAATTGAACCATACGGGAATCCAACTCAGAGCTATGAAAACCGGTGCGTAGTCTAGGCGTCCATGGAGGTCGTTAACATGTTGTGGGAATGGGATAAACACTGAAGACTAAATAAAAATAGACTAAGAGAAGTGGATTGTCAGCTTTTTAAATGTCATGCGGTTCCAGTTAAAGCTGCGTATCAGGTTTTATTGAATATACCATGATGAGTCAGAGTAACCTTTATGTTCTTTGTTAGCATTTTTATGTGGATAAAATTTTCCATGTTAATGTGTAACCTAACCTAACCTAACCCTGGTGAACAATGTTCTTGCTATTAATTATTATTAAAAATATCTTTAAGCCATTCTCAATAGAGGTGTAGACAGAGGTCAAGTCTAGACAATTAAGTCCCTTTGACCCACCTTCCACCGAAGATATTTTCGGGACAACGTGACAGGTGGTGAGCCCGTCGCCGCCTTTATGTCCAAGCCAACGATGAAATTCGTACATAAGTTTTTGAAAAACTCATTGGTACTGCCACCTGGGGATCGAACTCGGGTCTCTCGACTCGAATTCCGACCACCCAACAACTCGGCTATCGTGACTTGATTAAATAAACAATGATTTTAATTAAGCAAATTATAATCATTGTAATGTTTTTATGCACAGACATTGTGATTCAAATTCTCACCATCATCATGTTTATGTTTCTGATAATAATTAATTAATTAACTGACTCTATATCTACATGTATATACCATCGTTGCTATCGTCGTATATATGATTTAAAAGTCACGAAAATTTGAAAGGTTGGTGATGAGAATTCGGGTCATAAGACCCGAGTTCGATGTCAAGGAAATAGACTCGTACCAATATTTTTTCAAAACGTATGCGCGATGTGTTATGCCTTGAAATAAAGAAAGCGACGGGCTCACCACCTGTTACGTTGTCCTAAAAAACTCTTCGGTGATAGGTGGTCGAGATGCTGTAATCGTCTGGACCTCTGTCTACCTCTATATTGGGAATAGCCTGAATTTTTTTTATATTACAAATAAAAACATCAGTATAAGAATAGTTATAGCTGTAGATTTGGTATATTTTAAATTTTCCTTCCTCCACTCTATTTCCGATACCGGTAGATTAAAAATGACTATCGATAAACGAATGTACATTCTTATGTCAATGAATAAATGATTTGATTTGATACTTAGTAAAAAATAGTCAGTTAGTATAGGAAAATCTTGTATTTTCAATTAGATATTTAGAAAACCAATCTACGTTATCTCTGGTCTGGTTACCTTTGTTGTTTCCGATTCCGTAACATACGTGCCTTAGCTACTTACTTTGGGACTAGAGTAAAGTATGTGATGTTGTCCCTATCTATATATCAATATGTATATGTATAGTTATTATTATTATTAAATTGAACCATACGGGAATCCAACTCAGAGCTATGAAAACCGGTGCGTAGTCTAGGCGTCCATGGAGGTCGTTAACATGTTGTGGGAATGGGATAAACACTGAAGACTAAATAAAAATAGACTAAGAAAAATGGATTGTCAGCTTTTTAAATGTCATGCGGTTCCAGTTAAAGCTGCGTATCAGGTTTTATTGAATATACCATGATGAGTCAGAGTAACCTTTATGTTCTTTGTTAGCATTTTTATGTGGATAAAATTTTCCATGTTAATGTGTAACCTAACCTAACCTAACCCTGGTGAACAATGTTCTTGCTATTAATTATTATTAAAAAATATCTTTAAGCCATTCTCAATAGAGGTGTAGACAGAGGTCGAGACAATTAAGTCCTTCCAACTCGCTTTTTTTTGGGACAACGTGACAGGTGGTTAGCCAATTTTTATATGCTGATGACCGTAGACGCAAAAATCTGAATAAAACTAGAAAAGATGTGAAATACTCACAATGTTAAATAGGCAATAGTAATAAATTAAAATATGCCTATATAATTTCAGGAATTCTCCTGATTTCTTCAAGAGTTCATCATCAGACCCTGATTCGGTGATATTTTCACCAGTTTTCCAAATATGCCCTTGCAAACAAAGCAAAAAAAAAGAAGTAAGTTTTTTAATCAGCTCAAATCAAATAAATAAGAGACATTTTGATAAGAAAATCTTCCTATTTTCCGATCCATTTAGTTTTAGGAAATAACAAGAAAAGAATGGAAATAGCCTTAAAGCTTTGATCATTTGTAATTACGCAAAGTTTCTTCTGTAATGAAGAAAGTTGATTCACCAAACTTTATGTCTGCCTATTGCAGAGTCTTGGAATGTGAAATCGTAATTGATCTTATACCAATTGTGATTTCGCATATAAAGAACATTTAGATTAAGAATTAAAAGAAAAGTAAAACAATAAGTAAATAAATATCTTCACGCAATTGCCAATACAGGGGTAGACAGAGGTCTAGTCTAGACAATTAAGTCCCTTCGAACCACCTTCGACCGAAAATATTTTCGGGACAACGTGAGACGGCGCCGTCTTTATGTCCAAGCCAACAATATAATTCGTACATAAGTTTTTGAAAAACCCATTGGTACGAGCTTGCCACTTGAGGATCGAACTCGGGTCTCTTGACTCAAAATTCTTACCACCCAACCAGTCGGCTATCGTGACTTTGAGAGAAGAAAAGTAATGTTTAAAAAGTAATGAAAAGAATCGTACACGGTTAACTCACAGACACAAATACACACACAATGTGCCCATTTTTATTCCATAATTGTTATGATATAGAGTTGTATTATATGTAGTATAAGAGTAAGTAGCCGTTGTACTTTTTACTTCCGCAAAAGGGAAATGTAAATATATAGCTTTGATGTAATGGGAGAAGCCACTGGCCCCTGAAACACAGTTATCACTAGCTCGGGGGCCTATGGATTCATAAATAATAATAAAATAAATAAATAAATATCTTCACGCAATTCCCAATACATGGGTAGACAGAGGTCAAGTCTAGACAATTAAGTCCCTTTGACCCACCTTCCACCGAAGATATTTTCGGGACAACGTGACAGGTGGTGAGCCCGTCGCCGTCTTTATGTCCAAGCCAACAATATAATTCGTACATAAGTTTTTGAAAAACCCATTGGTACGAGCTTGCCACTTGAAGATCGAACTCGGGTCTCTTGACTCAAAATTCTTACCACCCAACCACTCGGCTATCGTGACTTTGAGAGAAGAAAAGTAATGTTTAAAAAGTAATGAAAAGAATCGTACACGGTTAACTCACAGACACAAATACACACACAATGTGCCCATTTTATTCCATAATTGTTATGATATAGAGTTGTATTATATGTAGTATAAGAGTAAGTAGCCGTTGTACTTTTTACTTCCGCAAAAGGGAAATGTAAATATATAGCTTTGATGTAATGGGAGAAGCCACTGGCCCCTGAAACACAGTTATCACTAGCCCGGGGGCCTATGGATTCATAAATAATAATAAAATAAATAAATAAATATCTTCACGCATATAAGATACTCTTGAAAACCAATTTAAAATTTAATGAATGAATGATATATTTCACGGAAAGCATATAACAATTTAACTACATTGAATCCATAGTTAATAATAAATCACGATAGCCGAGTTGTTGGGTGGTCAGAATTTTGAGTCGAGAGACCTGAGTTCGATCCCCAGGTGGCAGTACCAATGAGTTTTTCAAATCTTATGTACGAATTTCATCGTTGGCTTGGACATAAAGACGGCGACGGGCTCACCACCTGTCACGTTGTCCCGAAAATATCTTCGGTGGAAGGTGGGTCAAAGGGACTTAATTGTCTAGACTTGACCTCTGTCTACCCATGTATTGGGAATAGCGTAAAAAATTTAGATATATATTTATTTATATTACAGACGATAAATTAACGCACAGTCGCTGACGGGGAAACTGGAGAGAACAAATCGCCAACTATCACGAGCCTTAAATACCTCTTTCGTTTCTTTCAGATTTAGCATACAAGCACGTCTAGGTATCCGAGTGCCCATGACCCTCTCTTATTCGAGCAATTTGCTTACATGGTTTTCGAAAATAACGGCCTACTGTATACGCTACGCCTTTTTACGACCTTCTTGGACGGTTTTCAGGGTTTCGTCATCACGAGGTCCCGGGTTCGATTCCCGGTCGGGTCAATGTAGATAAACTACTTTTCAACATTTTCTCGGGTCCGGGTATTTGTGGTGCCTTCATTGTTTCCGATACCTCAAGTGCTTTAGTTTCTTACATTGGAATTGGAAGAATCTATGTGATGTTGTCCCTATCTATATATGTATTTATTTATTTATAACAACAACAACAATCTTGTAATATTAAATTTTGCGCTATATATTTTCTTCACCATTCGGATACTTTATGGCTGTATAAATTAAAAATTCTATGTAAGACGGATAATTTCTCCTTTAATTTCTTGCCAAAACGCTTGCAAAGCGTGGCAAATATATCAAATCCTTTATACAGGAGAAACCTGTGTCCTGCAGTAGACTTTAATAGTTCTTCATATGAAGAATGTATACCTTCTTTTTTTCTATTCTTCAAACGTATAAAGAAAATATCTTGAGAAAGTTTAAGTAAATATGTAGCTGTCATGACACTGTAATAATTATTATTACAGTGTCATGAAATTGTCTAAATACTTACTTACTTTCATAGCGGCCTGTCCACTGCTTCACTTGCCCCTCCCTTAATACCCAACATTTCCAATAAAGGGGTAGATAGGGGTCTAGACAATTAAATCCCTCAACCCACCTCATACCGAAGACATTTGTTGTGGGACAGCAGGACAGTTGGTGAGCCCATCGTCGTCTTTATGTCCAAGCTAACGATATAAATCGTACGAGCCTTGGGGATCGCACTCGGAACTCGTGACTCGAATTTCCGATCACCCAATCACTCAGCTATCGTGACTATTTTAACAAATAAAAAAAACATACAATAAAACGTTATATTTATTGTAATGACATACGTGATAACTGAGGAATACCATAAGAGTATCAATCTAACAGCAGACCATGCGAAACGTATCGCTGGTCTACTTTCAGAGAAACAATGTCCGCTGTTTAAGAAATTTGTGCCGTTTCCCAATTCGAATAGAATATGCATTGCATTGTATAGAATTCATTAACCAATTCAGTTTGGTTAATACGAAATATTTTCACGCATATTCCCTACACTAGGATAGACAGAGGTCTTGGCAATTCAATCCTTTGGATGCATCTTTCACCGAAGCGTATATGGGTTAACGTTACAGGTGTAGAGAGTGTCATCGTCTTAGTGTCTAAACTAATAGTAACATATACATATAAAAATATCTTCACGCCATTCTCATCACAGGGGCACACAGAGGTCTAGAAAATTAAGTCATTCCCCTCCGGAGATATTTTTGGAACAACGTGACAGGTGGTGAGCCCTTCGCCGTCTTTATGTCCAAGCCAACGATATAATTCGTACATAAGTTTTTGAAAAACCCTTTGGTACGAACCTGCCATTTGGGGATCGAACTCGTGTCTCTTGACTCGAAGTTTCGACCATACAACCCCTCGGTTATCGTGCCTTTACATATACATATAAAGATTTATTTACATAGACATACTCATATAAAGTCTCATATATACATATATAAAAGACAATGACTCGATTAAAAACATTCATATTCAACACACAAATTTTTTCTCCTAGCGAGATTTAAACCTCCGACTTTTAGCTTTGAAAGCAGGCAACTAGGTAATCGAGTCACTAGTTTATTATTTATTATTATCTTCATCCATTTCCCAATACAGGGGTAGCCAGATGTTTAGACAATGTCCTTTCGACCCATATTTGACCGTAGCTTATTTTGTGACAACGTGACAGGTGATGAGCTTGTCGTCGTCCATAGCCAAGCCAACGATATAAATCTTTCAAAAATTATTTGAAATACTCATAGGTACGAGCGGAACTCCTGTGGATCGTACTCGGGTCTCTTGACTCGAATTCCGATCACCCAACCACATGGCTAATGCGACCAGTACATTTAATTAATGTTTTTTATAACAAAACACGTAAAGGGTCCGGTTTTAGTAGTTAATTACCTAATTAGTAGATAATTAGTCGTGTGACCAAGTTAAGATTTACTTAACTTATTTAATTACAGAACAGGAAATTTATAAGTTACAATTAAGAGTTTTAAAAACAAAAATATCTAAAAAAATTAAAGAAGAAATAGAAATTTTCAAACACTGTACAGTAGTTAATGTTTTTTTAACAAAATTAAATCCCGTTTCTTATTAAATAGTCATTAGACTGAATATTTATAACAAAGAATTCAACTAAATCATTTTATTCAAACTTAACTTTTATTTAAACGTAGTAAATATATTTTACCTGAATGTAATAATATACGGAGCCGGAAATTCTATTTATCTTGCGTCTTACTATATTGATGAAACATCGCCTGATGTGTGTAAAATGGTACAGGTGGTGAGCCCATCGCTGTCTTTATGTCCAAGCCTATCTAATCTAAATCGTAAATAAGTTTTTGAAAAAATTGGTACAAGCCATGGCAATCGAACTCGGGTCTCATGATTCGAATTCGGTTCACCCAATCACTGGGCTATCGTGACTATTAGTTAAAATATTTTAAAACTTTAAAAGCTACAATTTGTGTGAATAGATGGCGCTAATTAAATTTCTTAAGTAAATTCAGATAAAATCTGAAAATAGCCTGGACAGGTTTGGAATTGTGTATTATTAAAATTAGTTAAAGCAGGAGTCCTATAAATAATAAATATCTTCTTGCACATTTACATAACTGGGTAGACAGAGGTCTTTTTAATTCGCTGCTACATTGCAGCGCTGGACCCGCACTATGTGATTTCCGGATAGTAACCAGAGCAGTGATGTGTTAAAATAAAAAAAAATGTCTTCAACCCATTCCCAATACAAGAGTAGACAGAGACCGTCTAGAAAATTAAGTCCCTATATAATAACCTATCTTCCATCGAAGACATTTTTAGGACCAAGTGACAGGTGGTTACCCTGTCACCCTCTTTATGTCCAAGCCATCACATAAATCGTACCTAAATTTAAAACCCCTCATTGGTACGAGCATTTCACCTGGGGATCGATCTCGGGTCTCTTGACTAGATCACCCAAACAAGCGTCTATAGTGACTTTGTATCGTGTATAGAAGATGTTTAGTCAATAATGTTATGTACGATGTTATCAACTTGTGTACGAATTATATCGTTGGCTTGGACATTGTGATGGCGACGGGCTCAACACCTGTCACGTTGTCCCAAAAATGTCTTCGGTGGAAGATGGGTCGAAACGACTTAATTGTCTAGACCTCTGTCTACCCCTGCCCTGGAAATATGGGGGAAGATATTTATTGTTTATTATCAAACACTCCTGTTTTAACATAGGGAATGACGTGAAGAATGCTTATGTTTAAGTAAAAAAAAATAATATATCTTCACGCAATTCCCAATACAGGGGAAGAGGTCAGACAGAGGTCTTGTCTGGACAATTAAGTCCTTTCGACCCACCTTCCACCGAAGATATTTTCGGGACAGCGTGACAGGTGGTGAGCCCGTCGCCGTCTTTATGTCCAAGTCAACGATGTAATTCGTACATAAGTTTATGAAAACTCATTGGTACTGCCACCTGGGGATCGAAATCGGGTCTCTCGACTCGAAATTCCGACCACCCAACAACTCGGCTATCGTGAAAATGTGTAAGTTTAAGTAAATCAAGTTTAATGAATGGGCCCGCTCTACGCTCGATTACATGTTAACTAACATGTTGGAAGTGGGGCAACGGTACGTTGGGTAACGCTACGTGCGTTGTAACTCGCCCGTTTTCTAATCACTAACATTCAGCGATCAGTTGCACGTATGTGATATTAATCTACATGGTATTGGATATTCTCCTTTCTACCTACGAGTGTTGTAAGAGATGACTATTGTAGAATCCATTAATGGTGACGGGATAACCATCATTTAAACTTCTGCGTTTCGTCTGGTGAGTGCAGGTAATCGGAGGCCCACACACCTCCCTCTCCCAAAATTCTGAGGGGGGGGGAGGCACTCAAAGGTCGGTAACGCATCTGCTATGGCTCTGGTATTGCAGGTGTCCATGGGCGGCGGTAATCACTAACCATCACGTGAGCCACCTGCTCGGTTGTCTCCATTTTCTATTAAAAAATATATTTTATCTATACATACATTTAAATAAAATTGGATTAAAACGATTTTCCGATTTTATCGCGTTTTTAATTAGTTTTTACAAAATCTTTTTATTTCCCGACGTTTCGAATGCTTCACAGCATCCGGGGACTAATTAAAAACGCGATAAAATCCGAAAATCGTTTTATTTAAAATGTAGTATTCACGTAAATACAAGAAATCATTAAAATTGGAGTGTCTGATAGTAATATTGCAACAACCAAATACATGTATATTTACGACACATGTATATTTACGACACATACATCAAAATAATTTTGTTTTACAATTTTTGTCTGTTTGTTCCGGCTAATCTCTGAAACGGCTAGACCGATTTTAACAGCACATTCACTGACAGATAGCTAATGTTATAAGGAGTAACAGAGGTTACTATTATCTTAGAAACATAATTAGGGTTTCGCGTTAAGTATTAAACTGCGGGCATACGATGTGGCTCATATAGTGCACCTATTTTACTTCGAAGCAGCGTGGCGTGAAGATGTTCAAACATAGATTCTCTTATCATTTTTGAGATGTTTTTATCTATGTTTTAAACAACTTTATATATATTTAAAAATGTTAAGAAATAACTTAGACATTTGACTAAGCACTTCACTCGCTTATCTAGACAATGATGTACGATTTATTTTAAGATACTCATCACACTCTTAAACTTACTTAATCGCTTACTTTATAGTCGAAAAACAAAGGAGGTATTTGAAAAAAATAAGTTTCAATACATTATTAAATAATAGAGAAATTTAACAACAAAGAAGACCAGAGCAGACGTGTTTTTTAGTCATTTAATTAACATTTGTAACCAATTTTTTTTATTTAAAAATTGTTTGAGTGTTTTAAAAAGTAAACCGTAACCGCTTAACTTTGAACTTCTTTATTCGTACTGTAGTGAAAGATTTCATAATTAATTTTTGAGGACATATTTATCTTAGCCTAGTTAGTACTTTAGTAGTGACTTTGGTGTTAAGGGTTGCGGGTTCGAATTTCGCTAGGGGCAAACATTTGTGCGATGAAAATGTTTGTACTTGAGTAATGTATCTTTAAGTTTATCTAAACACACTAAGATAATGGTGGGCTCCCCACCTGTCACGATTCGTAAAACAAGCTCTGACGAAAAGTGGGATATTAGTATTAAATTGTCTAGACTTCTGGATACCCTAGTTATATATTAGTCATAGGTAATAACACCACAATTTATTAGAATAAATCTATTTAAAGACATTGTTACTTCGGGTACCAATGGGTGTTTCAAAAATTTATGTACGAATTATATCGATGGATGGTTGTCTCGAAAATATCTTCGACGAAAGGTGATTCGAAGGGACTTAATTGTCTAGACTAGACCTCTGTCTACTGCCTTGGGAATTGCGTGAAGAGATTTATTTTATTTTATTTATTGCTACTTAACAACACTTAGATTATTTATTACACCGCTAGTTCGTAATCGACAAAATTCTAAACTACGTGATATTTTAACGTTATGCATAAGCTAGCGATAGTGTGAAAGGACTTTTATCTGAATAGGGAAGTCTGATAAATTAACTAGAGAAATTGTTACCTTCAACGGTCGGCCATTTTGAATTGTTTTCTATTGTATTGTGGTCGCTGACGTGATCCAATGTTATTTCAAAAGCAAGGCGAATAAGCAAGGCAATATAAGTTGCAATCGACAAATATAGTATGCAGAGAATCAGTTTTAAATATAGCGTCCGATACTACCATGTGAATATTTATTTCTAAAAGAAAATAAATAAATATCTCCATGCAATTGTCAAAACAGGTGTAAACAGAGGTCTAGTCTAGATAATTAAGTCCCTTCGGCCCACCTTACACCGAAGATGTTTTCGGTACTACCTGACAGGTGGTGAGCCCGTCGCCGTATTTACGTCCAAGCCAACGATATAATTCGTAAATAAGTCTTTGAAAAACCCATTGGTACGAGCCTACCTCCTGGTGATCGAAGTCGGGTCTTTTGACTCGAAATTCCGACCACCTAACCACTCGGCTGTTGTGACTCTTACAACGAAATATGTCTTTCGATAACAAATAAATAGAATAAGAAACAACGAAAAAGTGTTTTCTACATTGACTCGACCGGGAATCGAACCCGAGGCCTCTGAGTTGGCGACACTATGAAAACCGGTGTATACGCCACTCGTTCGCGGAGGTCGTCTGTATATCAAGGATAATATATAGTTTAAAGGAGAAATCTGCCAGAAAATTATAAAAAAATAAATAAATTTGAATTTGTAATCAAATATGTGTAATTAAATACTAATATATTTAAATAAATAAATATGATACGAATAATAATGCAATATGAGCGTGGTTTCCGGAGATAAGTATAATATACTATTTAATGTGTTGACTCCAAGGTTTACCTATTAACTATTAACCCCAGTGTATTTTGTAAACATTTATCAAATCAAATCCAACCATTTATTCATCGAAATAAGAATATACATTCGTTTATCGATCGTAATTTTTTTATCTACCACTGTTTCGTAATGTGGTTCCTCTAACGGAGAAGAAACAGGCGAAAGAAACCCTCTAGGAGTCCCCTTGCTCAATTTTTTTATTTTTTTAGTTTGTTGGGATCTGTTTGGAAATATATTAGTTTATATGTTCATGTGTATCGTGATAGGGAGATAACCATGAGGCCATTAGCGACCTCCGTGGATGAGTGGCGCGCTTACCAGTTTTCATGATGTTGCCAGCTCTTAGGTCTCGGATACGATTTTGGGACCGGACAATATAGAAAACCACTTTTCTACATTACTTCGAGTGTGGGTGTTTGTGGTACCTTCGTTGTTTCCGATTCAATAACACAAGTGATTTTGTTATTTTGGGGTTATAGCTGTGTATGTGATGTTGTCCCCATCTATGTATGTATGTCCTGCAGTGGACATTAAAAGGGCGTCATGATGATGGGAAACTTTATTGTTATTAGTCCATTCAGTCCATCATATTTATATATGCTAAAAGGCAGGAAACGAATAAATGACACAGCGTATATATTTACGTTACTATCTTGTGGCGTCATAATATAGAAGCATGAAGCGGAAGGAAAATTAATTACAATATTAAGTGGACAAAAATTGTGTTTTTACCAATTTTTTTATACGGCTAATAAATTTAATTGTCTACATTAACATTTTATATATTTATAACGATTCTTCCTAATTTAATTATTCATAATCTAAACGTATGTTCCGAAATTTAATTGTTTTATAACTGGTTAGGAACAATGGTTTCCCTTTGGAAATATTTAATTATAATTTTTCTTTTGCAAAATACATAACGTCACAGTTCTTTGAGCCACTATATCCTTATAGTTTGGTGATTAAAATTCTAATCAGTAGCTTCGGGTTCGATCCCCAGGGGGAAGGTTTATTCAAATAAGTTGTTTTGTAAGTTTCGAAATAACTTATGATTTATTTTTGAGCGGATAGCCCTGGGCTACTGGTAAAAACCGTATTAAATAATTTGGTAAGCACATAAAGAAAACATCAGATGTAGTGCGTATGCCGCGATTGTATGACGGCGTGTCCCTGCCACCGTCAGTGCTGTCACCGCCGGTGCTGCCACCAATGTCTTACAGTTGCCGGATGAGTAAGCTGCTTGCGGTGTTGCCGCAACATATGGTAAAACATATTAATTTGTGTTTTCTATTACCGTCTTTCATTTAATGGGCTACATTCATTCATATATAACCATTTGTAAAAGTCCACCGCAGGATACGGGCTTCTCCCGGAATATTAAGGCCTAGGAGGAAAGAATACTATGGGGCATGGGTATGCCATGATCGTTATGTTTGGCAAGCGGATTACCTATAGTAGTACCAGATACCTTTACTTCAGACGCTGCTGCCCGTCACCGGTCTGGTATATCTGAGATGGTAAGCTACAGCATTTCAAAGGCTTTTATCCTAAGACGCCTCTTACGAACCCCTCGGGAAAAAGTTATCATCACCCGGCATATTCCTACGTCATTTATAGTGTATTCATGTTTTCTCCCAAAACTGTGGTAACGTTGTCTATGTTCTAAATAAGTTCTCTTAACCTACCTTTCACCGAATCTTCTTGGTGGTATTGCTAGGTAGTTAGGTGGTCTATTGCGGTTTTAGTATTTAAGCTTCAGCTTGAGCTTCAAGTATTAATATTCATAGATACATATAAACATCCATGACACGAGTTTCGTATTTATCACACAAATGTTTGCCAATAGCGGGATTCGAAACTGCAATCCTTTGCTACGAGGGCAGGATCCTACCAGACTATCGGATCGCGGAACACATCAAACGATAATGAAACAAAAGATTGCGACTCAAAGCAGCAATTGATAACACGCGAAATTTACGGCGTAAACATTTCTCGAACATAGCGGTCTTGAACCCACTGACTCTGAACTTGAAATTATTTATATAAAGCAGAATAATTACATTACTGAGTGGACGACAGGCGGCCTCGCATAAATCGAATCTGTTTTTCCTCATTACAGATAATATCGTTGTGTCCTCATCGATGAATCTTTTTTTTACATCTTCACGCACTGTCTGTACTGTGGACATATACTACATATTGTACGTTACATGTAGTATGATAATAGGGGATAGATAGTCAGAGATCTAGAAATTAAGTAATTGTCTATGACGAGACATGATAGATACACCTTTCACGTCCCAAACAAGGTCCGGTGAGAAGTGGGTCGGTCGATAAAGAATTAAATTTATGCAATTTAAATAAAAGAAATATCGTCACGCTATTCTCAATACTGGGTTAGACCTAGCTCAGAAAATTTGACCTTGACCTTTTGACTCACCTTTCGCCAATGAAATTTTTTTGGGACAAAGTGACATGTGGTGAGTCTGTCGTCGTCTTTATGTCCGAGCCAAAGATAGAAGTCGTACATAAGTTTTTGAAATAAAAAAAAAACATTGATCCATCTGGGGATCGAACTCGAATCTCTCGAATCGAAATCCGGTCACCAGACCACACAGCTTCCGTGATTTTTTCATAGAAGTATAAAATATATAAACACTAAAAATCATTAAAAAAATATTTATTAAATAAAGACAAGTATACAAACGACAAAAATATCACCCAATTTAAATAATTTTACAATTAAAGATAAGTCTAAACAAAAAATTTTACAGCATAACGTAACAACAATTCCGCGGTTTTTGTGTGAGATTTAATTTATATAAATTATGATAAAAATCTATATTTATTATTACTGTTTAAAATAATATTACACTTTTGAAAACAGTACTTAGTTTAATCATCACAAAAATAATAATCAATGGACAACTTTGTCCCATGTTTTACTTTATTAAGATTCATCAGACTCAATTACAAAGTAAAAAGAATATCTTCTTGCCACTCCCTTCGATCCACTTTCCACCGAAGACATTTTGGGACAACGTGACAGTTGGTGAGCCCGTTTTTATGTCCAAGCCAACGATATGAATTGTACATAGGTTTTGAAAAAACCCGTTGGTACGTGCCTGCCACTTGGGGATCGAACTCGGGTCTTTGACCTCAAATTCCGATCACCCAACCACTCTGCTATCGTGACTCTTTGCAATTGGAATGTGACATTCTTATTTAACATAATATATGTTAGCTAATTGCATTACCTACTAATGACTTCCGTAGTAGAGTGAGGTACACCAGTTTTGTGTCGCCGACTTTGCGATCATGCGTTTGATTCCCGGATGGTTCAATGTAGAAAAGCACTTTATCTATATTATTGCGTGTCTGGGAGTTTATTTAACTTCGGGGTTTTGTGTAATGTTCGTTGTGGCCGATTCCATACCGCGTGCTTAAGCTGCTTCCTTTGGGATCAGAGCAATGAATGTGATGTTGTCCCTATCTATGTATGTATGTATGTTTTAAAGGCGAATACAAAATGCAATATGCCGGATGCCCTATCTACATATAAAATAATTATGAAAATTAGCTTTGCACTATTTGTAGAAGGACTATGTATCTTACCTTCCTTATTTTTTCAACTTCACGCAATATCTTACTGGGGTATGCTGAGGTGGGAAGGGTGAGAAGGTAAAAAATACTTAAAACCTATTTTAATTTATCAAAGCTAGTCCTGTCCTTTTCATATACTTCCCCCATGTTACACCTATTGAATACAATAATAAATATCTCACTTACGAGTGCTTCACTAGATAAATATGGCTATATAATATAGTTTTCGTAGTCATCTTTGTATACGTTAACTATAAAATACCGACCTCTATCTAATTCATTAGAAGCATCGAAGAACAATCAACTTATGTACTTCACTTAATTATCTTACTTGGTTTATCCGTAACTAGAAATAGACCTTACATGTAAGCAGAAATTGCTATAATCGCCACATTTGGCAAGTGGATTGGCGATCGCAATACCAAACACCATGCACCTTAGACGCTGCTGCCCATCACCGGTTAGTTTTATTTTGTATTTTTCAATATGATTTTTCCGCCATCTGTCCCGTTCCCTTAGTAGCCTTTATACCCCCTGAGGGTGTCTTCTCGTGGGTACTCAGTCGGGAATATTTTTATCACGATACCACATGGCAACTTAATTGAAATATGATAATGAAATGCTCTTAAAATTACAATTTTCCTAACAATGCAAATCTTATTCGATCAGTCATCGCTATATTTAAGCAAGTAATTATTAATTATAGAGAAGATTCTTTCCTTAACCATGCTACTGTAAGTTACGTCCAAATGGTTCCACAATGGATCACTCACTTTCACTGCACCGACTACGTTGGGCAACTGGTTCAACAACCAATCCACATCTTTTGTGTCCACCAAATGATCGTTTTCTCCATAAATAGCTACCACGGGCACTGTCACGGCACTTAAGTTGTATTCCGGCGGTTTTACAGTTCCATAAATTTCCATATTTTTAGATTTGCCGTAATCGAATTTTAGGAATTTATCACTTCTCATAGATTGACCATAACGAACCATGTTGTGGACCGAAGTACCGGCGGGGAAATGTCCGAACATTGTCCTTAACGTCTCGTTGCTTATGGAACCTGGATGGAAGGAATCCAGTAAAGCTTCGCCGGTACCACAGATCAACTCTGAAATCCATTTAAAATGACAAAAGAACGCTAGAAATTCCTGGCTCAGAGCACCTTTCGAAAACACTTCCTGGACCCCTGTTATACTTAACACATTTTCCAAACTATAAAAGCTTTTAACTAAAGCTCTATAAGGTATTGATTTGGTGTTTGTCTGTCTCGCAGCTGGAGCTAAAGCAACTAACACACGAGCTTTGTCACAGTAGTCAGGTCTCTCTGAGCACATAATGAGGAAGGTCCCGGCACCCTGAGAAAATCCGACGTAATTCACTTTATCCGCATTTGTGTACTTTAAGACGTAATCTATTGTAGCAGGAACATCATATCGTCCAATTTCGTCCACAGAAAATTGCCAATACTCGGGCTCTTTATCTGGATTGAGACGCACATGTCTGCGGGAGTAGTAATTACCTCTTACATTGCCAACCCAAAGATCGTAGTCAGCATCCGCTATGAGATACGCTAAACCGGCGTCTGGTCCCGCGTCCAGCCATGCATCAGAGCTCTGGAGGAGTCCGTGCATCAGAATGACAGGCGGCAATTTGCTTTTTTCATTGTCTTTCTTTCCTTTGACTATTCGAAACATCGTCAATATGTAACCGTCTTCAGTCAGCACTGTATGTTCCTCTGAGGAGTATCCATATTGTCCAGTGAGCTCCGTGAAGTTTAATAGAGAATCCCTTGGGTATCCGAGTGACCTTTTCGTTTCATTATTAATAGATATTGAAGACAATCTCATCACATAAGCTAAAGAAATTATTAACACTACAAACAGAACATTGAACGTGATGTTGGCTTTGAACGCCATGATATCGACTGACTAGGAAACCGGCACTGTGCTATATAAATTTCCGAACGCTATTACATAAAATACAACTTTGTTTGTTCGTCTGTACGTAAATCGTATGATTTTCACGCGAGGGAAAAGTCTACTGAAATGAAACCGGTATTTTGTTGTTAATGATTGCATGTTTTGCTGCCAATATATTCGTGCTGAAATGTAATAGATTTTCTATTTAGTTTTAAATGACTTATGGACTGGTAAATGAGAATTCTAAATTGTGAATGTTAGTTTTAATTGCGATATTGTTACCAATTTGTTACCTAATGCTTTACCTTAAGTTGACACAATTTTCTATACTCATTATGTATAAAAATGTCAGTATGTTTGTTTACTCGTATAATACTCAGTTCTCTATGACTTAATGAAAATAAATAAATAAATATCTTCGCGCAATTCCCAATACAGGGGTAGACAGAGGTCTAGTCTAGACAATTAAGCCCCTTTGCCCCAGCTTCCACCGAAGATACTTCCGGGACTTATTCATAATTGACTTAATCATAATTTGAAATTATATTGAAAAACTCGTTAAAGTAAAACCAAGACGAGTCACTTGTATTTCACACAAACTAAGTATCATAATATATCTTTGTCACACGCAAAAAACGATGTTTGACTTAACTACAGGTAAATCATTGAAATTATTCATATCATAATATTATTTTTCGACAAAGTCATATAAATTTCTAGTCAAAAGAACTACTTCAAAATCTACCACCATTTATTAGTAGATATCCTCTTTCAATGAGTTTTTTAAAGTTGCATTTTTATCCAAACCTTTTTGATGGCAGCACAAAATAGGACAAACTTCAAAATGAAGTTCAATTTTATGTCAAGAAAACTAAAAGAGAAGAAAAAATATCAAGTACTACAGACCAGAGATTATCATCCCCCTTGAGTAGCGTAGGTTCGCAAGTAAGTCAGCCAGATTTCTCATCAACGAACAAGTAAGTCAGCCAGATTTCTCATCAACGAACGATGGAAGTGCACGATTGAAAGTTAACTTCTTATAAAACTCTTAGACTATTTCTTCTTTACAGTTCATCAAAAATCCACTGCTGAATACAGGCTTCACCAAAATATGGCCAACGACAACCCTCCTGATTTTCCTACCACTTTCAACTCTCCAGATTCTAGTAACAACAAACATATTTAACAACATTTATAATTATGGTTACTGACTGATAAACTATGAAATATATGTTCAAGGTACAGGCGAAGTCGTAGGGCTTTATTTGTTCACGATAAGTGTCGCTAGCGATAAAAATGTTTACTTCGTCGAAAAAAATAAACAACCGAAGCATTTCGACGCTCACAACACGGAACTGTGGTTTTCCTACAATATCAAGGAGATCGAGACCTTTGATTGGGTCTATTTGTTTTATATAGAATCGGTTATTTTTTGTTTATTTATTTTTATTTATTTTCACGCACAGTCCTCGGCGGGATAGCCAGAGAGAATAGATCGTCAATTGTCAGGATCCTAATATACCTCTTTATTATTTAAAAAATAAAATATCTTCACGCACTTCCCAATACAGGGGTAGACAGAGGTCGAGTCTAGACAATTAAGTCCCTTCGACCCACCTTTCACCGAAGATATTTTCGGGACAACGTGACAGGTGGTGAGCCCGTCGCCGCCTTTATGTCCAAGCCAACGATATTCGTACATAAGTTTTTGAAAAACCCATTGGTACGAGCCTACCAACTGGGGATCGAACTCGGGTCTCTCGACTCGAAATTCCGACCACCCAACCACTCGGCTATCGTGACTTTATTATTTTAAAAATAGAAATTGGAATTGATATACGATATAATGACGACCTCCGTGGACGAGCGGCGTCTTGGTGTTGTTTGAGGTCCCGGTTTTGATTCCCGGTCGAGTCAATGTAAAAAACACTATTTTGACATTTTCTTGGGTCTGGGAGTATTTTGGTTGTTTCACTTCCACTCACTTCCACCGAATACATTTTTGGGACAACGTGACAAGTGGTGAGCCCGTCGCCGTCTTTATATCCAAGACAACGATATAAATCGTACGTATGTTTAAAAAAAACCCGTCAGTTCGAGGTCTCTTGACTGGAATTCCGACCACCCAATCACTCGACTGTCGTGACTGCAATATCCCGATATTTTTTCTCCAAATAGCTCGTCAGCAATCTTTATCCCAAGGGATTACTGTCACTAAAGTGTTTATTTATGTTATAAATAGCAGACCCGGCAAACGTCGTTTGGCCCATATAAATGATTAATAGGGATATAAAAATAGAGGTTGGTGAAAGAAGGATGTAAATTTATGTTTGTACGTATTTTAATGTTACATCGTTTAAATTAAAAAAAACTTGGCAATCTTTTCTTACTGGCTACCCCGGCAGGGATTATGCGTGAAGATAAATGAATAAATAAATCATTTAAAATAAAAAAAAATTGTCACCCATTCCCAATACAGGGGTAGACAGAGGTCGAGTCTAGACAATTAAGTCCCTTCGACCCACCTTTCACCGAAGATATTTTCGGGACAACGTGACAGGTGGTGAGCCCGTCGCCGTCTTTATGTCCAAGCCAACGATATTCGTACATAAGTTTTTGAAAAACCCATTGGTACGAGCCTACCAACTGGGGATCGAACTCGGGTCTCTCGACTCGAAATTCCGACCACCCAACCACTCGGCTATCGTGACTTTATTATTTTAAAAATAGAAATTGGAATTGATATACGATATAATGACGACCTCCGTGGACGAGCGGCGTCTTGGTGTTGTTTGAGGTCCCGGTTTTGATTCCCGGTCGAGTCAATGTAAAAAACACTATTTTGACATTTTCTTGGGTCTGGGAGTATTTTGGTTGTTTCACTTCCACTCACTTCCACCGAATACATTTTTGGGACAACGTGACAAGTGGTGAGCCCGTCGCCGTCTTTATATCCAAGACAACGATATAAATCGTACGTATGTTTAAAAAAAACCCGTCAGTTCGAGGTCTCTTGACTGGAATTCCGACCACCCAATCACTCGACTGTCGTGACTGCAATATCCCGATATTTTTTCTCCAAATAGCTCGTCAGCAATCTTTATCCCAAGGGATTACTGTCACTAAAGTGTTTATTTATGTTATAAATAGCAGACCCGGCAAACGTCGTTTGGCCCATATAAATGATTAATAGGGATATAAAAATAGAGGTTGGTGAAAGAAGGATGTAAATTTATGTTTGTACGTATTTTAATGTTACATCGTTTAAATTAAAAAAAACTTGGCAATCTTTTCTTACTGGCTACCCCGGCAGGGATTATGCGTGAAGATAAATGAATAAATAAATCATTTAAAATAAAAAAAAAATTGTCACCCATTCCCAATACAGGGGTAGACAGAGGTCTAGACAATTAATTTCTTTCGACCCAACTTCCATCGAAGACATTTTTTGGGATAATGTGTCTGATGGTGAGCCTGTCGCCGTCTTTATGTCCAAGCCAAGTACATAAAGCATAATAAGTTTTGAAAAAAAAAAACCATTGGTACGACCCTTGAGAATCCAGCTTTGATCTCTTGACTCGAATTCCGATCACCCACTCCTGGCTATCGTGACTATAAAATTCGTCGAAAAATTAAAAAAAAAACACATTTAGAGGTAGGTCACCCTTATTATTTAGGGGTGAAAAAAATAGATTACGGCCGATTCTTAGAGATTCGATTATGAAGCATATTTTCAAAAATGTTTCATAATCGGTCAAGCCGTTTCGGAGGAGTGTGTAACACTATGACAACAGAATTTTATATGTTAGATAACTCTAATATATAAAATTTTTCGATATCGTAATTCACTAAGTATATATATTATATATATATAATAATATATATAATATATTATTATATATATATAATATATATACTATATATTATATGTATATGTGTATATATTTGTATAAATGTCTAGAATAGCTGTCACCTTGAAAACCGACGTAAACGCATTTAGAGTTTCACTATTAATTTGGAATGAGAAAAGTACATTTTAATTTTATTGTATAGGCGACCATATTAATGTTTTTATTGTCATTACATATATGAATAATGGATACAATGGGTGATGTCACGATAGTTGGGTGATCGGAATTCGTATCAAGATACCCGAGTTCGATTCCCAGGTGGCCGGCACGTACCAATGGGTTTTTAAAAATAATTATGTACGATTCATATCGTCGGCTTAGACATAAAGACGGCGACGGGCTAACCACCTGTCTCGTTGTCCTGAAAAATGTCTTCGGTGGAAGATGGGTCGAAGGGACTTAATAGTCTAGACCCTGTATTGGGAATGGCGTGAAGATATAAGTAATGGGTGGGTCTGGGTGCTTGAGGTACCTTCGTTGTTTTCAGTTACCTTACAGAAGAGCTTTCGCTACATACTTTGGGATCATAGCAAAGTATGTGACGTATATTTTATCTATGTATATATTCATATTTTTTTAAATATAATATAGCACTTGATATTACATTACCAAATATCGTGTCGTGAATATAAAAAGTGATCCCTGACCTATGATATTATTAAGAATGTCTTTTGTGTGTAGGAGTTTCTTAAATTTAATTCAAGTTTTTTTTAAGTAAACAAATACGTACATATCACAACAGACAACATCACATAAATTGCTCTGATCCCAAAGTAAGCAGCTACGGTACTTGTATTATGGAGTCGGAAACCAACGACGGTAGCACAAATATCCGAGAACCGAGAAAATGTAGTGTTTTCTACATTAATCCGACCGGGAATCGAGCACGGGGGCATAGGCGTTGTTCACGCTACTTGTCCACGGAGGTCTTCGTTTTACTACTAAGAAGAGGCCGAATGAGGAAACTCAAAGGTCTTTTGTGGAAAGGGCTGTGCTCGGATTTCTCTGCGTGATAGAATCTGTTACGAAGACACACGCAGCCGAATCAGAGTAGCCGATAGCTGTAAGGCTTTTTCGTGGGTGTCGTGAAATGCAATCGAAGGTAAAATGGCGGAAATTACATGACCAAAATTTAGCAGACTGATGCAGCAGAGTTTAAGACGTGTGTGATACTGCGATCGCCGATCCGTGTGCTACGGTATGGTAAAAAAAATATCTTCACGGCATTCTCAGTACAGGGGTAGACAGCGATCTAGACAATTAAGTTCTTTCGATCCACCTTCCACCGAAGACTTATTTTGGGCAATGAGACAGTTGGTGAGCCCGTCGCCGTCTTTATATCCAAGCCAAGGATTATTAAAATGGCAAATCAAATCTATTTTATTTAGCCTTGGGGATCGAACTTGGGTCTCTTGATTCGAATTACGATCACCCAACCACCAAAATTTTTTGTAGCTCGACGCTTGTCACGTTGTCCCAAACAAGCTCCTGTGCAATGTGGGTCGAAAGGACTAAATTATCTAGAACTGGACCTGGAGGTATTTTTACATCACTTTATCTAAATTAAATCAAAATAAATTTATTTCCTCGCCACAATGAATATAAAACAATATAAAATACAAACGGAAACTTAAAAGAAGTATTATGTCAAGATGCCTTCTTCTTCTTCTTCTTTACAGCCTATCAAGAGGCCACTGCTGAATATAGGCCTCCCCTAAAACTTTCCACAGTGAATGGTTCTCATCAACCTACATTCATCGATTTCAGCAACATTTTGCAAGTTGTCACTCCACCTCGTGTTTCGTCCAACAATGCGTTTGTCTGTACGAGGTTGCCACTCGGGAACCTTAACAGTTGTCAGTTCTATGAGCTACATCTCACCAGTTCAACATGATGATACTTACGGCTATGTCGGTTACCCAGGTTCTGCTGCGGATGTCTTATGAATACCTTAACGTAGTTTATTTAACCTTAACCTTGTCGAATTAATAAAATCTACAAAAAAATTAACACAAAAATGTTTATTTTTAAAGGACTTATAAATTAACTTTATTATTATTTATTAGTATTGATTCCAAGTAACACCACAAACACGACACCCATAAATTTAAAGTACAGGCTAACATTTTTAATCATTCATTATTTAAACCCTCTCGATGTGATGTCGGGCTTAGGCAATGTTTCGGAATTTGTTTTGTCTTTGACTTTGACCTCAGCGATCAAAACACAATCACTGGCACTGAACTTGACTCGTTTGAAATACGTAACTAACACGGGTTATTACAATCTCTATTAAATATTTGAGAGAAGGCCTATTAAGGCACAGTCAAGTAAAAGTAAAAGTTGTAACAATAAAGTTGCAACTCTTTATTAAACTCTTTAAAAAGTCACGATAGCCGAGTGGTCGTGGTCGGAATTTCGAGTCGAGAGACCCGAGTTCGATCCCCAAGTGGCAGGCTCGTACTTATATACGTAAAACTTATGTACAAATTACATCGTTGGCTTGGACATAAAGGCGGCGACAGGCTCACCACTTGTCATGTTGTCCCGAAAATATCTTCGGTGGAAGGTGGGTCAAAGGGACTTAATTGTCTAGACTTGACCTCTGTCTACCCCTGTATTGGGAATTGCGTGAAGATATTTATTTATTTATTTATAACTCTTTATTTTTTACTTCTAGAAAGATAATATATAACACGCCGAGTGTATTGCCGAGTGGTTATGTGATAAGAACTCGAGTCCAAAGATCCGAGTTCGATCCTCAGCTAGGCTCGAACCAATGGGTCCTTTCAAAAATTATAACGATTTGTATCGTTAGCTTGGATATAAAGAAGGCGAAAGGCTCACCACATATGAGATTATGTCCCAAATATGTCTTCGGTGAAAGGTGGGTCGAAAGGACGTAGTTGTTTAGGTCTTGATGGGGAGAACAATGTAATAGTTACTCATTATGAAGGTCACATAAACACCCCGGTAGTATTAAAATGTCTATTTTAATAGTATCAGGGTGTTTATGTTGTGTTTGTTATTGATTCCATAACACAAAAGGGCTTAGATACTGTAGGTCAGAGCAATGTAAGTAATGTATGCATAGCTTTGATCACAAAGTATTTAACTTCAAGTTATACACACAAGTTCCATGCACTTCCTTCAGAGGTCAGTGTACCGGCGGGCGCAGTTTATTAAAATCAAGGGCATATCTGTACAAAGTAGGGAAGGCATGTTGTTGAATACTACATATACGCAGATAATGAGCTAAAAGGTTTTATAAATTAACTTTATGTGTGTATGTGAATATTTATCTACTTCCTATTTGAATTTCTTTCATGCCCCCCGCGGCTTTGCCCGCGGTTTTACATTAAATCTTTTTCTAAAATAAAAGTAGCCTCTGCTACTCCTTACAACATTAGCTATCTGTCAATGAAAGTTAAAATCAATCTAAAATCGGTTCAGCCGTTTCACAGAATAGCCGGAGCAAACAGACAGACAGACAAAAATTGTAATAAAATGTTAATTTTTGCCAAGTATATTCAGATACATGTTGTCAAAAACATGAACAAAAAAAGTATAGATATGTTCCTACTTACTTATTTGTGGTGTATTGACGACCTCCGTGGACGAGTGGCGTAAACACTGGTTTTCAAGATGTCGCCATCTCGAGGTCCCGGGTTCGATTCCCGGTCGGATCAATGTAGAAAAAACCACTCTTCCTACATTTTCTCGGGTCTGGGTGTGCGTGTGGTGCCTTCGTTGTTTCCGATTCCCATACCTCGAGTGCTATAGCATATTACATTGGGATTGGAACAATGTATACGATGTTGTCCCTATCTATATATGTATTTATTTATTATTATTATTATATGTTCATCATTTTATCTAGATATTAATCTATGCAAGTATATTGTACCTTTTGATACTGAGAAGGCGATAGGGTCAAATCAAATAATTTATTAATCGAAATAAGTAATATATAATTAAAAAGTTTTAATATCTTCACGCAATTCCCAATACAGAGGTAAATAGAGGTCTAGTCTAGACAATTAAGTGCAAGTGCCTTCGACCCATTGTCCACCGAGGATATTTTTGGGACAATGTGACAGGTGGTGTGTCCGTCGCCGTCTTTATGTCCAAGCCAATAACTACATAAGATTTTGAAAAATCCACTGTTACGAACCTTCAAAATACCACCCAACAAAAAAGAAGGCTATCGTGACTTCTTAATATATAATTAAGTTTTTCGATTGTAATTTTTTTAATCTACCACCGTTTCGTAGTGAGATTCCTCTAACGGAGAAGAAACAGGCGAAAGAACAACAACAAATAACAGTGGTAGAGCCACGCATCAGCTTTGGCTGTTGCATGAATGGGCCGGCTCGACCGGGGAATTACCACAACCTGATAGAATACCGGCGTGAAGTAGAAGTCTAACAAACTTCTGCGTTTCGTCTGGTGAGTGCAGGTAACCGGAGGCCCACACACCCTTCTCTCCCATTTCTGGGACACTCTAGGGGTTCGTTTGCCTCCCTTTTCCATAAAAAAAAAAACTCTGCAGGTCACCTTTTTCGTCATTAAAAAAAGATTACAATTTTATAGTATAATAAATACATTAAATATATAATAACACTTTTTATTAAAGTTTGTCTTTAATAAGTTTGTTGAACCTGCTCATAGGCAGGTTCTGCACCTGTCTCAATTACGCTTCGATTAAAGCTGGATTGAAGTGACTTAATTGTCTTCACTTCTGTCTACCCCAGTATTGGTAAAATATGTAGAGATGTAAAGAAATAAATAGGAACTCCCGACATATTTCGTACGTATTTCGTACGCACGTCCCGAGCAGCAACTTTTTCAATTTAATTAAATAAAAATATATATGAAAACAAAGTACAATGTAAACTTATTAGAAGAAAATACCTTTGTAGACGGTAAGAAGATGCTGCAGTAGCAAAAAAGGTACATACTCAGCGAATTGCTGTGGTGATACCACAGCTCTGATTTTTATTGAGAATCCATAAATCACAGTAAGGATTGCTCCCAACGTACCGTCCTAAATTGTAATAAAAATAAAGATGTCTACCATTGAAATGTTCTTTTTCAAACATATAATCAATCAATATCAAACCACGATTCCTCCCGCATAATTTCGACGGTTAGATCATTCGACGACCTCCGTGGACGAGTGGTGTAAACACCGGTTTTCAAGGTGTCGCTATCTCGAGGTCCCACGTTCATTCCCGGTCGGGGCAATGTAAAATAAACATTTTTTCTACATTTTCTCGGGTCTGGATGTTTGTGGTGCCTTCGTGGTTTCCGATTCCCATACCTCAAGTGCTTTAGCATCTTACTATGGGATCGGAGCAATGTATGTGATGTTGTCCCTATCTATATTTGTATCCCAAAATGTTTATTATTATTACTAATTAAATTTTATGTCTCACTAGTTAAACCTGGCCATGCTCTACTGTGGCGCAGGCTGTAAGTAAATAAGTAATGTTGTTCTTTAGTCCAGAAACTGGAGCCTTTTCCATAAAACTCATGGAATATATTATAATTTGTAATTAAGTGGTATTTTTTGTACACACTCAGCGATGCGTGTGATGTAGTTGCGTCTACTTCAACCAAATGCAATAAAAATTCACTCAAAAAGAAGTGACGACAGCCGAGTGGTTGGGTAGTCAAAATTTTGGGTCAAGAGACCAGATTTCGATTGCCGGTGGCCGACTTGTACCAATGGGTTTTTGCAAAACTTATGTACGAATTATATCGTTGGCTTGAACATTAAGACGGTGAAGGGTTCACCACCTGTCACGTTGTCCCAAAAATATCTTCGGTGGAAGGTGGGTCGAAGGTACTCAATTGTCTAGACTAGACCTCTGTCTACCCCTGTATTGGAAATTGCGTGAATATATTTATAATTTTATACTTCAAACATATTATAGCAGCGAAACACTATTGAAAGGGACGAAGAAAGAACGAAGTGCGAAATTTGGGTAAATCAGGAATGTCCACAACAGGTGAATGAAATTGTATACTTGGGGAGTGCGTTTAGCCGGGATGGAAGATGTGATTTAGATGTGGACAGGCGTGTCGCTGCCGGGAACAAAGCCAATGGTGCCCTGACTGCGTTAATCAAAAGGCAAGGCGTTGTGAAAAGTGCACGCCTTGCAATACATAACGCAGTGTTGGTACCGACTTTGTTATATGGCAGCGAAACCTGGGTATGCCAGAAGAAGCATAAAAGCAGGTTGAATGCAGTGGAGATGCGATCTCTTCGTAAAATGTGCGGCCTTAACATGGCCGACCGAAAGCGAAACGAAGAGATTCGCAATATGGCAGGTTTGAAAGATGACCTTGTCTCAAAAATGGATAAGGGCATGCTTCGATGGTTTGGGCACGTTGAGCGAATGAGTGAAGAACGAATGGTGAAGAAAATATATAGCGCGAAAGTTAATATTAAAAGGTGTCGAGGTAGACCGAGACTAACTTTCGAAGACCATGTGAGCAAATTGCTCGAAGAGGGGAGGGTCAAGAGTACTCGGATACCTAGACGTACATGTATGAAGAAGATGATGAATCTGAAAGAAGCGAAAGAAGTATGTAGGGATCGTGACACTTGGCGATCTGTTCTCTCTGGCTACCCCGTCAGGGATTGTGCGTGAAGATAAATAAAATAAATAAGCGACACACTCAGTAATCTTGCCGCAATACATATTTTAGGCACTTGGACAAGTAAAAATGACAATTTGTGATGATAGAATGACAAGAACATCATTTGTTAGACCACACATATAATAAACATAAAAAAACAAAAAAAAATATCTTCACACAATTCCCAATACAGGGGTAGACAGAGGTCAAGTCTAGACAATTAAGTCCCTTTGACCCACCTTCCACCGAAGATATTTTCGGGACAACGTAACAGGTGGTGAGCCCGTCGCCGCCTTTTATGTCCAAGCCAACGATGAAATTCGTACATAAGTTTTTTAAAACTCATTGGTACTGCCACCTGGGGATCGAACTCGGGTCTCTCGACTCGAAATTCCGACCACCCAACAACTCGGCTATCGTGACTTATATAAACATAAAGTAATAATAAAAAAATTACATTTTGCATTGAGTTGTGGCATTTTTTTAATTATTCCCGAAATTTCTCATATTGAGGTAGGCAGAGACACAGACAATGAAGTTCTTTCGATCCACTTTTAAATTCAAAGCTAATTTAGGACTCCGTGACAGGTGGTGAGTATATCGCCATCCATTGTTCAAGCCGACTTTACAGTATAATTACATACTTATACATTTACATTAAACAAATATTCGTATATAGGAACATCTAAACATCCATGACTCTAGTACAAAGAAAAAGAGAAAGAATTCGAGTCATGAGATTCGATCCCCAAGGCTTGTACCAATGGGTTTTCTTAAAAACTTTTTTACGATTTATATCGCTGACTTGGACATAAAGACGGCGACGGGCTCACCACCTGTTGTCCGCAACGAACGTTGTTTCAAAAGATTTCTTCGTTGGAAGTTGAGTCGAAAAGACTTAATTTTCTCTGAAGACCTCTGTCTACCCCTGTATTGGGAATGGCGTGAAGATATTTTTCAATATCGATTTTTATTTTTCACATGTGAAATCATTCACACTTTTGTTTATGAATTGTGATTTATAGCGCCTACTCATTATGTGTAGCAATAATTCTGGAAATGATATTAAGAACTATTTCATAAACTATTAGGGGCTTTTAAAATTATTTATTACATATGTTTTGACGTCGTTCGTGGATGAGTGGCGTACACACCGGTTTTTATGGTGTACTGGCTACACCATAAAAACCGGTGTGAACATCTAAGGTTCAAAAGGAAAAAATATTGACCGACGTAGTTCGATTTCCGGTCGGTCAATATTTTTTTCTTTTCTCTGGTCTGGATGTTTGTGATACATTTTTTGTGTCTGATTACTTTGGGATCTAAGCAATGTATGTGATGTTGTCCTTGTTCCTATGTATGTATATATTATATATATTTTTTTCATCATAAGTCACGATAGCCGAGTGGTTGGGTAGTCGGAATTTCGAGTCAAGAGACCCGAGTTCGATCCCAGGTGGCAGGCTCGTACCAATTGTTTTTTTTAAACTTATGAACGAATTATATCGTTAACTTGGACATAAAGATGCCGCCGGGCTCACCACCTGTCACGTGGTCCCGAAAATATCTTCGGTGGAATGTGGGTCGAAGGGACTTAAATGTCTAGACTCGACTTCTGTCTACCCCTGTATTGGGAATTGCATGAAGATATTTTTTATATATATTATTATTATTATTATGTTCATTTTGGCTGTCATCTGAGTTTATTTTTTGGGAGAAGGTGGCTAAAGAATCAACTTGGTGATAAGTAACGCCTAAGTACCAACGCAACATAAAACTTATTAATTGAGTTTTTACCATAAGGTAACATTACAAGAATAGAAAGAGACGTGCAATTTTTTAATTAATACTCCATTTAAAACTGTTACTGAGCTTGCGACTTTAATAGGGTATAATAGAAAGAAATAGGATAGCTACACGGAATCTTAACTCTCTTTCATATGCTCTGAGCGCCAGCAGACGGTATGAGTTAGTTAAAATTATGTATATATGTTTTAGAATAACGATAGTTGGGTGACAATCATAATTAAATAATAATAAACAATTACATTTACATATTTAACTATACAACCCTTAAGAAAATCTGAAATACTACTCGGTTCCAATTTCACTATATTTCTTCAAGTACTGATTAATTTTAGGGTATATAAATTGTTTCGTGAAGCTACTGTAACAATTATCAAAATGATTCCACGTAGGCCTTTCTACTCGATAAGTTTCGAGTACATTAGGTAGTTGTTGCGACAACCATTTGACATCTATAGGATCGACCAAGTAATCATTAGCACCATAAATCAATACGACTGGAATGTCTGTCCGATTTAAGTTATACAGGGGTGGTTTAACGCTACTGTAATTTTCCAAGTTCTTAGTAGGTCCGTAATCGTATCGCTGGAATCTTCCAGATATCCTGTTCTGTCCATAACCTGCCAAATTAAGAGCAGATGTTCCGTCAGGGAAATAATTGTATAACACTTTTATTGTTTCAGTTGAATATGATAATGGGTCATATGAATCGATTGTATACAAAACAGCTTTGCATATAGTTTCTGCGAAAATATGATTTTTACAAACGAATGAAGCAAATGCTTGGATTATCCCACCTATGTTTAATACTTCTAATTCACGAGGTGTATTCAAATACGGTACGAATGACGCATAGTAATCCAATAGAAGTTGTAATGCTTTTGACTTTGTATTGCTTAATCTTGTTGCTGGTGCTATTTCAATGGCCATTTTTATTTTGTTGCAATATCCCGTTGTTTCTGAGCACATAATCAAAAGAATACGACTACCTTGCGAGAAGCCTATGTACATAAGTTCAGGTGAGCTGGTGTATTTTAAGATATAGTCGATGGTGGCTGGAACATCGAATCTTCCCATTTCATCGCTGGAGAAATTCCAAAATTCCGGTTCGAAATCTGGATCTAGTCGAACATTTCTTCGTCCATAGACGTTTCCGCGTACATTTCCAATCCACAGGTCATAACAAGCATCCGATATCAGAAACGCCAACCCCGCTGAGGGTCCAGCGTCAAGCCAAGCATGCGCATTCATAAAAAGTCCGTGCATAAGCAGCACTGGTGGCTGTCTTATCGATCCTTTGCAGTTCTTGCCTTTTGGCATACGAAACACTGATAAAATGTACCCATCTTCTGTAATTACCGAATGTTCTTCCATTGGATAAGAATCTGCCTGTTTATATTTGATATTTAAATTACTATTCTGGCTGACGACAATTTCGATGAAAATGAAGAACAAAATGAAGACATCGACACTGGCACCGCGCGAGAGCATTGTGTGAATTATTTCAATGTAATAGTTTGATAGAACGATTTCTTTATCGAGCTCATAAATAAATAAATACGTTCTTCTTATCTTTAAGTAGGACATGGTGACATTTTAATCTTGTGAATATTTATGTTGAACATTTTTTTAATAATTAAAAAAAATATATAAAATATCTTCATGCATTTCGCAATACAGGGGTAGACAGAGGTCAAGTCTAGACAATTAAGTCCCTTTGACCCACCTTCTACCGAAGATATTTTTCGGGACAACGTGGCAGGTGGTGAGTCCGTCGCTGTCTTTATGTCCAAGCCAACGATGAAATTCGTACATAAGTTTTTTTTAAAACTCATTGGTCATTGGATCCCCACCTGGGGATCGAACTCGTGTCTCTCGACTCGAAATTCTGACCATCCAACAACTCGGCTATCGTGACTTCTAATTAAAAAGACTTAATAATTAAAAAGAAATGTAATAACGAGAAAAATAGAACCAATATGTAAATGAGTAATTCCAGATATGGATCATTATTAAGTTATTATTATATAAATATTAAGTTTATTATTATTTTTTAACTTCACCCATTTTCCAAGATCTAAGTCCTTTCGGTTCTCTTTCCACAAAACCTTGTTTAGTACAACGTGATGGTGGTCGTATCTCTCCACCTTTGCTGTGGCTTGTATAATAGTATAGACGTGTATTATTCATACGAAAGCAACAGGTTTTCAAAAATTAAATGGAAAGAATTACTTAGATGTGGCGTAGTCGTGGTTCGTAAAGGAGTGAATTGGAGTCAAAATCTAAGATATTTATTAATTTTAAATTTATTTAAAGGTGTGGCGATTGTTGAAAAGAAAAGGGAAAAAAGAAAATTTTTTTTCTGTTTTATTTTACTGCACTCTTCATAAAGCGATGTCGTGTGATACTGCTTGTTAATTGTGTTCATGATAAGGAGGTGATTTAAGTAATTAATTTTTATATGTAAAAAAAAAAAACAAGACATAATACATTTCTAAATGTATAGTTGTAAATGTACATGTTCAGCCAGATAAATTATGAAATACTAATATAATATTTTTATTAATTCATTTAGTGGCTGTAATGTAAACACTTTGAACAATTTTTATTTTTATACATTATTCTTAAATGTCGATAGTATGGTAAAATTTAATTGCATAATTTAAAATCTTCACGCAATCCGCAATATAGGGGTAGACAGAGGTGTAGTCTAGACAATTAAGTCTTCCACCAAATATATTTTCGGGACAACGTGACAGGTGGTGAGCCCGTCACCGTCTTAATGTCCAAGCCAACGATATAATTCGTACATAAGTTTTTCAAAAACCCATTGGTACGAGCCTGCCACATGGGGATCGAACTCGAGTCTCTAACCCAACCACTCGGCTATCGTGACTACTAATATAAATAATTTAAAACCAATCAAATAATTTTTTTTTGAATAATAACAATTCATTTTCCATTTAGTAATGAATTTTCAAACTACATCATGCATTCGAGTTTTATCGCTTGTTGTTCAAATACAGTGACTATTGATAAAATTTGACGATATGGTGTAGCCCTGATGAATTGCTTAAGATTATTTGGTACTTTTAATACGATGACATCTTTATTCCCGAAACTAAATTCAGTTTCACTTGTAATAAACCTTGTACTGTTCGATTTGGGACTTGTACTGATACATCTAATATGTAAAATTAGGAGACACAGCCCTCTGAAACGGCTTGGCCGATTCTTATGATTTTTTCTATATATTTAGTAGGTCTGAGAATCGGGCGTGATTTATTTTTTCAACCCCTAAATGATCAGGTAAGGTCTACCCTTAAATATTTTTTTAAATTTCTCGACCAAAAAAAATATATTTATTTTTAAATGATGTGGTCCAAAATATACATATTTTTATAGTCATATTTTTTTCTACCCTGCAAATTCCTTAGACATAATTTACTTATATGGCAAAACAACGTTTGCCAGTAGTTCCATATAAAATGTCAAATTCTTTACTAGCGTAATTTTTTAATACACGATGATTCGGAAAACCCAATTTTTTTATTAACGAATATAAGTAAATCATAGAAAACAATAACCATCACTTTGCCAACCAAAGCCGGCTTCGCCCCAAACCCACAAACTATGACTTCCATTTATTTATTGTAATTTTAACCGTAATAATAGTTACCTACGCTGTAATTCGATGAACGTGCAACACTGTATTTATTCTCTTCATTATCATATAAATTGAAATTATACAGATAATGTTAAATGAACATTGTTACATTGAATCGAATGAAATATAGAATTAATTTACTTTGCCGTTTCATGCTGACGTAAGGATTTACTAATTATTCCAATGAATGGTGCAAAAGGATGCTAATAAAAAGGTCACCCAAACAGTAGTAGCTATCGACAGATGGCGTAACATACATACATACATACATACATACATACATACATACATACATACATACATACATACATACATACATACATACATATATACATATATACATATCGGCCTGATAAAGTCCACCGCAGGACGTAAGCCTCTCCCATCGGAAGGATTTGTCATAATCGTCACGCTTGGTCACGCATCGCAGTACCAGACCAGTCGCACCTCAGACGCTGCTGCCTATCTTTGGTCCGATAATTTTGGTCTGAATATTTTTAGGGTTGGTTATCCCGCCATCTAGCGGTTGCCGTAACGATATTCAAGGCTGTTTCCCTTACTTGCCTCTTATGACCTCGGAAGGGAGTGGTAACATTCTTACGCCTTTGCCACGTGTAAGCATGACATACATCTAAAATGCATGGAAAATCTAAATAAAAAAATAAATATCTTCACGCAATTCCCAATACGGGGGTAGACAGAGGTCTAGACAATTAAGTCACAGGACAGGTGGTGTATGTAATATGTATTATAAATTGGCATTTGTAGGGCCTACTCATTATGTACTTATTTATTTATTTATATTCAGGCACCCCTGACGGGGTTGCAATGAGCATATCGCCAAGTTTCACGATCCTTACGTATCTCTTTCGCACGTACGTTTAGGTATCCGAGTAGTCTTGACTCTCCCCTGTTTGAGGAATTTGCTCGAAGACGAAAGGGGCAAGTGGCGGAGAAGGGTCAAGTGGGTCACTGGGCGAAGTAACAAAAAATTAAAAAGAAGTAGAGGAATAAACAGTGGGAGGACAGGTTAGTTAGGTAGTTATTATCTAATATAATTTCTACATAATTCCGTTAATATTTTCCAGCCATTCCTATATTATTATATTGAATTTTGTATTTAAAGACAGACATTAATAATAATTCTAATCCTCTTAAAACTAAAGCTTCTTCATTGATTTCTTCCATTTTGTTTAATTAATATTCCATTTAAGACAGTAACTAAAACTTTTTATAGAGTGTAACAGAAAAAAATAGGACAGCTACATGAAATTTTACCTCTCTAGTAAGTATTTGCAGATGATATTAATTAATTATAACTCTGTATGTTTTAGAATAGTGATATTTGGGAAACAATAATAATTTAACAATAATTAACAATGTTTAAATTTCAATTTCAAAATATACTACATATGTATAACAGCTTACACTGTACTATATTTCTCGAGATACTCGTTAATTTTAGGGAATATAAATCGCTTCGTGAAACGACTGTAACAATTACCGAAGTGATTCCACGTAAATCTCTCTACTTGATAAGTTTCGAGTACATTAGGTAGTTGCTGCGACAACCATTGGACATCACTGGGATCGACCAAGTAATCATTAGCACCATAAATCAAAACTACAGGAATGTCTGTCCGATTTAAGTTATAAAGGGGTGGTTGAACGCTGCCGTAATTTTCCAAGTTCTTAGTAGGTCCGTAATCGTATCGCTGGAATCTTTCGGATATCATGTTCTGTCCATAACCTGCTAAATTACGAGCGGATGTTCCGTCAGGGTAATGACCAAATAACACTCTTACAGTTTCAGTTGAGTATGAGAATGGATCATATGAATCTATTGCATACAAAGTAGCTTTGCATATAGTTTTTGCGTAAATATAATTTTTACAAACGAACGAAGCGAATTCTTGAATTATCCCACCTTTATTTAGTATTTCTAGCTCACGGGGTTTGCTTAAAAATGATTCGAATGAAGCATAATAATCTAACAAAAGTCTAAAAGGTTTCGACCTTGTTTTTCTTATTCTTGTTGCTGGTGCTATTTGAATAGCGATTCTGATTTTTTTGCAATATTCCATTATTTCTGAGCACATAATCAAAAGAATTCGACCACCTTGCGAGAAACCTATGTATATAAGTTCATTTGAGTTGGTGTAGTTTAAAATATAGTCAATGGTGGCTGGAACGTCAAATCTTCCCATTTCATCGCTGGAGAAATTCCAAAATTCTGAATCAAAATCTGGATCTAGTCGAATATTTCGTCTTCCATATACGTTTCCGCGTACATTTCCAATCCATAGGTCATAACAAGCATCAGATATCAGAAACGCCAACCCCGCTGAGGGTCCAGCGTCAAGCCAAGCATGCGCACTCATAAAAACACCGTGCATAAGCAGCACTGGTGGCTGTCTTATCAGCCCTTTACAGTTCTTGCCTTTTGGCATACGAAACACTGATAAAATGTACCCATCTTTTGTAATTACCGTATGTTCTTCGGATTTATATGCGTAGTTTCTTGTAAATTCTGTAAAATTGGAAACTGAATCCCTTGGATATCCGTTTGTCAGTTTATATTCGATATTTAAATTACTGTTCTGGCTGACAACATTTTCGATGAAAATTGAAAACAAAAGAAATATTAAGACATCGACACTGGCACTATGTGATGGCATTGTGTGAATTGGCTTCATTTCAATTTTTTCAATGTAATGGTTTGATAAAACCAGTTCTTTATCAAGCTCTTAAATGAAGAAAACATACGTTTTCCTTATCTATAATGAGGATTCGTGACATGACAAAAAGCCAGGTTAACGTCTATGTTGGGCTAGGTTTTTAAAAAAAATTGTAACACTGAAAAAATAGATAGAACCAACTTAAAAGTAAGTTATTATGATATTAATAATATATTAAGTTTATTTCTTTTACGTGCATTAATAAATGCACAAGAGAATATTTTTATCTCGTTCAATATAGGCAAATAGGTTTTCATCCTTTTTCATCCCTAATTCACCCCTTATTCGTCAATGGACATCGATGGTTCTAATAGTAGTTCTGAATGACCAATAATTTGGTCTCAGTACAGGAGAAACACAAGGCAACAATACATTTGGAGAACCTAACTTTTCTATACGAACATAATTTCTAACGAATATAAATAAAACAAGAGAATGTCACCATTACTTCGCTAACCAAAGCTAGTTTCGCTCAAAACCTGCAAATTATGCTTTTCCTTTATACATTAAAACTTTATCAAAATTATAGTTTCCTTCATTATTATATTGCGACGAATGAAATATAGAATTACTTTCCTTTACCGTAGATAATAAAGTAAGGATTTAATAAAAGATTTAGATAAAGTGAATTATTCCTATGAATGGAGCAAAAAGTCACCCAAA
Organism: Sericinus montela; assembly: GCA_029286605.1. NCBI lineage: Eukaryota > Metazoa > Arthropoda > Insecta > Lepidoptera > Papilionidae > Sericinus > Sericinus montela. Next base: position 188,447 of record JAGSMR010000024.1, on the reverse strand, counting down.
CAGCAGACAGATGGTGTGACATGCATCTCGGAAAATATGAAACAAAAATTCGATGACCGACAGTCTTTCAGATTTGAGAATATGCAGAAAAGTGTTTGTCCATTGACCAGTCCGGGAATCGAACCAGGGATCTCAGAGCTAGCGACACCGTAGAAACCGTTGTGTATGCCATTCATACACGAAGGTCGTAACAAACTAATCAAAACAACTACAAACGTTTACGATAAAAGTTATCTTTATTAATTATTAAAATAAAAAAACCCTTAATAATGACTTAGAAAAATTGATGACCAAAGCCAACTCATTCATTTTATGTTTTTCGAAAAGTTACGATAGCCGAGTGGCCGGGTGATCAGAATTTCGTGTCAGGAGACCCGAGATCATTAAATAAAAAAATTTTTACGAAAAAATAAAATATTTTTTTAGAGGTGGATCATTTTATTTAAGGGTTGAAAAAAATAGATTACAACCGATTCTCAGACCGACAAAGTATGCAAATTTTTTTATTACAATCGGCCAAGTTCCGGAGGAGTATATCCCTCTAACATTATTACACAAGAATTTTTATATATTAGATGTATATCTTGATGCACTGAGGTGTGATTTACATTACCTACTTACTTAGTTAATTAGTGATCAGTCCGAGACATATCACACCTTTGTATCTGCTGTCTGGTCTGGTATTTCATGTCATAGTTTTCCCGCTGTCAGTACTTAGCTTTTAAATTTAAAAGGCTTCTACTCATATACACCTCATACGACACCCACGGGAAGAAAGTAAGCGACAAGTTGTCACCAGACGGCTATAATTTTCTACAAGTAAATTAAATGTAAAAAAATATCATTGTATTCACTATTTTTTGAGGTTACCTAACATATACAAACTAATAATTGATAGTTAACAGACTAAGGCTTTACTTTGGAATTTAATTATTATACCACAGAAAAGTTTCCGTTATATGTTGAGTGAAGTTGCTTATTTTTTACCGTTCCAAATCTAGTTATTATACAGGTAGAAGAATATATCAAGATAGCCGAGTGGTGGGGTAATCGGAGTTTGAAGCAGAAAACTCGAGTTTAATCACCATGAGGAAGCCCCGTTATTATCAAGTTTTGTTGAAAATTATGTACGATTTGTGTTGTTGGCTTGAAAAACAGTTACGTTCTCCCAAAAATGTCTTGTATGAAAGGTGGATCGATTAACTGTCTAGACCTCTGTCTACCCCTATACTGGGAATGACATGAAGATATTTATTTATTATTTATTTGTCAGCAATAGCGCGACAGACACCTGAAGGCCACCCACGATTGCATCATATACGCGTTGCAAATCAATTGCAGTTTCTAACTTATTAACGGTTTTTTAATTAGTTTAACAGTCGCTTTAAAATTTATAATTCAATAGCCTAATGAAGTCACGATAGCCGAGTGCTTGGGTGTTTGGAATTTCGAGTCAAGAGACCCGAGTTCGATCCCAGGCGGCAGGCTCGTACCAATGGGTTTTTAAAAACTTATACACGATTAATATCGTTGGCTTGGACATGAAGACGGCGACGGGTCACCACTTGTCACGTTGTCCCGAAAATATCTTCGGTGGAAGGTGGGTCGAAGGGACTTAGTTGTCTAGACTAGACCTCTGTCTACCCCTGTATTGAGAATTGCGTGAAGATATTTTTTTAATAACCTAATGGTTTAGGGTGTGGACTGCGGAACATGACGTTGCACGTTCCGTCCGTCTTTCGACTATTGTCTTGAACCACTCGTTAGAGTGGAAAGCATTGCAGCTTAGTTGTGGCGGTGAACAGAAGTACTAGGAAAGTTATTTAACATTGCTAATGTTCTTTTAAAAAAAAAAAACAAAGTTGAATAGACTTTTTTGTACAATGACCTCATTTAAAGTAAAACCGGCGAAAAAAGTCTGAAAATTTCCTAAGGCTCAAGTGCAAAACAGCACATTCCTTGAAGACAGTGCACCGTGGTAGACTGCCAGAAATTTAAGATATTTTCACTTAGTTCGCTACAATAATAGAATATTTCGAATATTCCTTAAAATATTATGCATGGTAAATACGATAGAAAATGGATACATAATGCAAGCAAATAGGCTATGACAACATCACAAACTTTCCTCCGATTCCGAAGTAAGTAGCAAAAAAAATTGTGTTATGGAATCGGAAACTACGAAGGTATTATAAACATCCAGACCCGAGAAATGTAGAAAAAGTGGTTTTCCACATTATACCGTCCTGGGATCGAACACGGGACATCTGAGCTGGCGGCACATTAATAACCGGTATGAACTATTCGACCACGGAGATCATCCACAGTTATCCATAGATATAAATTGAAACGGTTGTATACAAAACAATGGACAAAATATCATACGGTTTCGCTAAAGTATATTCGAATGCAGTCGCTATAAAAAGTAAGGAATTAAAATATAAACATAAATATATTTATAAATAAAATGGTTTTCGGATTTTATCTCGTTTCTAATTAGTTTTTACAAACTATTTTATTTACCGGCGTTTCCGACGCTTTACAGCAACCGTGATCACGGGGGGCTGACCCGTCGTGAAAACTAATTAAAACCGCGATAAACTCCGAAAATTGTTTCATTTAAAAAGTGTAGTATACGCATAAATACAAGAAATCATTAAACATTAATATGTTTTTTACTTGTACGTACCGTGTATTTTATCGAATAACATACCTGCAACAAAGACAAAGATTCTTTAGTAAAAAGATTTCTATATTTATGGGCTTTCACCTCTTTAATAAGCTCCAATCCGCAATACCAGACCACTCTCACCTACTGCTGCTGCCCATCTGAGGTCTGATCATTTTAGTCTGATATTTTTAGAGATGGTTATCCCGCCATCTATCGGTGGCCATTACGATATTCGAGGCAGTTTCTCTCAGTCGCCACTTACGACACCCACGGGAAGAAAAAATATTGTGTAAACTGTGTAAAAATATGTCTATAAAATAATAATGTAACGGCGTAAAAACATTGCCAATTTTTACACCGTTACCATACGGTACATCTGATAGTAGTATAGATAAGTGAAAATTAAATTAAAGCATTTTCATAGTCATAACATATGGTACATACATACTTACAAAATGGATACTATTCGAGAGGGTTTGGCATGATCACCACGTTTGCCAAACGGATTGGCGAACGCAAGTCCAGACTCCTTGCACATTTAACGGTGCTGCTCAACATAACTATGCTGAATATATAGTCTGATAGTTTTCGAAGTGGTTTCCCGCCGTCTGTCGGTAGCCATTTTAATTTTCAAGGCTAACCTCATTTAAATATTTGAGAGGAGGTCTTAGCCCGGGAGAAGGCCTCTGAGGCTGCTTACTGTAGTGTTTTTCTTTAAATGAAACAAAGTTTTGAATGATAAGTTAAAAAAAATATCTTCACGCAATTCAGAGGTCAAAGACAATTATGTCTCTTTGACCCACCTTCCACCGAAGATATTTTCCGGACAACGTGACAGGTGGTGAGCCCGTCGTACGTCGTACATAAGTTTTTGAAAAACTCATTGGTACTGCCACCTGGGGATCGAACTCGGGTCTCTCGACTTGAAATTCCGACCACCCAACAACTCGGCTATGGTGACTTTTCAATGAATGATAATGTAGTTAAAAATAATGTAGCTCATATATTCACCCTTTTTCCAACTGGAGTAGAAAGAGATAGAGACAATTTAATTCTTTTGTCACACTTTTCACCTCGCATTATTTGGGATAACGTCACAGGTGGTCAACCTGTCACCATCTTAGTATCCAAGCATGCAAAACAATTTATTTACATCCATTATTCTAACATAAACATGCATATACATAACGTTTGCCTTTAACGATATTCGAACCCGCAACTCTTAGCTTTGAAGACAGGGACACTACCAACTTTACCAATAACATTTGACCAAAAAATAAATCAAGTAAATTATTCCATGTGGTATTAAATATTCTATAGCGCCTCACCCGCTCTTGACATTAAGCCCCCTATTTTGACATTAACGTGCGAATATAATACATGAATATACTTTGTGGTTATGTCATTTAGGTTTCACACGCACGGTGCGGTGAGCCGCGTTCGAGGGAGTAATATTTAAATATAGAATATATACATATTGAAATAGAATATATTAAATGTATATTTAATATAGAATATTTAATATGTAATAGTCTTGATAGCCAAGTGGTTGTGTGGTCAGAATTCGAGTCAAGAGACCCGAGTTCGGTCCCCAGGTGGCAGGCACGTACTATTGAGTATTTAAAGGACTTAATTTTCGAGACCTCTGTCTGCCTCAGTATTGGAAATGGCGTGAAGATATTTATTTTTTTATAGATTATTCGAGTACCTACGGGTTCAATTGATGCATTACGCGTAACGCGCCATTGTCGCTAATTGTATCTTTTTTATTGTTGTTAAATATAATATAAGGGTCAAAGAGTATAAGAAATGATTATATACTCTTTGACCGTTAAACAGTTGGTGGTACTTATAATAATCTATGATACAGTCATCGATATCATATAGATTATTAATTAAGTATATATTAGAAAGACTAAGAAAACATCGCTCGGAAAATTTTAATAGTAATATATATATACACGTTGTCTCATAAAAATATTTTCTGTGGCAGGTGGGTCGGAAACGACATAATTGTCTAGACCTCTGTCTACCCCTATATTGGGAATGGCGTGAAGATATTATTTTAAGGTTAAAGTATAAATTAATAAAGTGGTAGTGTACAAGTGTAAAATAATAAACTTTAATAATAGAAGTATATATCAGAACTCAGTTACCAAGAAACGACCTCCGAACCTAAATTTAGTCCAGTTCAACCCTAAAAAACACTTCTTCGTGTCACCTCATTTTGAGAGCACTCCCCTTGTTGCATCAGCCAGTATCGGAATCCTTGGCGTCGACATATCGAGTGACGTTCAGTTTCGCGGTCACTTGGAAGGGAAGGCCAAATTGGCATCTAAAAAGCTTGGCGTGCTCAGTAGAGCACGACAGTACTTCATGCCGGCCCAACGCCGGCAACGCATCTGCTATGCCTCTGGTATTGCGGATGTTCATGTTAATTATTCCATAATGCAAGTGCTTGAGCTGCTTACTTTGGGATCAGAGTAATGTATGTGATGTTGTTCTCATCAATATGTATGTATGTATTTATTTATTATTTATTTGTAAGAAACAGATCAGTGTTTAAATATTGTTATAAGTGACAATTTCAGGAATTAGTAAGGCAGCGAGGCCCTGCACATCCTGGCATCCTATTTCTCTCACAGTCTACCTTACTTATGAGCTACTTAATTTTGTTGCCAATAAAAACAATCTTTTGAAATCACGATAGCAAAGTGATCGGAATTATATCCTTGGCTTAGACATAAAGCCAGCGACAGGCTCACCACCGGTCATGTTGCCCCAAAAAGGTGGTTCAAAGGCACCTAATTGTCTAGACCTCAATTTACCTCAATGTAGGGATTTTCGTGAAGATTTTCTTTAAGCAATCTTTTAATGAGCTGTATATAGCATTAGGGAGTTCCGTTCTACTACAACGTAAAAATTTGCATACGTCCGGTATACCCTTCTGTCCGTACACTATGCTAATGTCAACATAGTTAATATATCGTGTGCCGGGGCCATAGCGGTGCGACGATGCGGTGTGATTTATAGATCAATTGCACGCGACCGATATGCAATTTAAACACTTTGTTAGCGATAGACAGGTGACATAACATATAGGTCGATAGCCCAGTAACTAAGTCCTGGTTGATAGTGAGCCTGTTTTGTAGCTGGGGGGTTGCGGGCTCGAATTTCGCTAGAGGCAAACATTTGTGTCTATAAATAGGGTCATCATCACATACATTGCTCTGATCCCAATGTAAGTTATAAATAAATATATAAATAAATATCTTCACGCAATTACCAATACAGGGGTAGACAGAGGTCTAGTCTAGACAATTAAGTCCCTTTGACCCACCTTCCGCCGAAGATATTTTCGATCCAACGTGACAGGTGGTGAGCCCGTCGCCGGCGTTATGTCCAAGCCAACGATATAATTCGTACATCAGTTTTTGAAAAACTCATTGGTACGAGCGTGCCTCCTGGGGTTCGAACTCGGGTCTTTTGACTCGAAAGTCCGTAGCTTTGTTGGGGCTCAAATTTCGCTAGAGGCAAACATTTGTGTACATAGATTAGGGCCTTGACGGGGATTGTCTGTTTTCAAGCTAACGATACAAATTGTATATAAGTTTGAAAGAGCTCCTTAGTAAGGAGCCTTTATCATGGATCGAACTCAAGTTGCCTGCTTCAAATTCCGATTCCGTGCTGTTTTGTAATATTACTTGAAGTCACGATATCCGAGTGGTTGGGTGATTGAGATTCGAGTCAGGAGACCCGAGTTCGTTCCCCAGATGGCAGGCTTGTACCTATAGGTTTTTTCAAAGACTTATCTACGAATTATATCGTTGGCTTAGGCATTAAGACGGCGACGTGCTCATCATCTGACACGTTGTCCCAAAAAATATCTTCGGGGGAAGGTAGGTCGAAAAGACTTAATTGTCTAGACCTCTGTCTACCCCGGTATTGGGAATTGCGTGAAGACTTATTTTTATTATTTTCTGCACAAAGCCGCGCTGCACCGCATCGAACTGTTTTTACCAACCTAATGGTTGCGGGTTCAAATCCCGTTATGGAAAAACAACTGACTTTTGAAATAGATGAATATCGAGACAAGCTTGTACATGTACAGTTTTAATATAAACGGGAAACTTCACAACTCACAGTTTGCATTTGAGGCTCAAAGTCACTCGCGTGTTCGGTCACCATGAATCATGGGTAATGCAGATATGAACTAGTTGCGCTGCATTAGATATTATTAATGTATGTTAGTGGCGTGTGGTATTAAGTAATTAGTCCTATGTTGCCGGAGTAAAAATTTGCGCCCTTCTTTCCGCAAAGAATTTCTTTCCTTTCTTTTTGATGACCTATTTGGACGAGTAAAGTAAGCACCGGTTTTCTTGGTGTAGCCAGCTCTGAAGTCCGGAGTGCGATTCCCGGATGGGACCACGTAGAATACCACTTTCAGGTTCTGGGTCTTTGTGGTGCTTTCGTCGTTTCCAATTTAAGTGTGAGCACTTGTTTTGGGATCGGATATATATGATGTAGTCCTATATATGTATATATTAATTTTTTTATTACTTTCCTGTGGGTGTCCTTGACTAAGGGTTAAAGAGCATAGTGCTTCTGTACCATTTGGTGGAATTCGCCGTGTTGAAAGTCAATTTTATGTTCACAGCTACTGCCCTCCTACTCAGCCAATTTAAGCTCAAATGAAAGAGCTTAATCAAGAGAGAAATCTTAGATCAAAATGAACCGCAAGATATAGAGAAACAAAGCTGTGTCATAAGGAATCTAAAGGAGTAAATTGTTCAATAAAAGCTCAAATGAAAGAGCTTACTCCAGCGAGAGTTTTTAGATCAAAACGAACCGCGAGATATATAGAAAGAAAGCTGTGTTAACATAAGGAATCTACAGGAGTATATTGCGTTTCTGTTTAAACATACATACATAGCAATACAAACGGAGATATAGACAACATCACATATATGGGTCCGATCCCAAAGTAGCTGAAGCACTTGTGTCAATGAATCGGAAACAACGAAGGTACCTCAAACACCCAGACCGGAGACAAAGCAGAAAAAGTAGTTTTCAATAAATTCAACAGTCCGGGAATCAAAACTGGAATCTCTGAGCTGGTGACACATTAAAAACCGGTGGGTACGACACTCGTCCACAGAGTAAGTCAATCGCAATATGTTCAGGTGTACAAATGGGCAAGTTATCGCTTCGTTAACATCATTTCCTGATTCATTAACAGATATATTACACTATGCCGGTGGACCGTTTGACCTAGTTGGAGGGATCGATGCGGGGTCAAAGTCCGTATAAGTGTCATGGCGGCCTATCTCGCACGCTTGGCGGGATAATACGTAATTATTTATATACACTTCAGAAGACAATAACCATGTTTTGAAGTATCAAATGTGGATAAAGTAGCTTATAGAATCGTTTCTATGTTTTTGGGACGTAAATAGTACGATTTTTAAAGGGTTAAGGTAATAAAAACCTAATACTTTACACCATCGTAAATGATTGCACTCCACTATAACAGCCAATTCAAATAAAAAAGTTACAGATGTGTTGTGACATGTAAGATGTAAGTGTTTTGTATCAAATAAGCATCGGTGGAATGGTACTCGCTGGATTCCTTTACAGGTTGGTAGCCTGTTGCCGTTTGTCGCCGTCGACAGGCTACCAACGATGTCCCAAAAATGTCTTTGGTGGAATGTTGGTCGGAAGGACTTATTTGTCTACCCTCTCTGTGTACCCTAGTATTGCGAAATGGGCGAAGATATTTTTTAGATATTAATGGAGCACTGAGTACGCCATCTCCTTTGAAGATTGCAGTTGGTATGGTCGCTTTTATAATATTTCTCCAAAGTTCTGTAATGCACAGCCAAGTGCCGTTACGTGTCAAGTGCGTTTTTAGCCGTCTCAAAATTGCTAAATGTCCTGTATCATCTCCCGGGAACAAGAAAGCTAGATAAAGAAACTTATGTGTTAAGTTTGATTGAAATATAAATGTGTACCAAATTTCAGCTCCTTCCATTAAACTCTTAAAACGTGATTGAGGAACAAACATACAAACCTCCAAACGTTCAAATTTTTAATATTACTAGGATTCTTGTTTAACTTGCGATCACTAACCACATTTTTCCTTTACAAAAGAGATATTGAAATTATATAGGTCGTTATGTATAACGTCGTGTAATAGTCACGATAGCCGAGTGGTTGGGTGATTGGAATTCGAGTCAAAAGACCCCAGTTCGTTCCCCAAGGCTCGAACCAATGGGTTTTTTTTAAAAAAAAACTTATTTACGATTATACCGTTGGCTTGGACATAAAGACGGCGACGGGCTCATCTGTAACTTTGTCCCAAAAATGTTATCGGTGGAAAGTGGGTCGAAAAGACGTAATTTTCTAGACCGCTTAAATTTAATATAATTGTAAAGACATTTAAATAAGCAGTCGCCAGTATCTCCAACGTAATTCATTTCGTGGAAATTTCTCAAAATCCCTCCTACATGTTCCCCCTCAGTACTCACAAAGGACTCGATAAATAAAAAGAAAATAACATTGATAAGTTTTCTGCATAAAAGCCATCGCCTTCGCTCATACAAATATAGAAAAGCATATATAGGAATCAATTAACTATAGGAATCAATAGTGGTAGAGCCACGCATCAGCTTTTGTTGTTGCATGCATGAGCCGGCTCGACCGGGGAAGTACCACGACCTCACAGAATACCGGCGTTAAGTAGAAATCTAACAAACTTCTGCGTTTCGTTTGGTGAGTGCAGGTAACCGGAGGCCGGCAACGCATCTATTATGCCTCTGGTATTGCGGGTGTTCATGGGCAGCGGTAATCACTTACCATTACGTGAGCCACCTGCTCGTTTGCCTCCCTTTTCTTTAAAAAAATCTACATTTGTTATAAATTTACACAAACGATGGTTATGCATTAATAATTAATCATATTTCATGAATATTAATTGGACAGGTAATTGAATTTTCCATTGATACTAATTCAAACTCAAAATTAGTTTAGGCTAAAAGCACATGCTATTATATATTTTGCACCACAACGCGTAGGAAATAAAAAAACATAATGTTTTTCGGTATTGCAGTATGTTACTCTGTGTCCGTTAACAACAAGGTTACATTTCTTGCATAATGTCTTGTAAATGTCCTCTACAGGATTTCGGCCTAAGGAGGGTATATTAGTATGGACTTAATTGTTTTGACCTCTGTCTACCTCTGTATTGGGAATGCAGTTATATGATGATTACCTCACCATGTGTCGGTAGTTAATTGCATTTGGAAGATTCTTCTCGTCTTTTTTGTTTTTAGGATATTCAACAGAGTCATATTTACGAACAGTAAATTGTAATAACTAGTATAATAACTTTTAGTAGCCTATTCCTTATTCTATAACTTTTACATTGGCATCCAAGTTCCATCTACATACAAGAAAAATAAAGAAAAATATCTTAACACCAATTCCAAGACTCGGCTAGACAGAGCCCAAAGTTATTTTTTGGGACAACATGACAGATATATAGGCGAGCCCGATCCATTGGTACACGTCTACCACGTGGGGATTACTCTGGTTTCTTGCCCAGCCCATCCACTCGGCTTTCGTGACTAAACGAAAGTAAGAAACACTTTTCTCCCTATTTTCACTTGAAACGTCCACGGGAAGAATGGGGCTGGTATTCTAACGCTGATAGTACACAGTTATCTATCCATCTATTTAGCACACAAGAAAATATAAGATAATAGAGGGTCCAATCTTAGTTTCGATTTACTCAAAACTTGAAATAAGCCGACCGAAGTTAAATAATATCCTAACCCCAATCCAAGCCCATAGCAATATTCGCGTAGCTCAAAAGCTATCATGGTTTACGCACTAAGAAAGTTTGAATGGTGTTCGCTTTTAATAGGCTTTTCAAAGTCGATCAACTTAAGCAATTCAGATTTGTAAATGTTATTTCAGACATAATCATGACCAAAGCAAATAAATATAGAAAATATATCTTCACGCCATTCCCAATACTGGGTTGACAGCGGTCTTGACAATTAAGTTCTTTCGACCCACTTTCCACCGAAGAAAATTTTTGGGTTAACGTGGTGGATAGATGTTGAGCCCGTCGCCCTCTTTATGTCCAAGCCAATGATGTAATCGTACATAAGTTTTTCAAAAGATGAATTGTTATGTCCCTTGGAGATCGAACTTGGGTTTCCCCCAAGAATTTTGGGTGAGGGGGGTGTGGGCCTCCGGTTACCTGCACTCACGTCAGAAGTTCGTTAAACTTCTACTTCACGCTGGTATTCTGTGAGGTCGTGGTACTTCCCCGGTCGAAACGGCCCATTCATGCAACAACAAAAGCTGATGCTCTACCACTGTAAATGTCCAAGCCAACGACATATAAATCGTATATAAGTCCTTTTAAAAAATCTACATTTGTTATAAATTTACACAAACGATGGTTATGCATTAATAATTAATCATATTTCATGAATATTAATTGGACAGGTAATTGAATTTTCCATTGATACTAATTCAAACTCAAAATTAGTTTAGGCTAAAAGCACATGCTATTATATATTTTGCACCACAACGCGTAGGAAATAAAAAAACATAATGTTTTTCGGTATTGCAGTATGTTACTCTGTGTCCGTTAACAACAAGGTTACATTTCTTGCATAATGTCTTGTAAATGTCCTCTACAGGATTTCGGCCTAAGGAGGGTTTGTCATATTAGTATGGACTTAATTGTTTTGACCTCTGTCTACCTCTGTATTGGGAATGCAGTTATATGATGATTACCTCACCATGTGTCGGTAGTTAATTGCATTTGGAAGATTCTTCTCGTCTTTTTTTGTTTTTAGGATATTCAACAGAGTCATATTTTCGAACAGTTAATTGTAATAACTAGTATAATAACTTTTAGTAGCCTATTCCTTATTCTATAACTTTTACATTGGCATCCAAGTTCCATCTACATACAAGAAAAATAAAGAAAAAATATCTTAACACCAATTCCAAGACTCGGCTAGACAGAGCCCAAAGTTATTTTTTGGGACAACATGACAGATATATAGGCGAGCCCGATCCATTGGTACACGTCTACCACGTGGGGATTACTCTGGTTTCTTGCCCAGCCCATCCACTCGGCTTTCGTGACTAAACGAAAGTAAGAAACACTTTTCTCCCTATTTTCACTTGAAACGTCCACGGGAAGAATGGGGCTGGTATTCTAACGCTGATAGTACACAGTTATCTATCCATCTATTTAGCACACAAGAAAATATAAGATAATAGAGGGTCCAATCTTAGTTTCGATTTACTCAAAACTTGAAATAAGCCGACCGAAGTTAAATAATATCCTAACCCCAATCCAAGCCCATAGCAATATTCGCGTAGCTCAAAAGCTATCATGGTTTACGCACTAAGAAAGTTTGAATGGTGTTCGCTTTTAATAGGCTTTTCAAAGTCGATCAACTTAAGCAATTCAGATTTGTAAATGTTATTTCAGACATAATCATGACCAAAGCAAATAAATATAGAAAATATATCTTCACGCCATTCCCAATACTGGGTTGACAGCGGTCTTGACAATTAAGTTCTTTCGACCCACTTTCCACCGAAGAAAATTTTTGGGTTAACGTGGTGGATAGATGTTGAGCCCGTCGCCCTCTTTATGTCCAAGCCAATGATGTAATCGTACATAAGTTTTTCAAAAGATGAATTGTTATGTCCCTTGGAGATCGAACTTGGGTTTCCCCCAAGAATTTTGGGTGAGGGGGGTATGTGGGCCTCCGGTTACCTGCACTCACGTCAGAAGTTCGTTAAACTTCTACTTCACGCTGGTATTCTGTGAGGTCGTGGTACTTCCCCGGTCGAAACGGCCCATTCATGCAACAACAAAAGCTGATGCTCTACCACTGTAAATGTCCAAGCCAACGACATATAAATCGTATATAAGTCCTTTTAAAAAAATCTACCACCTGCTCTACCACCTGGACATCGAACATCGAACTCAACTGGTATTATGGAACCAGAAACAATGGGGGAGACAAAGAAAGAAAAAAAAAGGAACGAAAGAAATACTTGCGCACTCATCAAACTAATACTAAACAGACTGAATATAAACCTATACCTAAAATAAACTGAAATCTAAAATCCCTAAGCCATTGAGAATCGGTTAATCAGATATCCGAGCTAACATGTAGAAGGTGAAATCAACTTGAGACGTTCAAAGTAGCGCCCGTAAATATACACTGAGCCGACATAAATCCGACTGAGCACACACTTAAATAGGGATTGAGTATACACTTAAACTAGAGCTGATCCGCTCCGCAAATGAGGGTTTAGCGTATCGGACATTTGATTACGCACTTGTGGCGTGCACGAAAACTCAGTCGGTAACTTGTATTTGAAGTAATCTGTTAGTACATTACTTGGTAACCGTGAAAAAAAAAATACTCTCACTCCTCACTCAAATCTCCCACTCCCACCACCACATGTCACGTTGTCCCAAAAAATATCTTCGGTGTTTGGTGGGTCGAAATGACTTAATCGTCTAAATCTCTGTCTACTCCTTTAATGGAAATGTCGTTAAGATATTTATAGGTTTTCCTATAAATATCTTAACGACATTTCCATATTAGTGTATAAGTTTAATGATAGAAGTGAAACTTCAGTAAATCCACAAGAGAATGAGATGAATATATATAACAAGGGGAGCATAATTACAAAGTTTATTTATAAAATACTATGTACATTTTTGTCTAATTCTTTGCCGGCTTCATCCTACATAAATAAATAATAAATATAAATATCTTCACGCAATTCCCAATACAGGGGTAGACAGAGGTCAAGTCTAGATAATTAAGTCCCTTTGACCCACCTTCCACCGAAGATATTTTCGGGACAACGTGACAGGTGGTGAGCCCGTCGCCGCCTTTATGTCCAAGCCAACGATGAAATTCGTACATAAGTTTTTGAAAAACTCATTGGTACTTCCACCTGGGGATCGAACTCGGGTCTCTCGACTCGAAATTCCGACCACCCAACAACTCGGCTATCGTGACTTATAAATCATCATCCTACACATTTTTGTATTTGTTTAGTGCCTGTCGTTTATACCGTTCCATCCGGTTTCAAATCAAAACGATTCTAAAGAAGTTTCGCTTCAGAAATACAAAGATCGATCGCCAATAAGGACTAGGAGGTGTCCTTGTTCTCCAAAATAATAGAGTCCATTATAAACTGCCAGGTCTTGAGATACTTGGAGGAGCACCAGTTGATCAGCGACCGCCAGTGCGGCTTCCGTCGGGGTCGCTCGGCTGGTGATCTTCTTGTGTACCTCACTCATCGATGGGCGGAGGCAGCAGAGAGCAAGGGGGAGGCCCTGTCAGTTAGTTTGGACATAGCGAAAGCCTTTGATCGGGTGTGGCATAAAGCGCTTCTCTCGAAGATTTCGTCATATTTCTTCTTCATTCTTCATTTCATTGGCTTCCCGAGTTATTTTGCAATTGGATCACTAGTTTTCTCACAGATCGGAAAATCAAGGTCGTAGTTGACGGTGCATGCTCGGACTCCAAGTCTGTGAACGCTGTCCCACAAGGCTGTTTGCTATCGAAAACTCTGTTTCTTCTGCATATCAGTTATTTGTTAATTAGTAGCATTCATTGCTATACAGATGAAAGCACTGGAGATGCCCTATACACCGGAGGGTATAGGGCATCACCTAGTACCGGAACAAACTTGTGTCTGATGTCGAGGTTTAGTTAGACAAAATTTCGGACTGTGGCCGAGTAAATTTAGTCCATTTTAAATAAAATGTTTTTCAGATTCTATCGCGTTTTTAATTAGTTTTTACAAACTATTTTTATTTTCCGACATTTCGGATGCTTTACAGCATCCTTGGTCACGGGAGGAACATACAAAACGCGATAAAATCCGAAAATCGTTTTATTTAAAATGTTTAGTATTCGCGTAAATACAAGAAATCATTAAATTTTGTCGAGTTAAACCCAAAAAAGGCACAAGTTTGTGTGTTTACCGCTAAAAAGAAACCCTTCGCCGTATCACCTCGTTTTGAGAACACTCCCCTAGTTGCCTCAGCCAGCATCGGAATCCTTGGCGTCGACATATCGAGCGACGTTCAGTTTCGCGGTCATTTGGAAGAGAAGGCCAAATTGGCCTCTAAAAAACTTAGCATGCTCAGTACTTCATGCCAGCCCACCGTTTTCAACTTTACAAGGCGCAGGTTCGGCCGCACATAAAGTACTGTTCGCATCTCTGAGAGGGGGCACCCTAGTGTCAGCTCCTTTCTTTTGACCGTATCCAACGTCTTGCGGCTCGAATCGTCGACGACCATGTTCTATCTGTTAGGCTAGATCCCCTTGGCATTCCACCACAGCGTTTTTCGCGGAATTTTTTGCCACGAACTTGCACTTTATGGAATGTGCTGCCGTCAGCGATTTTTCCGGACTTAGGGACCTTCAAGAGAAGAGCCTATACCTTTCTCAAAGGCCGGCAACGCATCTTCTATGCCTCTAGTATGGCGGATGTTCACGGGCCAGCTCGTTTGCCTCCCTTCTCTTTAAAAAAAAAATGATAGGGACAACCTTGCATACATTGCTCAGGGGGCTTACTGTGGCACGAAATTCCGATTGATCGAAATTGGAATTAGGACATTTTCTGCTTTCGAATGCTATCTTAGCCCCGAATTGTTTTGATATTGGGTGGTCATTAGGAGACCTAGTTATACATAATTTCAATA
Organism: Sericinus montela; assembly: GCA_029286605.1. NCBI lineage: Eukaryota > Metazoa > Arthropoda > Insecta > Lepidoptera > Papilionidae > Sericinus > Sericinus montela. The sequence goes on along the minus strand of JAGSMR010000024.1, from coordinate 173,001 downwards.
CAATGTTATCGGTATTGATTTCAAGAATTATAATTATTGATATTGGTATTTGTTATAATTATTGATATTGGTATTGGATTAAAATTAGCACTGGATTAAGCCCACAGATCCCAAAGTAAACTCAAGCACTCGTTATATCGAAAACAATAATGGTACCACAAATACTAGACATAAGACGATGTGAGTCGAACCCGGGACTTCAGAGCATACGAAACCATGTTCAATTCCCAGGTGACGCTATGATGTATACGAGTACAGGTAGGTATGTCTTCAATGTTGTTAATGACACCTTTTTACCTAAATTGATTGTTGTTTACTTTCTGATTTCTGAAACGGTTATAAAGCTTTTTTTCTTGCGTTTAAATAAACACATACAGTCACGACATCTAGTCACGATAGCTGAATGGTTAGGTAGTCGAAAATTCGCGTCAAGAGACCCGAGTTCAATCCCCAGGTGGCAGGCTCGTACTAATGGGTTTTTCAAAAAACATATGTACGACTTATATCGCTTCCTTGGACGTAAAGATGGCGACGGGCTCACCACCTGTCTCCGGTGGAAGGTGGGTCTAAGGGACTTTATTGTCTAGACTAGACCACTGTCTACACCTGTATTGGGAATTGCGTGCAGATATTTAATTTTATTTCTTTAAAGCGAGCGATATCGCGGGAAAAGATAGTAAACTATAAATTCCAATAGTAATGCGCCTTATCCATAGTAACAAGTAAAGTATCTTAGCAAAGAACCTTAATCCTCTATAACAGGGTCTTTATTTGTAGCCTTAACATATTATATGAAGCCAAAATGGATCCAGCTTTTAATATTTTATTAGTTACTCAAATGTAAAAGTTCAATGCAGGGCTTTAAGGAGGCTTTGATGTTATCGCCGCGCCTGGCAAGCTGGTTGTCGATCGCAGACACTTTGCCCTATTTTTTTACAATCTCCGTGGGCGAGCAGAGTACACACCGGTTTTCATGGTTTCACCTGTTGTGAGGTACCGGGTTCAATTCCCACGGTCAATGTAGAAATCCACTTTTTACCGACTCCGAAGAGGGGGAGGTTTCTAATTCGATTGAAAACCTCCTTTGAATATAATAATTCCTCCTTTGTATATTGTATATAGTAATATATTTTTTTTACATTTTCTCTGGTCTAAGTGTTAGTACCTTCGTTGTTTCTGATTCCATAACACAAGTTCTTTAGTTACATACTTTGTGATCAGAGCAATGTATGTGATGTTGTTACTATGTATGTGTCTACGTATATATGTATATATTAATCTAAGGATATAAGTATTGAATAATATTGAAGCTCTTGCTCATCAGGGGACTCTTTTTATTTTGGCTTCGGAGTATTATGCATTTTTGAAGGTATTTCTGTTTCTAAGTGTAAGGTTTCCTGTTTTGTAATGCTCATCTCGCGATCTGTCTGTAACCATTATGATTAAAAAGTTTTTTATTCAAGCTACTCTAACTAACACTTAATTGCCTGGACCGCTGTTTACTCCAGGTATTGGAAATATGTGTTAATATATACTTACTACCGTGCTATAACAATCTATAAAATTTATAATAATAGTGAGATTTATTTATTCATATCTTATCGAAGCAACAGGAACACGTAACACTCCACGGCGTGTGGAAGTTTATTGTAGGATATAGATTTTCATCAATATAATTCTAATTATAAAAAAGATACGATAGCCGATTGGTTGGGTGGTCGGAATTTCGAGTCAAGAGACCCGAGTTCAATCCCCAGGTGGCAGGCTGGTACCAATGGGTTTTTCAAAAACTTATGTACGAATTACATCGATGGCTTGTACATAGAGACGGCGACGGGCTCACCACCTGTCACGTTGTCCCGAAAATATCTTCCGTGGATCTAAGAGAGGGTCGAAGGGACTTAATTATCTAGACTAGACCTCTTGTACCCCTGTTTTGGGAAATGCGTGAAGATATTTTTTAATTTATTTCTTTTAATATAATTTTGTTTCTGTACAATAAAGTATGTTACATCTAGAACAATATCATATTCGCCGAAGAGTTACCTACATGTCACTTAATATTTATAAAGGCAATTAAGCTCAAGTTTAAATGCAGAGTTCAGACGGGCTAAGTTTGATAAATTTAAGATTGGCGGAACTTAAAATGTTTCGGCTTTACTGCAAGCAGTTTAAATTGCCTCCGGTACATGAGATGAAAGCGTAAGACGGATTATTTTAGCTTTTTAAGATGTTTGTAGCGCAGATCTAAAAGATAAGCTTTTAAAGTGAACTTTATACATTGGATCAGGGCGTCGTATTTTTATAAAATGTTTTGTTCTTTCTGTGCATTTTGTTTTATGTATTCACGCAATTTCACAAACAGGGGGCAAGCAAGGTTCTAGACATCGAAGTCCTTTCTATCACATTCCAACGAAGACATTTTTTTTGGGACAACTAGACTGGTGGTGAGCCCGTCGTCATCTATTTCAAAACCGCTTATGTTTTGAAATTAGCGGCTTTGAAATAGATGACGACGGGCTTTGGCTAACGATATTAATCGTATATATTAATCGTATATATTAATCGTATATATTAATCGTATATATTAATCGTATATATTAATCGTATATATTGGCTTGGATATAAAGACATCGATAGGCTCACTACATGTCTCGTGGTTTCAAAAAAATTATTCGGTGAACAGTAAAATTTAAAGGACTGACCTCTGACCAAAAACTGCTGACGGTAGCATATTATATAAAGTGCAGGTGCGTGGCAGAAAATTCCGCGAAAAATGCACTGTGGTGGAATGCCAAGCATCAAGGTGGTGTTGATGCAATTCTTGACGATGCCGTAAGGTACGATGGCGAAATTCAGCGGCTGGGAACAATTTCTCGGAGCACTCTCCGTATATCTTATGAAAAATGCAAAGAGAACAAGCAGCATGTCTTCGCAAAGTCAGGGGATCTAGACGATCGGATAGAACATGGTCGTCGACAATTAAAGCCGTTTTTCGTTGGATACGGTCAAAAAGAGTGAGCTGACACTGGAGTGCCCCGACCCTGATCTAACAAAATCTCGACATCAGACACAAGTTTGTTCCGGTACTCGTCGACGTGTTCCTGAGAAATATTGGCACGGTCGGTGTATAGGGCATCACCAGTGCTGTTGTCTGCATAGTAATGAATTTTACTAATTTGTAAAAAATCTATCACATGATATGCAGAAGAAATAGGGTTGGCGATAGCACACAGCCTTGTGGCGACACCAGCGTTCACAGACTTGGAGTCTGTGCATGCACCGTCAAGAAACCTAGTGGCTCAAATTGCATAAAAGACCTCTGTCAGCCCCAGTATTGGGAAAAGCGTGAAGATAATTCACTCTGTCTACCCCAGTATTGAGAATAGCGTGAAGATATTTTTTACATACATTGTTCTGATCCCAATGAAAACAGCTCAAGCCCTTTTTTCTGACACACATAATATCGGCACACATGGCATGACGTGACATGTGGTGAGCCTATCGCCGTCTTAATGTACAAGGCCACGGTAAATTATAGTAACATATACATACACTTATGGAACAAAAATCCATGACTCGAATACAAGCAGTTGAATTCATCAAATTAATTAGTGACATATTAATAAAAATATATACATAAAAATCTCCTTTAAGTGATATCATTTCTGCAGGTACATTATAAAACGCTGAAAACCGGCGAAACGAAAGCCTTTTAGCCGCCTTTTTGCAGATTTTTACTTCGTCCTAATAGAAATGCTTTTAGCTCCAATTTAGAATTTAAATTCTCAAAGCTTAAAATCTTGAAGGAATACGAAAAATATGAAAGAAAATTAAAGCTCTAAATACAGGAAGACGGAGATCAAAACTAAATTATACATCATTATTACAGGAATTCTCGATAGCTGATGGGTTTTTTAAAAACTTATGTGTGATTGATATCGTTGACTTGAACACAAAGACAGCGATGAGCTCACTATTTATCACGTTGTCTCAAAAAAATGTCTTTGGTGGTAGGTGGGTCGAAAGGACTTAATGGTATAGACCTCTGTCTACCTCATTATTGGGAATAGCGTGAAGATAATGTTATTTTTATTATTACGATATCAGCATCAAAGACTAACATTTCAACTTATGGCAAGTGATTACTACAGCCCATGACACCTGCAAACAGAAGAAGAAAGATGGTTACAAACCCCTGAGGACTGAGATTTAATTCGTAACAATGCGTGATTTGAAGGAAGCTCTTATCACTAAAATGGATAAGGGCGTGCTTCGTTGGTTCGGGAACGTTGAGTAAATGTGTGAAGACCGAATAGTTAACAAAATACATAGCGTGAAAGTTAACATAAAAATGTGTCAAGGTCAAGACTAAATTTCCAAGATCATGTGAGAAAATTGCTCGAAGAGTGCTTCGATACTAGACTACTAGACGTGCGTGTAAGAAGATGATTCTGAATTTGAAAGAAGCGAGGTAATGATCGTGATACTTGGCGATCCCCTCTCTCTGATATTTTATTTTAAAGCTCGTATTTACACTGACTTTCTATGCCCTTCAAGCCGAAACCTCACTGTTGTTATAATTTTTTGCACCACAAATTTATTAGTTTATGAGTGGGTATTATACCAGAAAAATTCTATCGAAATTGAATTCGATGGGGTATCCGAGTACCTTTCTCGACGTGCCTGCACGAAGAAATCGATGAGTCCGATGGCACTGAAAGATTAACCAAAAATCGAGAAATTTGGCGATCTGTTCACTCTGGCCACAGGTTTGGTAACAATGAGTAAAGGTAAATAAATATTTTATATTATACCTTTTTAAGAATTTCAACAGCCAAACCTAAATTAAAGTCAGATATCTTCAAGACAAGGACCCTCGGAGCAGGATCTAATTGATGCCGTGCCTTATCGTTGTGTCAGTCGTAAATCTGTCCACCGGGAGCGTGAAAACATCCAATTAAATTGGAAAACTTGCAGAACAGAGACACGTCGAGAATATTTGAGACGCTCGTACCAACTTGGAAATTTCCAGGCCTTTTACTTACTTAACGGCCAGTAAAAGTCCTTCCAACTTCTGCAGGTGATAAGCTACTCCCTAAAGAAGGATTTCTCATAATCATCAAGCCCAGAACTTTCTTTGGATTTTTTTTCTTTTTTAAACTATCACATAGATCTAGAATCAAAGTGGGATTCCCTGAACCTAACTGGAACAGGATCGTAAGAAGTGCATATACATACTTAGATAATTTATAAAAATTAAATTAAAATATCTTTACGCCATTCCCAATGCTGGGGTACACAGAGGTCTAGACAATTAAGTCCTTTCGACTCACCTTCCACCGAAGATATTTTTGAGATAACGTAACGGGTGGTGAACCCGTCTCCTACTTTATGTCCAAGCAAACGATATAAAAAGTACATAAGTTATTGAAAAACTCATTGTTATATAAGCCTTCAAACTGGGGATCGAACTCGAGTCTCTTAAATCGGATTACGAACACCCAAACTCTGTTACCGTGATCTGGGAAATTAAAATTTTTTATTATTATAATTACCATATTAAAACTTAATAAGCTGAATGAAATAGACCAGGACGCACTAAGTTGCTTGTTTTTTGGCACTATAATCGCCAAATCGCTTACCAATCGTAGCGATTCTGAAAAAATATCTCCACGTCATTGCCAATACAGGGGTAGACAGATGTAGACAGATGTATATATTTAAACAAATAAAATCAGTCTACAAATGATGATAAGCTTCTAACGAGTCATAGATCGCGTCGTCCACCCGTCGCACCGGAAATGACGTCGGATTCGAAGAAAGAGTGATGTCGATTCATTAGATACTGTCACCGCACCGGAAACAGGCTTTGCAGGAAACCGGATATTGCCTCCGTAGGGTAAACGAGGAAGTCTTTTTTCTAAGGCTTATGAGGTTGTAACTTTATTGCACATAAATTAGTAATATCTATTTTAATTGCAACTCTACACCAAATATTCTTTTATTTTCACAAATTTCCCAATACTAGGGTTGTCAGAAGCATAGAATGTTTAGTCCCTTATAGTTTATTTGAGACAACTGGACAAGTTATGATTAAGAAATCATAACCTACGCGAATCACACATCTAAAAATTGATTTTTTTTAAATTAATTACATTTGATTTCATTATAATATATATAATAAATAACATTTAATTTGATTCATTATTATTGTTTTTATTCAAAGTATGTAAGCTGAACTGGACTTTTTGTTGTTAAATTAATGAGAAATTTCAAAATTGAAGATGTTTGTCAGTAGTTTTTTATTTATTTTTGATTAATTTAATAATATTAATTTAGCAAAATCACTCTTTTAATAAGTCGCGATAGCCGTGTGGTCAGAATTTGAGTTGAGAAATCCTCAAGAGGCAGGCTCGACCAATTTTTTTGCAAAAACTTATGTACGATTTATATCGTTGGCTTGGACGTAAAGACGGCAACGGAGCCCGTTCTCCTCTCCACTGAACCACCTCTCACGTTGTCGCAAAAAAGCCTTCTGTGGAAGGTGGGTCGAAAGGACTTAATTGTCTACCCCTGAATTACGGGCGTTCAGCACACAAAATGTATTATAAACGAGGAATTAATTCATTTGCCCTTCGTAACAGATTAAATGAAGTGAAGGCAACTAAGGGAAAATCATCTAATACGGAATAGATAGTAATATTTAATACTCGAATAATGTAATAAGGAAACAATGTAATAGCAGTTGCGAATCAGACAATTTAGGTGAACCTTATAGTTTTTATAGGAGTAGCAGTTATGCTGCACTACACCACTTGAAAAAATTTTAAAATCTTAATATATTTTTTATGGTCTCTGCTACTGTCGCGATAGCCGAGTAGTTGAGTGATCGGGATTCGAGTCACAAAATCTGAGTTCAATACTCATGTGGTTGGCACGTACCAAAAATATAACGATTTTCGGATTTTATCGCGTTTTTAATTAGTTTGCACAAATTTCTATTTAAAATGTGTAGTATTCGCATAAATACAATAATTCTTATGTACGATTTATATTGTTGGCTTGAACATACGACGGCGACGGGCTCACCACACGTAACGTTGTACCAAAAATGTGGTGAAAGCTGGGTGGAAAGAACTTAATTATATAGATCTCTATCTACCCCTATATTGGAAATAGCGTGAACATGTATTTTTCTGCTACTGTGCTCTAAGCACAATAATTCGTGCTGTCTAAATACATGTACAGTAAGTTTATTTAACAATGTCAAAACACGAGCCGCATCCAACCGCGTGATATTACAAGCTGGCACACAATGGACGGCCTCGCATCCATCATCCACGCGATCAGCTGTCTGTCAGCCGCTTCCGTTGAACGCCTTAACGCTAGTCTTCGTTTCACGTTCCCTACCACAGGTTTTCTACGAACGACGACTGGGCATCGGGATATGAATTCTTGACTCGTTTTAGTATTTATTACTAATGATTGATGTTGACGTTATTAGGACTGTATGATAATATAATAATAATATCTTCACGCTATTCCCAATACTGGGGTACGCAGAGGTCTAGACAATTAAGTGACCATAAAATTCATTGTTCAACACTTGTACACAGTTCACTTGTACAAGTGTTGAAAAATGAATTTTAATGCAATGCAATTTCACCAAGTGACAACAATCGCAAGTATAAATTATAATTAAGTGACCTCTACAATTAACCCCACCCCCCCTCCATCCACCAAAGACATTTTTGGGACAACATGTGGTGAGACCGTCGCCAACTTCATGTCAATGTCAAGTCAATGATTTAAAAAGTACATAAGTTATTGAAAAAAAAAACCCCTTGGTACGAGCCTACCACTTGGGGATCGAAATCGAGTCTCTTGACCCGAATTGCGATCATCTAACCACTATCGATTGGTTATTATTATTAGTCAATAATCTTTAATGTTCACATTTTAATGCTTTACAACTAGTATAGGTTTACTCAAAAAAAATTTCGGTATTACCTACAAATGTTCCCGCGTCGTATCGATCTAAGAATTATAATATCTCTTATCTTCTCGTGGTCGTTGAATGAAGCTACTAAGGGAAAAGCGTTGGAAATGTAATCGGCTACTGACATATGGTGGGATAATGATCTCGAAAGATACAGGATCAAGATTCAGTAAACCGATGACGGGTAGCAATATTTAATGTGCAAGGTGTTTGGTATTGTGATCACCAATCCACTAGCCAAGCAAGGCGATTGAGGTAAACCTTCCCCTCCTGTAGTTGCGTATGTCCTACCACGGAATTTTACAGGCCCCTATTTGTGTATTAGTAAAGGCAACGCACAGAACGATACAAGTAAAGTAAGTCCCTGCAATCAGTAAATGAATCACGGTCTCTGTGGACAAGTGATCCTGTGGAAGAGTTGATCCCGAATTCGATTCCCGGACAGGTCAATGTGAAGTGCCACTTCTTCTGCATTTTCCTGGGTTGTTTGTAGTACCTTCTTTGTTTTATGATTCCTTTAAGTGCTTTAACTACTTACTTTGGTATTAGGGTAATGTATGTATTTATATATCTATGTATCTATTAAAGTATTACATTAAAAGTACGTTATAATTAAAACTAAATTAAAAGTAAAGCCAAAACAACTAAATGAAATATTAAAACTTTATTAAAAACTTATTATACCATTCTAAAATGTAGCTCTTAATTTGTACCTATTCTAATTTAATTACAAAATTGTATTTCACTTCAAAACCGCGCGTGGAGAACTCGACATAGTTTCACGCTTTGTAGCCCGTAACATCAGGATTGCGCTGAATTTACTATTTCATTATACTCAATGGCTCTGAGATATCCTAATGAACTCTAAGATTTACGTGTAAACTAAATTGTTTCAGGAAATTTGCAGTCTAGGTAATCGTCTCATGCTTTGAGAGGATTTTAGTAGTAATAGAAATAACTAGACAGCGACGTTTCCGAAGGAAGGTATAGCTGCAAATTCAAACTTCACCTTGACAAAATGCACCTGAATTTGCTATCGTAATGTGTGAACTTGCTGTGCAGAACTTACGATAGCCAAGTGGTTGTGTGATCGGAATACGAGTCAAAAACCCGAGTTTGTTTGTAGGCTCGTACCAATGAGTCTTTTAAAACCTATATACGATTTATATGTTAAGCATAGACATAAAGACGGTGACAGGCTCTCTACCACTCACGTTTTCCAAAAAATAAGCTCCAGTCAAATAGAATAAATTGTCTAGACCTCAGGCTATAATCTAATCTAGAAGGGAATCGAAAACAACGAAGGTACCACAAGCATCCTGATCTGAACATTATAGATTAAGTGAATTTCTACATTGATCTGTCCGGGAATCGAGTTTGATTCCCAGACAGATCAGACCTAAGTGCTATAACACTTTCAAAACCGGTTTGTATGCTACTCATCGATGGCAGTCGTAAAATTAATTTGTCATATGGTATCGGCGTGAGATAAATAATATCGTCATTCATCTCATGGGTGTCATAGGAGGGATTATGAGGTGAGTTTTGAAATCTGAAATGGTGGTAAATTATCTTGATGAATACTATACCAACTACAATAACGCTGATGGGCAGGGAAAAGCTTTGAAAAATACTGTACAGTAATTATGCCGACCGTTTAAGGTGCTGCTCGTATAATATAAATAATTAAATATCTTCACGCAATTCCCAATACAGGAGTAGGAGTAGTCTAGTCTAGAAAATTAAGTCCCTACGACCCACCATCTACCGAAGATATTTTCGGGACATCGTGACAGGTGGTGAGCCCGTCGCCGTCTTCATGTCCAAGCCAACGATATAATTCGTACATAAGTTTTTTTTATGAAAATCCCATTGGTACGAGCCTGCCACCTGGGTGGCAGGTTGGTGCTGCTCGTAGATTTCTTAAACTGCGTTCACCAAACTGCTTGCCAAGCGTGTAGTTTATGACAAATCCTCGTTAGGTGAGGGGCCTATGTTTAGCAGTGGTCATTTTCAGGTAATGGGTTAATAAAATAAATTAAACTCGTTCTTGAAACACGTGGTAGGGGAGCGAGTCGAGAATGCACTAGGTAATATACCGTACTGCTAACTGTCTTGATTGATGCGAGCGTTCCTATTTGCGTTCGACACCCCCCTTCCCCCACTCTAGTTTGCGGAATACCACGCTATTAGTTAATAAGGATGAGAAAATAAAAAAAATATTTTCACGCTTTACTAGGGTCGACAGAGGTCTACATAATTAATTTTGATCCATCTTTGATCGAACACTTTTTTTGGGACAGTGTGATAGGTGGTGGGCCTGTCGCCGCTTTATATCCAAGACAACGATATAATGTTTGAAGAAACACATGCGAGTTCAACAACACTTACGAGCTTGCCATCTGGAGATCGAACTCGGGTCTCTTGACTCGAATTACGATTACCCAGCCATTTTGCTATCGTGAAGTGACTGAATGAGAAATTAAGAGTGTGATTTAATAAAATCGTTATTTCTTCACGCAATAGCACCACCAACTGTCGGTAGCCAATAGTATTTTCAAGGCTTTTTCACTTCGTCGCCATTTACAACATCCATGGGAATTAAAGGTGTGATATATTCTTACGCCGTAACCACATGCCACCATACTCGTACATTAGGTAACAACTAGTAAATAGTAGCTTTTTTTGTGTACCAAGATTGGTTATTCTATTAATGCTGAAATTATTAGTGCAGTAAGTCCACCTAAATATATCCCACAGATACTAACATCACTATGTTTTACTTCATCTTCGATGACTTTGTGGTCGAGTGACGTACGGATGGCTTTCCATAGTGTAGCCGGCTCCTGAGGTTACGGGTTCGATTCCCGGACGGGTCAACATAAAAAAACACAAGTGCTTCAGCTGCTTACTTTAGGATCACAACAATGTATGTGATGTGGTCTTTATCTATGTATAAATAAAATAATAAATAAATATCTTCACGCATCTCCCAATACCCCCTGTATAGACAAAGGTCTAGTCTAGACAATTAAGTCCCTTCGACCCACTTTCCACCGAAGATATTTTCGGGACAACGTGACAGGTGGTGAGCCCGTCGCCGCCTTTAAGTCCAAGCCAACGATATAATTCTTACATTTACTATTTAAAAAACAGTAAAGTAAAAACAGTAAAGTATCAAATTTTACTGTTTTTACTATGAGAAAACAAATAAATATCTCTAAATGAATCATTGTATGTTCGGGATAGACGGGAGTTAGGCGCTTTATGTGCATAATTTGTAGAAGTCAGAGGAGGCAATAATTATGGTGGAGGTCGCCGACAAGAGCGACAGGTCGGGACTCTGTAAACTATACTTTGTACTAACTCGGCGCAATCCACATGGCCTCGTAATATCAAAGACAAAACTTAAGTCCATCAATTTAGCCTGTTTTCTAGTGATAGTAAATTATATTGTTGGCAACTTTCTTCATATTTACTCGAACTCGGTTTACAAAAACGATACAGTTTTTATGATTATTTTTTGAAGTCTTTCTTGACGATTTATATAAGTAGCATATTGCGGGAACCATACAGGACAAGAATATTCAATCACACTACGAATATATGCAAAATATAACGTTTTTGTTATATATAACATTTGAAAATGGCAAGCATCATAAATCCTAGGTTTTTGTAGGCTTTATCAAATATATTTTATCTAGAACATCTGTGTGAAGCATTTTATCGTCAAAGTATATGCCCAGATATCTGACCAATGATGTTCTGTGAATAAGTTTACCATTCAATTTATAAGGATAGATTACAGGTCTAGAAAAAAAAATTTAAATAAATAACAAAATTACAAGTCTGATTTTGCAAATAAATGTGATACATTCACATTTGCAAATATTAACAGTTGTATATTTTTTTTATAATACTTACATAGATTAGCGGATTATGCTTGCATTTTCATCTTTAATTTCGATATAATTTTTTTTATCATCTGCGTACAATAACTTTCGTGTTCGTCGTTTTTGTACATTTGTCAATGTGAAGTAATGTTCTATATTTAATACAAAAATATTATTTTACGAAGACCCTACATATGATCCTTGCGGTATACCTGTTGGCATAACAATAAAATCAGTTCTGCAACCCCCTAAACGGCTGCTTGGGAGAGGTTGCTCTAGGATTTAATCCATCTGAGCACATCCATGCAAAACCATGTATTCCCAGACCTAGAAGCTCATTAATAAGAATGGCGTGATCTACACAGTCAAACGCTTTTTTGAAGTCAGTGTAAATCACGTCAATCTGGCCGCCCTCTCCATATTAGTTAAAATAAAGTTCACATACTAAATTGGTGAGTGTCGAACGTCGCCATAGAAACCCGTGTTGACTGTCAAGTAAACTTTTTGTTATCACCGTGTACAAACAATCAAAAACTAGTTTCTCAAAAGCTTTGACAAGAGTATGTAGAATCGACATTCCTCTGTATTTTTCAATAATTATTCTATTCTCCTTTTTATGTATTGGAATAACGTTAGCTTTTCTCTATATGTTTGGAAAGAATCCGTTCTTTAAGGACATTTTAAAAATTAAACATAGAATAGCTGAGTGTCTCGACACAGCGATGTTGTTTATATATAATTAAATTATTTATGAAATGAAATTGCAATTTGGACAGAAGCCGCGAAAATGTACGAGTACTGAACATTTACTTTGAGTACCACTCTGCAGTTTGACTTTAACAGACCACTTGACCTGGATTAGATATGGAAGCGTTACGGAATTTTGTTAATTTAAATTTCGAATGTACTACTATGAATATAACTCTTGGCTCGCAACTACGCCATTCCCAGTACTAGGGACCTTTCCACCGACCGATTACGTGACAGGTGGTGAGCCTGTCGCCGTATTTATGCCAACAACATAAATCTTACACAAGTTTAGAAAAAAAAACATTGGTACGAGCCTACTATTAGGGATCGAACTCCGGTCCCTTGACTCAATTTCGATCACCCAGCCACTCGGCTATCGTGACCATACCCACAACTATCTTCCCTCTTCCCTTGAAAACGGCGAAGACTACCGACTAACGCCACGATAAAATTAACAGACCGAAGATGGGCAGGAGCGTCTGAGGTGCGAGTGGTTTGGTACAGCGATCGCCAATCCGCTTAAAAAGCATGGCGATTATAGCAAATCCTCCATATAGGAGAAGACCATTACCTGCAGTGGACTTTGACAGGCTGAAATGTATGTATGTACGAATATAGGTATAACTGCTAGCTAGTCAAGCAATACATAAAATTTGTTTTACTTTCTTCATCAACCGAAAAATAGGTTTTTCCGTGCAGTGTTAACACCGGAAGTGAGGTCTACTTTTTTCTAATTTATAGTTCCGATCACAAACACGAGACACGCCACTACCATAGAACTACTACACTACAATAGAAGCGAGCGATTAGCGGAGGCATATAGTATATAGGACAATTGTTGACTTTACCTTTTTATTTTAATTATTTACTTATTTATTAGTTTCTTACGTTTTGTCTTTGTACATACTAACCCACCATAAAATAAATAAATAAATATCTTCATGCTATTTATAAATAATATAAATAATATATCTTCACGCACTTCCCAAGACAGAGGTCAAGTCTAGACAATAAGGTCCCTTTGACCCACCTTCCACCGAAGATATTTTCGGGACAACGTGACAGGTGGTGAGCCCGTCGCCGCCTTTATGTCCAAGCCAACGATGAAATTCATACATAAGTTTTTGAAAAACTCATTGGTACTGCCACCTGGGAATCGAACTCGGGTCTCTCGACTCGAAATTCCGACCACCCAACAACTTATGCCATTTCCAATAGATATTCCATTCCAGGGATATACAGAGTTCTAGTCTAGACAATTAAGTCCCTTCCACCGAAGATAGTTATGGGACAACGTGACAGGTCGGGAGCCCCTCGCCGTCTTCATGTCTAAGCCTACAATAATTCGTACATAAGTTTTTGGAAAAACCTATTGGTACGGGCCTGCCACCTGGGGATCGAACTCGGGTCTCTTCACTCAAATTCCCATCACCCAACTACACGGCTATCTTAGCTCTAAGAAGAGAGAGATTTTTTTTATATAATCTACGCATTCTTTTAATTAAATAATTTATAAACGATAAGTTTCACAAAATTTCTGCAATCTACCGTGTTGATGTAAATAATATGTAAAAAATTAATAAATAAATACATACATAGATAAAGACAAAATAACATACATTGGTCTGATCCCAAAGTAACCAGCTTAAGCACTTGTATATGGAAGGAATCAGAAAGAATGAAGATACCACAAACACCCAAACCCGAGAATATTTAGTAAAAGTGTTTTCTATATTGACCCGACCGGGACCTCAGAGCTGGTGACACTTTGAATACCGGTGTTTACGCCACTCGTCCACGGAGGTCGCCAAATAAGTAAAAAATTATAAAACGCTCTGATTACTGTAACAATGGGAACAATATAAATGAAAGTTAGAAAAACATTTCACAAAGCTCCATTTACACGCTCCTCTATAGATTAACACGCTTTGCTACGCGGGTCTTTAGAGCCGGATTCCGGATTTGTTTACAGCTTACACGATAACATCTTGGAATTACCTTTATCCAATAATTCGTTTAAACAACACGGAAAAGGTGCTAACGTAAAATAAACTTAAAATCAATCGAGTTTAAATTGTTTTCGTAACTTACGTGAAATGTTATTCAGTTGGAACGCAACAACAAATTTCTTAGCCCATTATTCAATTTGCTTCGCTTTGAACACTAGCTCGTTTGTTGAATATTACTCGTTATTTATTCTTCAGATTGTTGATAAAGAAAATTGGAACGCATTTAGAAAGTACAACGAATATATTAAAGAATAAAATATTTTTTAAATACCATAGCTGTTTATTTTGTGTAACACAGCTAACACCTTCCCACTTTTTCCGATAACGGGGTAGATTAGATAACGGTCAAAAGAATTTAGTCCTTTTTTGAACCCACTTTTCACAGAAGCTTATGTGGGACAGGAGAAAAACGACCTGGAAGCCTAATTTGCAGTGACCCTGCCTGAAGCTAAGGTTTGCGGTTGCGGTTGTGAATTCAAAAACCGCTAAGGGAAAAAAACCTTTGTATGTTAAAGATAATTTGTACAGAATATAATTTGTATTCTAGTCTAACGATACATAAACATCCATATGTTTTAAATAAAAGTTAATCTGTAAGTATTTTATACCTTTGACACTAAAGCGGGGACAGGCTCACCACCTGACATGTTTTTCTAAAAAATGTTTTCTATTTAAGATTGGGAAAAAACTTAATTGTCTACTGTCTACTGTCTTTCTGTCCCAGTATTTGGAATGGAGAGTCTCCTGCAATAATTAATGTCTCTCACTTGGGAATGAATAAAATGCGCAAAGATGACATCCGCAGCAGAACTAACGTAACATAGCCATATATAGCCGTAAGGATCAGCGCGCTGAATTGGCAATAGGCCGGCCACATAGCTCGAAGAACTAAAAACAGTTGGGGAAAAATGCTCTCGAGTGGCAACCTCGTACAGGCAAACACAGTGTAGGATGACCCCCCAAGAGATATAGTGACGACTTGCAGAATGTTGCGGGAAGTCTATGGATACAGATAGCTGGAGACCGTTATTCGTGTAAAGCTCTGGGGAGCCTCGCCGCGGGCCACGGTCATGCTGCCGTCTGGTCCTGCGCGACAAATCAACGGTCAAGCTAGTTTATATTAAATCAATAAATATCTTCACGCAATTCCCAATACACAGGTAGAGGTCTAGTCTAGACAATTAAGTCCCTTTGATCCACCTTCTACCGAGAATATTTAGTAAAGTGTTTTCTATATTGACCCGACCGGGACCTCAGAGCTGGTGACACTTTGAATACCGGTGTTTACGCCACTCGTCCACGGAGGTCGCCAAATAAGTAAAAAATTATAAAACGCTCTGATTACTGTAACAATGGGAACAATATAAATGAAAGTTAGAAAAACATTTCACAAAGCTCCATTTACACGCTCCTCTATAGATTAACACGCTTTGCTACGCGGGTCTTTAGAGCCGGATTCCGGATTTGTTTACAGCTTACACGATAACATCTTGGAATTACCTTTATCCAATAATTCGTTTAAACAACACGGAAAAGGTGCTAACGTAAAATAAACTTAAAATCAATCGAGTTTAAATTGTTTTCGTAACTTACGTGAAATGTTATTCAGTTGGAACGCAACAACAAATTTCTTAGCCCATTATTCAATTTGCTTCGCTTTGAACACTAGCTCGTTTGTTGAATATTACTCGTTATTTATTCTTCAGATTGTTGATAAAGAAAATTGGAACGCATTTAGAAAGTACAACGAATATATTAAAGAATAAAATATTTTTTAAATACCATAGCTGTTTATTTTGTGTAACACAGCTAACACCTTCCCACTTTTTCCGATAACGGGGTAGATTAGATAACGGTCAAAAGAATTTAGTCCTTTTTTGAACCCACTTTTCACAGAAGCTTATGTGGGACAGGAGAAAAACGACCTGGAAGCCTAATTTGCAGTGACCCTGCCTGAAGCTAAGGTTTGCGGTTGCGGTTGTGAATTCAAAAACCGCTAAGGGAAAAAAACCTTTGTATGTTAAAGATAATTTGTACAGAATATAATTTGTATTCTAGTCTAACGATACATAAACATCCATATGTTTTAAATAAAAGTTAATCTGTAAGTATTTTATACCTTTGACACTAAAGCGGGGACAGGCTCACCACCTGACATGTTTTTCTAAAAAATGTTTTCTATTTAAGATTGGGAAAAAACTTAATTGTCTACTGTCTACTGTCTTTCTATCCCAGTATTTGGAATGGAGAGTCTCCTGCAATAATTAATGTCTCTCAATTGGGAATGAATAAAATGCGCAAAGATGACATCCGCAGCAGAACTAACGTAACATAGCCATATATAGCCGTAAGGATCAGCGCGCTGAATTGGCAATAGGCCGGCCACATAGCTCGAAGAACTGAAAACAGTTGGGGAAAAATGCTCTCGAGTGGCAACCTCGTACAGGCAAACACAGTGTAGGATGACCCCCCAAGAGATGGAGTGACGACTTGCAGAATGTTGCGGGAAGTCTATGGATACAGATAGCTGGAGACCGTTATTCGTGTAAAGCTCTGGGGGAGGCCTTTGTTAAACAGTGGTCTCATGATTAGCTGTAAATAAGAACAAAAAGAAAGAGAATTGGGAATTAAATTCGCGTACTTACCTTAGACGGTGTTGCCGCGCCATGGTGACGGGCTGCCGCGGAATGGGCTCGCCGGGTGGCCTTGTAGTGGAGTCTGCGTAGGGCGCCGCCCAGCCGCTCTGGGGAGCCCTCGCCGCGGGCCACGGTCATGCTGCCGTCTGGTCCTGCGCGACAAATCAACGGTCAAGCTAGTTTATATTAAATCAATAAATATCTTCACGCAATTCCCAATACACAGGTAGAGGTCTAGTCTAGACAATTAAGTCCCTTTGATCCACCTTCTACCGAAGACATTTTCGGGACAACGTGACAGGTGGTGAGCCCGTCACCATCTTTATGTCCAAGCCAACTATATAATTCGTACATAAGTTTTTGAAAAACCCATTGGTGCGAGCCTGCCACTTGGGGATCGAACTCGGGTCTCTTGACCCGAAATTCCGACCACCCAACCACTCGGCTATCGTGACTTCTTATATTAGTTTATTTTGATTCATATGTGCACGAGTGATGTACACCAGTTTTCACGGTGACGCCAACTCCGAGGTCTCGAGTTCGATTCCCCGTCGGATCAATGTAGAAAACACGTGGTACATGCGTTGTTTCAAATTTCAAACCACAAGTGCTTTAGCTGCTTACTGTGGGATTGGAGCAATGTATATGATGTTGTGCTTATCTGTGTATGTGTGTATTTATCTATTTAAGAGTAACACCCGATGAGTGATAAATGCGTTAGGAAATGTGTTACTTTGATGAAATTATTAACTTTGCCGGCTTTTAATTAAGAATGCAAACGCAAGCATAGATAATTAACCATGATAAAGTTTTGGTTGATCGGTTGGATTTCGAATAAGGAGATTAGGGTTCAATACCTAAGAAGAAGGCTAAAAGTTATTTTTAAAGTTAATTTCTTTGGCTGGCTTGGCCACTAAAACGGTGACGGGCTGCCGCGGAATGGGCTCGCCGGGTGGCCTTGTAGTGGAGTCTGCGTAGGGCGCCGCCCAGCCGCTCTGGGGAGCCCTCGCCGCGGGCCACGGTCATGCTGCCGTCTGGTCCTGCGCGACAAATCAACGGTCAAGCTAGTTTATATTAAATCAATAAATATCTTCACGCAATTCCCAATACACAGGTAGAGGTCTAGTCTAGACAATTAAGTCCCTTTGATCCACCTTCTACCGAAGATATTTTCGGGACAACGTGACAGGTGGTGAGCCCGTCACCGTCTTTATGTCCAAGCCAACTATATAATTCGTACATAAGTTTTTGAAAAACCCATTGGTGCGAGCCTGCCACTTGGGGATCGAACTCGGGTCTCTTGACCCGAAATTCCGACCACCCAACCACTCGGCTATCGTGACTTCTTATATTAGTTTATTTTGATTCATATGTGCACGAGTGATGTACACCAGTTTTCACGGTGACGCCAACTCCGAGGTCTCGAGTTCGATTCCCCGTCGGATCAATGTAGAAAACACTTTCTCAGGTCTTGATGTTGGTGGTACCTTCGTTGTTTCTGATTCCAAAATACAAGTGCTTAAGCTACCTACTTTGGGATCAGAGTAATGTTGTTCCTTACTATGTATTCATTAAATATAAAAATATCTTCACGCAATTCCCAATACACAGGTAGAGGTCTAGTCTAGACAATTAAGTCCCTTTGATCCACCTTCTACCGAAGATATTTTCGGGACAACGTGACAGGTGGTGAGCCCGTCACCGTCTTTATGTCCAAGCCAACTATATAATTCGTACATAAGTTTTTGAAAAACCCATTGGTGCGAGCCTGCCACTTGGGGATCGAACTCGGGTCTCTTGACCCGAAATTCCGACCACCCAACCACTCGGCTATCGTGACTTCTTATATTAGTTTATTTTGATTCATATGTGCACGAGTGATGTACACCAGTTTTCACGGTGACGCCAACTCCGAGGTCTCGAGTTCGATTCCCCGTCGGATCAATGTAGAAAACACTTTCTCAGGTCTTGATGTTGGTGGTACCTTCGTTGTTTCTGATTCCAAAATACAAGTGCTTAAGCTACCTACTTTGGGATCAGAGTAATGTTGTTCCTTACTATGTATTCATTAAATATAAAAAATATCTTCACGCTTTTCCCAATACAGGGGTAGAAAGAGGTCTGCACAATTAAGTCCTTTGGACCCACCTTCCACCGAAGGCATTTTTTGGAACTACGTGACAGTGGGTGAGCCTATCGCCGTCTATGTCCAAGCCAAAGATATATATTTTTAAAAAAACTCATTGCTGCCCCTTGGGGATCGAACTCGGGTCCCTTGACTCCTAATACCGATCACCCAGCCACTTGGCTATCGTGACTTCTTATATTAGTTTATTTTGATTCATATGTGCACGAGTGATGTACACCAGTTTTCACGGTGACGCCAACTCCGAGGTCTCGAGTTCGATTCCCCGTCGGATCAATGTAGAAAACACTTTCTCAGGTCTTGATGTTGGTGGTACCTTCGTTGTTTCTGATTCCAAAATACAAGTGCTTAAGCTACCTACTTTGGGATCAGAGTAATGTTGTTCCTTACTATGTATTCATTAAATATAAAAATATCTTCACGCAATTCCCAATACACAGGTAGAGGTCTAGTCTAGACAATTAAGTCCCTTTGATCCACCTTCTACCGAAGATATTTTCGGGACAACGTGACAGGTGGTGAGCCCGTCACCGTCTTTATGTCCAAGCCAACTATATAATTCGTACATAAGTTTTTGAAAAACCCATTGGTGCGAGCCTGCCACTTGGGGATCGAACTCGGGTCTCTTGACCCGAAATTCCGACCACCCAACCACTCGGCTATCGTGACTTCTTATATTAGTTTATTTTGATTCATATGTGCACGAGTGATGTACACCAGTTTTCACGGTGACGCCAACTCCGAGGTCTCGAGTTCGATTCCCCGTCGGATCAATGTAGAAAACACGTGGTACATGCGTTGTTTCAAATTTCAAACCACAAGTGCTTTAGCTGCTTACTGTGGGATTGGAGCAATGTATATGATGTTGTGCTTATCTGTGTATGTGTGTATTTATCTATTTAAGAGTAACACCCGATGAGTGATAAATGCGTTAGGAAATGTGTTACTTTGATGAAATTATTAACTTTGCCGGCTTTTAATTAAGAATGCAAACGCAAGCATAGATAATTAACCATGATAAAGTTTTGGTTGATCGGTTGGATTTCGAATAAGGAGATTAGGGTTCAATACCTAAGAAGAAGGCTAAAAGTTATTTTTAAAGTTAATTTCTTTGGCTGGCTTGGCCACTAAAACGGTGACGGGCTAACAAACTGCCATATTGACCCAAATAATCTCCGGTGAAAAGTATCGATCGGACTGCACAGTAAATTTTGAAAAGGTTAAAATATTCAGAACACGTCCTAATAGTTCAAATTATAGTAATGAAGGTTTAACGCAATTATAGCGGCCGTTCGTATATTTTAAACAAGAATAAATCAAATCTGTTGGTGTATGGTAAAAAGATCGTAGACTCAGCATCTGTCTAGGAGGCGGCTGGGTCATGGTCATATGTACGATTTACATCGTTGTCTTTGACGAAAAGACGGCAACAGGCTCACCATCTGTCACGTTGTCCCAAAAAGTCTTCCCTGAAAGGTGGGTCGAAATCAATTAATTGTCTAGGCCTTTATCTAACCCAATATAAGTACTGGCGTAAAGATATATAATTTTCACAGAATGCACCACCACCTCAGCTCAGGCACTTCCCACGACAACAGGTAACATATACCACCACCGATGATTACGCAATACGTGTTTCGCTTTTAAACAAGGCATAGGACAACCTCCATGGACGTGTAGTGTACATACCGGGTTTCTTGGTGTCGCCAGCTCTGTAGGTCCCGGGACCTCTCCCGGGTTCGATTTCCGGTCGGGTCAATGTAGAAAACACTTTCTCAGGTCTTGATGTTGGTGGTACCTTCGTTGTTTCTGATTCCAAAATACAAGTGCTTAAGCTACCTACTTTGGGATCAGAGTAATGTTGTTCCTTACTATGTATTCATTAAATATAAAAAATATCTTCACGCTTTTCCCAATACAGGGGTAGAAAGAGGTCTGCACAATTAAGTCCTTTGGACCCACCTTCCACCGAAGGCATTTTTTGGAACTACGTGACAGTGGGTGAGCCTATCGCCGTCTATGTCCAAGCCAAAGATATATATTTTTAAAAAAACTCATTGCTGCCCCTTGGGGATCGAACTCGGGTCCCTTGACTCCTAATACCGATCACCCAGCTATCGTGACTAATGTATTTATTAATTATTATTTTTTTAATTTATAACTTTCGCCAAGAGATGAGATGATGATGAGATGTGATGTTGTCCCTTTCTATGCACATATACGAGTATATTTGTTTACTTTTTCCATGTTAATCATAGACAAGTAACATGCTTAATTTAAAATTACAGGGGTTCATGTAATAATCACTTACCATCAGATTGTCTGTTAAATAGTTTTCAAATTTTTACCAGCTATCTGTACTGAAGTAATTTGTTTCAATTCCCCTTGAAGAATATTCGAACCTCGACCCGGTAGCAGAGCTGAACCCTGCCTTCGAAGCAAAGGGTTGCGTGCTCGCCAGGGGCTAACATTAGTGGGATGAATATGATCGTTTGTACTCAAGGTATGGAGGTGTATATGTATATATGCTTGTGCCTTGTGTATATGTGGTGCCTTCATTGTTTTCGATCCCCATGCCTAAAGTGCTTTACATCTTACATTGGGATCGGAGCAATGTATGTGATGTTGTCCCTATCTATATATGTATTTATTTATTTATTATTTATTATTATATATCAATTTTAAGATGCCGATAGTCTTCTCACCACCTGTCACGGTGTCTCGTTAAGCTTTCGTAAATACTGGGTCGAACTCTGCCAACGCCAGTATGAGAAATTACATGAAGATAAGTAAAAGCTCAACAATGGAAATTTTCACTTACATTTACTTTGTAACTTTTATTGAAGACACATTATAAAGATAATTATTGTGTACGCGGAATGGCTTCCTTTGCATTATTTAGTACTTCAGGTTTATAATAACTTGCAGTAATAACGGTGAACCAACGACTGAGGCTTGAAGGTTATTGTGGCCTCGAATTATGATTGCTATGTAGTAATGTATTATGAATAAATTATTGATGAGTGGCACTATGACGGTTACCACATGTCAATCTATCCTAACCATGTGAGCAGCAAGAAGAGGGGAGGGTCAGGGGTACTCGGACACCTAGACGTGTATGTATGAAGAAAATGATGAATCTGTAAGAAGCGAAAGAGGTATGTAAGGATGGTGACACTTGGCGATCTGTTCTCACTGGCTACACCGTCAGGGACTGTGCTTGAAGATAAATAAATAAATCTATTCTAAACAAGTTCTGGTTTCACCAGAACTTGTTTAGGATAGATTTATTTATTTAGTGGGTCGAAGAAAATAATCTATCCAGGCTTCTGACTACCCCGATTGGGACGTGAGATATTTAAAATGACCTCATTACGAGTCAGCGGCAGTGTAATAAATATTTTTATGGGTTTGTTTTAGAACGTTTTATAGGTCACGATATAGTATCACGATAATGGTTGAGTTTTGGAACTCGAGTCAAGAGACCCGAGTTCGATACCTAGGATGGCAAGATGGAAAGATGAAATATCGTTGGCTTGGACATCAAGACGGCGACGGGCTCACCACCTGTCATATCGTCCCAAAAGTGTCGTCGGTGAAAGGTGAGTCGAAAAGACTTAATTGCGAAGAACTCAGTCTACCCCAGTATTGGAAATAGCGGGAAGACATTTTTTGTCATTGTTAATAAGTAATAACTTAATAATAGATAAACATACGCTAACCTCTTTACTAACACATTATTATCGCTTGAACAATTTCTATAAGAATTAGTTGTTAATATTTAAAGTAAATGAAATATTTTTATTTTTATTATTAATAAAGAAGAACGATATAATTTGTACATAGGTTTTTAGAAAAACCCATTGGTACGGCGATTTGAGGATCGAACTCGGGTCTCTTGACTCGAAATTCCGACCACCCAACCACTCGGCTATCGTGACTTTTTAAATTTGTATATATAAAATCACGATATCCCAAACAAACAATGTTATTCGGCGGATGGTGGTGGAAAGGACGTAATTGTCTAGACCTCTGTCTACCTCAGTATTGGAAATGGCGTGAAGCTATTTTTTATTATTACAGCTCTTCTTCTTCTTTCTTCTTTCTTACCTGCGGCGAGTTCAGGGGAGGGTCGAGACGATTGGATTTTGGATGCTTGGTGTCGCCCATCCGACTGAAACAAAGGACATATTATTCTTTACTTTATCGTGTGTAAACAGTTAATGTGGCTTAATTTTAATGGCGTTAAATTTTTTTAAATTAAACTACGGATTTCAAGGATTCGATTTAAGATCGATAGTCACAAAGAAAAAGAGTCACGACAGTCGTGATCGGAATTTAAGTCAAAAGACCCCAGTTCGATCCTCAGGTGGCGGGCTCGTACCAAGGGTTTTTTTCATAAAAAAATATGTACGATTTATATCATTGGCTTGGACGTAAAGACGGCGACCAGCTTCAGTATTTCGTGGTAGATGGGGCGTAAGGACTTAATTGTCTAGACCTCTGTCTGCCGCTATTGAATTGCGGCTATTGAATATAAATAAAAAAATCCTAAAACTAACATAGAAATTGGTTGGGTGCTATCTGGACTGATAGCTTGGTCTGTTTGCCGTATGCGTCACAATTCTTCGTGTGCGTGCGTGCGTGCGTGCGTGCGCGCGCGCTTGTGTGTGTGTGTGTGTGTGTGTGTGTGTGTGTGTGTGTTTCAAATTACCCATTTGCCGCTTATTCTCTTGTATATTTTTATGCAGTGCTAAGTCTGTATGTGTACTTATTATAAAAGTTACAATTAAGTCTTAATGTGGATTTAAAATGTAACAAGGACTTGATCTTTGTGTGGTAACCCAAGATTGTGCCTGCGTTGATCATGGATTGGAATTATAAAAATCAATAAACGACCTCAGTGAACGAGGCACATAGGTTTTCTATGTATCTATGATTTTCTATATAGAATAGGGAGGCAAACGAGCAGCTAAATGAAGGTAGCTCGTGAACACCTGCTTTACCGGAGGAATAGCAGATGCGTTGCCGGCCTTTGAGAAAGATACAGGCTTTTTTCTTGAAGGTCCCTAAGTCGTATCGGTCCGTAAAAAGCGTTGACAGCAGCATATTCCATAAAGCATATTCAGCATATTCCATAAAATAAACGCACTGTGGTGGAATGCAAAGAATCAAGATGGTGTTGATGAAATTTTTGACTATGTCGTAAGGTACGATGGTGAAATTCAGCGGCTGGGATTAATCCGAACAATTTCTCGGAGCACTCCCCGTAGTCACGATAGCCGAGTGGTTGGGTGGTCGGAGTTTCGAGTCAAGAGACCCGTTTTCAATCCCCAGGTGGCAGTGCCAATGAGATTTTTCAAAAATTTATATACGAATTATATCGTTGGCTTGGACATAAAGGCGGCGACGGGCTCACCACTTGTCACGTTGTCCCGAAAGTATCTTCGGTGGAAGGTGGGTCAAAGAAACTTTATTGTCTAGACTAGACCTCTACCCCTGTATTGGGAATTGCGTGAAGATATTTTTTATTGTTATTATTTACTCCCCGTAGTACATTTATAAAAAATGCAAAGAAATGTATGTGTTATAAACAAAACTTGATGGTAGCCGAAGCTAATACTAAAAACAGAATATTGAAGAACTCTGCCGCCTCGTAAATTAAGTGCTAAGGGATGGGTAATACAGACTAATTTCACGACCTCCGTGGACGAGTAGAGTACATACCGGTTTTCATGGTGTCGCCACCTTTGAGGTCCCGGGTATGGTTCCTGGACAGGTCAATGTAGAAATCCACTTTTTCTTCATTACCGGGTTTTGGTGTTTGTGGTGCCTTCGTTGTTTACAATTCCATGACACAAGTGCTTTAGCTACTTACTTTGGGGTTTGAGCAATATATGTAATGATGTCTGCTTTTTTTTTCTATTTATTATAATTTTCAGTCAATGCTATATTACGTTTATGAATGGAAAGTCTACTTTTGTCCAATAGTAGTTGTTCGTAAACATTATTCAATAAGATGTCATTAACATAAAGTAAACAAAATATATTTTTCTGTGCATTTCGTATAAAATAAAATACTTTATTGCATCCTCTCTATCGTCACACAACATATATGTTTTATTATAAATGAACATTGTTTTCTGAACGTTTCCGAATAATTTTCATTTAATTACTATGAAACAATATTCGGATGATTAAAAACGTATGTTTTTAAAGTAAATAATAAATTACCGGCCATTTAAATTGTTAAAATTCAAAGTAACATTTAAAATTAAAGAAAAAACATGGTCATTCACGTTTAAACACATTGTTCCATTTGCCGTAGAGACGATCGGTCCGTGAGGTCCGTGACAAGAGGGCAGGTTCTTTTCTCGCTCAATGGTTAAGTCTAGTTAGTAAACGTGGAAATGCATATAGCGTTCTTGGTTCCATGCCACGAAGGGCTGTACGATTATTGCAGTTATCAGTTAATAAAAAAATATCTTCACGCCTTTCCCAATACAGGGGTAGACAGAGATCGAGACAATTAAGTCGTTTCGACCCACATTCCACCGAAGATATTTTTGGGACAACAGGTGGTGAGCCCGTCGCCGTCTTTATGGTCAAACCAATGATATAAATCGTACATATTTTTTTTGGAAAAAAAAAATTAAGACTATCGGTATGTGCCTGCCTGGGAATCTAACTCGGATCTCTTGACTCGAAATTCGATCATCCAACCACTCGGCTATCGTGAATGAATATTCTATATATGAACATAATTTTGTTTCTGTAAATAAAGTATTAACAGAAACAAAATTATGTTCATATATTTAAGTCACGACAGCCGAGTTGTTGGGTGGTCAGAATTTCGAGTCGAGAGACCCGAGTTCGATCCCCATGTGGCAGTACCAATGAGTTTTTCAAAAACTTTGTACGAATTTCATCGTTGTCGTTGTCACGAAAATATCTTCGGTGGAAGGTGGGTCAAAGGGACTTAATTGTCTAGACTTGACCTCTGTCTACCCCCGTTATGGGAATTGCGTGAAGATATTTTTTTAAATAAAGTATTGAAAAAAATACAATACTTAAATAATAACTCATATGAACAATGATCGCCATTCCGCAAGTCAGGCGCGGCAATTATGGTAAATCTCTACAGAAGATGCTGCAGTTACTTTCTGCAATTTCATTTAAAACATATTAGCAACGTTAAAGTCCATACGAAAAGAAAAACTTTAGCATGTACAGGTAATAAATAAAGAAACCTTATATATCATTATTACAGTCCCTAAAATGAAACTACACCGAAAACAAAAGCCGACGAAAGCCTTTGTGAACAATCGCATTATAGACAGACAAGATAGCTGAAAACCTTTAACCCTCAGCCCCTGTCACTCCCGCCCCAATGACCCAAATAAACCAACCCGAATAAGTATGTAAGCACTTTAAAGATGGACGGGGTTTCCTACCTACCTATACACATGTCAAAGATAACTATATAAATAAATATCTTCACGCAATTCTCAATGAAAGGATAGACAGAGTTCTAATCTAGATAATTAAGTCCCTTTGACCCATCTTCCACCGAAGATATTTCCGGGACCAAGTGACAGGTGGTCAGCCCGTCACGATCTTTATGTCCAAGCCAACGATATAATTCGTACATAGGTTTTTGAAAAACCCATTGGTACGAGCCTGCCACCTGGGGATCGAACTCGGGTCTCTTGACTCGAAATTCCGACCACCCAACCACTCGGCTATCGATTATTATAAATCCCTGTGTTTTTCTTTTATCGGGATACCAGGCGCACTGCAGGCTACCACCCACTCCTGGTCGACATTCACAACATTCGGAATATGCGCTTCCGGTCGTCATTTATAATGCGCACGGCCAGGGAGTGGAATAATCTTTCAGCATCTGTATTTCCTAATGTATACACGTACAAGGTGTGAGTACATAGGGTTCTCATGGTTCAAGGTTCTCATCTCAAAATACACATGACAGATGGTATGCGTAGTTTCATAAAACATATTGTACTTGCTTACTTTGTTGTGATTGAATACGACACTCGAACACTTGTCTATGATTACATTAAACGATAAAATGAAATGATAAGTTATTAAGTAATGATTAAAAGCGGCAATAGCCTAATGGTATAGGGTGCGGACTGCGAAACATGACATCGCAGGTTCGGGCCCGCCATTCGACTTGAACCAACATCGATTGTCGTGAATCAACTCCGAACACAAGCATTGTAGCTTAGTTGGAGTGGTTAACAGGAATACTAGTAATGTTATTTGGTATTGCTAGTATTCTTTAAAAAATATACTTAACATAAGTATTGTGGTCGACTTATTATCCTAATAAATATGTTTCTCCAAATCGTATTTCATACATCCGTGGACTTTAAAATAAATAATTATCTTCTCGCTTTTACTAATACCCCCTGTATATACAGAGGTCTACATAGTTAAGTCCTTTCGACCCGCCTTCCACCGAAGACATATTGGTGAGCCCGTTTTAATTTGAAAACATTAATTTAAAAATGAAATAGACGAAATCATCCATATGTATAAGATATAGATAATAAAGTCACGATAGCCGAGTGGTTGGGTGGTCGGGATTTCGTGTCAATAGACCCGAGTTCGATCTCCAGTTGGTAGGCTCGTACCAATGGGTTTTTCAAAAACTTAAGTACGAATATCGTTGGCTTGGACATAAAGACGGCGACGGGCTCACCACCTGTCACGTTGTCCCGAAAATATCTTCGGTGGAAGGTGGGTCGAAGGGACTTAATTGTCTAGACTCGACCTCTGTCTACCCCTGTATTGGAATTGCATGAAGATATTTTTTTTTATTTTATTTAATTTAAAAATGTCTTAGGTGGAAGGTGGCTCGAAAGGACTTCATTGTCTGTACCTCTGTCTACCTTAGTATCGCGAAAGGCGTGAAGATATTATTATATATTTTGTTTGTAAATAATAAACCAGACCGGTGTAGGGCAGCAGCGTCTAATTTGCGATGCTGTATTGTGCTGCGTTCGGCAATCCGCTTGTATAGCGTGCTGATTATGGCAAATCCTACTAATTATAGAAGAGGCGTTTGTTCTGCAGACTTTCGTAGGCCGTTAAGTTGCACATTCAAATGTATAAGTAAAAAGTATTCACATATTTGTCTCCCATCACCTTCACCTACTTCATCACTCTGCATCACTCAAAGGTTGACTGGTAGAGAATGCTTCGGGCATTAAGTCCACCTATACATTCTCATATGTATGAAGGTAAATAAATAAAAATACATATTTATATGAATAATTACATCTTCGATTTATGAACGTCATATTTCTATTTCATTTTCAAATTGGCTTCGCACGTACAAATAATAAAGAGACTGTTAAGCTTTCTGTCAAAATATGTAATTTTACGCTTTATATCTCGCGACATCTTGAGTCTCTCTCCTAATTTACTCCTTCATTGCGTTGCAATGAGATATTGTAATGAACACAATGATTTATCTGCGAACTTAACTGTATGAATGAATATATGAATGTAATTTGAAACCCGAATGAATGGATGAAGAATACAACAGTTAAAATGGTAGAAATATAATTAAATCACAAGAAGGCCTATTGACATGTTTTTTTAAAATGATATTTGATCCGGCTCGAAGGACCATGAACACGCTAGTTCGGTCTCAATGAAAGTCGTTGGTGCCTATTAAAGATTTATTACCAGCAAGCAATGTTTATAGAACAGAAAGCTTATGAATTAATGTTTAAAGTACTTATGTTATTCAGACAAGTCAAACCATAGAGTAATTTGATTCCATAAAAATTTTATTTATACACTAAAATTTTTAAAGTATTTATTTACTACAGTTATTAAATACTTTGAACAAACATCTAAGTGTTTTAATATGTACAATTTTGTATAACTATAAAATCATATTATATTTAACTTATTGTTAAATAACATTAAATAGATAAATAAAAAGGCAAACATGGGAGATCTCAAAAGCGATGACGATCATAGTCATTATAGGGACGAAAACAATTGAAGAGAGTTAAAATATAAATATATACATAAATAGGAACAACATCACATACACAATGTGTGATGATAAGTAACAAAATCTATCAAAATACAGACAAAATAATATTATTTCTCTCCACACGTTTAAAATAGTTATACATACGACTAATACATACATAGACAGGTACAACATCACATACATTGCACTGATCTCAAAGTAAGCAGCTTAAGCACTTGTGTTATGGTATCAGAAACAACGAAGG
The DNA here is from genome assembly GCA_029286605.1 of Sericinus montela. Taxonomy (NCBI): domain Eukaryota; kingdom Metazoa; phylum Arthropoda; class Insecta; order Lepidoptera; family Papilionidae; genus Sericinus; species Sericinus montela. The sequence continues at coordinate 143,285 of JAGSMR010000024.1, read as the reverse complement.
TACCGCAAACACCCGGACACAGAGGTCGTCAAAGAGTTGGAACATGGAGAAGAGTGGAAACACAAAAGTAAATGTTTGACACCAAAATCAAGTCAGTCTCAATTATAATTAATTTCAATCACATAGAAAAGTAGTGAATTAAATAAATCAATATACACGTTAATAGAAAATTTAATGTAACAGAACTAAGTATTTACAGAACTAATCCGTACGTGTGTAAATAGTCATTATTAAAATGGTTAAATCTATACTTTACACTGATGCTAAAGGTGTCGCGAGGAATCCAAATTGAGATAAGTATTCAAACAATTAAAACGGCTAAACTCACGTTTTAAGAATCGCCTGTCTACATCGATTATTTACACACGAGTTTAGGCCATTTTTTTAATTATTTGTCTAACGAAAGCTTTAATAATTTCACGCGATTTGTATTAACATTCAATAAGCATACACACACACACACATACACACGCAGCAGGCAGGCACATATACGAGTAGTTTCCTTTTAATATAAATTGAATGTGCGTGTAATAAAATCTATAATGTTTACTTTTTGTAAAAGTAACATTTGTTATGTACCAACTTTGTAATGTACCAATATATAGTCACGATAGACGAGTGGTTAGGTGATCGGAATTTCGAGTCAAGAGACCCGAGTTCGATCCCCAGGTGGTCGGCTCGTACCAACGAGTTTTTCAAAAACTTATGTACGAATTATATCGTTGGCTTGGACATAAAGACGGCGACAGGCTCACCACCTGTCTCGAAAATATCTTCGGTGGAAGGTGGGTCAAAGGGACTTAATTGTCTAGACTAGACCTCTATCTACCCCTGTATTGGGAATTGCGTGAAGATATTTATTTATTTTATTTACCAATTTTGTAACCTGGTTTTAAGTGATAGACCTTCTGGTAAAAGAAAGAAGATCTCTACTCTACTTAATTTGTATTTTTGCTTAAAGAATAAACCATAAAATATGAACAATTATAGTGAGTTATTTTTTTAAATGCCACTTAGGCACGTCGCGGCGCGTCGCTACTAAATCAAGGTACCGTGTCGCACCTACAACGGTTGGAAGGGATGAAGACTCGTAAAACTGGCACCCGATACACAAAAAAAATTTAACCACCTTCCACACGAACAAAAATCTAATGAATAAACTTTCTCTGCTAAATTCGTGTTTTTTATCTTCACGTATATTGTACTGGGATAGACAGGTCAGGCTAATGTAATTTTGTGACCCACTTGTCACCGGAACTTATTAGGGATAATGTTACGAGTGGGGAGCCTATCGCCGGCATTGTGTCCTAGCCAACCGCACAACATCTCTACATAGACATAAACATATTAACTTCCATGAATCGAGTACTAACATTCATATTCATCACACAAATTTTTGCCCGTAGCGCGATTGACCCTTCAACGTACATAGGCTATCGGATCGTCTATGTATTTGTAGTGCCATATCATAAAACAACACTTAATTAAACAAACTAAAATATAATTAACTTATGTAAACAATGCAAATAAACAAAATTGACATACATAGATTTTCTCACTTCATTGACCCGTCCGGGAAACGAACCCCTGAGAGAGAGGTGACACCATGAAAGCGATATATACGCCACTCGCCACGTGATTTTAACAATGGACATTTTAGGGGCCCTCTGTATTATTCTCTTACGACCACTATAGAGAAAAAAAAGGGTGTAAAATTGCTCAGCTGACTCCACAGGACAAATTAAGACTATACTATTCTATATCTAATCTATGTGTTGATATTAATTTTCTGCAACTATAATTTTGTACTGTTTTTGAGAAGTCACGATGGCCGAGTGGTTGGGTAATCGGAATTAGAGTCGAGATACCCGAGTTCGATTCTCAAGAGGCAGGCTCGTACCAACAGTTTTTTTTCAAAACCTATGTACGATTCATATCGTTGGCTTGGACATAAAAACAGCGGCGGGCTCACCACCTATCACGTTGGCCCGAAAATATCTTCGGTGGATGGTGGGTCGAAGGGACTTAATTGTCTAGACTAGGCCTTTGTCTACCTGTATTGGAAGTTTCGTGAAGTATCGTCTTTGATCGGTACAGTAACTTGCATAATCCAAAACAGTTCAACATATCTCAGCTTTACAATTTCAATCAAGCAAAAAAGCTCTCAAGTCGCGCTTTATAAACTTTGAAGAAACTGCCCCGGTTGTAAAACTTCTCAAAACTTTTCCCAAACTTTTTAAATTCCTTGAAAATCTCGCTCCCAGTTAAAATAAATAGTGTAAGTTTGACACCAGAAATGTTAAAGAATAAAAATGTTGTTAAAACGGCCGAAGGTTCGTATGTAACAGAAACAGAAATTCTAACGAGATGGAGAAAGTTTAACAAAATTTACATAACCTCTCTTTTTGGTACTTGGTAGTGAAACCTTTATTCATATTAGCAATATCTCACTGGCCGTATTATACCTAGTCAGGTCATAAATTCTGTCACATGTTTAACCTATAATAATGAAAACAATTTTATTCATTATGTAACTGTTTATATACCAAAATGGACTTAACAAAACATAGATTTTATGACACTAAAGTTTATTCAAAATGACCTCCGTGATTTTGAATATAGGCTATAAATTGTAATCTTCTCCTATCTAAGTTGTCCTTTTATGGATTCAACGCACCTACAGTTAAATGGTTATAGTATGTAAACTGTGGTATATATATATATATATATATATACATATATATATATATATATATATATATATATATATATATATATATATATATATATATATATATATATATGTATATATATATATATATATATATATATATATATACATATATATATATATATATATATATATATATATATATATATGTATATATATATATATATATGTATATATATATATATATATGTATATATATATATATATATACATATATATATATACATATATATATATATATACATATATATATATATACATATATATATATATACATATATATATATATGTATATATATATATATATATATATATATATATATATATATATATATATATATACATATATATATATATATATATATATATACATATATATATATATATATATATATATATATAAGTCACTCTTTTTAATTGGGAGGAGGCTTTGAGCACGCCTTTTCCTCCAAGTGTCATATCTGGTAATCTAACGGATTAAAAATCCGGACTGGAGGAGGGCCAGTCTTCGTGCCCGATGAAGTCGATTTCACGCGCCGCCAGCCAGTCTTGTGTGCTCTTCGCTCTATAAGCTGGCGCCGAATCTTGTTGGAATACCCAGTGCCTGTTATTGAACATGGTATGAGAAGCAGGTTACACAAGGTTCGTCAGGACTGTATTTTGATACGATTACGACAGCCGAATAGTTGGGTGATCGGAGTTCGAGTGAAGAGACCCGAATTCGATCTCCGAGAGGCATGTTCAAACCAATGAGCTTTTTCAAAAACTTATGTAAAATTTACAGCGTTGGCTTGGACATAAAGACGGGGACCAACTCAGTTAAGTTGTCCAATTAAGTTGTCCCAATAAATATCTTCCGTGGAAGGTGCGTCGAAGCAATTAATTGTCTAGTCCTCTGCCTACCCCGGTATTGGAAATGGCGTGAAGAAATTTTGTGACGAAAGACGAAAGATATCACGATATCAAATTTCAGATAACCTCACAAACTAGTACTTCTTAATACAGTAAGAAAACGATTTCAAAAAATCATTTTTGAAATCGCTTACTTATCTTTTTATATTCTTATCTTTACTCCTAGCTTATGCGCTATGCGTATAACTATTTATAACAAAATACCGCTTCATATTGAAGAATTCATACCGTGTGGTAACGGTGTAACAATATTGCCCCTTCCCATGGGTGTCGTAAGAGACGACTAAGGGAAACTGCCTTGAATATCGTTGTAGCAACCGATAGATGGCAGGATCTCTTAAAAATATCAGACCAAAATAATCAGACCAAATGGGCAGCAGCGTCCGATTTGCAAGTGGTCTGGTACTGCGATAGCTAATCGGCTTGCCGGGCGTGACGAACAGTCCTGCAGGGGACTTAAACTGGCCGATATGAATTTATGTATGTATGTATTACATAATTGTGAAATAATCAATTAAAAATGTCGTCACGTAAATGGCTATTGGATAAAGCATTTTATTCTATTTGAATCATAATTTTTATTACACCTTATTTGTCGACGCATCAATTAATCACTGAATGAATGTGTTACTTTATTTTATTATGCCATTATTTTTTCTTAATTATTTCATATTATTATTTCTAGTTAATTTGAGTAATAACAGCGCAAATTTTATACATTAAAAGCATGTACGTTATACTGAAGTTTTTTTGTCAATAAATGACTGAGAATTTTTTTTAAAAAAAGTAGAGCCTCTGAACACGGCACGGCAAAGGTCGTGGATTCGAATCTCACCCGTGTCCGTTGAAATTTTAAACATTTTTTTCTTTGTTTTAATAAATTTTAAGATTCATTTCCCCACACACTCCATTTCAAAACTCACACTTTGAATGCCGTTGGAAACAGCTAAATAGTTAGGCTTACTTAATTTTTATTTTTTATAGAATAAAGAGGCAAACTGACTGGTGGCTTACGCGATGGTAAGTGAGCACCGCCATTTTAGAGATAATTTTTTTAAAGAATTTTAAAAGGGCCTAGGACCAAAAAACGGGCCAGGAAACCTCAGCATGCGCAAGTGCAACAAGCACAGATCGCACACACCGTAAGGGGGAGAACCGAGGCCTCCCCCCCACAACACACGCCACCGACGACGATCGAAGAAGCACTTGCGCAATTGGTCACCGTCGTTATTAAGATCCTGGGAGACGTCGTCACGGCGATGACCACGGGAGCTGACCCCCTAACAGCGGTAGTTACCGCACTGGCCCGTCTGACTACGGCTAAAAATGGCTGAGTTGAAAGTACTATACTGGAACGCCGGCGGTATTAAGATCCACACCGCCGGACTAAGAACGCTTGTCCAGCAGTACGATATCCAGGTGGTACTGCTGGGAGAAACAAAGCTTAGACCAACTCAGCCATTCAAACTCCCTAATTTCTTCGTGTATCGACGCGATGAGATATCCCCCGAAAGCATAGCTTATAGAGGCGTAGCTGTGTTAGTAAGGAGAGATCTAATACACGAAGAATTAGAGCTGCAGCCGTATGTCTCAACGAGAACAATAGGTGTACGCCTACGGATAGCCGGAGAGGAGCATAGGATATATGCAGCTTATCGCCCTCCCGGTTCCCCCCTAAGCCCCTCGGACATCCACTGCATCTTCGATGTGACATCGCCTGCCATAATTGCCGGGGATTTAAACGCCAAGCACACGGCATGGGGGTCGAACACCATATCCCCCAATGGCAAGGCATTATACGAGGATGCAGAGAAATGGGGATATGAAGTGTTAGGCACAGAATCGCCAACACATATCCCCACAAACAGGAAACACCGACCGGATGTTATAGATGTCGTACTGTGTCACGGTATCACTCACCCGGTCCAAACGGAGGTGCTGTACGACCTGGATACGCAGCACCTACCGGTTTACTTCACAATTTCACAAACAGTGGACTCCGTAGCGCCCAGAGGAACTAAGAGAAGAACCGACTGGGACACCTACCGAAGTGGACTAGCGAATATCGGATACGTCGCGCCGATAATGACAGCAGACGACGGAGAAGTGGCCGACAAATATATTAGAGATAAGATACATCAAATGTATCTGTCGGCCACTAAGACGGTACCTGTAGCGCGCCGTAAGGATGAACTACCACTTCGGCTGAGAACACTAATAAGAAAGAAAAGAGAAACCAGGAAACTCTGGGCGCGCACACGTTGCCCACTAGTTAAAACCAAGCTAAATCGGCTAACGGAGGAGCTGTCGGAAGGGATTCAAGCTCACCGCAGACACACATGGGATAGTCGTATAGTAGAGAGCGCTGACTATCCCCCATCTCTACATCAACTCAACCGACAGCTACTACGGAAACCACTTCCGATTTGCCCACTAGTGGACAACGTGGGCAACCGGTACTACGGAGCCAAGGACCGGGCAGAGATCTTGGCACAACATCTTGAGGGGCAATTTAAGCCTAATACTGCTGCAGCTGTCGCCGCAGAATTCCACAGACAAGTCGAGCTACGCGTATAGGAGTTTATGGAAGCTCCGGTGCCACCACTAAGCGGGGATGACTTTATTTCCCCCGCGGAAGTGAGAAAAGTGGCATTGCAAGCGCAAAGCGCCGGGGCACGACGCTATAACGACCGTCGCGTTAAGACAACTGCCGAGAAAAGGATTTGTTGCGCTATCCCGTCTTTACAACGGGATATTGCGCACACTACACTACCCCACGGAGTGGATAAAAGGAAGAATAGTCGTACTGCCGAAACCCGAAAAAGACAGGAAGTCTCCGGCAAGCTATCGCCCTATAACATTGCTATCGTACGTAGCAAAGTTATTCGAAAAGTTACTGCTACGGAGGCTCCGCCCGCTCGTAGAGCCACGCGTAGAACAACACGGCTTCCGTAGCGGTCATTCTACATCGACGCAACTGGCCGGTGTGTTACACTACTTAGCGGCCGAACAACATCGCGACCGCTGCTGTCTGGGGGTCTTACTAGACATGGAGAAGGCCTTCGACAGAGTGTGGCATACGGGATTAATTTACAAGCTAATACAAGAAGAAAACATACCGCCTGGCTACGTACGATTAGTAGAATCGTTCTTAGTAGGGCGTAGCTTCTACGTCACCGTCGAGCAAGCCGATTCGGCGGAACGCACTATAGAAGCAGGCGTCCCACAGGGCAGTTGTCTTTCTCCTTGCCTGTACGCAATCTACACCAACGACATCCCCACGCTCGAGGGTGGCGTCCGAGAGTGGGAAGACGATGTCATGCTCGCACTCTACGCGGACGACAGCGCGTACTTTACGTCGTCCCGTCGGGCAAACATCGCTGCCAAGAAGATGCAGCGACTGTTGGATATATTACCTGAATGGTTAGATAAATGGCGGATGACTATTAATGTCGGGAAGACATTCGCCATAATCACCAATCGCCATGGGCGCGTGCCACCACAACTCGAACTAAGAGGACAAAAGATTAAGTGGCAGAGCGCCGTTACCTATCTTGGTTGCCGGATAGATAAATCGCTACGACTCACCGCGCAGGTGGACTACGCGATAAGCAGCGCGAGAGCAGCGAGGGCGGTTCTCTATCCGGTACTTTCAACAAAAAAGTTACCTGTAAAAACCAAGATAGGTATATATAAGACATACATAAGATCCAGATTAACTTACGCGGCGCCTGCGTGGTACGCGTTCACCTCAACATACCAACGTCGGCGACTACAGGTCCAACAGAATATAGTACTACGTACTATAGTTGGAGCGGGTCGCTTTGTACGCAACGATGTCATCGCCAGGGACCTAAAAGTGGAAACTGTGGAAGAATTCGTGGTCCGGGTGTCGCGCGGAATGTACGACCGCGCTGACAACGGGCCACACGAACACCTACATCGCCTGGCGATCCAGGAACGACTACCGCTACACGCTCGACCACCGGAGTGGCGACCCCTCCCGAGAGATATTCTCTCATTGCCACCCGGCCCGGGGGGGACCGGGGAAGTGCAATAAAGTCCCGACATAAGACGTAAAGTACGTAACACGCCTACACAACGCCGCTGAAAGGCGGTACCTAGGACCGGGGGAGCAGCAGCCCCCTGAGAAGACGCCCGAGTCATGAGGCAATGCCTCGAAACGCGCAACCCATAAAGGGGGCCCCCCTTTATGGGTTGCGAGTTTTTACACCCCCCTGATATGGATGACCCAAACGTCAAGAATTTTTTAAACTAATGATTTCTTTTATTTACGCGAATACTAAACATTTTAAATAAAACGATCTTCGCATTTTATCGCGTTTTTAATTAGTTTTTACAAACTATTTTTTTATTTCACGACGTTTCGGATGCTTTACAGCATCCGTGGTCACGGGGGGACTGAGGTCTTGAACATCTGAGGTCTGAGGTATTTTTAAAATTTATAAAATAATTTTATAAATGATACCATATACATATTGTACCTATTTAAAGCAAATAAAACAATATGAATTTGTTTAGTTAACATCAAATTTTTCTCTTAGTTTTTTAGGGGCTTTTTTCCTTTTCGGATATTCCAACCTGTTCTGACATTCTGTTGGAATGCCAGAACAGGTTGGAATTGAGAGATTGAATTATCGATTGTGCATGAACATGGCAACTGTGCTATTTGCTACTTCAGATGTTAGTTCAGCTTATATTGGTTGAATTTCTTCAATGACCAGTCTATTTACCTTATGAATTTGCATCAATGATTCCCTCTCACTCTCGTATATTACACATTTTTCTAGTATATACTGTACATCAGTTACTAAGCCACAATAAAGGAAACTGATTTTCCCTATCAGGTTACCAAACTTAATTGATGGGAAGTGTCCCGAACCTAACCTATTTGCTGAAACAAAAACAAACTATATAATTTATAGTTACGATTATTGTCACTTGGTGAAATAGCATGTTATAAAATTTGTGTACAAGTGTCACACACTTGTACATAAATCACTTTATTAAAATACTCTTTAACTAAACCGACCGGTTTCATCTTACTGCATCATCAGGTAATTTTATAAAACGATCTACTGATTGCGGTTTCTTTTAACTAAGACAGTCAAGGTGGCCGATACTGGGCTAATTTATACCTTATACCCTTTTGTCCGCCCCTTTCATCAAAATAAATATCTTCACGCATTTCCCAATACGGAGGTAGACAGAGGTCGACTCTAGACAATTAATACCATTCGACCCACCTTCCACCGAAGATATTTTCGGGACAACGTGACAGGCGATGAGCCCGTCGCCGTCTTTATGTCCAAGCCAACGATATAATTCGTACATACGTTTTTGAAAAACCCATTGGTACGAGCCTGCCACCTGGGGATCGAACTCGGGTCTCTTGACTCGAAATTCCGACCGACCCGACCACTCGGCTATCGACTTCTGGTATAGCATAGCATGAATTTAAGAAGTATTTCTGTGTATGTGTGTTAAAATCACGGTAGCCAAGTGATTGTATAGTTCTAGTTCGATTCACAGGTGGTAGTACCAATGGGTTTTTTTTTTCAAAACTTACGTACTATTTATGTCGTTGGCTTGGACATAAAAACGACAAAGGTCTCACAATCTGTCACGTTGGCCCAAAATATGCCTTGGGTGGAAGGTATGTCGTAAGGACTTAATTGTCTAGTACTTTGTCTACACCTTTATTGGTAATGGCGTGAAGATATTTATTTATATATTCATTTTTCGATTTTTAATCTACCACCGTTTCATAATGACGTTTATCTAACGGAGAAGAAACATGTTTTAACATGTTTTAAATATTGAGATGTCTTAAGCATACTTAAATGATTATACGCAAATCAAAGGACATGAAAGGAATTCAGGTAAAAAGAAAATATTTTCACAATTAACTGATCAAATAAGTATATATATTTGAAAAGATACGCTTGTGAATGTATTTTCGAGGCCCATCTTATACAAATTAGTATTGCCACAAAAGTTTTTTTTTTATATTAATTTGGGTGAAATGAGATACAACAGGCAACCTCAGCCAGAACATAGACAGGTTATTAGTTGAAGTTGTTAGTACAACTTCAGTCAAAGGCTACAGATGCGTACATTCAACAACAAACAAACAACAAAACAAACAATCCTCAATACAGGAGTAGACAGAGGTCTAGTCTAGACAAACAAATCCCTTCGACCCACCTTCCACCGATGATATTTTCGGGACAACGTGACAGGTGTTGAGCCCGTCGCCGTTTTTATGTCCAAGCCAACGATATAATTCGTACATAAGTTTTTGAAAAAGCCATTGGTACCAGCCTGCCACCTTGGGATCGAACTCGGGTCTCTTGATTAAAAATTCTGACCATTCTAGCACTCGGCTACAATAATCGTAGAGCCCTAAACCTCTTCGCATAGTACCAAGAACGCTGCATTTACACGTTCAATTGAAAAAATCACCAGACGAGACAGACAACGTCTACGGTGTAAGGTGTCTATGTCCTGTAGTATTACAGTCTACGGTGTAAGGTGTCTATGTCCTGTAGTATTACAGACCGTTATTTACATGTACATATACAGATTGATGTTTTTTTTGTCGATGTGTAATCGTTACGCAAACGAAGCCGCGTTAAACAACTCCTCATTGAGAACGTTGATTTAACGCTTTCTATGAAGGCACCGCCGGCATAACAAAGCTAAAGTAAATCATAACAGGGGAAGTTGAGAGCTAAAATAATTACAAAGGTTTTGTATTCGAGCAGTTGTTTGTATTTCAAACATTGTAAAACAACACAACCCGCAAAGTTTTAACGAATGAATGAGTGCAATGGTTTGAGTTGGAATTTCACTGAAATGGATCTGGTGGAAATCATCAAAAATGTGGATTGCTGGTAGAAAGTGTGAGACTCAACCCTTGCTGCATCAGTTCTGCAGCAGTTTAACAGCTGTTGTGATTGAGAGTTATAACTGTAAAAGAAATGTCTTCATGACATTCCCAATACAAAACCCTGTATCGGGAATGACGTGAAGACATTTCTTTTACGTTACGTTTACGTGACATATCTAACCAGATAGAGGTCTAGACAATTAAGTTTTTTCAACCCACCTTTTACGGAAGACATTTTTGGAATAAATTGACAGGTGGTACCCGTCGCCGTCTTTAATATCCAAGCCAACAATATTAATCGTATAAAGGTAAAATATAAATAAAAAATAAAATAAAATAAGTGTAAGACACGAATTCCGATCACCCAACCACTCGGCTATCGTGGATATCTTTTGAGAATCATGTTTTATGATTTGATAGGGTCTGAATTTTAAAATGAACCGAATTAAAATTAATTGAGAGCCTTCATGCGTTAAACAAAGAGACCTTAATTAAAGTTTAGTTACTGTTTAACAAACGATTTGCAGAGGACAATTTGCTATCAATTGTGTTTTTGAAATTAATGTCACGTGGAATTCGGAGATAATTAGAGTTGAACAAACTTTACGACCAGATAGGTTGATAGGTAGATAAATATTGCAGGTTCGGATTCCGGTATTAATGTAAGTAATGTCTTCACGCCATTCCCAACACGGGGGTAGACAGAAGTCTATTCCCGGTACTGTCCCCGTAACCCCGGTATTCGTCAGATTAATGTTTGATGAATACAAAATCTATGTTTGCACTTGAGTTATGTATATGTATATAGATAAGATACATAGACAGATAAACTGTTTATAAGAATATTCATCTATGTATTTTATACAGTTGTTTTGGATACTATTAAGCGGCGAAAGATATTCAAACAGAGCCGAATCACAGCGAATCATGTCCGGTATCAGCTAGTATATCGTAAAAACTCAAAAGATTTATTTTATGAAGATCTATGAAGCGTTGTAAAATGATTAGATTTTAGCAAGACAAAGCGCCGATAAAAACCTTTTAACCCCCGGTGGGTCGGTCGAGGCGACCTAATAACCTTAATGTATCCGACCGGCTTGTATCGTACACCTTCACTTATATTATGAAAGTTTACGTTTTTTGGGTTAAGACATTAAACTAATAACTCAATTGTAAAGAGGATAACCTAGATTTTTAACTACAATGTTATTATACTTGCGGGCTGTTGAGTGGTTTAAAATGGTCATTTATTTTATTTTAAGCATATGTATGTAGAAAAGAATAGAATAGAATAACTTTATTTGCGCATAAACAACAGCATTTTACAAAAAAAAAAAAAACAGTTCAACTTACACAGGTTATTTCATAAATAAAAAATAAAAATTTTAATTTTGACAAGCCGTACATTTTATACTGCAGCATATACACAAAAAGGCCCTCACTCAGCATTAGCTGCAAATACAGCACTGATTTTCAGTGAGTCCTTGGAGTGTATTTCGGACACTAATTTCAGCATGAAGTACACGATTATACATTAAAAAAAATATGACACAACCAATAAATATTCACACTTCTTTAAAAAGCATTCTTGGAATAAATTTCAATTTAAAAAAAAATCTTATATAAGTACATAGGTTTTTTCTACTTGCTATAATCATTATTACTATACTACGCAGTTTAATCACATGAAATAAAATATCAGATCTATCCTCTATTGGCAAATACTTCCTTCGAAACTAATACAGCGTCTATAAAAATATATTTTGTAACAAATAATAATAAAAAAAATAAAAGAACACAAAAGAATGGATGATAAATTAGTAAACAGTATGAGCAAATTAATTGTCGCCAAAAAATTTTATTACGTCACCCTCATTTCTAATAAGACAAGCTGCAGAGCCGGTTTCTCTCCTGGCGAATATACGTCCGTTATGAGTCCATACGAATTGCCAACCTTTTTGTTTTCCTTGATCTCGCGCTTTATGATAAAGCTTATGGTTTGCATGCGTGAGGCGTTCATTTATAAAAAAACCGCCTAGGAGACGAAATCAAACCTATTCCAGACGTATCGACGTCTCGACGTTTACGCGCTGCACGCAGCAGGTGATCCCGAGGAGCGTGACGGGAAAGTTTTACGACGATAAGACCCGTCCGCAGCTCACTGTTAGCATGCCCTACGCTTACACCCAGTCTTCGTCGCCTTCTCAGTCGATCGGCGCATATAATATCGCGTTCCTCTAGGTGAACATCTAGCTTTTTCGCTATGGATGTGACTAAATTAATTCGATTTTCGTCTCTCTCCTCTGGGATTCCCGATATAACTATATCATTGCAGTAGGACTTTTGCTCACTATCATTTATTTTGGTTTGTAGTTGTACAATTGCGGTATCTATACTACTGATTGGATATGCGGATTGTACTTTAGAGGTGTTTTGTTCCAACGTTTCTACCCTTCCTTCCATGCTGCGCAACCTCTTACTAAATTCTTCAAAAGTAGAATTCATCTTTGTTACTTCTTGCTTGAAGCCAGCCATCTCTGTACACACATTTTCCAATTGTATACGTAAAAGTTTAATTTCGTGAACCAAGGTCTGAGCAGTATTAGTAGCAAGGGTGCTATCAATTATCGCATCATGGAAATCTGAGTTAGATGAGCTGCCGGATTCTGGGGTGGCATTTTTTACAATGGATAATGGCTTTGGCTTACAGCTGTGACAAAGCCACTTGGCAGGGATTCGTGCTTTTGGACTTAAGAGGGCACATTGTCGATGATACAGTGACATACATTTACTACACTTTGCACTGTCTACTGGTGATAAAAACTTCGCACAACTGTTGCACTTGATTGCCATGACTAACCCGTTATCAATAGTTCGCACTGCATATACACTTACAATAATTTCATATGTATAATTTTTGCAGATTTCAGTAAACACAGTCTATAAATTTAACGATAACAGTTAACTTAAGTCCGACAACTACTATTGCGTAATGCAACGCAGCTTATTTGTGTGAACACAATTTCTTGTTTAAAACAGTTTACACTAAGTATTGATTGTTAATAACACTGTATGCACTAGTCCCAACTATATTGACAGTAAACAAATACTTTAAAATACGTAAATAACACTTTTTTTATATTAAACATAAATTGTAAACAAAAATACGTTTGCTGCAGCTAATGTCCAAACTACCTACTTTGTACATACATGTATTTTTATTATACACATTTTCACCTTCTCCGTGTGGTAACGGCGTAAGAATATTACCACTCCCTTTCTTCCCGTGGGTGTCGTAAGAAGCGACTAAGGGAAACAGCCTTCAATATCGTTATGTCCGGTAACCGATAGATGGCGGGATAATCGTCTCTAAATATTTCAGACCTAAATAATCACACTGAAGTTTGGCAGCAGCGTCTGAGGTGCAAGTGTTCTGGTACTGCGATCGCCTATCCGCTTCGCAAGCGTGGCAAATCCTACCTATGGGAGAGGCCTATGTCCTGCAGAGGACTTTAACAAGCCGTTATAAAGTACGACTATAAAGTTCCATAGTCATAAATTTATTGAAAAATCGCTTAATTAAACTAACCCAGAGGCATACTATCCACTATTTAAAAATGGAATCGTAAGCTTTCACATGTAAAAAAATAACAGTTTGAAACAAGCTTTGTACTAAGAAAAATTTTGTGGCATTGTAAAATGTCACTATTTTTGCATTGAGTCAGGTCTGGGTGTTAAAATCTTCGTTGTTTCTGATTCCATAACACAAGTGCTGCAAAAGTGCTAAACTGCTACTTGCTTTGTGATTTGGACAATGCATGAGAAGTTGTCCGTATCCATGTATTTATGTACAAATCTTCGTAGCTTGAAATCACTTGAGCCACATGTTATTTAAAATTACGTCGTCTGTTATGACTACGTAATATTTTTATCTTCTTAATGATTTCTTGTATTTACGCAAATATTACACATTTAAAATAAAACATTTTTCGGATTTTATCGCGTTTTAATTAGTTTTTACAAACTATTTTTATTTCCCATCCACCCATTTAACCGTTGCTTTTTTTTTATCTTCTTGTTCATTGAGTAAGCTCAGTGTTGAAAGCTAAGCTCAGTGTTGAACTATTAAAAAAAAGTGAGGCATTTAAATAAACCCAATTTAGAAGGGGCCGTAAGCTTTTAAAAGTTAAAATCAAAACTGTTTTATTTGACTCAGGCTTGGTTGAAGCTTTTACTAAATTAGAAAACTACACCTGCTCGTAAAATAAAATGCCATGTTACATAACAGTATACTATATATTTGAGCAATACGATGGAGATAGGCCTACCGCATGCCACGTCTTTAAGTAAGCTTCGGTGAAAGGTGGGTCGAAAACTTTTAATTGTCTAAACGTCTGTCTATCCTGGCAAATGCGTGTTGGGTTCAGTCTACTCAACAGGTTTGCTTGTAACAATAAAAAAGTAATACAGCACGAAAATATGAAGCATTTAATGCTTTCCCAACACGCACTTTCGGAGTAGTTTAGTGTTCCCCTTTTTTTCGTTATTATATAGTATACAAGACTATAATTTTAAAAGCGGTGTAAATTATTTCTACCTAGTGACTAGGTAGGAGTCGCCTGAGTTTGTACTACAATTATACCCTGTCCCTGTTCCTGTAGCACCACAAAAGTAAAACAAATATCATGTTTTAAATTTATATTATATCATATGTAAGAGATATGTAGATGTAGTATAAGTTTTAGAAAATAAACATACTACCGCATTGAGAACCTACTCCGTTTTTGATGTCGTTAAAAAATTAAAGGATATCGACAAAGCAGTGTTGAATTGTGAAGATAAATTACAGTTTTATAATGATATTTTTGGGTAATAGCGTTTTGGTTTTTTTATGAATAAATAGACAGGGACAACATCACATACATTGCTCCGATCCTAAAGTTATTAATTGAAGCAATTGTGTTATGGAATCAAAAATAACGGAGGATATTTAAGTTTATTATGATTTGCTCGTGCAAATTTTAAAAAATATATTTGGATATTTATTTGTATAATGTGAGTATTCAGGTTGATATTATATATGATATTTCATAAGATCTCATAACATTAACCATTTCTGGTGATAGTCCTTCTGATTCTGATGATGATGAGATTTCTGATTTCTGGTGAAGTCACGATAGCCGAGTGGCTGGGTGGTCGGAATTTCGAGTCAAGAGAACCAAGTTCGATCCCCAGATAGCAAGCTCGTACTAATGGGGTTTTCAAAAACTTATTTATGAATTATATTGTTGGCTTGGACATAAAGACGTCGACGGGCTCAACACCAATCAAGTTGTCCCGAAAATATCTTCGGTGGAAGGTGGGTCGAAAGGACTTAATTGTCTAGAGTAGACTCTCCGTCTAACCCTGTATTGGGAATTGCGTGAAGACATTTATTTATTTATTTTATTTCTGTTGTACAAATTTTATGATTAAATATTAATGTAATTAATTAATAATAATTTTTGTGAGCAATCTAACATGAATTTGATCATTAATTTTACATATCATTTAAAGTTACACTAGGACCACTTTATTTTCTAAATGTCTTTTATTACTACGTCATGATAAAAGATTTTTACATTAAATTATTATTATATTTAGCCATTTTTTTATATTCAGCCAAGCAGTTAAAAAGTCAAGCAATAAAACAAACTTAGACAATAATCATATAAAGAATTGTGTCACATTCTAAATTTAGATTTAAATAATTCTATTAATCAATGATACAAATTAAATTAAGACTACTAATAGTTTATTGTGTTATAATCATCGTTAATCGTACAATTCTTTTATTGTGTAAAACATCTTATCAATTACCATTTTATGAATATTTTCTTGCTAAGCGACTTAATTTCATTAGGCAATGTATGTTAATTGTATTCATATGAATTTATGCATATGCATATTAATAAATACATATTTTTATGCACAATGCGTAGCAATTGTTGAGAAATAATTTTATTTTGGGTATTTTGTTCAGGATTAGTTTATTTCGATTTCTAAAATGTTTCGAATTGTTAACATCTGCTAAAGTTAGTAAAATATCTTATAATTTTTTGTATTTCGATTCATAATTTTTTTACAGGAGTATCTGTTGCAAACGAAACTCAATTAAAAGCTTTATTCATATCAAATAATGTCACAGAAATATTTTTTTTTTTTGAATCCGAACTATCAATTACCATATAATAAGGTTAAATAATGCGTGTGTCATAGATTTATTGCAAAACCATATTGAACTTTCTTTGGTACACTAAACGTTGAAGTAAACTCAAAAAGAATACATTTTATACCTAGCTTTTCCGAATAGTTTGAAAAAAATAAAAACTAATGTTATAGGTCGCTAATTACATATTAATTGTTGCCTGTTTTTTTTTTTATGAAAAGACTAACCGATCGAAACTTTAAGGCGATCAGGGCCATAACCATTGTTAAAAGAAAGGTTGATGAAATATATCAAAATCCTGTCAAATATGTTTTAATATTTCAGTTGAAATTTCATCGTAGCCAACAATATTTGTTTAATTCAGTGACTTAATCATTTCCATAATTTCATTTTGTTCCTATGGTTTCAGGGAAATATTAAAATGATACAGACCTACTGATCTTTATCTTCTGCTATAATATTCTGGCCCATAGTGTTTTACGTTTACGACCCGACAGCCTATAAGCCTTCGATGCCAAGGGTTGCGGACGAAAATCTCGCAAGGGGCAAACATTTAATGAATATGAATGTTTATAGTCTAGTCAAGGATGCTTGTATGTTTAGATACATATAATTCACTGATATCAATGTAAGTATGCACCATTGACTTGAACACTAAGACGGCGTCAGCCTCACCACCTATCACGCAGTCTCAAGTAAGCTCCAGTGAAATGTGGGTCGAAAAGTCTAAACTGTCTAGACCTCTGATTACATTAGTGTAAATGAATGTGTAAAGATATAAAAAGATGACGATTTTGCATTTTGTGCTGGTGAACACGTCTAGCAAAGCTCGTTTACCTAATTAATTAATTAATTCAAAATTTTTAAATTGATTATGTTATGATCATATCATATTTTTCAAAAGTCCGCGTGGTTGGGCCGTCGGAATTTCGAGACAAGAGAGAGTTCGATCTCCAGGTGGCAGGCTCGTACCAATGGATTTTTCAAAAACTTATGTACAAATCATAACGTTGGCTTGGACACAAAGACGGCGACGGACTCTCCAACTGTCACGTTGTCCCGAAAATATCTTCGATGGAAGGTGGGTCAAAGGGCCATAATTGTCTAGACTAGACCTCTGTCTACGCCTGTATTGGGAATTGTCCCTTCGACCCACCTTCCACCGAAGATATTTTCGGGACAACGTGACAGGTGGTGAGCCCGTCGCCGTCTTTATGTCCAAGCCAAAGATATAATTTGTACATAGGTTTTTAGAAAAATCCATTGGTACGGTCACTTGAAGATCTAACCCGGGTCTCTTGACTCGAAATTCTGATCACCCAACCACTCGGCTTTCGTGACTTTACTAGTATTCCTGTTAAACACTCCAACTAAGCTGCAATGCTTGAGTCTGGAGTGGTTTACGACAGTAGTCAAAAGGCGGGGCCGAACCTGCGACGTTATGTTTCGCAGTCCGCTTCCTAAATCATTAAGCTATTGACGTTTGATTTATTATTTTTTTAGAGAGATTAGAGCAGAGGAACGTTTGCTCCAATATTTTTATCGATGTCCGTAACCCGCTTCAATATTTTAGTTGTTGGACTTAACACCCGTTGGCGGACTAAAAAAAATATAATTACGTGGACGTGTAAGTCCACGTAATTATATTTTTTAATCGCAAAGATTCATTCACCAACAAAATTTGATGATCTCTGCACTTGAAACTTCTAGCAACAGTTGTATTAGTTCAATCTGTTTATCGAATCCATACTTAAACGAGTAAACGAGAGTCCTGATATCTGGTTACCACGGCTCTGTCACAAAATGTATAAAACAAAATCTTTCTGTGAACAAACTTTGATCCAACGTTAAAAAAATACATACTTAGATCGAAACAACATGACATACATTGCTCCGATCCCAAATTGAGTGAGGAAAAACGACAGTATCACAAACACCCAACCTTAGACAATGTAGAAAAAAATGTTTTCTATGTTGACCCGACCGGGTATCGAACCAAGGTCCTCAGAGCCGGCGAAGCTATGAATACCGGTGTGTACGCCACTCGTCCATGGAGGTCGTTTTTACAATAAAATTCATAGTACATTAATTTATAATGGAACGCCTGTGTAAATACAACTCGCAATGTTATCAAAGCCCTCTACAATTGCGAACATTTATTTATCAGGCGTATAATATTTACTTATCGAACAACGAACGCTAGACAAATACTTTGTATTCAAAGTAAATCTCAAGACAATGCTTTGCAATATTGAAAATATGAATTTTGTTTCGTCTTTGAAGTAAGAATGACAAATATTTTACGTCACAACAGCCGACGTGAATTCGAATCTAGAGAGTTCATTTGAGTTCCATTTCAATGAGTTTTTTCTATTAAACTTTCGTTTTATTTGTATCGTTAAATATTTTAATTTTACGGTTAGGTAATGATTTCTTGTATTAACATCTTAAATAAAACTATTTTCGGATTTTATCAAAAATAAAAATTAAATATCTTCACGCAATTTCCAATACAGGGGTAGACAGAGGTCAAGTCTAGACATTTAAGTCCCTTCGACCCACCTTCCACCGAAGATATTTCGGATTTTATAGCATTTTTTAATTAGTTTTTAACAAACAATTTTATTTCATTTAAATTACGTTTAGGTATTTAAGAATGTAACAGACTCACCACCTTAATATCAAAAAGTTCAGCATACGTTATGCTTTAAAATCAATAATAAAAATTGAGTAATAAATCATTTGGCGTTATCTTATTTATGCCTAAAACAGGCATAAATAAAGAAAGAAACAGATACAGATTTAAATTTTCAACTGATGCGTGTAAGACTCGGTGGCACAGAGGTTAGAGCGCTGCCACGGTTCGGCAAAGGTCCCAAAACTATGTTTGAAACGAAAAATGTTGATTGAAAATAATAATAAAAGTAGTATATTAATGTTTTTCCGGTTCGCTACCAATATCATACAGTTAATACGATGGATGTTTCCAGTAGCCGAGTTGGTAATGGCCCTGCCTTCGAAATTAAGGCTCGTGGGTTCGAATCCCGCCAGGAGTATACATTTGTGCGATGAATATGAATATTTGTGCCATGGATAAATATTTTATATTTTCATTCAATCAGCCTATACACAAAACATAAAAAATATATTGATTTGATTTTTAGGAATATAGACATTAGGACTGTGTACAGTATGATGCACCTTTAAAGGCGTATACAGCGTACTTTTTGACAACAAGAGTGTGATTTTACCTTTAGTAAATAACTTCTTCTTCTTCTTCCTGCCCTTATCCCATGCTATGTGGGGTCGGCACAACATGTCTTCTTCTTCCACTCTCCTCTATTTCCCGTCATGTCAATACTCACTCCTTTCTTTCTCATGTCTTCTTTCACACAATCCATCCATCGTTTTTTTGGTCTCCCCATAGCTCTTCGTCCATCCACACTCATCTCTAACATTCTTTTGCCTATATTACATTCTTCCCTCCTCATTACATGCCCGAACCATGCTAACCTACCACTCATTTTCTCTGTCACTGGTGCTACTTTCAAACTTCCCCTTATATACTCATTCTTTATGCGATCTTTTCTAGTCACTCCACACATCCATCTCAACATTCTCATCTCTGCAGCATGCACTCTTCTTTCATCCATCACTTTCGTTGCCCAGCACTCTGATCCGTACAATACGACAGGTCTCACGATCGTTCTGTAAACTTTGCCCTTAAGTTTAAGAGGCATGCGTGGATCGCAAGTTACTCCCGAGACCTGTCGCCATTTCATCCATCCCGCATTTATTCTATTCTTTACGTCCCGGTCGACATTGCCATCATTTTGGATCACTGACCCAAGGTAACGGAATTCGGAGCAGACTGGTAGGAGAACACCATCCAAGGCAATATGAGAAAAACTGGATGGACTACTGAAGTCACAGAACATGTGTTCAGTTTTGGTTCTGCTTATTTTTAATCCGACACTTTCCAGTTTTTCTTGCCATTTTCCCAGCTTGCTCTGTACCTCAAGTCCATTTTCTCCGACAAGCACAATGTCATCAGCAAATAGCATACACCAGGGTGCTTCCTCCTGTATGTTCGATGACAGAGCATCCATAATCAGAAGGAACAAATAAGGACTTAAAGCCGAACCCTGGTGTAAACCTACAGACACATTGAACTTGTCTGTGATTCCAGCCTCAGACCGGACGCAAGTATTGGCTCTATTATACAACGCCTCAACAAGCCGCACATACTTCTCTGGCAGCCCTTTCTCCCTCATACACCACCACAGAACCTTACGAGGTACCCTATCGTATGCCTTCTCCAGGTCCACGAATACCATATGCAAGTTCTTTTGCACAAGCCTGTATTTTTCAATCAGTTGCCGAAGTGCAAATATGGCATCCGTTGTTCCCCGGCCCGGCATAAACCCGAATTGGTTCTGTGTTACCACAGTCTCCTCTCTCATTCGTTTTGCTATCACTTTTTCCCATATCTTCATGCTGTGTGATATGAGCTTTATTCCCCGATAGCTGTTGCAATCTTGTACATCACCCTTCTTTTTAAAACGGGCACCAGTGAACTGTTGCACCATTCATCGGGGATCACCTCTTCTTGCAACAACTTATTGAAGAACAAAGTCAGCCACTTCCATCCATCTGCTTTCAGATACTTCCATGCTTCTACTGGTATACCATCTGGCCCTACTGCTTTTCCATTTTTCATACTCTGTACTGCCATCCTAACTTCGTCTTCAGTCACCTCTTTAACCATGCCCATATTACTCCTAGCATCCTCTAGTACTCCATTCCACTGATTTTCCTCATTCAAAAGTTTGCTAAAATAGCTCTTCCAACGTTCTTCTATGCTCTCGTTTTCCGTCAAAATCTTCCCCATTTCGTCTTTCATACATTTCATGTGATTCACATCTCTTGCATTCCTTTCTCGCTCTCTAGATATTCTATACAGATCTTTTTGGCCTTGTGGAGTTTCCAGGAAATCGTACAGCTTATCCTGTACCTTAGCCCTTGCGATTGCAACTACTTTCTTCGCCTTCTTCTTAATAACTTGATAGGCAGACCTTTTGTTTTCTTGATCTGTCTCATTTCCCTCTTTCAAACTTTTCTATTCCTTAAAAGCATTCTTCTTTTCTTTCAAAATTTTCCGCACCTCTTCATTCCACCACCATGTGTCCTTATCAATCTTCCCTTTCCCCTTCGTTTCTCCAAAAACATCCCTTGCTACGTTCCTTACACATATCGCCATCTCATTCCAGTAATTATTCACTCTAATCTCTGCCATATCACCCATTTCTACAATCTTATCTACTACTCTTTTCCGAAACTCTTCGGCTAACTCTCTGTCACTTAGTTTCTTCCATTTCGTTCTAGGTAGGGGTTTAGGGTTCTTTTGCATACATTTTACTTTAAGACTCAAGTCTAGAATCAACAACCTATGCTGGGAAACTAAGCTCTCACTGGGAATTATTTTGCAGTCTTTGGCCGAGTTAATTTTGCTCCCTCTCATGAGAAAGTAATCTATTTGTGTAGAGTGCTGGCCACTACGGAATGAGATAAGATGTTGATCTCTCTTTTGATACCAGGTGTTTACTACAGCTAAGTCAAAGGCCAAAGCTGCTTCCAGTAGAGTTTCCCCCTGTTGGTTCCTGACTCCGTAGCTATAACCCCCATGTACTCTTTCATATCCGTCACTTGTTCTTCCCACATGACCATTAAAATCCCCTCCTATATATATCTCCTCATATTCTGGTATCGCCGTAATTACAGCATCAAAATCCTTCCAAAATTTTTCTTTCAAACTATCGTCACAACCGATCTGCGGTGCATACACACTTACTATATTTAAAACCAAATTTTCAATCAACAACTTAACTACAATAACTCTATCATTCACTCTCTTTACATCCATCACCTTATTCTTAAGTTCTTTATCTAACACTACACCCACTCCATTTCTTTTTCCATCACTTCCACAATAATAGAATTACTAACTCTCTGTCTGTCTGTCTGTCTCTTTAGTAAATAACTATGAAAAAAAAACTAAATGCAAATCAACCTAAAAAATATCTTCACGCCATTCCCAATACTGATCTAGACAAATTAGTGGTTTGGACCCACATTCTACCGACGATATTTTTGGGACAACGTGACAGATGGTAGCCCGTCGCCGTCGCCGTCGCCATCGAAGACAACGATATAATTCGTACATAAGTTTTTGAAAAAACCCATTGGCACGAGCCTGCCATATAGAGATCGAACTCGGATCTCCTGACTCGAATTCTGACCACACAACCACTCAGCTATCTTGACTTTACACTCAAAAACGATTTTTAACATCTTTAAACCATAAACCTGCGTATTGAACAATCATCTTTTAAAAAAATTTTCTTAATCACTGTAACGAATTTAAACAAAAAAATAACAATTTCCATCTTCGATGCCAACGAAGCCAACGATATGAATCGTACATAGGTTTTAAAAAAAAACCATTGGTACGAGCCTGCCACCTGGGGATCAAACTAGGGTCTCTCGACTCGAATTCCGATTACCCAACCACTCGGCCATCGTAACTACTTAAAAAATAATAATTGAAGAAAATTAATTTAACTTTAATTAAATTAAAAGAAAACATTGATTAGATAAAGAATTGTCGAAACGGAATTTTATGTACACTAGAAATATAATGATGAATTCAAAAGAAATGATAATTTACCTTTGTGTCACACCAAAAAATATATTCAGAATCCTTGTCCGTTTAGAAATAAAGTTACAACACGTACAACAAATAAAGAATGAAAACCCACAAGTTTTATCATCAAACAATCATCTTTTAAAAAAATTTTCTTAATCACTGTAACGAATTTAAACAAAAAAATAACAATTTCCATCTTCCGTGAATGTTCATGAATGTCATGTCAACATGATTTTTTATTAAAACATTAAGCAGCGATTGCCTGCCCTTTTCCTGAATTTCCTGTTACTGGTTCTTTATCTTTTTTTGACGAATTGACTGACTGTCTTGGCAGGTACTGATAGGGCACAAGCCCTTGGTACAACTAAGTTAATTTGGAGCAACATCTATTGATCTTCTACTAATAATCTGCTAATTATATCAGTTGTACTAGACCAGCCAGTTATTTTTCTTCGAACTTCCAACGAGACCATTTGAAAAAGAGATAAGCGCGTCTGATAGTTTGGTCTGTATGACACCGATTGTCTTTATGGGCTAAAAACTGAATAAAAGAACGCTGAACTCGATCTATCTTATAGATACGAATTCTATAGCTAGGACTCCAAGCTAGTAATGCGTATTCCAGGGGATATACGGATAAGGGAGTTGTATAAAGTTAACATGATCCTAATGAAAACCAAGAAAGATTTTATCCGATCTTTTTATAAAATGTCACGATAGCCGAGTGTTTGGGTGGTCGGAATTTCGAGTCCAGAGACCAGATTTCGATCCAAACAAAGGGTGGATCGATGAAACAAAAAAAGGTGTCAAACTCGGGTTTCTTGAATTCCGATCGTGCATTGATCGGCACTCGGCTATCGTGACTAAAACAAACAATAAATGACATTTGTTTTCGTCCGGAGAGATCACCACCCTCCTTTCCACTGATGTATACATTAATTCTACACAACGCACCTCTACTACACTCGACACCAGGTAACATACGCCACCACCAATAAATACGCGATTTTATAAAAATAAATAAATAAATAAAAATACCTTCACGCAATTCCCAATACCCCCTGTAGGGGTAGACAGAGGTCTAGTCTAGACAATTAAGTTCCTTCGACCCACCCTCCACCGAAGATATTTTCGGGACAACGTGACAAGTGGTGAGCCCGCGCCGTCTTTATGTCCAAGCCAACGATATGAATTGTACATAGGTTTTAAAAAAAAACCATTTTATAAAAATTAATAAATAAATAAAAAATACCTTCACGCAATTCCCAATACCCCCTGTAGGGGTAGACAGAGGTCTAGTCTAGACAATTAAGTTCCTTCGACCCACCCTCCACCGAAGATATTTTCGGGACAACGTGACAAGTGGTGAGCACGCGCCGTCTTTATGTCCAAGCCAACGATATGAATCGTACATAGGTTTTAAAAAAAAAACCATTGGTACGAGCCTGCCACCTGGGGATCAAACTAGGGTCTCTCGACTCGAATTCCGATTACCCAACCACTCGGCCATCGTAACTACTTAAAAAATAATAATTGAAGAAAATTAATTTAACTTTAATTAAATTAAAAGAAAACATTGATTAGATAAAGAATTGTCGAAACGGAATTTTATGTACACTAGAAATATAATGATGAATTCAAAAGAAATGATAATTTACCTTTGTGTCACACCAAAAAATATATTCAGAATCCTTGTCCGTTTAGAAATAAAGTTACAACACGTATAACAAATAAAGAACGAAAACCCACAAGTTTTATCCCTCAAAGAAAATGTTAAATTAGGGTGACAAATACATATCAAACAGAGCGAAAAGTTAAAACCAGAGAAATAACTTTCATTTTATATAAAGACAGGTATTGGGATAAAGGCGTTAAATATTTTCTTATGAATAACCCTTTGTCCCGTATACGTGTAAAAAACCTTTTTTATCAACTGTTTAGGAGTTTTTTAATAAACCCTCGTCAACTTTTGCCTTTGCTTTGAAATAAGATACGAGAGTGTATTATATTTAAATAAAATTTGACGAATATTTAATTCATTTAAAAAGAGAGATTAAGAGATCTCTCTTAGAGCAGCAGAACGACCGATGTGTCCGCTCTTTGTTTGGAAGGAGTGTTTGCGTCGCCTTCGCACCGCTCTTCGTGCCCTCCAGAGCCGAGATGTAGTCGCGACGGAAGATGAGTACAGGTATTGCTGTTCATCACTCATCTTCTATTCTCCGAGACTCTGCGAGGATTACACCGCTGATGCGGCTGAAGTGAGCCATAGATGGAGGGGAGTGCGCATTGTGAGGCATCGTTCTCCCTTCCTTCCCCCCTTCCCACCTTCGCGGTCGAGATGTGGTTTGTGGCGGAGCCTAAGTCCAGTTCACTGTAGAGTGACGGGTGGGCTGATGCTCGGCCAAGCATTTGCCTTTCTGAGCCCCATACCCTCCGGGTGGCGGACTCAAGGCCTTTGTCACCCGCATGGGTTTGGACCAATGGGTTTTTCAAAAACTTATGTACGAATTTCATCGTTGGCTTGGACATAAAGACGGCGACGGGCTCACCATCTGTCACGTTGCCCCGATAATATCTTCGGTGGAAGGTGGATCAAAGGGACTTAACTATCTAGACTAGACCTCTGTCTACCCCTGTATTGGGAATTGTGTGAAGATTCTCTTAGTCGCATCTGACGACACTTAAGAGAACAAAGGGAGAGGCATGTACTTAAGCCGATACCAAT
This sequence comes from Sericinus montela, assembly GCA_029286605.1. Taxonomy (NCBI): domain Eukaryota; kingdom Metazoa; phylum Arthropoda; class Insecta; order Lepidoptera; family Papilionidae; genus Sericinus; species Sericinus montela. Next base: position 117,090 of record JAGSMR010000024.1, on the reverse strand, counting down.
ACGGCCACCAATGTTCATCGGCTGAAAATGTACATCTAGACGATGTCAACATTTCACAACTTAATCGTATCAGTTCAATGGCTTTTAGTAGATATATAAAGATAATTATCTCAAACATGTAATCTTTGAATCGCATTTTATCTGAAACCGTGCGCTTACGTCGAGACCAATTCAATTAACCCTAACAAAGTTACTGAAAGCCCAACCTTGATGGGACAAAGGGTCAAGTTTATAGACCGTACGGACTCTGATACACTACTGTTGAGTATTAAGTAAGATAAATTCACAATCACGTGAATGTCCTCAAATAATAAGACCGTGGGCCGCTTTTCTGATCATGCCTTCGAAACTAAGGCGTGTGGGCGTGGCTCTCAAGGTGTCACCAGTTCTGAGGTCCCGGGTTATATTCTGGTCGCGACAATATAGAAAACACTTTTTCTACATTCTCACGGGTCTGGGTATTTGTGGTACCTTCGCTGTTTCTGATTCCATATTACAAGTGCTTAAGCTGCTTACTATGAGATCTGAGCAACGAGTATGTATGTGATGTTGCCCCTATTTATGAATTCATTGATAATGGCACAAATAAATACCCTTTAGTCCGTTACACACTAATGTGTAACAACCATAATCTCTACGTTTGTTATTAAATTCATTTATCATCGGTATTAGAGACGCTACCTTATAATTTCATGATGGGGCGCTTGTTGAGGGTTGATATTGAATCTGACAAGTAGTTTAAAGGTATTGTTTATTATCAAACGTCGAATTAGGAAAGTTTGGAGTCTGTTTTTGATTAACATCCTCGTGTTTTGTACTTTGGCGAACCGCTATGAATTAGTATTCTATGAAGAGTATTTTTTTACTGTCAATATATTTGGCACTAGTGCATACAGTGTTATTAACAATCAAAATTTAGTGTAAACTGTTTTAAACAAGAAATTGTGTTCACACAAATTTGCTGCGTTGCATTACGCAATAGTAGTTGTCGGACTTAAGTTAACTGTTATCGTTAAATTTATAGACTGTGTTTACTGAAATCTGCAAAAAATTATACATATGAAATTATTGTAAGTGTGTATGCAGTGCGAATTATCGATAACGGGTTAGTCATGGCAATCAAGTGCAACAGTTGTGCGAAGTTTTTATCACCAGTAGACAGTGCAAAGTGTAGTAGATGTATGTCACTGTATCATCGACAATGTGCCCTCTTAAGTCCAAAAGCACGAATCCCTGCCAAGTGGCCTTGTCACAGCTGTAAGCCAAAGCCATTATCCATTGTAAAAAATGCCACCCCAGAATCCGGCAGCTCATCTAACTCAGATTTCCATGATGCGATAATTGATAGCACCCTTGCTACTAATACTGCTCAGACCTTGGTTCACGAAATTAAACTTTTACGTATACAATTGGAAAATGTGTGCACAGAGATGGCTGGCTTCAAGCAAGAAGTAACAAAGATGAATTCTACATTTGAAGAATTTTGTAAGAGGTTGAGCAGCATGGAAGGAAGGGTAGAAACGTTTGAACAAAACACCTCTAAAGTACAATCCGCATATCCAATCAGTAGTATACATACCGCAATTGTAGAACTGCAAACCAAAATAAATGATAGTGAGCAAAAGTCCTACTGCAATGATATAGTTATATCGGGAATCCCAGAGGAGAGAGACGAAAATCCAATTAATTTAGTCACATCCATAGCGAAAAAGCTAGATGTTCACCTAGAGGAACGCGACAAATTGGTGTATTGGTGGAAGACTATTGGTGTAAGCGAAGGGCATGCTAACAGTGAGCTGCGGACGGGTCTTATCGTCGTAAGACTTGCCCGTCACGTTCCTCGGGATCACCATATTAGAAATGAGGGTGACATAATAAAATTTTTTGGCGACAATTAATTTGCTCATACTGTTTACTAACTTATCATCCATTCCTATGTGTTACTTTTTCTTTTAATTTTTTTTATTATTATTTGTTACAAAATATATTTTTTTATAGACGCTGTATTAGTTTCGAAGGAAGTAATTGCCAATAGAGGATAGATCTGATATTTTATTTCACTTACATATTATATTAAACTGCGTAGTATAGTAATAATGATTATAGCAAGTAGAAAAAACCTATGTACATTATATAAGATTTTTTTTAAATTGAAATGTATATTATATAAGATTTTTTTTTTAATAGAAATTTATTCCAAGAATGCTTTTTAAAGAAGTGTGAATATTTATTGGTTGCGTTATATTTTTTTAATGTATAATCGTTTATTTCATGCTGAAATTAGTGTCAGAAGTACACTCCAAGGACTCACTGAAAATCAATGCTGTATTTGCAGCTAATGCTGAGTGAGGGCCTTTTTGTCTATATGCTGCAGTATAAAATGTACGGCTTGTCGAAATTTAAATTTAAATTTTTTATTTATGAAATAACCTGTGTAATGTATTGTTTAAGTAAGTTGTACTGTTTTTTTTTTAAATGCTGTTGTTTATGCGCAAATAAAGTTATTCTTTTTTTTTATTTTCAATTAAGTCCTTTCGACTCACCTTCCCCCGAAGACATTTTTTGGTACAACGTGACAAGTTGCTGAGCTTTTGCCGTCTCATATCCTATCCAATGATTTAAACCGATAATATGTCAAAAGAAACATTGGTACGAGCCTTGGGGATAGAACTCGGGTCGCATGACTCGAATTCCTATCACCCAACCACTCGGCTATCGTGACTCGTCTTTATTTTAAATTGCGGGCAAATTATTTAGCGCAAAATATTGTAATTGTAATCAGATAAAAATGTTCCATGATGACTTGTTTTCAATGGTGAATTAATTCACATAAATGTTTCTCACCTTTTTAATGTTCATTTGTTTAATTTAAACCGAGGTTCCGAGTGTATATTGTTCATTTAATTGTTATAAAAACATAAGGTATTAAAATGAATAAGGTTTTCTATAAATGTATACTTAGATGAAAACTTACATGCGACGACCCGTTAGAATATTGTAAGTGACCCAGCTATCTCCTATATCTTTAAACTATAGGTTTGAATCCCGCTAGGCGTCAACATTTCTGTGATGAATATAAATAAATAAATAATTACACATGTAGATGGGTACAACACCACATACAATGCTCCGATCCCAATGTGAGATGCTAAAGCACTTGTGGAATGGGAATCGGAAACAACGAAGGCACCACAAACACCCTGACCCGAGAAAATGTATAAAAAGTGGTTTTTCTACGTTGTCCCCACTGGGAATCGAACCCGGAACCTCGAGAACACCTTGAAAACCAGTGTTCACGCCACTCGTCCACGGAGGTCGTCAAAGAAATATGATGTATGATGACTGTTTGTACCCGAGTATTTTAATTATTTCAATTTCTTGCTCAACGCTCAGTCTAGCCATTCAATGTGGAAATACAGCCAGCGTCCTTGGTACCATGCCCCGAGGAGTAGGGCTCAACGATTATAGTAATTTTCAGTTAATAAGTATTGTAAATATATCAGAGCATATTCACTTCGTAAGTCATGGATGTTTATATGTATATATGAATATTTATTGGTTGCGTTATATTTTTTAATGTATAATCGTTTATTTCATGCTGAAATTAGTGTCAGAAGTACACTCCAAGGACTCACTGAAAATCAATGCTGTATTTGCAGCTAATGCTGAGTGAGGGCCTTTTGTCTATATGCTGCAGTATAAAATGTACGGCTTGTCGAAATTTAAATTTAAATTTTTTATTTATGAAATAACCTGTGTAATGTATTGTTTAAGTAAGTTGTACTGTTTTTTTTTTAAATGCTGTTGTTTATGCGCAAATAAAGTTATTCTTTTTTTTTCTTTTCAATTAAGTCCTTTCGACTCACCTTCCCCCGAAGACATTTTTTGGTACAACGTGACAAGTTGCTGAGCTTTTGCCGTCTCATATCCTATCCAATGATTTAAACCGATAATATGTCAAAAGAAACATTGGTACGAGCCTTGGGGATAGAACTCGGGTCGCATGACTCGAATTCCTATCACCCAACCACTCGGCTATCGTGACTCGTCTTTATTTTAAATTGCGGGCAAATTATTTAGCGCAAAATATTGTAATTGTAATCAGATAAAAATGTTCCATGATGACTTGTTTTCAATGGTGAATTAATTCACATAAATGTTTCTCACCTTTTTAATGTTCATTTGTTTAATTTAAACCGAGGTTCCGAGTGTATATTGTTCATTTAATTGTTATAAAAACATAAGGTATTAAAATGAATAAGGTTTTCTATAAATGTATACTTAGATGAAAACTTACATGCGACGACCCGTTAGAATATTGTAAGTGACCCAGCTATCTCCTATATCTTTAAACTATAGGTTTGAATCCCGCTAGGCGTCAACATTTCTGTGATGAATATAAATAAATAAATAATTACACATGTAGATGGGTACAACACCACATACAATGCTCCGATCCCAATGTGAGATGCTAAAGCACTTGTGGAATGGGAATCGGAAACAACGAAGGCACCACAAACACCCTGACCCGAGAAAATGTATAAAAAGTGGTTTTTCTACGTTGTCCCCACTGGGAATCGAACCCGGAACCTCGAGAACACCTTGAAAACCAGTGTTCACGCCACTCGTCCACGGAGGTCGTCAAAGAAATATGATGTATGATGACTGTTTGTACCCGAGTATTTTAATTATTTCAATTTCTTGCTCAACGCTCAGTCTAGCCATTCAATGTGGAAATACAGCCAGCGTCCTTGGTACCATGCCCCGAGGAGTAGGGCTCAACGATTATAGTAATTTTCAGTTAATAAGTATTGTAAATATATCAGAGCATATTCACTTCGTAAGTCATGGATGTTTATATGTATATATGAATATTTATTGGTTGCGTTATATTTTTTAATGTATAATCGTTTATTTCATGCTGAAATTAGTGTCAGAAGTACACTCCAAGGACTCACTGAAAATCAATGCTGTATTTGCAGCTAATGCTGAGTGAGGGCCTTTTGTCTATATGCTGCAGTATAAAATGTACGGCTTGTCGAAATTTAAATTTAAATTTTTATTTATGAAATAACCTGTGTAATGTATTGTTTAAGTAAGTTGTACTGTTTTTTTTTTAAATTGAAATGTATATTATATAAGATTTTTTAAATTGAAATGTATATTATATAAGATTTTTTAAATTGAAATGTATATTATATAAGATTTTTTTTAAATGCTGTTGTTTATGCGCAAATAAAGTTATTCTTTTTTTTCTTTTCAATTAAGTCCTTTCGACTCACCTTCCCCGAAGACATTTTGGGACAACGTGACAGGTGTTGAGCCCGTCGCCGTCTTTATGTACAAACCAACGATGTAAATCGTATAAGTGTGAAAAAGACCTAATGGTACGAGCCTACCATCTGGTGAACGAACTCGGATTTCTTGACTCGAATTCCGATCACGCAACCACACGGCTATCGTGAATTATTATGTTACTTCATTCTTTTTAAAATATAAAAAAGTCTCTCTGAGCGGCCAGCCCTTTTAAAAACCTTAATTGTATTTTAAAGGGTATCTCGTTAAACAAAACGTAATTAATTTCGGGAGAGCACTCTAATACCGTCAGACAGTTTTAATCATTTGAGCTCTCTCACGAAACGTGACGCGCTCTGTGGTGTTCCAACAAAACCCATTTAAGTAAATGGGTTATTGAAATGGGGAAATTTATGGGATGTACTTTATTTCATATAATATTACTTTAAAGTTTTTACAGGCGTATAGAAGTCACGTTAGTCGAGTGGTTGGGTGGTCGGGATTTCGAGTCAAGAGATCCGAGTTCGATCTCCAGGTGGCATGCTCGTACCAATGGGTTTTTCAAAAAACTTATGTACGATTTATATCGTTAGCTTGGACACAAAAACGACGACGGGCTTACCACCTGTCACGTTGTCCCGAAAATATCTTCGGTGGAAGGTGGGTCGAAGGGACTTGATTGTCTAGACTCGACCTCTGTCTACCCCTGTATTGGGAATTGCGTGAAGATATTTTTTTTATGTTGTATGTATGTTGGTATGTAAGTAGAGACAATGTCAGATTTTATTTAATAAAAAATAAGTTCACGCCATTCCCAATACAGGGGTTGAGAGGTCTAGTCAATTAAGTCCTGTCGACCCACCGAAGACATTTTTGGGACAATGTGACAGGTGTTGAGCCCGTCGCCGTCTTTATGTACAAACCAACGATGTAAATCGTATAAGTGTGAAAAAGACCTAATGGTACGAGCCTACCATCTGGTGAACGAACTCGGATTTCTTGACTCGAATTCCGATCACGCAACCACACGGCTATCGTGAATTATTATGTTACTTCATTCTTTTTAAAATATAAAAAAGTCTCTCTGAGCGGCCAGCCCTTATAAAAACCTTAATTGTATTTTAAAGGGTATCTCGTTAAACAAAACGTAATTAATTTCGGGAGAGCACTCTAATACCGTCAGACAGTTTTAATCATTTGAGCTCTCTCACGAAACGTGACGCGCTCTGTGGTGTTCCAACAAAACCCATTTAAGTAAATGGGTTATTGAAATGGGGAAATTTATGGGATGTACTTTATTTCATATAATATTACTTTAAAGTTTTTACAGGCGTATAGAAGTCACGTTAGTCGAGTGGTTGGGTGGTCGGAATTTCGAGTCTAGAGATCCGAGTTCGATCCACAGGTGGCGTGCTCGTACCAATTGGTTTTTCAAAAACTTATGTACGAATTATATCGTTGGCTTGGACATAAATACGACGACGGGCTTACCACCTGTCACGTTGTTCCGAAAATATCTTCGGTGGAAGGTGGGTCGAAGGGACTTAATTGTCTAGACTAGACCTCTGTCTACCCCTGTATTGGAAATTGCGTGAAGATATTTATTTATGTATTTATTTATTTATTTATTTATATTTGTTTTTACAGACGTATAGTGGCGTATTGTGTTTCGCCAGAAACAGAAGATATCGGTTACAGATATTTAGTAGTTTTTTTTCCTTTGTATCTTCACGTATCAGGATAATGTGACAGGAATCCCGCCTATCGCCGACTTAATATCCTTACCATCATCATAATATATTTATGAACATACATAATGAGATAATTACTCATATATACTTGTACATATAAACATTCATGACATGATGGTCAATAAGCAACCCTTTATCTTCGAATGCAGTTTCACTACTAGGCCATTGACGTCACTATATTTGCAAATAGATATACCTCCCTTGGGTGGGTTTTTTATTATCGACACGCTTGGCCAGCGGATTGGCGATCGCAGTAGCAGACAACTCGCACCTTAGAAGCCGCACCAATGAACTATTATAGGCTTTTATGTATATATGTGGGTATGTAAGTACAGTCAATCTCTGATGTTATTGGATTCAAAAAATAATTCTCAATACCGGCGTAGGCAGAGGTCTTGACGATTAAATGATTTAATCATCGGATACATTTTTGGGGATATCTTCATTGATTTTACAATACTATTAGACAATTTTTTAATGAAATCTTCATGGATTTCGCAGTACAATTGCACAATTTAGTAATTTCTATCCGCATTTCACCGAAGCTTATTCGCGTGATATGTGGTGAGCCTGTCACCGTCTAAGTGTCCAATGATGTCCAGATGACCTACGATAAAAAGCGTAAATGTGGCAAAATATTAATTTTAATGACACTAATAATGTTAATATGTAATGCAATAGTCACGATAGCCGAGTGGTTGGGTGGTCGGAATTTCGAGTCAAGAGACCCGAGTTCGATCCCCAGGTGGCAGGCTCGTACCAATGATTTTTTACATTATCACTACATTTTAAATTATCAACGAATTATATCGTTGGGTTGGACATAAAGACGGCGACTGGCTCACCATCTGTCACGTTGTCTCGAAAATATCTTCGGTGGAAGGTGGGTCGAAGGGACTTAACTGTCTTGACTAGACCTCTGTCTACCCCTGTATTGGGTATTGCGTGAAGATATTTATTTATTTATTTGACTAATAATGTTCTTTGTTCCCTTAAGGAAAAACATTATTAGTGCCGTTATAAAATGCGTAATGAAATGTAAAGGTTTTGTGTAATGAAGAGCGTAAAATACCCAACATAATCTTTGTTAGGAATCATTAAAGTGTATTGACACTGTCGCAAGAAATTAATTTCGTGCTGCGTTCTTTGAGAATTTTTTTTTATTTCCGTGGATTCTTGCGACTAATTAATATGTTTCATTGGGAAGTTCAAATAAGCTTGTATTTTATTTTATGGTTCTGTAATATATACTTTCTTCTGTCTTTGATTTTTAGGAGATAGTAGCGTTAAATAAATGCTTTTATATTATAAATATAATGTATTAATAACTGGCTGTTACCCGACTTCATCCGCATAAAAAATATTTTAAATGTATTTCTATTCCTCTAATTTTTACATAGAAAATTATCATTATATAAGAGAGTGTATCGATAAAGATTAATGTCTTTAACAGTTTGAGTTGCCTTTTTCTTTTGTATTTCATGGTATAACTGAAAAACATCAGGTTGCTCGCGAAATAATGCACAACTGAAGGTAACTGTATCAAAAAGCACCATAACTTTAGCTAAACCACTTTCTCCACTTCTCCAAAGCAAACATACATAACTACATTAATTTTTATTATTACTACCAGTACTAATGAAAATAAAAAAAAATATCTTCTTGCCATTCCCGAAACAGCGATAGACAGAGGTCTAGACAATTAAGTCCTCTCGAACTTCCTATCACCTTAGGTATTTTTTTGGGACAATGAGATAGGTGAGAAGCCTGTAGCCGTCTTTTATGTCCAAGCCAGCAATATAAAACGTTCATAAGTTTTTGAAAACCCATGGTGTTACTTATAAAATTTATTACTTTAATTAATTGGGTATTATACTGTCTACTAAACACCGTTTATTTTATTAAGCTAGCATTGTTTGTTTCTAAGATTTATAGGTTTCTTAAAGTGGCTCGGATTCATTGCTCCCGAGTGTCTTACAACCACCTTATGGAAATAATTAAACATAATTATCGAATACACATATGATATTACATGGTATTAATTTATTGATTAACCGTTCTACCTTTAGCCAGACAACGTCGATAAGAATTCAAAGCGTCGATAATGACCTACATAAAGCAACGAGTTAAACCATTGGCGCATCACTAACTGTTTCACACGGTTCACCAATGATCATCGACCACGTGGAACTAAGCGATAGCTTGCGCTTAAAATAAATATCTTCACGCAATTCCCAATACAGGGGTAGACAGAGGTCTAGTCTAGACAATTAGGTTCCTTTGACGCACCTACCACCGAAGATATTTTCGGTACAACGTGGCCCATCGCCGTCTTAATGTCCAAGCCAACGATATGAATCGTGCATAGGTTTTCAAAAAACCCATTAGTACGAGCCTGCCAACTGGGGATCGAACTCGGGTCTCTTGACACGTTATTCCGATCACCAAACCACTCGGCTATCGTGACTTAATATTGGATTAATTATGTTGGAAAAAATTATATGCTTTTTTATATCACCCATCACCACCTTCCACCGAAGATATTTTTGCGACAACGTGACAGGTGGTCAGCCCGTTGGCGTTTTTGTTTCCAAGCCAACGATATAAATCGTACGTAAGTTTAAAAAAAAGCTATTGCTACGTGTATACCACCTGGGGATCGAACTCGTGACTCTTGACTCGAATTGCCATCACCCAACCACACAGCTATCGTCATTCGGGAAAGAGCCTTAAAACCGCAATGTCTCTCGATAGGAGGAGACGAAAAATATTTTTTCCGAATGACTTCAAGTTTTTTTTCATTATGTAAATTGTTTTCGTTTAAATTGGCCACATTTAGCAGAGCTTGTTTCGAACCGGAAAGTTTGAAACTCTCACCGAAATTCATAAAAAATACTTCAAAGTAATTACTCATTTTCACGCTAAAAGTTGTTAGGATTCCATAAGTACATTAACAAGGGAATAAGATAATTAGCTTAGATTATTAAAAGTTGTAGTTGTTATACTAAAGTTTAATATTAATTTTATAATAATACTAGTTATAGCGCACGAATTCGTCCCCACATTATCAAAATTCCTGCGTGATACTTATTTGAAATTATGAGAAGAAAAGGAGTGGCATAGTTTTAACACACAGCTAAGTAAATATACATTTAAACATATATATACATCTTGACGCCATTCCCAATACAGGGGTAGACAGAAGTGTAGACATATAAGTTCTGGCAACCCGTGGTGAACTCGTCTCCGTCTTTATGTCCAAGCCAAAGAAATAAATCGTATGTAGGTTTAAAAAACCTATTGGCCCTAATGATCAAACTCGGGTCTCTTGACTGGATTTCCGATCACACAACCACTCGGCTATCGTGACTAATTAAAACTTATAAGTTGGATAAAACGAGTGACGATCACGATTAGCTGGTAGTGACTCTGCCTACTAAGCCAAGGGTTGCGGGTTGCGGTAAAGGTAAATATTTGTGATGAAACTGATTGTTTTTACTCGAGTTACGCATGTTTATAGGTTTAATATACCTCTATAACTATATGATATCACATTGTACTGTAGGCTCTATGTACGATAGGCTCGTTGCCCCGAAATAAGTGGTGGAAAAGGTTCGGTGGGAAAAATGAATTAATAGACCTCATTGTTTACACTTCAGACAACCACAATACTGGGAAATGAATGTAGATAAGAAAACGTTAAATAAAAGCTTGTAAAAAAGCTTGTAATATAATATCAAATTAAATTTCTTCTATTTCCCCTCCCGCATATAACTCGATGAGACCAATATTTCACGTCCAATTGAATCGTATTCTCGAACGGTGCCGGAGTGATATTGTACAGAGCAACTAACTCGATTCCTTCCTCAACGTATGAGTAAAAAGCGCACTGACGATGAGTTATTATATAACTCAATCAAAAATATGATAATTGTTTGGTAATGTTTTGAATCATTTCTGTAGTGTACACTATTTAAGGTACTAACAATTTATTGCTTTAAACTGTGCTACTTAGTGGACTTATGTACGATTTATGTCGTTGGCTTGGACATAAAGACGGCGACGGGCTCACCACCTGTCACGTTGTCCCAAAAAAATCTTCCGTGAAAGGTGGGTGGAAAGGACTCAATTGTTTAGACCTTTGTCTACCCTTGTATGGGTAACACCGTGAAGAAATACACACCATTATTTAAACTGTGCTGTATTAAGTTTACCGTTCAGTTACCGTAAGCATATACACCACTATTTCTACCTATAGGTATCTTAAAAGGTGACTCAGGAGGAGGAGGTGCCTGGTAAACAAATGGCTACCGGTAGAAGGTGGGATACAAGATCTCGAAAAAATACTGGTCAGAAATTAAATAGACCGGCGACGGACAGTAGCGTCTAAGGTGCGTAAAAACCGCTTTCCAAGAGTGTCGATTGTGGTAAACCTACGGAACTGGCTAACTTTCATATATGACATTTATAGCCCGTTATAAATGATATTGTACCAAACAGTGGTCTTGCCGTGAGCGAGCCGTCCTATTAATTTAAGAATAAATTCTCACGACATTCACTCAAAATTTCTGCTTATTTAAAGCAGAAATTTTGAGTGAATGTCGTGAGAATTAACCAAAATACCTCATTTTAGTTCTTCAGTCAATAAGTACGCAGTAAATAAAGGACAAATAAAATAGATAATGATGTATGCAGATCAGCTAATTTGTACTAAAAAAAGTATAGACAGGTACCTACTTTCACGAGTGTGTGTGTGGTAACGGCGTAATAATATTGCCACTCCCTTTCTTCCCGTGGGTGTCGTAAGAGGCGACTATGGGATACAGCCTTCAATATCGTTATGATTACCATTAGACGGCGGGATAACCATCGCTAAAAAATATCAGACCGAAACAATCTGATCGAAGATGGGCAGCAGCGTCTGAGGTGGTCTGCTACTGCGATCGCCATTCCGCTTGCCAAGCGTGGCGATTATGGCAAATCCCTATGGGAGAGGCCTATGTCCTGTAGTAGACTTAAACAGGCCGTTACATATATACTCTCACGAGTACGAAGTAGCAGGCTAATGTAGGCAGTAGATAAGGCAAAAATAAATTGACAGCACAGATAACATATTCTAAGTAGCACCTTGAACATTAAGCCGATATAAACCGTACATATGTTTCATAAAACAGGACGCATCGGTAAGGGCCTTCCTTCTCAGATCGAACTCGAGTCTCCTGAATCTTCTGTGAGGGCACTATAATAGTCGATAATAAACACACTATAGGTTATTATCCCAGACAGAATCTTGTGACACGTCACTAACTTAATCACGTAGTTGACTGCTTATGAAGGTTACTGCGCTATTGAGCTTTAAAATATCAATGTTTTTATACCTGTTTTATAAATTTTTATTTTATTAAAATTTATTCAAGTGTAAAATACAGGTAAATCAGGAATGTAGACAAAGGCCTAGACAATTAAGTGCTTTCGACCCACTGAAAACATTTATTTGGACGACGTAATAGGTGGCGATACTATCGGAGTCTTTATGTACAAGCTAACGATATATTTCGTGCATAAGTTTCGAAAAATCACGTAGGTACGAGCTTGCCATCTGGGGATCGAACTCGGGTCTCTTGATTCGAATTTTGATCACTCAACTACTCGGCAATCTAGACTTTCATCAAAATTTTTGATATTAATCTGATACATTTTTATTTATTTTAAAGTTATTTAAGTGTAGACTACTATTAAATCAGTCTGCAGATGCTAATTGTCTAGATCGGAGGAAATAAATTGTATTGGGGAGGACTTTTAGTGGGGATGAAATGTGTAATTGATCATGATCTGATAGAGTTATTCAAAAAGCAGTGAGTGGTGAAAAGTATACGTCTTGTGCGATACATAAAGCAGTACTGGACACGCAAATCTTCGTAAATTGTGAATTACTTTGGGCGACCGAAAACGAAACGAAGCAAAACGAATCGATCGCCATACGGCAGGGATTGAAAGATAATCCCCTCAATAAAATAGATGAAGAGGCGCATGGATATTTTGGGTACGTTAAAGGAATGAGTGAAGACCATGGTGAAGAATATACACAGCATACATGGTGAAAACAATATTACGGGTTGAACTCCGGGAGTGCCGTCAGAAGTCACTTTTAGATAAAAATAATTGTTTTTTTTTTATTTATCTAGACGCGTTCGCGGTCTGCTATGTGTACATGCATATATGCACACACTATATCTGCTTCTCTTAACGGTGTCGCGAGTCCAGAGACTTTATCTCAACAAAAAATATATCTTATTACCTCTGCATGATCTACAGTGCCAATTAATTTTAATAAGAACTGTGATAGCCAAACTGTACCAGACAGTAAATTTAAAATTCTTACTCAATAGTCGTTGATAATGTTGATTGGTATGTAGTGAGAATCTCATCATAACTTTCATCAAACTTTAAGTCTTTGTAGTATGTTTACGGAATGTATTCCTGGGTACATATATAATGATGTGTCCACTACAGGAAATAGGTCTCTCCGGTAAGGAGGGTTTTCTATTATTGCCAAACTTGGTAAGCGGTAAGCGCGTTATGAGATACATCGCATCTTAGATGCTGCTTTTTTTATAGTAAAGGGGGGCAAATGAGCTGGTGGCTCACGTGATGGTAAGTGATTACCGCCGCCCATGAACATCCGCAATACCGCATAGCAGATGCGTTGCCGCCCTTAGAGTGCCCCCCCCCCCCAGAATTGGGGGAGGGGTGTGTAGGCCACCGGTTACCTGCACTCGCCAGACGAAACGCAGAATTTTGTTAGACTTCTACTTCACGCCGGTATTCTGTGAGGTCGTGGTACTTCCCAGGTCGAGCCGGCCCATTCATGCAACAACAAAAGCTGATGCGTGGCTCTACCATTGTTAAAACTTGTGCTTACTGTTATTGCGTTATTTAATCCTGATCAGTCATTTTGAGATGGTTTCTCTGCCATTTTCGGGAACAATTTTCATTTTCAAGACTTCCTCCTGCGGACCTCCTGGGGATCGAACTCGGGTCAACTGATTCGAGTTTCGATCACCCAACCGCTCATCTATATATATATATATATATATATATATATATATATATATATATATATATATATATATATATATATATATATATATATATATATATATATATATATATATATATATATATATATATATATATATATATATATATATATATATATATATATATATATATATATATATATATATATATATATATATATATATATATATATATATATATATATATATATATATATATATATATATATATATATATATATATAAAAAATCTATCGTGGCTTCTGAGGAGTAAACATTAAAAATCAAAACAATTTATTTACTTATCTACCGTATGAACAGAAATTTGAATAGGAATGACTCATTTGCATATCCCTTTCAAATAACTGATTACAATGCACGACCCAAAAGCCGAGTTGGCAGTGACCTTCGAAGTTAAGGGTTGCGGATTCGAATCCAGCTCGGAATAAATATTTGTGTGAATTAATAACGAATATTTGTGCTTGAGTTATAGATGTATATATGAATATTTATTTAAGTAAAAATAAATGTAATAATATTGTACTATTAGCCTCGACACAATGACGGCGAGAGGCTCACCATCTGTCACTTGCTCTTACAAAAGGCTCGGTGAAAAGTGGGTTTTAAGGATGATAAAGTGGGAAGATAAAACAAGTAAAAAGTGTAGTAGAAAAAATTTTTTTTTCACGTCATTCCCAATACAGGGGTAGACAGAAATCAAGACATATTAATTTTTTTCTATATTAAGGTTTTTCGACCCACTTTCCTCCGTAGACATTTTAGGGACAACGTGACAGGTGGTGAGCCCGTCTTTTGTGTCGAACCTTATATTTACTTATATAAATATTCATATATCAACTATAAAAATCGTACGTAACTTTTTGAATAAACCTCCTTACTCGGATCTCTTGACTCGAATTACGATCACCCAACCACCTGGGTTTTCGTCCTTTGTATTATCCTTTACTATTGTTTCTAGCATAGCCTTATAGAGATTTCCTTAAAAAATATGATCATTCAAGCACATCGTAATATTAAACAGATGATTACTAACTGGCAACAAAGTGAGCCGAAACATTCCGGATTGGTAATGTTCTAAATATTGAAGTCAGGCATAGTTCCTGGCACGACTGGCGCATGTCGGTGCCAAATTCGTTTTTAAACCACTACAACACCCGCAGTCTGTAATATGAAATTAATATGGGGAGTTTTAATTAATTAATTAAAAGTTGCTGAATTTCGAAGCTAAAACTTCAGTTTTACGTACTCATAATAATTTTACCGTGGGGTGTCGGTGTGAGAAGCTATTATTTCTTTGCTGCAGTGATGAGAGACTGAAATTATAATATTATTATTGAAATAATCACACTGCAAATGTTATTTATTTATCTTAACGCATTTCACAATTTCTGGGGTAGTTAGAGGTTTAGAGAAATTAGTCTTATCAACTGGAATTTGACTGTCGCTACCTTAGTGTCCAAGCGAACGATACAATATGTTTGCCCTTCGTGGTATTCAATCCCGCAACCCTTGGCTTCATATCTTAGTCCCGATGGCCTAGCCAGTTTCACTACCTACTAAGATATCGGGTCGTCACATGGGCTAATCATCGTACTTAGTGAGTATTTATAAAAGAAATAAAAATATTCCTATACATTAAGATAAAAAAATATATAAATATCTTCACGCCATTCCCAATACAGGCATAGACTTAGGTCTAGTCTAGACACTTGAGTCTCTTCGACCCATCTTCCACCGAAAATATTTGAGGACAACGTGACAAGTGGCGAGCCCGTCTCCGTTAATTATTACATTAAAAAACAATAATTTAAAAAACATTAATATAATTTTCGTAAACCGAGTGTCACCGCTAATGTTAAAGGGTAAATAAATATCTTTAGGCATAATCCCAATTGGGTAGACATAGGTCTAGACACTTAAGTTCTTTTCACCTTCCTTTCACTGACGAGGTTAGGTAAAAAGTTCTGAGAATAAGACACATTAAAGGAAACATCTAAATGCAACTTAACACTGACTCAAGTAAAAACGTTATTCCCAATACAGGGGTAGACAGAGGTCTAGTTTAGACAATTAAGTCCCTTCGGCCCACCTTCCACCGAAGATATTTTCGGGACAACGTGACAGTTAGTGAGCCCGTCGCCGTCTTTATGTCCAAGCCAAAGAAATAAATCGTATGTAGGTTTAAAACCTATTGGCCCTAATGATCAAACTCGGGTCTCTTGACTGATTTCCGATCACACAACCACCTCGGCTATCGTGGCTTCTTATATTAGATTATTTTGATTCATATGTTTGACAACTTCCGTGGACGAGTGGCGTACACCGGTTTTAATGCTGACGCAAAGTTCGAGACTCTCGACTCGAAATTCCGACCACCCAATCACTCGGCTCCTATCGTGACTCTTACTAAACAAGTATCTATTAAAAAAACTAAAAATCGTTCTGTATAATTTTAGTGTTAATGTCTGCATATTTGATTTCTACGTTACTTCACGAGTGCAGTACAGGACAGTTACGATAGCCTATTCCAGTTACCCCACGACCACAGTAGAGTCACAATAGGCGAGTGGTTGGGTGATCAGAATTCGAGTCATGAGACTCGATTCGATACTCAGGTAATAGGCTCGTACCAATATATATCTTTGGCTTGGACATAAAGATGGCGTCAGCCTCGCCAACTGTTACTGGTATATATTTAAAAAAGTAATACTTGTTATTTATTTATCTACCGTATGAACAGAAATTTGAATAGGAATGACTCATTTGCATATCCAAAAGCCCTTTCAAATAACTGATTACAATGCACGACCCAAAAGCCGAGTTGGCAGTGACCTTCGAAGTTAAGGGTTGCGGATTCGAATCCAGCTCGGAATAAATATTTGTGTGAATTAATAACGAATATTTGTGCTTGAGTTATAGATGTATATATGAATATTTATTTAAGTAAAATAAATGTAATAATATTGTACTATTAGCCTCGACACAATGACGGCGAGAGGCTCACCATCTGTCACTTGCTCTTACAAAAGGCTCGGTGAAAAGTGGGTTTTAAGGATGATAAAGTGGGAAGATAAAACAAGTAAAAAGTGTAGTAGAAAAATTTTTTCACGTCATTCCCAATACAGGGTAGACAGAAATCAAGACATATTAATTTTTCTATATTAAGGTTTTTCGACCCACTTTCCTCCGTAGACATTTTAGGGACAACGTGACAGGTGGTGAGCCTGTCTTTTGTGTCGAACCTTATATTTACTTATATAAATATTCATATATCAACTATAAAAATCGTACGTAACTTTTGAATAAACCTCCTTACTCGGATCTCTTGACTCGAATTACGATCACCCAACCGCTCATCTATATATATATATATATATATATATATATATATATATATATATATATATATATATAAAAAAATCTATCGTGGCTTCTGAGGAGTAAACATTAAAAATCAAAACAATTTATTTACTTATCTACCGTATGAACAGAAATTTGAATAGGAATGACTCATTTGCATATCCCTTTCAAATAACTGATTACAATGCACGACCCAAAAGCCGAGTTGGCAGTGACCTTCGAAGTTAAGGGTTGCGGATTCGAATCCAGCTCGGAATAAATATTTGTGTGAATTAATAACGAATATTTGTGCTTGAGTTATAGATGTATATATGAATATTTATTTAAGTAAAAATAAATGTAATAATATTGTACTATTAGCCTCGACACAATGACGGCGAGAGGCTCACCATCTGTCACTTGCTCTTACAAAAGGCTCGGTGAAAAGTGGGTTTTAAGGATGATAAAGTGGGAAGATAAAACAAGTAAAAAGTGTAGTAGAAAAAATTTTTTTCACGTCATTCTAACAGGGGTAGACAGAAATCAAGACATATTAATTTTTTTCTATATTAAGGTTTTTCGACCCACTTTCCTCCGTAGACATTTTAGGGACAACGTGACAGGTGGTGAGCCCGTCTTTTGTGTCGAACCTTATATTTACTTATATAAATATTCATATATCAACTATAAAAATCGTAATGTAACTTTTGAATAAACCTCCTTACTCGGATCTCTTGACTCGAATTACGATCACCCAACCACCTGGGTTTTCGTCCTTTGTATTATCCTTTACTATTGTTTCTAGCATAGCCTTATAGAGATTTCCTTAAAAAATATGATCATTCAAGCACATCGTAATATTAAACAGATGATTACTAACTGGCAACAAAGTGAGCCGAAACATTCCGGATTGGTAATGTTCTAAATATTGAAGTCAGGCATAGTTCCTGGCACGACTGGCGCATGTCGGTGCCAAATTCGTTTTTAAACCACTACAACACCCGCAGTCTGTAATATGAAATTAATATGGGGAGTTTTAATTAATTAATTAAAAGTTGCTGAATTTCGAAGCTAAAACTTCAGTTTTACGTACTCATAATAATTTTACCGTGGGGTGTCGGTGTGAGAAGCTATTATTTCTTTGCTGCAGTGATGAGAGACTGAAATTATAATATTATTATTGAAATAATCACACTGCAAATGTTATTTATTTATCTTAACGCATTTCACAATTTCTGGGGTAGTTAGAGGTTTAGAGAAATTAGTCTTATCAACTGGAATTTGACTGTCGCTACCTTAGTGTCCAAGCGAACGATACAATATGTTTGCCCTTCGTGGTATTCAATCCCGCAACCCTGGCTTCATATCTTAGTCCTGATGGCTCAGCCAGTTTCACTACCTACTAAGATATCGGGTCGTCACATGGGCTAATCATCGTACTTAGTGAGTATTTATAAAAGAAATAAAAATATTCCTATACATTAAGATAAAAAATATATAAATATCTTCACGCCATTCCCAATACAGGGGTAGACAGAAATCAAGACATATTAATTTTTTCTATATTAAGGTTTTTCGACCCACTTTCCTCCGTAGACATTTTAGGGACAACGTGACAGGTGGTGAGCCTGTCTTTTGTGTCGAACCTTATATTTACTTATATAAATATTCATATATCAACTATAAAAATCGTACGTAACTTTTGAATAAACCTCCTTACTCGGATCTCTTGACTCGAATTACGATCACCCAACCGCTCATCTATATATATATATATATATATATATATATATATATATATATATATATATATATATATATATATATATATATATATATATATATATATATATATATATATATATATATATATATATATATATATATATATATATATATATATATATATATATATATATATATATATATATATATATATATATATATATATATATATATATATATATATATATATATATATATATATATATATATATATATATATATATATATATATATATATATATATATATATATATATATATATATATATATATATATATATATATATATATATATATATATATATATATATATATATATATATATATATATATATATATATATATATATATATATATATATATATATATATATATATATATATATATATATATATATATATATATATATATATATATATATATATATATATATATATATATATATATATATATATATATATATATATATATATATATATATATATATATATATATATATATATATATATATATATATATATATATATATATATATATATATATATATATATATATATATATATATATATATATATATATATATATATATATATATATATATATATATATATATATATATATATATATATATATATATATATATATATATATATATATATATATATATATATATATATATATATATATATATATATATATATATATATATATATATATATATATATATATATATATATATATATATATATATATATATATATATATATATATATATATATATATATATATATATATATAAAAAAATCTATCGTGGCTTCTGAGGAGTAAACATTAAAAATCAAAACAATTTATTTACTTATCTACCGTATGAACAGAAATTTGAATAGGAATGACTCATTTGCATATCCAAAGCCCTTTCAAATAACTGATTACAATGCACGACCCAAAAGCCGAGTTGGCAGTGACCTTCGAAGTTATGTTGCGGATCTGAATCCAGCTCGGAATAAATATTTGTGTGAATTAATAACGAATATTTGTGCTTGAGTTATAGATGTATATATGAATATTTATTTAAGTAAAAATAAATGTAATAATATTGTACTATTAGCCTCGACACAATGACGGCGAGAGGCTCACCATCTGTCACTTGCTCTTACAAAAGGCTCGGTGAAAAGTGGGTTTTAAGGATGATAAAGTGGGAAGATAAAACAAGTAAAAAGTGTAGTAGAAAAAATTTTTTTTTCACGTCATTCCCAATACAGGGGTAGACAGAAATCAAGACATATTAATTTTTTCTATATTAAGGTTTTTCGGCCCACCTTCCACCGAAGATATTTTCGGGACAACGTGACAAGTGGCGAGCCCGTCTCCGTTAATTATTACATTAAAAAACAATAATTTAAAAAACATTAATATAATTTTCGTAAACCGAGTGTCACCGCTAATGTTAAAGGGTAAATAAATATCTTTAGGCATAATCCCAATTGGGTAGACATAGGTCTAGACACTTAAGTTCTTTTCACCTTCCTTTCACTGACGAGGTTAGGTAAAAAGTTCTGAGAATAAGACACATTAAAGGAAACATCTAAATGCAACTTAACACTGACTCAAGTAAAAACGTTATTCCCAATACAGGGGTAGACAGAGGTCTAGTTTAGACAATTAAGTCCCTTCGGCCCACCTTCCACCGAAGATATTTTCGGGACAACGTGACAGTTAGTGAGCCCGTCGCCGTCTTTATGTCCCAGCCAACGATATAACTAGTACATAAGCTTATGAAAAACCCATTGGTACGAGCCTGCCACTTGAGGATGCAACTCGGGTCTCTTGACCCGAAATTCCGACCACCCAACCACCTGGGTTTTCGTCCTTTGTATTATCCTTTACTATTGTTTCTAGCATAGCCTTATAGAGATTTTAAAAATATGATCATTCAAGCACATCGTAATATTAAACAGATGATTACTAACTGGCAACAAAGTGAGCCGAAACATTCCGGATTGGTAATGTTCACTGAAACAGATAGTTCCTGGCACGACTGGCGCATGTCGGTGCCAAATTGTTTTAAACCACTACAACACCCGCAGTCTGTAATATGAAATTAATATGGGAGTTTTAATTAATTAATTAAAAGTTGTTGAATTTCGAAGCTAAAACTTCAGTTTTACGTACTCATAATAATTTTACCGTGGGGTGTCGGTGTGAGAAGCTATTATTTCTTTGCTGCAGTGATGAGAGACTGAAATTATAATATTATTATTGAAATAATCACACTGCAAATGTTATTTATTTATCTTAACGCATTTCACAATTTCTGGGGTAGTTAGAGGTTTAGAGAAATTAGTCTTATCAACTGGAATTTGACTGTCGCTACCTTAGTGTCCAAGCGAACGATACAATATGTTTGCCCTTCGTGGTATTCAATCCCGCAACCCTTGGCTTCATATCTTAGTCCCGATGGCTCAGCCAGTTTCACTACCTACTAAGATATCGGGTCGTCACATGGGCTAATCATCGTACTTAGTGAGTATTTATAAAAGAAATAAAAATATTCCTATACATTAAGATAAAAAAATATATAAATATCTTCACGCCATTCCCAATACAGGCATAGACTTAGGTCTAGTCTAGACACTTGAGTCTCTTCGACCCATCTTCCAACGAAAATATTTGAGGACAACGTGACAAGTGGCGAGCCCGTCTCCGTTAATTATTACATTAAAAAACAATAATTTAAAAAACATTAATATAATTTTCGTAAACCGAGTGTCACCGCTAATGTTAAAGGGTAAATAAATATCTTTAGGCATAATCCCAATTGGGTAGACATAGGTCTAGACACTTAAGTTCTTTTCACCTTCCTTTCACTGACGAGGTTAGGTAAAAAGTTCTGAGAATAAGACACATTAAAGGAAACATCTAAATGCAACTTAACACTGACTCAAGTAAAAACGTTATTCCCAATACAGGGGTAGACAGAGGTCTAGTTTAGACAATTAAGTCCCTTCGGCCCACCTTCCACCGAAGATATTTTCGGGACAACGTGACAGTTAGTGAGCCCGTCGCCGTCTTTATGTCCCAGCCAACGATATAACTCGTACATAAGCTTATGAAAAACCCATTGGTACGAGCCTGCCACTTGAGGATGCAACTCGGGTCTCTTGACCCGAAATTCCGACCACCCAACCACTCGGCTATCGTGGCTTCTTATATTAGATTATTTTGATTCATATGTTTGACAACTTCCGTGGACGAGTGGCGTACACCGGTTTTAATGCTGACGCAAAGTTCGAGACTCTCGACTCGAAATTCCGACCACCCAATCACTCGGCTCCTATCGTGACTCTTACTAAACAAGTATCTATTAAAAAAAAACTAAAAATCGTTCTGTATAATTTTAGTGTTAATGTCTGCATATTTGATTTCTACGTTACTTCACGAGTGCAGTACAGGACAGTTACGATAGCCTATTCCAGTTACCCCACGACCACAGTAGAGTCACAATAGGCGAGTGGTTGGGTGATCAGAATTCGAGTCATGAGACTCGATTCGATACTCAGGTAATAGGCTCGTACCAATATATATCTTTGGCTTGGACATAAAGATGGCGTCAGCCTCGCCAACTGTTACTGGTATATATTTAAAAAAAAAGTAATACTTATTATTTATATTTACGAGTTATAATACTCCTGCACAAACAGCTGAAAATTAATTAAACAAAATAATGATGTCAAATGTGGCTGCGAAGCAGTAAATACTTACGGGGCGGGTAGGGTGCGCTGTGGGGTGCGGGACGGGGTGCGGGGGGCGGCGAAGGCGGGCCAGCGCACTTAAGAGCCCGTCCGTGGTCAAGCGCCGGCACCCCACATCTGTAAAAAAAATATTTATTTATTTATCTTCACGCACAGTCTCCGACGGGGTAGCTAAAGGTGCAAATCTCTTCGTTTGGTATTCAATCGGCCAAGGTAACGCCGCAGATTTTACGAAGTTATCGCATCGCCACTGGTTTCAACTTGCTTTTATGCTTCTTCTGGTGCTAGCTGATGATGGTGATGATGGTGATGGTAGAAGTTTGACCAATGTAAAATTTGGTTTATCTATTAAGTACAAAAACGGATAATAATGAAAAGACAATACATACATATATTGCCTGTTAAAGTCCACTGCAGGACAAAGGCCTCTCCCATACGGAGGATTTGCCATAATCGCCACGCTTGGCAAGCGAACTGGCGATCGCAATACCAGTCGCACCTCAGACGCTGCCGCCCATCTTGGGTATGACTATTTTGGTCTGATATGTTTAGAGATGGTTGATGGATGGAGAAATACGTGAAGATATAAACACATTACAAATTCATCGGCAGTAGAACTGTAATGCGAAGATGAATTTCGTGGGGATCGGTATAAGAGGATTTTATACTTTTTATATATAAATTTTCAATTCTCTTCTAAGAATATTAATAATTTAAGATTAAAATAAAAGGAGTTGCATAGAAAATTGTTCTTTAAGTTTTATGATAGTCAACTCAATTCTATCTCAGTGGTACAACTGATCTGATCTGATCTGACACATTTTCGAACTTTAAAATATTTTTAAAATAAAGGTAAAACAAATTACAGCTGTGGAAATTTTATACAATTAAATACAAATTATATAAATTGACAAAATATACTACGAAAACAATTTATTACGTATTATTAAATTGGATGATCTTATCATGTAACCGCAATTAGCGATAACTAAACGAATATAACAATCAAATATAATCAAATCAAATATATAGATGATGCCCTGTTAAGAACCAACTGTGGTGAAATCTTAACATTACATACTATCGCAATGATAATTCAATATTTTGTTTTCGTAGTTATAGCAACTTTCTTTATGAAAAATGTTGAATCTATAAGCGTTCAAAATGATATAGAAACTACTTATAATAGCGGAAGTGACGCCACTGAAAAAAAATTCGAACGATATCCAAATGAAGATTGGAGATATCAAGATCCACGTAATTACTATAAAGGACCGTTCAATGATGATAATTACGGGGAACCAGATGGAAGATTATCTATACTAGATATATTGGCACTTATGAAACTCGCTCCTCAAGGAAAGAACACAAAACCATTACCAGATCAGTATGATATACCTCCTCGTCAAAATATTCCACTGCAAGGTCACGGAAACGGAATTCAGCGTCATGATATTCATCATCATTTTCATTATTTTCCAAGCCTCCAAGGTGGAAATCCTAGTGATCCTAATCTATGGAATTTTGCTGATATTGATACAAAGGCTACTACGATAAAAGCTGTTGTTGATGACAAGGTGGTTTTCATTGATTAGAAATGCCAAAACAATAAATTCAAGGCGTAGCAAAAAGTATTTCGATAGCAAGTAATCTTGTAAAAATAATTCATAAATAAATAATTAAACACGTTGAAACAAGTTTGCAATTTACTTTTATTTACCAAATGTGAGTGGAATGGGTGAGGGTGGCCGTCTCAGGCCTGCTCGGTTAAAGTTACAGATACAGGGGTACAGAGACGAGTCTTTTCGACCCACCTTTCACGAAGACATTTTTTGGGATAACGTGACAGGTGGTGAGCCTGTCGCCGTCATTATATTAAAGCCAACGATATAAATCGTACATATTTTAGAAAAAACCCTAAATAGTAGTAGGGTCCCTCCACCAAAACCAGCATCTCAAAAAATTTTAAGTCTACTATTCACCGTAGATGTGTCCTACTATAAGGATTTGCTAAAATCACCATGTTTATTAAGTAGAGGAACAAGAGTGCTCGGATACCTAGACGTGCGTGTATGAAGAAAAAAACGTATTAACGTATTTAAGGATCAATCCACTAAATGATCGCTTCTCTCTGGCTTCTTCGCCAGGAATAATGTGTGAACATATTTATCTATTTATTATTTCTAATAATCTTCACGAGAGTTAGAGTCTCGACAGCCGAGTGGTTGGGTCATCGGAATTCGAGTCGAGATATCCGATTTCTATCCCTAAGTAGCAGGCTCGTACTAATGGGTTTTTTCTAAAACTAAAGTAC
The DNA here is from genome assembly GCA_029286605.1 of Sericinus montela. Classification (NCBI taxonomy): domain Eukaryota; kingdom Metazoa; phylum Arthropoda; class Insecta; order Lepidoptera; family Papilionidae; genus Sericinus; species Sericinus montela. The sequence goes on along the minus strand of JAGSMR010000024.1, from coordinate 91,755 downwards.
GATTCATATCGTTGGCTAAAGACGGCGACTGGCTCACCACCGGTTACGTTATCCCAAATTACTTCAGTGGAAGGTGCGTCACGATAGCCGAGTGGTTGGGTGGTCGGAATTTCGAATCAAGAGACCCGAGTTCGATCCTCAGGTGCCAGGCTTGTACCAATGGTTTTTTCAAAAAGTTATGTACGAATTATATCATTGGCTTGGACGTAAAGACGGCGATGGGCTCATCACTTGTCACGTTGTCCCGAAAATATTTTCTTTTTTTTTTGTAGAAAAGAGAGGCAAACGAGCAGGTGGCTCACGTGATGGTAAATGATTACCGCCGCCCATAAACACACGCATTACCAGAGGCATAGCAGATGCGTTGCCGCCCTTAGGGTGCTCTCCCCAGAATTGGGGTGGGGGTTGGGGGGGTAGGGGGGTTGTGGGCCTCCGGTCTTCACCAGACGAAACGCAGAAGTTTGTTAGACTTTTTGACGGTATTCTGTGAGGTCGTGGTACTTCCTCGGTCGAGCCGGGATCTTCGGTAGAAGGTGGGTCAAAGGGACTTAATTGTCTAGACTGGACTTCTGTCTACCCCTAAATTGGGAATTGTGGGAAGGTGCGTCAAAAGGACTTAATCGTCTAGTCCTCTGTCTATCCCTGTATTGGGAATGACGTGAATATATTTATTTATTTTAAAAATCTGAACGCTTCTTCCTCCATAAGTCACGAATGCCCGTATAAATTTGGTGGTGGCAGGCTCGTACCAATGGGATTTGCCAAAACATATTTACGACTTGTTACGTTCGCTTGGACATAAAAACGGCGACAGGCTCACCACCTGTCCCGTTGTCCCAAAAAAAGTCTTCGGTTGTTCGAAAGGATTCTGGTTCGCTGTTTACCACGTTATTTGGAATGGCGAGTAGATATTTTTTTATAGATCGACCTTTCGTTATTTTAGTTATTGTTTTCTTTACAAATATCGTTACCCTTTTTTGTACCGTGGTAAATGAGTATTCGGTTTACATATCGGTTTATTTAGTAAGTAATAACCTACGCTCTTGATCACAAGTAACACCCATTGCGTTGCCGACCTTTAAGAAAAGAGTTGGGTAAGGGGAAGGACAAGTGAAAGAAGGGTAAAAGAATTGTACTTGTGAGTCTCAATTTTCCTTACTCACCAGACTAAATATATGTCCAGCCCCGGTCAAACCGGACAATTCATGTAACTACAAAAGAATCCGCTATTATCTACGTTGTTATTGAATTTTTTACTCTTCCGTACTCACTATTTATTCGGCAAATAAAAAGATATAAAACAGGTAAATTTTAGATACAAAAGTCAGATTCGTTGCACCTGAAAACGAACTTGCAGGCAAAAGGTAATAGTATGTTCTAAATTAAGAAAGTCATTAGTATTTTATTAAATTAAAATAAAATTAATACTGATTCAGGAATCATTTTAATGTGTTTCAACCTCAGTAGTTAATGCTTTATTAATTACTTTTTGTTAATATTTCCAATAGTTAAATATAGACTGTCAATTGGACGACACGCATTGTAAGCTAAAAAGAATCTCTCATATAAAGTTTTACTGTGGAATACTGTAGAAATGTATTTAAAATATTTGTTCTTCGTGAACATTTTAATTGTTTCTTCAAGCAGTTATTTATTGAACTACGAAAAGGCACATATAAGAACCACTAAAGGAGACAATAGTGAAAATTATGCTTCGAAAACCCAAGTTGCGAGAGATGCTATAGAAAAGAACATTGACGACGAAAATCAATTGTCGAACTTGAATAAACGTAATCTGAAAGCGAATAACCCCAATGGAAAAACAAAAAGGCATGTTGTGCTAACCAAACTGCATAATCAGTGGGATGATTACAAGGAACCAAGCCATCAGAATAAAGGTTCTATTCCCCTCCGTCTTAATTACCCTACTCCTCGTCACCCACCCAAACATCGGCCTCACCATCTTCCTAAAAACCATCATATTGAAAATATTTATTACTCTCCAAATAATTATTCTCCTAGTCGAAATAACCTTCCACTACAATTTAATGATCCTAAAATATTCCCTAACATAAAACTCTATCCCGATGCGGGAATAGGATCAGAAACTATAAAAAACACAGCTGTTTTAACACCGGCATCTATAACAGACGTTACGACGAATTTCTCAACGGACGACAAAGTTATCTTAGGAGGGGACGGTTGTCCTACAGGTAATGTAAAGGTCTTTGGAAAATGTATTGAAGAACACTGAAATAATTTATAGATAAGTCAGCTTTAACAAATTGTACATACTAAAATTTAAGACAATTATAAATAAAGTCGAAGTGCAAGCGGACTCAAATATCTTATACAGACTTTTAATTTTCATGTTTAAGTAACTAAAAAAATATCTTCACGCAATTCCCAATACAGGGGTAGACAGAGGTCTAGTCTAAACAATTAAGTCTCTTTGACCCACCTTCCACCGAAGATATTTTCAGGACAACGTGACATGTGGTGAGCCCGTCGCCATCTTTATGACCAAGCCAATGATGTAAGTCGTACATAGATTTTGGCTATCGTAAGTAACTAAACCAGTACAAAATCAATTATTAAAAACAAGAAGATGTTTACGTTTGAAAACTAGAAGAAGATACAAGTCACGATAGCCGAGTGGTTGGGTGGTCGGAATTTAGAGTCAAGAGACCCGAGTTCGAGCCCCAGGTGGCAGGCACGTACCAATGGGTTTTTCAAAAAATTATGTACGAATATTGTCGGCTTGGACATAAAGACGGCGTCGGGCTCATCACCTGTCACGTTGTCCCGAAAATATCTTCGGTGGAAGGTGGGTCGAAGAGACTTAATCGTCTAGACTAGACCTCTGTCTACCCCTGTATTGGGAATTGCGTGACGATATTTATTTATTTATTTGCTTAATATTTCTGGAATTAATAAGTGCGTGCCATTTTTCATATGAAATGCCAAATTTTAGACCCAATGTAGCTGAACAGCAACTAACTGACTTCTTCGGGCAGTAGGGAATTTAACGTGAACTAAGAAATATATTAGTCAATGAACCTTGTTTTGCGAGTATTTCCACAGTAAGAGAGAATGGTGGTAAATACAACACGTAAATACATATTTTTTAAAGAGAAGTACACACTTTATCTTATCAAAACACTGAGTGGTTACTTAATCACTTATAAAGAATCAATTAAATGCATGCCTCAGTATTATTGTATAAAACACTTTAATTAAAGTAATAATGGCAAAGAATTATATTTGTTTTCTCGTTGTTATTTCTTGTATCGGTATCACTGTTGAAAATATTAGCTTATCCAATAGGAGAAGTGTTTCAAGAGAAAACGTTTATGTTTTAACTAGTAACAACAAAAAACCAGAAATACATTCATCTGTTAAGTTCGAGTTACATGCTGATGCAGCTAAACTAGAATTTTACATCGGTTCAAATTTAGACAATAATGCAAAAATTACTGGAAAATCTAACAAATATGTTAAAAATGTAAATTATGTGTAAGAAAAAAAAACGAAGGACCGCCTCTTAATCATGATCGTCATTTTGAAGGCCATAAAGATAGAAAGAGTTGTATCATCTGCTTCTCTCTGCATAACTTTTGTACGCATCCAGTCCTTTGGTTTTGTATTTATTATCAACTGAAAGTTTCTTGTGATTATCTACTGTGTCTTTTCTATTTTTCTCTCCATTACTGCTGCGAATCAAATATAACTGTGAATGATACACATATCAATTATAAGAGAGTAATTTTCGGTGGCGATCGAAGCCCAAAAGGTTATATCAAAGTTTTAGGGAAATGTGTCAAAAACTCTGAAAAATAAGATAAAATATTCTGAAAAGTTGCAATAAAAGATAAATTTTATTTGGTAATAACTTTGGGGATTCAGTTATACTAAAATTTTTAAGCTGAAGAACTATTAATTTTGTATTTCTTTGTAATAATGGATTTTAAGTATTTTTGAATACATACAATTTAAGATGATGTTCAAATAAATGACTCAGATGACAAAAGTGTTTCTTCTTTACATCCTACCAAAAGTCCGCTACAGTACATAGGCCTGCCCCAAAGATCCCGGTTCTAGTTCCCAGCCACGAAATGTATTGCTGGTGGTCACTTCATCTTGTAGGGGGTCATCCCAAAGGTCATCACAAAAATAGTATTAATTAAATAGATATTTTTTTTATAATGAAATACCTTAAAAATACAACCTATCAAAATTAACTTAAAATGTTAAGCTTAATAGCTTCAACAAAAATTAAAAATTTATATTTTTTGTTATTGAAGCTATATATTGTCCATATCGTTAGAGAAGTTTCCGGGATAGCGAAAATTTTCATAAAACGTGTTAGCTTTTCTCGAAGTCTCATGCTTTGTCTGTATGAACTACTATAAATGGCATTTGTAAATAAAAAAAATACAACCAGAAGCCATCAGAAGCCTTATTACCAACTCCCATTACATACCACTTCAAAGATCACGATTTTTCCAATACAAACAATCCTTTCTATTTAACCCTTCTTAGAATGTATTTTCAAAGATGTTAAAATATAGATACATTTTAATTGTATTTCAGAGTATATAAATAAATTTTCATATTTCAAAATCCATAAATGATATAGTTCCTAAAAAAATATATATATTTACAAAAAATGTATCATTTGCACATTGCAGTTATCTAAAAATTTCGTTGTGGAATAAATGCATCTTGCTCAAAAGTATGTGCTACTTGCCTTTTAACAAACCATGCCGAGGAGAGTAGTTGGGTTCGGAGGTGAGCTTGCATTGGTAGTGCGAAATGGAATAAAACTTTTTAATTGAAATTCCAGGTTAACTGCAAACCGAAGTAAGTACTTCAACAGAAATTCAAATATGCTTCTCGAGAGTTGTAAATGATATGACATGTCGGAATTAGTTTAATTTTAAATATTTTTTTTTTTTTTTACTGACAACCGTTGGGGAAGAAAGGTTCTCGAGTGGCAACCTCGTATAGGCAAACGCAGTGTAGGACGACCCCTCATGAGATGGAGTGACGACTTGTAAAATGTTGCAGGAAGTCGATGGATGCAGTTGGCTGGGGACCGTTCGTCGTGGAAAGCTTTGAGGGAGGCCTATGTTCAGCAGTGGACTTTTGATAGGCTGTAACGAAGAAGAAGAAGAAGGGTAGTACGAGGTCTTAACGATTTCTTTCTTTCGACCGATATGTCAGCGGAGATTATATTTTTATTTAATAACAAGATTATTTAATATATTTCGCATTTGTTTTTGTTTTATTCTGAACACCTTATTTGCCTCTAGAGTGATAGATTCTTACGCCGATGTTACTCTAAATGTCTAATTTATTTACAATCTATCTTCATTCATAAATTAAGAGTTTTTGAAGAAATGACACCATACATAAATTTATATAAATCTCATAAATCACTTATGATTTATGAGATTTATCTAAATTTATATATAGTTGTCATTATAGCCAAGAAATTGGGTTGTAGGAATTATAATCAGAAGAACTAAATCTGATTCCCAAGAGGACGTTCTGTAACGTTGAGTTATTCCAAAACTTACGTTAATTTTGTACTACGTTATTTTGAGACTCAGATGGCAACAGGAATACCACCTGATACATTGTCTCAAATAAGCTCTTTTAAAATTTAGATTGAAATGAACAAATTGTCCAGACCTCTGACTACTCCTATATTGGGTAATTCTTGAAGATGTAAAAAATAAGGTCTATCGCGTGAGAAATGCGTGAAGGTAAAAAAACGGATTTCAAGAAATACCTCAAAGGATATTATGAAGTAAGGAAGGTAGTCAGTAGGAAGTAGGAAGTCACGATAGCCGAGTTGTTGGATGGTCGGAATTTCGAGTCGAGAGACCCGAGTTCGATCCCCAGTTGGCAGTACCAATGAGTTTTTCAAAAAACTTATGTACGAATTTCATCGTTGGCTTGGACATAAGGGCGGCGACAGGCTCACCACCTGTCACGTTGTCCCGAAAATATCTTCGGTGGAAGGTGGGTCAAAGGGACTTAATTGTCTAGACTTGACCTCTGTCTACCCCTGTATTGGGAATTGCGTGAAAATATTTAATATTTAATTTAATATTTATTTAATATTATGAAGGATCATCTTCAATGTCGGTCTTTTAGTATTTAAAGCTTCATTCAGCTCTAATAACTCCGTAAACAGAACATATTTCTAGTAAAAACACTGCTATAGTTTGAAAGAAGCGCCCTCCATACAAACTGACCTAGATTTACAGTAAAACGTGCCTTTTATTACAACGCCGGTGCTTCCATTGACGAATATTTTTTAAAAACAGCTTGTTTGAACATGCCATTTCTAAAAACGAGACGAAGGCGACTTATGTTCGGTGCGCAGTACGATGTATTTATTTACTCTGGCAGTTAAAGGATCAATAAAAAGAAATCAATCTCAGCGCTGTGCGTGAAGATAAATAAATAAATAAATATAAATCTCAGCGCATTTTTTTAAAATTCCAATAGGATACTTATTATAAATACATATTCGAGTAATGTATGTAATAGGGACAATATTACATACATTACTCGAATCCCTAAGTAAGCAGCTTAAGCACTTGTATTATGGAATCAGAAACAACGAAGGTATCACTAACAACCAGATCGGAAAAAATTTAGAAAATATATTTTCTACATTGACCGGGATTCGTACCGACCACCACACCATAAAAACCCTTGTCCCCACTCCCCACTCGTCCACGGAGGTTGTCGTACTAAATGTATTCGGTCAAAAAACGCAGCCTATATCTCTCCAGGTCCTAAGAGTAATCATATGCGGCATAGTAGTTATCGATCTTCCAAACGTACACCAACTACTAAACTTACACAAATTATAATAGTAGGATTGTTATAATATCACCATATATCAGCTTTCACACAAAATCCATCTAGACCTAGTACCGGCCATGTATATATAATACAGGCTGTCGCGGTAGTGTTCCCCAAGGATCCTTACTCGGACCTTTTTCATTTAACATATTCATGAATGATATTACTTCTTACAATTAAATTTCTTACATTCTTACATTCTAGCGAAAAAAAAAAGCAAATAAAGCTAAGGGATTCTTCATGAGACCCAGCTTACAATATACTATCGTAAAAATAAAAAAAAATGTATTGTACGTCGGAGCGTGGCATGTGTGTGTATTGTTCGCAAATTTGAAATCGACAATATAATGTATATATGAACAGACTGAAAGCGGTACTAAGTAAATTTATGAGTTTCCTTAAGTATAAGTTCGAGACGTATAACCGTAGTTATGGGGGAAGATATAAAATATAGCATATGATGCCAATCTTAAAGAAGATAAAATTGAAGACATTTTTAGATGAGAAAAATAGCAAAATTCATAATCGATTCCTCTCTCCTCTTTGCGACTAATTTATGACTTTATGAGTGTTATACGTAGACTGAGGTCTAATCTAAACAATTAAGTCCTTTTGACCGACTTTCTACCCAAGACATTATTCGGGATAATATGCCATGTATTAATATGGCCATTTTATGACGATTTGACGTACATAAGTTATTAAAAAAAAACCCATTGGTACGAGCCGGCCACCTGGGAATCGAACTCGGGTCTCTTGACTCGAATTCCGATCACTTAACTACTCTGCTGTCGTGACATCATGATTTAATTATTCAAGCACAGTAATCGGAAAAACGAGCCACTCATTCGATCAGTAATTACGGAGACACTTACAACACTCGATAACAAAGATACGTACAATCAAATACATAATAGCTAATAAAAATAAGTAATATAATTGCGAGAGGCACGTCGGGCGCTATATCTATTTTTACGATTCCAATTTCAGTTTGATCGATAATAGAAATATCTTCAGAATTTCTGAGTACAGCTGAGTCGGATAAGTGGCGCAAATAAAAGTCTTTGATGAGAGACTATACATTTGTGCCATTTGTCGTAGACAAGATCGGTAATTTGGGTCCTCACGCGATGCAGTTTTAAAAGGAATTGTCGTAGCCGCTGTTATCAAGACTACAGGTTCTTTTCACGCTCAAAGGTTAAGATTTCTATTACAAAGGGACTTAATTGTCTAGAACAGGCTTCTGTTTACCCCGTTCTGTTTACCCGTATTGAGAATCGCGTGAAGATATTTAATATTATTATTTGTAATATCGAACAAAACACATCGTATTAATTTATTGATTAACCGTAAAAGCGTGAAGATATTTATTTATTTATTATTACACGTCGAAATGCAGACAGCGTGCAAAATGCCACGTGCAAAGGTACGATTATTGAAGTTTTTAGTCAATAACTATTGGAAAAACAAACATCATTTTGTTTGTTTTAATAATTTTTTGCAACTATACGAGATTTTGAAGAAAGTTCATATTTTAACTTTTTAGCAGAAGGTGCTAAACAAGCATTTTGATCACCTGATAGTAAAATATATCCGAGGCCCATGAGAGCTAACACGAGAGAGACTATGATGGAAAATGTGTGTTATGGTCTACAACTATAAAACTGGTAGACATACCATATAAATCAATATCACACATACTTTTAAATGAATAGGATGAAAAGCTAGATAAAAGTTCACCTTATGGTAACATGATGGTGACCTCTGCAGCCTTTTAACACCAGCAAAGCAAAATGTAATAAAGAATAATAATAATAAAAAATAAATAGATACGGGTAACATCACATACATTATTCTGATCCCAAAGTAAGCATTTAAACCACTTGTACTAACGTAAAGGTACCACATGCACCCAGATCCGAGAAAATGTATAAATAAATAAAAAAATTATAAATATCTATAAATGTCAAGTAATAAAAAAAAGTCACGACGGCCGAGTAGTTGCGTGATCGGAATTTCGAATCGAAAGACTCGAGTTCGATCCCCATGTGACAGGCTCGTAGTAATGGGTTTTTCAAAAACTTAAAGCCCGTCGCCGTCTTTATGTCCAAGCCAACGATATAATTCGTACATAGGTTTTTGAAAAACCCATTGGTACGTGCCTGCCACCACTGGATCGAACTCGGGTCTGTCGACTCGAAATTCCGACAACCCAACTTTAGCTAACGTGACTTAAAGAGAAAAAATGTTTTTAAAAAATGTTTTTCGGCAGAAATCGCGGGTTTGAGTCCCGCCAGTGTCAACCCTTTAATTTAATCATTTACGCAGTTTCCCATACCGGACTAGGCGGAGGTCTACACAATGTATTTTCGACACACTTTTCACGAAAGCTTATTTGGGATAACGTGGACAGGTGGTGAGCCTATCGCCATCTTATTGTCCAAGCTAAGGGTACAATAGGGTAATACATTCATGTATTTGCATAGATAAATATTTATAAATAAATATAAACGCCCATGCCTCGAGAACAAAAATCCGTATTCATCACACAAAAGTTTGCCATAACGGTATTCGAACCTCCAACCTTTAGCTTCGAAGGGATCAATACTCAGCTCAACTCGGCTATCGGGATGGGGAATTATTTTAGTGACGACACTAAAAATAATTAGAGTTTATTTTTGTTATGACAAAATTACTACGAATATATGCATTCAGATTTATTTAAAAAATAAAATGATGGGCTCAAATTTCGACAACCCTAATAACAATCGACAAACTCACGTTTCTTCCAACGTCGTACGCGATCCCCAAGGCGCAATCTGCGGTTAGACGAACATCGAGTAATACATATATAATACGTATACCGACAGACAGAACTATTCCAGCCATTGTCTATATCAGATTATTTGCGCTGTTGGAATTGCTTTTTCAAGTTGCGAAACTTCTTTCTTTGAAATGTAACAGATTTTTCATTATTACTTTTATTATTTCTTTAAACTTCAATATATTTTATAATTGTATTTCTAGGTACTTGTATAGTTGTCCTAGAGATTACTTAGAACAGACAGATTATCTTACTGAACGGTCAGTAATAGACCTCTGGAGGATTTTCCACAATATCCATGGTTGGAGATCTTAGTATCATATAAGTCGCTTCTGCAAGATCTGCAAGATCTTAAATCAATCAAATCAAATCATTTATTTATCGACATAACAGTGCACCTTCGTTTATCGATAGTCATTTTTAATCTACAACCGTTTCGTAATGAGGTTCCTCTAACGGAGGAGAAACAGGCGAAAGAAACGCCTTAGGTATCGTCATTTTTGTTCAATATTTTTTAACAATATAATGTATTACAACGTATTTAAGTTTTCAAAGCAAATGCTTTGAAAACTTAAATACGTTATAAGGGAAAACTCCCTTAGTCGCTTTTTATGAAAACCACGTTGAAACTGGGGGTGGCATATTGTCAGACCGATACTAGTACAGCAGTGGATCCGTATTTCGTTGGTGCTTCTTTTGAACATAACAGGTAGGTAGGTATAAAGTCACCATAGCACGCAATTTCCCAATACTAGGCAGAGGTTGAAACAATGAAGTCTTTTGTAGTTGCGATAGACGAGTGGTTGTGTGACCGGAATTCGACTCAAGAGTTCGATCCCTAAGGCTCGTACCAATGGATTTTTTCAACAACTTTGTATGAATTATATCCTTGGATCACTGACTTGACATTGGCAGAATTCTAAAAAGATGGGCCATAAAACTAAGAAAGAAGAAGATATCATAACAAATAAGAAGAAAGAAGAAGGCTCACCACCTGTCAACGTTATCCTAGATAATGTCTTCGGTGGAAGGGGCAACGAAAAGACCTAATTTTCTACCTCTGTATTGGGAATGGCGTATAGACAGGAAGCAAGCCCGTCATTTCAGTTTTAAAGTTTTATTTACAAATCTTAAATAACTTACGCAAACGGTTTTTGGTACGAGCCTTCTTAGAAGAGACCGAACTAAAATCCCCTCAAGTTTAAATTAATCAATCATTCGACTACCGTTATTTTAACAATAATAAAAGGGATAACAAATAATAAAATAAAATAAATATCTTCTCTCAATTCCCTATACAGGGGTAGGCAGAGGTCTAGTCTAGACAATTAAGTCTCTTTGACCCACCTTCCACCGAAGATATCTTCGGGACAACGTGACAGGTGGTGAGCCTGTCGCCGTCTTTATGTCCAAGCCAACGATGTAATTCGTACATAAGTTTTTGAAAAACTCATTGGTACTGCCACCTGGGGATCGAACTCGGGTCTCTTGACTCGAAATTCCGACCACCCAACCACTCGGCTATCGTGACTTTTAAAAGAGATAACAATATTTGAAAATATAAATACTTAAAATGATAAAATGTTCATGTGGGACTTGAAGTGGTCATCAAACACACTCAAAGACCTAGTAATTAAATGACACAGCGTGGAGCTTAATAGAAGGAGGCTAGAACGGTTGAGCATAACTTTAGAAGAGAAACTGAACGAATTGCTCGATGTGGGGCTGGTAGGAAGTTCTTTAATAAAACGTGCGGCAGTAAAAGATGGTTCTGATAAAGGCAAAGGTAAGATGAAGCTCGGTCAGAGATGAAGCTTTAATATTAAAATTCATCATAAAATTAATTAACTTTAATAATGAAAGGCCTAGACTAACTTTTGTGCTGACTAACCATGTGAGCAAATAGCTTAAAGAGGAAAGGGTCAAGAGCAGTCAAATATAGACCTATATGTGTGAAGCAATTGATGAATTTGATAGAATTAGCGAATAAGTAAGGATTGTGACTTTTGGAAATCTGTTCTTTATGGTTCCTGTCATGGACTATGCATGAAGATTTTTATTTCCTAACCCAAATAGTCTATTTCGTAGCAGTCACCCCAGTAATGTATTGTTACTCTCGTCTGGCCTGTTACGTACTTTAAGTTTCAATTCTTACACGACAACTCAATAAAATGGGCGATGTTTGGAAACACTATAGCACGCTTATGATTCTTATGGATTGACAACATTCATTATGTGACGCGAGAACGATACTAGTTGCTCAGGGCTGCGTTTCGTGATATTTTTTGGGTATGTTTTTCCAATGTTTTTCAGTACAATTGAGACAGGCATTCTATAGCCGAAAGAATTTGTTGTATGAATTTATTGTATGAATGAGTTGTAACTTTATTCTTAGTCGAATATTATAGGTTCTCTAGAACTTATGACCTCAGAAATGTTATTATTTTAAACTGCTTGGAGAACTTCAAATATTAAACCCGAAACTTTGTCAATTGTAAGGTTATTATTGTCATATTTATCTCCTTCCTAAGACTTGACTAAGACTCCGTCCCACCCCGTCAGTAAATACGCGCGTGATTTGAGGAAACATATCACAATATTGAAAGTTTCGATACTCGAGGGGTTGGAATTCGAGTCAAGAGACTCGATGACAGTTCTCAGGAGGTGGGATCGTACCAAGGAGTTTTTTTTCTTACAAAATCTAGTATTACTTATATCGTTGGCTTGGACATAAAGACGGCAACAAATTCACCATCTGTTACACTGTCCAAAAAATATATTCGGTGCAAGTTGGGTCGAAGGGACTTAATTATCAGGAACTCTGTCCACAACAGTATTTGGAATGGCGTAAACATATTTGTTTTTAATCAAAATATATATTTTTCGACATAGGAACATAAATTTCATATATAGAAGGACTTCATTTTTTTAACTACCACCGTTTTGTCACGAGGTTCCTCTGACGGAGAATAAATCGGTGAGAAAAAATCCTGTATCCTCATTTTATTTTCATATTATATAAACAAAAGCCTTTATGAAGGAAGCAAATATGACTAATATGATGATCAAAACATATTTCAAAATAAAATACTAAAAAGAAAAGAAAAAATTTTCAAGGAATGTACACCCGGTCTCATGTCGAACCGAATTAACGTTGTTTTCTCGTTCAAAATAAGACATAAAATGTAGTAAACACACAACGACTGTTCCTAATTGCAAATGTCAACCAGCAAACTTTTCAAAGTTTGCTCGCAGTACATCTAGTTACGTAAACTTGGCCATTGGCGTCCGAGTAACGAGCCAATTCTAAACAGTTTCGGACGTATTTACTGCGCACAAACATGTTAATAATCCCATCACGGTTCATGACACGTTATAAACCCGCAAACACAGTGTTAGAGATGTAGATGGAATGACAAATGAAACTCTCGTAGACGCTTAGTTACACTACATATTTTAGCAGCTGAACGCCGAATATCTGACTTAAAAATAATGATCCCGCTACGAAGTTGCGATAGAGTTTTTTACAGTCTCTTTAGACATAAATAAATAGCTATAATCATAAAAGGACTATTGTTATGTTATTATTGATTTTTTATTATCGATCCGAGTCGATGGAGTATAACATAGTAGACTTTGTATTCTTTATTTATCCAACTCATGCGATCTTACTGTGTTGAATATTAATTTAGAAATGAAGTGGTGTTAACTATATTTTTTTAACTTAACGCACTTTCCCAATATTGGGGTAGGCACAGGTTTAGACAATGAAGTCCTTTGTAACCACGGTAGCCGATAGGTTGGAATTCGAGTTAAAGGACCCGAGTTCGATCCCCGCGACTTGTACCAATGGGTTTTTTCAAAAATTTTGTATTATATCCTTGGCTCACCACCTGTAACTATGTCCAAAAAATGTGTTCGATAAAAGGTGGGTCCAAATGACTAGTTATCAAGACCTCTGTCTACCCCAGTACTGGGAATGGCGTGAAGATCTTATTTTTTTAAACGCCCGATCGCTTCGATCCGCTTTTCTCCCAAGACGATTTGGCATAACGTGACAGGTGGTGAACCTGTCCCCTATTGCCTTTATTGTATCGCCGTTTACAAGCTATAATCCCATTTTCTAATTACATACTATTTATTTATGCCGGGACTATTTTTTTTATAGAATAGGGAGGCAAACGAGCAGGTGGCTCACGTGATGGTAAGTAATTACCGCCGCCCTTGAACACCCGCAATACCCGATATGTTTACAATATAGAGACTGTAGTATGCAATAACAACCTAGTCTTACTTTGAAAACTACAGCCCCTAAGGCATTATGAGTTGATACAGAATATTTGTAACGGAATAAATTATGCAACTGAATAACTTTTTACAAAAAACTTACTTTATATAAAAACCAAACTACTGAACCAATTTTGACAAAATTTGTTTGGGACAAATCAGGAAGTATATCCTTTCAAGTAAAAAAAGATTTTTTAAACCGATTCATAAGTGACGGAGATATGAGGTAACAAACACAAAAACAATACAGTCGAATTGAGAATCTCCTCTTTGTTTTGAAGTCAGTTAACAAAACGAAACGAAACAAAAGAAACAGAATTCGGGAGGTACCAGTTATTGGGAAGTGGTCAACGATCTGTCTGAAGTCTACTGAAGGTGAGGTGCCTTTTCGCTAAGGAGGGTTTACCATAATTGCCGCGCTTGGCGAAATGATAATTGGTCGAGGTTTCATCTTAGCCACACCATTGCCTTACGACACCCACGCGAAGAAGAATATTTATCTATTTATTTATTTTATTTATTTAATCTTTTAATGCACTAGAAGAAGTCACGATAGCCGAGTTTTGGGTGGTCGGAATTGCGAGTCGAGAGACCCGAGTTCGATCCCCAGGTGGCAGTACCAATGAGTTTTTCAAAAACTTATGTACGAATTTCATCGTTGGCTTGGACATAAAGGCGGCGACGGGCTCACCACCTGTCACGTTGTCCCGAAAATATCTTCGGTGGAAGGTGGGTCAAAGGGACTTAATTGTCTAGACTTGACCTCGGTCTACCCCTGTATTGGGAATTGCGTGAAGATATTTATTTATTTTATTTATTTTTAATGCACTAAAAATGAAAAAAGGCGAGCTTAATGCTATACTGCATTCTTTATCAGCTAACTGGTATAGTATAGCAGAACAAAAATGTGTAGTAAAGTATAGCAGAAACCTAGGTAAAACAGAATTTGGTTTGGGTTTTAAAGGTAGTTAACAGCGAGAGGGAAATGTATATATAACGCTTATAGATTTTAAACAAAAAATCAGAGTCCTTTCGATCCACCTTTCACCGAAGAGCCCTGTCTACCCTATTATAGTCTACGTATTGGGAATACGAATGGACATATTTATTTATTTCATATTTTAAGGTAATAACAAAAACTAACGAATATTGTGTATTTTTATATGAATTATTTGTTGATATTTAAAGCATGTAAACTATTCTCGACTTTTCGTTATTAAATTTTGTGTTTTTAATTATCATTTGTTTGATAGTAAATTGAGTAAGCTAAAATGCATGAATAATTTCATATAGAGATATAAGTAGATGTACAAATACACTAAAATAGGTGGCTTATACTTGGATGCAAGTCTTTGTCTTAGTTTATTTTTATCTTTTAGTTATGGTGTCGTAAGCTCTCAAAGCATTTAGCCTGTCACTCGCTTAGAGACTGTGAAAGCTCGACATCAACTTGCTTTTACGACTTAAACGTTTCGTTATGGTTGAGCTGCACTTAACCAGAGAACTCTGCAAGTGATGAATGTACCACCTGCTCGGTAGTGAATGAAATATTTATAATTTGTTAGTATACGAATATTCCACGATAGACGATTCTTCTACGTAGGTTTGACCACCTGCGTGGACCAGTGCCGTTCCCACCAGTTTTCTTTGTGTCGCCTGCTCTGAGGTCCCGGGTTCGATTCGGGTGTTAGGTCAATGTAGAAAACACTTTTTCTGCATTTTCTCGGGTCTAGGTGTTTGTGGTACCTTCTCTGCATCCGATTCCATAATAATGTTAAGCTGATTACTTTGGGATCAGAGTAATGTATGTGATGTTGTCCCTGTCTATGTATTTATTTATAGGCGTTACTCAAGAATATTACGATCAAATCAAAGTTTACGATCGTTTTGAATAAAATAAAATAAATCAATTTCTTCACGCGTAGTCTGTGCATGCTTGCCATGTGCCACGATCCTTACATACTTTTATCTCTTTCGCTTCATTCAAATTCTTTATTTTCTTGGATTGATATTTTCCTCAAACTGATGATCTGCATCATATGTTTACGTTAGGTTAGGTTAGCCTCTCTACGTTAAGATATATCTTGCTAAGAAAGCTGTAGAATTGTTTATTCTTTATCTAGAATGCCAATTTAGGAAGAGAAAAATTATGTTAATATTATAATTTTTTTTTTATTAATATTAGTATTTGTACATTTGTTTTTAGCGTTTTCAAAGGATAAAGAAAAATAATATCTTCACGCCATTCCAAAATCAGGACAATGCAGAGGTCTAGAAAATTATGTCCCCTCGACCTACATTCCACCGAAGAGATTTTTTTGTCCTGTCGTCGTCTTTATTTCCTAGCCAAAGATATAAATCGTCCATAACTTTTAAACAAACCCATTGGTACGAGCCTTGGGGATCGAACTCGGGTCTCTTGACCCTACCCCTCTTGACTCTTGAATTAAATTCCAATCACCCAACCACTCGGCTACCGTGACTGTTAACAAGTGCTTTAGCTACTTAATTTGTGATCAGAACAATGTATGTGATATAATCCCAATGTATGTATTTATGTACAACTCCTTCGCGTAATTGAGAATTAAAGGTCAACCTAACGACCTAATTTGCTCCAGTCCAAATTGAAAGGCTGGATGAAACATAATACGTCTTCGACACTTTCCATTAGCAGTTACAAGAATGGAAGATTTGATTTGAGACGAAAGCTTTGTAGGGACTAAGTTAAAAGTGTTATGTATAATTTTGAAGTTGGGCGAAATATTTCTCCCCAATTTTTTAAACCTTCTCGCAATTAATCATATTGGGGTAGACAGAAGTCTAGACGTCGAAGTCCTTTCGACCTTCTTTTCATTGAAGACTTTTTGAGACGAAGTGATAGGTGGTGAAGCTATCGCGGTTTTAATTTCCATTTGAACAGTACTTTTGCTACACCAATTTTTGCCCCTAGCGGGAGTCAAACCCGTATACCCTTAGCTTCACAGGTTTAGCTTTGACAACCAAATAGCCGAGTTAACAGTGATGGTAGTATAATGTTTAATATTATAATTTCACTTGTATGTACAGAGTTAGGTTAGTTACTCATCAAAGGTCACGAGCCATCTTCTTAACCTGCATCCTTAGACACTTTCTTTATTTGCCAAAAGAGAACCTAATTTTCTACCAAGTCGCCGAACTCCATTACGTCAAGAGCAAGTCTTTCTAAACGCCTACACTGATATATTAGCAATTTGACAACTGGTGAATTATTTGCTATTAATTTAATTCAGTACCTATTTATATCTGTATAGTGATGTACACACAGTTTTTCAAAAGGTTTCCAGCTCAGAGTTCTCGGTTTGGTTCCGGGAAGTTTAATGTAGAAAACTAGTTTTTCTATATTTTTGTCAGATATGGATGTTTGTGGTATTTTCGTTATATCTGGTACCTAACACATTAACTAGCTATTTACTTTGGGATAAGAGCAATGTATGTGATGTTGTCGATGCCCTCTGTAGACGAGTGGCGAAAACATCGGTTTTCATGGTGTCCCCAGCTCTAAAGTCCCGGGTTCGATTCCCTGACGGGTCAATACACAAAGTACCTTTTCTACATTTTCTCGAGTTAGGGTGTTTATTATACCTTCGTTGTTACTGATTGTATAATACAAGTATTTTAGCTACTTAACTTTGGGATTAGAGCAATGTATGTGATATAGTCCCTATCTGTATATGTATTCCGCGCTTATTTATTTTTTTATTAATGGTTGTCCAATAAGAGTTATAACTTAACGATACTTTGTATCAATCACGAACAAATGGTACAACATGTAATTAGGAACTGAAAACACGATATTATTACATAACGCGGTAACCGTAAGCGTTTTTGCAACGGAAATATTCCGCGATCAATCAACTGAAGCCTATGTTCGCGTCGAAGCACTTTGTGTTTTATATGTATCAGATTATTTCTCAGTTTGATATTCAACATATCTATTCTATCTTAAATAAAAGGATTATCGGGTTTTATCGCGTTTTTAATTAGTTTTTACGAACTATTTTTACCTCTCGTAGTTTCGGATGCTTTACAGCATCCGTGGTCCAAGCCAACGATGAAATTCGTACATAAGTTTTTGAAAAACTCATTGGTACTGCCACCTGGGGATCGAACTCGGGTCTCTCGACTCGAAATTCCGACCACCCAACAACTCGGCTTTTTTTTTCCTATTCAATCAGCTGAATTGGGCGAAATCGCGCGAAGATAAGAAAACTAAATATGAAAAATTATTTGTTCTACCAATGCGCATTTAAAAAGTGAACTATCGTTACATAATTCAAACATTTACCGTAGATGGATTAAAGTTAGGGATCCGAGCGTTACTTTCTCCAGCACTTAGTGTGAGAACACGTAGTGCCGGAAGTTACATGTTTCAGACGATTCCTTAGATTAAAACTTCAGTTGAAAAATTAGTTTTATCTACTTCCCTTGAATAATTAAAATAAAGAGAAAAAATGTTTCTAAAATTTTAACTGACACCGGCGGGATTCGACCTCCGCCTATCCGTGACAACGCTCTTACCTCCGAGCCACCGTGTCTTACACGCATCAGTTGAAATTTTCTTTACTTTTCTTCTTACATCTCTTAAATTTCTTTTCTTAACTTATGCCTTGTTTTGGCATCTTCACGCAATTCCCAATACAGGGGTAGACAGAGGTCAAGTCTAGACAATTAAGTCCCTTTGACCCACCTTCCACCGAAGATATTTTCGGGACAACGTGACAGGTGGTGAGCCCGTCGCCGCCTTTATGTCCAAGCCAACGATGAAATTCGTATATAAGTTTTTGAAAAACTCATTGGTACTGCCACCTGGGGATCGAACTCGGGTCTCTCGACTCGAAATTCCGACCACCCAACAACTCGGCTATCGTGTTTTGGCATCGGTGCCATATATTATCCCTTTTACAA
Source organism: Sericinus montela (assembly GCA_029286605.1). Classification (NCBI taxonomy): domain Eukaryota; kingdom Metazoa; phylum Arthropoda; class Insecta; order Lepidoptera; family Papilionidae; genus Sericinus; species Sericinus montela. Next base: position 72,815 of record JAGSMR010000024.1, on the reverse strand, counting down.
GTCAATTTGACATTCCTGACTTTTCAGTTAGGAATCAATAAGATAACGCCAAGTAATTTTTTACTACACAATTTTATTAATTATTAAAGCATATTTATGCTGAACATTTGTGTGAATAAATTAAAGAGAAAAAATGTTTTTGAAATTTCAACTGACAAATGCCCTTGAAACTGTTCATTTAAGAAAATATTTTGTAGTTTCACTCGCATATCCGCAGCAGGACCAGAGTAATTGACATTGCTGGTAAGATCAGCACGCGGAAGCTGCAATGGGCCGACTGTTAGTTCGTAGACCTGACAACTTATGGAGCAGAAAGTTTCCGAAGTGGCAGACTTGCAAGTGCGGTGCATATAGATGTAACGGTAATAAATAAATCTTCACGCAATTCCCAATACAGGGATAGACAGAGGTCTAGTCTAGACAATTAAGTCCCTTCGACCCACCTTCCACCGAAGATATTTTCGGGACAACATGACCGCTGTTGAGCCCGTCGCCGTCTTTATGTCCAAGCTAACGATATAATTCGTACATAAGTTTTTGAAAAACCCTTAGGTACAACCCTGTCACCTGGAGATCGAAATCGGGTCTCTTAACTCGACATTCCGGCCACCCAACCACTCAGCTATCGTTACTTCAGATGTAACGATGATGTGTAGGAAGAATATATATTCTAGTAGCTAAGGCTCTTTTTGTGGCAAACTTTGAGGCCCATTAGATAAATTGCAAGGAAGAAGGAGAAGGTACATTCAACGTGTTTATTAAACAAGCTGTGGATTCCGCTTAACACCTTACTTTGACCCTTTTACCAACCACTTCCGGTTGGCCACACGTTTACCAGAACAAAAGAGCTCGATTCATCCGGTATTGACAGCCTTTGTGTAGTTGATTTGGGTACGTAATTTGGTAACTAACACAATATCCTTTAATATTCCAATAGCTACAAAGCCTGTGTTTAAATAAAGGTTATTACGGCGCTCGTAATAACCTTTATTTAAAATAAAGAACTTTTTCAAAAAAATGTTTTTAAATTTCTCATACTGAAGTTAGTAGAGGTCTATACAATGAAGTCATTTCAACCCACTTTTCACCGAAGCTTATTTGGGATAACGTGACAGCTGGTGAGCCTACCGCGGTCAATAAATAATAAAAGTAGTATAATTAGAAGTAGTAAATTTACTTTTGTGTATTGTGTCCTTAATTATTTTTTTTGTTGATTCTGTGGAAACTAATTGGAGAAAAATATAGTTTTTAATCGATCGCGTTTTATTAAGTTTTTTTTTTAAACTTCCCAAAGTTTTGAGTGGTTTACAGAATCTACGGTCTCGGGGGGACTGAGGTCTTCAACATCCCGCTGTCATTGTTTCCAACTTATATTTATTAATTTTGGATACGATTCACGCAGAACGTGTTCACTTTGTCTTGAGGTATTGCAGTGGTATGTTTGGTCTTGGACTTAATTTTATTTACAAATACACACATAGATAAATTCGTAGATAGAGACAACATCTCATAAATTGCTCTGACCCCAAACTAAGTAGTGTGTGTAAATCTGAAACAACAAAGGCTTTAACATGGACCTATCCGGGAATCGAAATCAAGACCCTAAAGCCGGCGACGTCTTGAAAACTGGTGTGTACGCAACTCGGTCATGAAGGTCGTTAATTACGATCAAATCCCAAGCAGGTAGTAAACAGGTTTTCCCAATTGAAATTGGAATATTTTTAAATTTCATTTACTAACAAATCATCATAAAATGGAATTGGTGTTTTTGCAGTGATATTTAAAATAAATAAATAAATATCTTCACGCAATTCCCAATACAGAGGTAGACAGAGGTCTAGTCTAGACAATTAAGTACCTTCGACCCACCTTCCACCGAAGATATTTTCGGGACAACGTGACAGGTGGTGAGCGCGTCGCTGCCTTTATGTCCAAGCCAACGATATAATTCGTACATAAGTTTTTTAAAAACCCATTGGTACTAGCCTGCCACCTGGGGATCGAACTCGGGTCTCTCGACTCGAAATTCCGACCACCCAACCACACGGCTATCGTGACTCATAAGATGCGGAGATATTTCGTTTTTCAAATCTAATATAATGGTTGGGGTGATAAAAAATATGTTTATAAACTGAAGACTTTTTCGGAACGAATAAACAATTAAATAAAACGCAACAAAATCTGTAAATAATCGCAATATAATTTTATTTAAATATATAGCAGGATAATAGCTATGTGGGTAGTAGCCCCGGCTTCAAAGGTACCGTTTGCGGATTCGAGTAACACTAGGGGTTAACATCGATGCGATGAATATGAATGTTTGTAGTTTATTCATATATGAAAATTTAATGTATGTGCATAAAACATTAATACTTTTAACAAGACTTCTGATGTACATAATGTAAATACTTGGAACAAACACAAGCTTCTAACACCGGTTACTAGACTCCATACAGTAACACGTTCTTAGGGCGGTGTATACGCTTCTACAACAAAGTCCCGGTAAATGTGCAAAGCCTGTCTATTAACAGGTTTAAGAAATTTATTAAAGAAAAGCTTTATAGGAAGGGTTATAAATGAATATATTAATGACAGTAACCCCTGGGAATGAGGTGATCACTCCCAAGCTATTTCTAGAAAATATCACATTATATTTGTATAATGTATTATATTGTTAAAAATATTGACCAAAAAAGAGGATACCTAAGGAGTTTCTTTCGCCTGTTTCTTCTTCGTTAGAGGAACCTCATTACGAAACGGTGGTAGATTAAAAATGACTATCGATAAACGAATGTATGTTCCTATGTCAATGAATAAATGATTTGATTTGATTTGAATCATGGATGTAAGTCTATATCTAAGTAAGATGTAAGTCTATATATAGGTCACGATAGCCTAGTGGTTAGGTAAACGGAATTCGAGTCAAGAGGCCTGAGTTCCAAAGGGTTTTTTCAAAAATTTATGTACGATTTATATCGTTGGCTTGGACATAAAGATAACCTCTCTGATATAGATTGTTTATAAAAATTATTTTATAAATAATATGAAAAGCGGGTGAAATTACATCTTTTTAAAATGAAAGCCTGTACTCAAAGAGTTATACCGAGTCGAGTGTCTGTAAAGTTTATAAAAGCTTCCACTTGATAATTTATTAAATTAAGCTTGAATTTGTGAACCGCTGAAGGAGCCACTGGTTAAACTAAAAATACACCGTGAACATTGTTTATAAAATAAAGAAAATAAATATTTTCACGCAATTCCCAATACAGGGGTAGACAGAGGTCTAGTCTAGGCAATTAAGTCCCTTCGACCCACCTTCCACCCAAGATATTTTCAGGACAACGTAACAGGTGGTGAGCCCGTCGCCGTCCTTATGTCCAAGCCAACGATAAATTTCGTACATGAGTTTTTTTTGGTACTGCCTGCCACCTAGAGATCGAACTTGGGTCTCTTGACTCGAAATTCCGATCAACCAACCACACGGCTATCGTGACTTTTTTTTAAAGAAAGTAAATGAATAAAATAAAATTCTTCAAACATTTTCGACCATATATCGGACCATATGTAGGGCAACGTGACAATTGGTGAATCTATCGCCTTCTTAGTGTCCCGGCCAACGATACAATATGCTTTAATTTATGTATACATGTACACATCATTGACTCCAGTACAAATATTCATATTCTTTACACAAATATTCCCCCAGAGGGACTCGAACCGTAATCCTTATCTAATCAAATCTTTTATTTATCGAAATAAGAATGTACATTCTTATATCGATAGTCATTTTCATTCTACCACCGTTTTGTAATGAGGTTCTTCTAATGAAGAACAAACAGGCGAAAGAAACCCGTATTTTTGTCAATCTTTTTTTGAGATGAAAAATTATAGATATATTTTTTCTAGAAATAGCTTAGGAGCGATCACCTTATTATCAGGGGTTCCCGCTCTATAAAGTTTTTATTTAATATATTTAGTAAACCTGTTAATAGTCAGGTTTTGCACATTTATTGTGATTTTGTTGCAGAAGCCTACACACCGTCCTATGAACGAGTTACTATATAGCTTAGCTTCGAAGGCTGCGTTACTACCAACAAGGCTTTGGTATTAAGTAAAGTGTATCCGATAAAATTAAACCACCGGTTAAAGGAATTATCCGTGCAAATAAAGATTGCACGACGACATCCAACTCTGAGGATTATCCGGATAACCGGCACGGGTTGATGAAAAAGTACGGGTAATACGGTTACACGACGCGAATTAAATAAATTATTGGCGTTGTGTTACTGAAGTAACTAAATAAAATATAAACACAAAAGGAGATAAAAACAGAAAAAATGGTTTTCTTATTGAATATACCAGCTGAAAATAGAACCCGGGATCTGGATGACACCGGTGTGCATTCGACCATGGAGGCACCATTCACAAGTAATAATTACAAACGTTAAAAAAAATTGAAAATTTATGAGAATGTGATGAAGTGTCCAACTGCCTATTCAGTATTTGTACTAAGCTCCGTTTTTATATATGTATGTATGTTTAAAAATATCTTTACGCCATTCCCAATACAAGGGTAGATAGAGGCCTAGAAAATAATGTCCTTTCGACCCTCCTTCCACCGAAAAATTTTTTTGTGACTACGTGACAGGTAGTGAGCTCGTCTTTATATCCAAGCCAGCGATATAAATCGTACATAAATTTCTGAAATACCCATTGGTACATGAATTGAGGAGCGAACTCTGGTCTCTTGACTCGTATTCCGATCATCCAACAAACAGGCTGTCGTGACTTATAATAGCGACAATCAGTAAATCAAATGTTCATTTACGTGCCCTAATTAATTTATAACATTGGTATAAAAGTAGAGTTGTGTTTCTGTCCCCGGGTCTCACGCATTATAATTGTTAAAAACAATTCTTGACTAGGATTCCGAGCTCCCAACCCCTCGTCTATCGATACTATTATACAATACGTGATTTATATACGAATACATGACGTTATAAATATAACCAATATGTGTCCGCCAACATTCTTTCTTTAACAATGTCACGTTTCTCATAAAGCATGAGTGTGAGGTTGATATAAAATTGCCATTAGAAAAGTTATGAAATAAATACTCGTAAAAGCCACATTAACCTAGTGGTTGAGCGATCGGAATTCCAAAAAAACGAGTGCGAACCCCAAGGAGAAAGGTTCGAGCCTTTAAGTTTTTCGAAAGTTATGTACGATTGGTATCAATACTATTATTGTTTGGACACTGAGACGGCGATAGGCTCACCACCTGTTACGTTGTTCAAATAGCTTAGGTGAATGGTGAGTCTAAAGTACTTAATTGTTTAGACCTCTGTCAACTCCAGTGTTGGGAATATGCGATAAGGTATTATTTTCACTTATATTATAAATGTAAGTTTGATAGCATGGATGTATGTTCGTTACTCTTTCACGCAAAAACCACTCAACGGATTTTGATTCATCAGATATATATTACATAGACATACATACATAACAGCCTCTTAAAGTCCACTGCAGAACATAGGCCTCTCCCTCCTCTCAGGGAGGATTTGACATAATCGCTAAGTTTGGCTAGCGGATTGGCGATCGCAGTACCAGACCATTCGCACCTCCGACGCTGCTGCCCATCTTCGGTATGATTATTTTGGTCTGATATTTTTAGAGATGATTATACTGCCATCTTTCGGTTGCCATAATGATATTAATGGCAGTTGGCCATAGGCACCTCTTAAGACACGGGAAGAAAGGGAGTGGCAATATTCCTACGTTAACGTCACCACACGGCAAATTACGAGATATACATATAAAAAAATATTTACACCATTCCCAAATCTGGGTTAGACAGAGGCCTAGACAATTAAATCCTTTCGTCCCACTATTCACTGAAGAAATTCCATGGGATATCGCGATAGGTGGTGAGACATACTGACTGACAGATACGTACTCTTACTTTTATAATACCTATAATCGCACATCAATTATCATTAACAGTAAGCATAGCCGAGTGGTTAAGTGATCGGAATTTGATTAATGAGACTCAAGTTCGATCCAAAGGTGAGAGAGGCTCGTATCAATAGTCTTTTCTTTTCAAATCTTATGTATCATTTATATCGTTATTACGTCCAAGACGTAAAGACGGCGACTGGCTCACCACTGGAGTTGTTGTACTATTCTTATACATAAACTATACACATAAAATATTGATGTGTCTGTTTGTAATTCTAAATTAACAGCTTTTCACAAAATATTTAAAAGTATATACATAAAAAAATAAAAAATAAAATTTGTCTCTCTATTTGTTTCGGCTAATGTCTATATAATCGGCTGTACCGGTTTTCACGGATTTTAGTGGGAGTAGTATAGTTAATGTTATATGTAGTAACTTAAACTAACTTTATTTTAGAAAAATAATTAGTTACATGTAAAATTACAGGCCAAGCTTCGTGGGGCACACAGTAAATAAAATAAAAAAAGAGTGATTAAATTAGAGAGAAAAAATGTTTAAAATCAACTTACACGGGCGGGATTTAAACCCGCGACCTTTGCTGTACCTTTTCAATATAACATGTCTTTTACATTTTTTAATTTAATAACAAAAAGTTTAGCATAACTTATATGCTTTAAAATCAACAAAAAAAAAACAAGTGAATTCTGTTTGAATAAAAATTTATGATTTATTTTCGCCTTTCACACGACGCCAAGAATATGATTAATGTTATGCAATATGATTAAACGACACCAAACAGTCCAAACAAGTACAAAATAAAGACTTAATTCGGTTCGTGTGTGAAATAAAACCTCCTATGCGGCCTGCGTGTGACGCGACATGAATATGTAAATCGAAAACTGTCCGCATGTGCAAAACACGCGAGTGATAAAAAGAAATTCCAGTATATAATTAATTCAGTTGCTAGACCAGTGATTGAAAGAGATTGTTACAGAATATCAGTGTTGAATGCCATAAAACACACACACACACACATATGTATTATGTATGTTTGTGTATGATGGTTAAGCTCAAATGGTTACTTACTTATTTTTATTTATTTTACATTTTCAAAGCCGATAGACGATAGCCGAGTGGTTGGGTGGTCGGAATTTCGAGTCGAGAGACACGAGTTCGATCCCCAGGTGGCAGGCTCGTACCAATGGGTTTTTCTAAAACTTAACTTACGAATTATATCGTCGGCTTGGACATAAAGGCGGCGACGGGCTCACCACCTGTCACGTTGTCCTGAAAATATCTTCGGTGGAAGGTGGTAAGGAAGTCATTGTCTAGACTAGACCTCTGTCTACCCCTGTATTGAGAATTGCGTGAAGATATTTAGATATTTATGTATTTATTTATATACATTTTCAAGACTTCCGTGTACCAGTGGCGTACACACCGGTTTTTTTGGTGTCGCCAGCTATGACTTCGCAGGTCCCGTTCCTGGTCTGGTCGATGTAGAACAACTAGTTTTTCTACATTTTCTCGGTTTTGGGTGTTTGGACTTTTGTGTCGTTGTTTCTGATTTCATAATACAAGAGCTTAAGATTCTTGCTTTTGGGATCTGAGCAATTTATGTGATACTCCTTTCGGAGTTTTCGCCTCTTACAACACCTTATATATGTACTGGTGGTATATTGATAGACCGATACCACATAGCGTAACGGTATAAATACATACTTACATACGTTCACAAATAAGGACAACATTATTTGTGAACGTATGTATGTATATATATAAGGTATGTATGTATATAAGGTATTGTAAGAGGCGAAAACTCCGAAAAGAGAAATCCTATCTACTGTGAGAAAATTTATAAATATCTGTGAGCCATTCCCAATGCAGGGGTAGACAGAATTCAGTCAGATAATTCAGCCCCTTCGACCCACGTTTCACCGAGACATTTTCGGGACAACGTGACAGGTGGTGAGCCCGCCACCGTCTTTATGTCGAAGCCAACGATATAATTCGTACACAAGTTTTTTAAAAACCCATTGGTATGAGCCTGCCACCTGGTGATCGAAATTTGGTCTCCTGACTCGAAATCCGATCACCCACTCGGCTATCGAGACTTTATGAAAACGTTATTGGCAATATAACGGGATAACCATCTCGAAAAGTACTACGCCAATATAAATAAATAAGTCGTCTATTGTCTAATAGACGACTTATTTATTTATATTAGTCGTTTATTTAACAGATCTGTCTAAGGTGCGAGGTGTCTAGTACTCCGATCGCCAATCCGTTTGTCAAGCGTGGCGATTATGGCAAACCCTCCTATTGGGAGGGCTATATCCTGCAGTAGATTTTACAGGCTGTTATGTAAAAATATTTAGTAATATTACTAAAAAATACTGCCGAAAAATGCTTCGTAAATATTAACAATTTATGTATTAATGAACATAGCTGTATGTATTTATGAACATAATTTATGTATTTATGAACATAGCTTATTTTAAATTAATGCAGTTTGACGTAAAATGTTTGCAGCATGTGGTTCACTTAGAAGGTTGGACTACTTTTTACCAATTTCCACCAAAATTACGCTCGCTTATTCTCTGCTGCTCCCTGCCCTCGATTATGCTGACATATGTTATCTCGACATCACCGAAGAACAACTAAATAAACTTGAGCGACTCCAAAATCTATGTATATGGTTCATATTTGGACTGCGTAAATATGACCATGTATCCGAATATCGCATTAAGCTCAAATGGTTACCAATTCGTCATCGCCGGAATACTCATATCCTTTCTGCTCTTTACTGCGTCCTATTTAATGTGTCAAATCTACCCTATTTGAAAGAACGTTTTCAATTTCTCTGTTCCTCTCATAAACTCTACGTTCTAATGAAACCCTCTTCCTTAAACATCCTATTCGATCTTCTAATTTTTATCATAAATCTTTTCCTGCTGTTGCTGTAAACCTTTGGAACTCTCTACCTCTATCTATTAAACTTGCTCAGAACCTAGATTCTTTTAAAAAACAGGTCAAAGAGTATTATCTATAAGATAATACTCTATAAGAGTATGGATAAAAAAAAGCGTAGAGGCGATCGAGTATGTCAACCAGTAAATTCTAGCCTATCTGTAGCAAATCGACATTATTTTTACCTTAGTCCTAAACTATATAACAGGGTTAATAAATTGATTTATATTTACCCACTTACTTCGAGAGAATGTAAGGCTAAAATCACGGAATGGCTTTTGGGTCTTAATTATGAGGAAACTGAAAACTTACTCACTTAACACAAATATGTACTCACACACACTTGCACACGCACACACACACACACACACACACACACACACACACGCGCGCGCACACACACACGCACGCACACACACACACACACACACACACACACACACACACACACACACACACAAACACACGCACGCACGCACGCACGCACACACACACACACACACACACACACACACACACACACACACACACACACACACACACACACACAAACACACACACGCACGCACGCACACACACACACGCACACACACATACATGCGCGTGCACGCGCGCTCACATGCGTGCACACACGTATACACAAATATGTCACGCACTAAACGCATTCATTTTTTTCTTATTTTTTAAAGTAAAAATTTTGTATAGTTGGAACGCTTACACTAGGAGGATGGGCGTTAATAGCAACGACACAGTTTTTACTAAGGTTGTTATTATCGTACACTATAGATTGTAAACATATGCTTAATGTTCCAAATAAATGCATTTTTATTTTTTTTTTATCTCTCTAGCTCCCCTCTATCTCTATTTCCCTTTCCCTCAGATCCTAATGATCACTCACACAAGGTATGTTTTACTTATATATACATATTTTTTTATATTTATATATTTTTTTGTTTTAATTTTTCTGTTGATTTTTACGTGTACATCCTACCCGTCATTATTTCTTGTTGGTAATTTTTCTTAGGTTGCCTGAAAGAAATTGCTATGTAGCAATAAGGTCGCCTTTTGTTATCCTATATTTGATTTATATATTTTTGTTTTTCTTTTTTTATTGTTCCTTCATTGGTGTACAATAAAGTATATTATTATTATAAGTCACTAAAACAAAAAAACAAATTACAAAAAAGGAAGAGAGACTTAGAGGGTAAATAAAGTGATTCCATCGCTAAAGAGTAATTTCTTTCAGATAACCTTAGGGTCTTAGGACATATTTAAACACAGGACAGTGGGAAGTGGTGAATATCACAATCTTACATGTTAATAACTAAATAAACTAAACCAATTTATTATAGTGACTATGTATTTTATATAGAATTCCTGACAATGTCTAGTGATTGCATAGAGACTGTGATGATTGTTATTTTCTCTATTGAACTAATATTATGGGTCTGTTAGCTGCGCTCGTCATCGACATGGCGCCTCAAGAATATATAAAATTTTTGTTTTTCTTCACGCACATTCCTGACGTAGTTGCCAGACAGAAATCGGATTTTTATTTTAAATTAAAACAAGATATTTACATTTTGTTTTCAATTAATTAACTTCTAAAAGAAGTAAATAAATATCTTCATGCCATTCCCCATACGGGGGTAGACAGAGGTTTAGACAATTGAGTACTTTCGACCCACCTTCCATCGAAGATATTTTTTCAGACAATGTGACAGTCGGCGTCTTTATGTCCGTTAACTTCTAGAAATCTAGATTATTTAATCCTTTCGAATCACATTTCATCGGAGCTAATTTAGGATAAGGCAGTAAGCCTGCTGCGATCTTATTGTCCAAACCAACGATACGAATCGCAAAAAAAGTTTAAGAAAAAACTCTTTAGTTCACTTTAGTCATGACGATCGAACTCCGGTCTCCTGATTTGAATTCCGATCACCTAACCACTTGGTTATTGTGGTTCTTCGAATCTCTTGAATATTACAAAAATAAATGAAACGGAAACTTGAGATCTTATCGCATAATGAACCCACCAAGGCGTAAATATCTAAATGACTTCTTTCAACCGCCAGTGTTGGGTCGGACGTTTATCGAGTAATGACCTCAGTTTTTAATTCCGACTCAAAAAGGGAAGTTGCCTTGTTTAAGTATCTGTATGTGAGTGACGCCATAGTTCGCAAAAATAAGAACCGATTTTTATTTAGTATTCTTTATTAGAAACAGCGAAGGTGCCATAAAAACACATACTCGTAATCGAACCCAGGTCCACAGTACTGTAAACCGGCGTCATCTTGTAAACCGGCTTGTACGCCACATGTCCTTGGTATCCATTCGCGTGGTATGGCAGAGCACCGCCTTCTGGATTTTAGCTCGGAGCTGTCCGTCCCGGAGACCTAATCGCCTCTGGTATTCGCAAAGACTGCTATAGCGATTAATTTAATGACGTTTCGTCGGAATTCGCAGAACGAGGCAACTTACACCTTAGACGCTCTGCAATCTGTTCTCTTTGACTACCCCGTAATGGACTGTGCGTGAAAATACCATACAGATAACAACGTTTTTTTACCTACGTATTTTTATTATTATTACCTACGTCTTTAGTTGTATGTTTTCAGAAATCGTTTGCTACGTTAGCTTCGACATGAAAGGATATCGCTCTCAAACAAGAGACCTTTGATAACTAATTATAACAGCGAAATCCCAGAAATCTGAGATATTTAATGAAAAGCCAGTAAGGCAAGTAGTTATGACTAATAAATAACTCATATACGCTTAAAGCAAACTGGATATGCGTAAAATATATCTTTACGCCATTTCACAAAACAAGGGTAGACAGCGGTCTAGACAATTAAATCCTTTCGACCCACTTTTCACCGAAGGCATTTTCTTGGGACAACGTGATAGGTGGTGAGCTTGTCGCTGTCTCTATGTCCAAGCCGACGATATAAATGTATACACAAAAATAAAATTTGAGTGTCTGTTTGTTATATTTAAATAACCTATATACTACATGTATATGAATATATGTACGGTACATATACCAAAATAACATTAATTGAAAGTAAAACAATGATTTGTATAATATAATAGTAACTATAATATAATAATTTATTTATTACAAGACATAACCTCAAAATTAAATTCAAAACACGAGTATCTATTTCACTACAAACGAAATCAATATTTTGTTGTGTTAATGCAGGAAAATAATAAACTTAATCTTACCGTCAAAATCACCCCAAAACTCGGTCACTTGTTTAAACCGAACAGACAGTGTTTATTTCATATCACACGCGACGCGTCGCTACGGCGTAGCACGGCGGTAACTTGCCGAGACCTGAACCGACAGACAACCTCCGTACAACTGCACCCTCGTGATATTTACACCCCGCAAGCATGCGCAATCATCTACAACCCCGTAAGGCTTTGATGGGGTAAATAGCTAAGCTAAAGTAAACTTTCTGAGACTGTGATAAAGTTTCGAATGCTTTGAATTAATGATTTTGTTTTGTAATTGCAGACCATGGTTTTCGGTGTTGAAAGACGTAGTAAATGAATTATGTGTGTGAATAGAAATTGATTGGTTATAATGATGGAAACGAGCGGCTCGGATATTATACGGTTACGTGGTAATGTGTTAATTTAGCAAAATTATTACAAAATTATAATAAAATTGTAAAAGAGTCAATTACCTTGAAAATACTTTGAAATAAAATAAAGATCTTCACGCAATTCCTAATACAGGGGTAGACAGAGGTCTAGTCTAGACAATTAAGGCCCTTTGACCCACCTTCCACCGAAAATATTTTCGGGACAACATGACAGGTCGTGAGCCCGTCGCCGTCTTTATGTCCAAGCCAACGACATGATTCCTACATAAGTTTTTGAAAAACCCATTGGTACGAGCCCGCCACCTGGGGATCGAACTCGGGTCTCTTGACTTGAAATTCCGACTGCCCAACCACTCGTCTATCGTGTCTTTTCAAAATATTTTAGTGAAAAATAAAATATTAAGGCCGTTCCTAAAACTCGGGTAGACAGAGGTCTTAAGTCCTTTCAACCCGACATTGCACCGAAGACACTTTAAAAAAAAGTGAGATGTGGTGAGCCACAAGAGAGTGATATATAAATCGTAGATAGGTTTTTGAAAAAACTTTTCTTTTGACTTGTATTTCGATCACCCTACCACCACTCGTGACTCGTGTTTGATTGAAACGAGCGGGAATAGGTTACTGACTACTGAGAGCTTTAGACACAAGCTCAAAACAACAATTTTTAGAATTCTAGTCTGTTTGTCTGTTGGCTCAAGGCTGACGTTAAAACTACTAAACAGATTTTAAATTCGTTTTCTTTGTTTAATGACTTATTTTTCAATTGTTGCTTTAATTATTAAAATCTCTTCAGTAATACCAAAGATACAGCTTGAGATATCTTTACATAATGAGTAATCCTACAGTAAAAAGGTAAATTAAAAGGCAAGTAACATGGAAGTTATATTTGTTAATTACAAACAATATATTTAACGCATTTGGAATATATTAGAAAGTGCAGTGAATTTATCCTAAAGAGTAAATGTCCCTGTAATCAATTTTAATTTTCTTGCTTGCTTGAGAACTGAAATAGATTTTACCCATAGTTTGTACATAGGGGGCTTCACGCCGCGATACCTCGCATGGGTAGCAGAGCATTCTTCAAGCATCACGATTCTTCCTTCGAAAACCATAAAAGATCACCAAGTCACGATCCTTACTCTTTTGCTTCTTTCAAATTCATCATTTTCTTCATACACGCTCGTCTTGGTATTCGAATACTCTTATCCCTTCCCTCTTTGAGCAACTTCCTCAGAAAGTTCCTTCCTTCGAAAGTTAGTCTCGGCCCACATCGACATTATTAACTTTCGTGTTATATAATATATTTTTGGACTAGTCGGTATTCTCTAATTGGCCCGTCCATCCATAGAAGTACGCCTTTTATATTTTAGTGATAATATCATCTTTCAAACCGGTCATAATGTGTATTTCTTTGTTTCATTTTCGGTTGGCCAAGTTACAATCACACTTATGAAGTGATCTCATTTGCTTTTATGCTTCTTCTGGTAGACCTAGATTTCGTATCGCAAGGCGTGTACTTTTTATTACGCCCTGCTTTTTCACTAACTCAGCCGGGGCAGGCCGTTGACTTTGTTCTCGGAAGCCACATCTAAATCAAATGTTCCATCTTAGCTGAAAGCGTTAGCTACAGCTTATAACGGCATGACGGTGTATCGTATCCTATCCGCTCACAGGCTTAGAACGAACATTTTGAAAAACTAAAATTTAGACGTAAATCTTTGGCCTTAATTACATATTTTTAAGCAAAAAAATTTGAAAATAGTGGAATTTCGTGCTACATTACGTAGATTCTTAATTTTACTTTCTTAGAGGTGTCTATAGCGAGTCACGATAGCCGAGTAGTTAGGTGACCGGAATTCGAGTCACTAGACCCGAGCTCGATCTCCAGTTGGTAGTCTCATACCAATGAGTTTTATCAAAACTTACCTACGTTAATATCGGCTTGGATAGGATAGGTCCATCACCCTAAAAAAATCCAAAAAAGTTTTGGTGAAAGTTTTGTCGAAAGGACTTAATTGTCTAGATCTCAGTAATGGAAATGTCGTGAAGAATTCTTAGATGTGAAATTCGCGTATCCTGATATATGTAGACATAATAAAAGTCATCAATTACCCATCCTTGAAGTTCAAAACACCGTTTCGGCTCTACGTTGATAAATTGTTAGCTGAAGGCAAGTAATTACGTACATGTTTAAAGAAATTTAAGAATAACTTAATGTGTGTTTAAAACCATAGCTACAATTTGAATAATTTTTGGGTAATAGGTATATGCAGGTGCATCAACGCACATCGCCCAAAAAACCTAACAACAAGAAATTACTGAAATAACAAAAATAATTAACAAGAATCAATCAATAAACAAAAGTATAAATAATTGACAAGAACAGCCGATATTACCTTTTCGATAGACATTTTTTGGGATAACGTGGAAGGTGCTGAGCTCATCACCCACCTTTATGTCCAAGACAACGATATAAATCGTATGTACATAAGTATTTAAAAAATACATTGGTACGAGTCTGCCACCACAGAATCGATCACGGGTCGCTTGACTCTAATTCAGACCATCTAACCACTCGGTTATCGTGACCACTGATACATCGTTAGTACATAAATTTCCATCTTAACTTGACCCTTACCAACGAATCATCCTTCCCTTGACCCATAACTTCATGATGACTCACACATGAAAGTGCTCAACCGGTGTCTTTTGGGCTACTATACCCATTTTCATAATTCCTGTAATAAATACTAATCCTGTAAATCCTGTAATAATCCAGTTCGCTTCCAGGAGGCTGGGTATCCACAATGAATTTCCCCATGTTCAAAAAAAAAAAGGTCGAAAAAAGACTAAACTCTCTCGACCTCTGTCCAATCCAGTATTTGATAATCTGAAAATTTTATGAACTGCATTAAGCTTCTCTCGTACAAAACGACATGTTACATTAACTCTCTGAATCTAGTTTGAAATTATTATTCAGAAAGCGATTCCGCTTTTTCCAATTTCTCATTGTATCTCGATACCCTTTTGTTTATAAATCACTTTAAAACTTTACAAATTATTCATGGAAAACCTTTGTTTACTTCCTGCGCTTTAATGAAATATTGAGGAAGTGCTATTTTCTACAACTTTATATAACAACCTGTAAAACATTGACCTCAGGCAGGAAATAGGATATTGGATTAATCACCATGTTTGACATGCAGATTGCCAATCGCAGTACCAGATATTTTGCTCCGTATCGTACTATATAGTACCTTTGTAATAATAAAATATAAAAATTCCATAACATACCTATTATCAGCTTTAAGCAATTTTTTAAAGAAAAACTTTATAGCGTATTATAATAGAAATGAATATGATTAAAATAAAGAGAAAAAATGTTCAACTGACACGGGCGGGATTCGAACCCTCGACCTCTGCCGAACCGTGGCAACGCTCTTTCCTTTGAGCCGCCGTGTCTTACACGCATCAGTTAAAATTTTAAATCTCTATTCTCTTTTCAATACTTATGCTAGTTTTGGCATGGGCGCCATGTATTATCCCTTTCGCAAGTGATAATTTGACATTCATTACTTTTCAGTTAGGAGTTATCAATAAGATAACGCCAATTAATTTTTTATTTCGCAATTTTTATTGATTTTTTAAAGCATATTTGTTATGTTGAACTTTTTTGTGATTAAATAAATGAAAATTTAAAACAAAATTTTTTGTCTTTAATTTAATCACATAAAAGTTCAGCATAAAAAAATAAATAAAAATTGCGTAATAATAAATGAATATATTAATGACAGTAGCCCCTGGGAATAA
The DNA here is from genome assembly GCA_029286605.1 of Sericinus montela. Lineage (NCBI taxonomy): Eukaryota > Metazoa > Arthropoda > Insecta > Lepidoptera > Papilionidae > Sericinus > Sericinus montela. The sequence continues at coordinate 56,462 of JAGSMR010000024.1, read as the reverse complement.
GGAATCATTATATTATTCATCATACCATAACAATACAGACCAAAAAGATAGACACCTGCGGAGTTTCTCTCGCCTGTTTCTTCTCCGTCAGAGGAACCTAATTACGAAACGGTGGTAGATTAAAAAATGACTATCGATAAACGACTATCGAGAAACGTTACATTCTTATTTTTGATATTGAGAACCTAGATTACTATCTGATAGATGAATATATCACTTCTATCTGATTTGCCTCCTAGCCATTCGCTAAAATTATTAGCAGCATTTCAAGAAACATAGCTGGCTTCAGTATCTTACGAGCCCTAATATTTACAACTCTCTTAAACACGGATAATTTTCCAAACACAGAAGGTTATTTTAAGACTTAATTAAATATAACGTAAAATGAGGGCATATATTAATGATTTAGTACTTTATTCTCGTAAGGGCTTTACAGTGTCTGTGGATAAACCCCTAATTATTGAACCAAATAGTCTATTAGTACAATTTGACCAAAAAAAGTTAACCAATATACAGACCACCAGGCAATAAAGATGTCAGCATTTTGTCAAAATACCTAATAATTCGAGTCAAGAGATCCGAGTTTGTTCCCCGGGAGGAAGTCGCGTACCAATAAATTGTTTCAAAAGGTATGTACGATTTACATCGTTGGTTTGCACATAAAGTCGATGACTAAACAATCTTGACCTGTGGCTACCCCTGTATTGGAAAATGCGAGAAGATAAAAAAGTACATAGCTCAAACGATTCAGACAAGGCAGCTGAAATTTATTATTCTGTATTGATTAGTCTATATAAAACAAGTAAAAAAACACAAAAAGAAAAGACAAGTGATTGAAGGAAATACCAAATTAGTAAAAGTACCTAACCGGAAAAAAATATATTTAACCTTAGATTTACCCCGGGAGTTGTTTAGTTAGTAGTAAGTTTAGACAATGGCACTATTGTCTAAATGTCATACATCACATATTTAGCATAGGAATTATTTCAACATAAAGTATATTTTGCCCTTGCTCAATCATTGCTAACTTACTGCATCACCTCCTGAAATAATGTTCCAAAACCCATCCTTTTTTAACAGGAAAAAACTGCTAGGTTTGTACTAAAAGCATCACCTTTCTTATCTTTTTGTAATCAAATGGCGCTGCTACGAAGATCGATACGTAGAAACAGATCCTAATTATATTGAAAACCAAATTAAAAACCGTATTAAAGCAATTTGTTTATTGCTTTTAAAGCATATAACTTTTGCTGAACTTTTTTGTTATTAAATTAAAGAGAGAAATAATTCTGAGTAAACCCATTGGTTAATAGATAATTACCTGTGGATCAAAATCAGGTGTCTTGACTCCAACCAACCACTTAACTTTTTTTACTCGACTGTAGTGACTCACATTATTACTAAAAATAAATTAAGTACCATGCAACAAGTAATATATCAAAAATGCATACGAGATATCTACAAATAAATATATCACATATTAAATAAATATTAAAACCCAATTAACCAAATATAACGATTATAAAAAATATGTACTTTTGAATATAAAATTCACTACTAGTAAACATATTGTGAACTGAGTCAATTTTATTGAAAAATCTAATGTGAACCTATACCATGTTTACATACGTATATATGATTATAAAATTAAGTAAATTAAATATTTTCACGCAATTCCCAATACAGGGGTAGACAGAAGTCTAGTCTAGACAATTAAGTCCATCGACCCACCTTCCACCGCAGATATTTTTGGGACAACGTGACGGGTGGTGAGCCCGTCGCCGTCTTTATGTCCAAGCAAACTATATAATTCGTTTTTGTAGTTTTTGAAAAACCCATTGGTAGGAGCATGCCACCTGAGGATCGAACTCGGGTCTCTCGACTCGAAATCCTGACCACCCAACCACCAGGCTATGGTGACTGTTAAATATGTTGAATACTCACGATTGTTGTCTCTTGGTGGTACTTCATTATAAAACACCTATTTACAAGATCTACTACGGGGAGGAATAAGTAGTAAAAGAGAAAACAGATTCAACTGATGCATGTAAAACACGGTGGCTCGGAGGTAAGAGCGTCGCCACGACTCGGCGAAGGTCAGTTGAAATTTTAACTTTTTTCTCTTTAACTTAATAAGCATTAATATGCTTTAAAAATCAATAAAATTGCATAGTAAAAGTTAAGTTGACGTTATCGTATTGATAATTCCTAACTGAAAAGTCAGTGATATCAAATTGTCATTTGCAAAAATAATAGGATAATAGATGGATATATAAGGATAATAGATGGCGCCTATGCCAATAAACATGGCATAAGTAGTAAAAGAGAATACAAATTTAAAATTTCAACTGATGCGTGTAAGACACGGTGGCTCGGAAACAAGAAATTACTGAAATATCGGAAGGAAATAATGAAGCTATTTTTATCAAACTCTTTAGGAAAAATCTATCAATCAACAAAAATATAAATAATTAACAAGAACAGCCGATATTAACTTTTTGATAGACATTTTTTTGGGATAACGTGACAGGTGCTGAGCCCATCGCCGCCTTCATGTCCAAGACAACGATATAAATCGTATGTACATAAGTATTATTTTTCTTTTCTTTCGTTGTTTCCAAGTGCTTTAGCATCTAACATTGGAACGGTGCAATGTATGTGATTTTGTCCCTATCTATATATATGTATTATTTATTTATTATTTATAATAATAGTACAGTAACTGCATACATTTGTTTCGCTTAAAAAATACGTTTCGCTTATATTATTATTATTATTTAATTTTGAAAAATACATCGGCACGAGCCTGCTACCTGGAAGTCGAACTCGGGTCGCTTGACTCTAATTCAGACCACCTAACCACTCGGCTATCGTGATCACTGGTACTTCGTTAATATATAAATTTCCATTTTAACTTGATTCTTACCAACGAAAGATCCTTCCCTTGATTCATTACTTCATGATCACTCACACATACCCATTTTCATAATTCCTGTAATAAATACTAATCCCGTGAATCCTGTAATAATCCTGCTCGATTCCAGGACGCTGGTTATAAACAATAGATTTCCCTATGTTAAAAAAAAAAGTTCGAAAAAATACTAAACTCTCTCGACCTCTGTCCACCCCAGTACTGTAATCTGTAAAGACTTAAAATTTGATGAACTGCATTAAGCTTCTGTCGTACAAAATAACATGTTATATTAACTCTCTGAATCTAGTTTGAAATTATTATTCAAAAAGCGATTCCGCTATTTCCAATCTCTCATTGGATCTCGATACCCTTTTGTTTTTAAATTCCTTAATAAAACTTTACAAATTATTCATGGACAACCTTTGTATACTTCCTGGGCTTTAATGAAATATTAAGGAAGTACAATTTTCTACAACTTTACATAACAATCTGTAAATCATTGACCTCAGGGAGGAAAGCAAGGCAGGTTTGACATGTAGATTGCCAATCGCATTACCAGATCAGTTTAATAATTTTCTAATGTTATAAAAGTTTTCATTCTTCGTCTCAAAAGAACTTAAAGCATAATTCAAAATTTTTCTTCACATCAGTCCAGAACTTATCTAATCCATTTAGAGTTAGTTATTGGTAAATTTTTTGTTACTAACAACTTTCCTTCCTTCGGTACACAGAGTGAATTACGGATACATTGAGGTTTATCTATATTTATAAATATATATTTTTTATATCCGTGTCATATAAAAAACACAGTTAAAAATAGTCTACCCATAATATTATGTTTCAACTACTTTCTAAAAAAATGTCTAGTTTAAGAAAATTTACAAAAAAATATTCTTATGTAAATAATCACCAGACATTTTATTAATTATATTTGATATTCATAAAAACTGTTTAAAATATAATTATCATCAGTTCTGTATCCCCATTTATTTAATACAAAGCAATCCTAACATTGTCAACACCTGTCTAATTATAAAATATAAAAATTCGATAACATACACATTATCAACTTTAAGCAATTTATTTAAGAAAAACTTAATAGGGTATTGAAATTTAAATAAAAATGATTAAATTAAAGAGAAATTTGTTTTAAAATTTCAACTGACCCTGGCGGAAGTCGAACCCGCAACCTCTGACGAACCGTGGCAACGCTCTTACCTCTGAGCCACCGTGTCTTACACGCATCAGTTAAAATTTTAAATCTGTAATACCTACGTAAGTTTTTTGAAAAACTTATTGGTACTGCCACCTGGGGATCGAACTCGTATCACTTGACTCGAAATTCCGACCACCCAACCACTCGGCTATCGTGACTTTTAACTTTTATGTGATTAAATTAAAGATATATTTTTTTAATTTAATCCAAATTAAAGAAAATTACGAATAATATCGTTGGCTTGGACATAAAGACGGCGACGGGCTCACCACCTGTCACGTTGTCCCGAAAATATCTTCGGTGGAAGGTGGGTCAAAGGGACTTAATTGTCTAGACTAGACCTCTGTCTACCCTTGTATTGGAGATTGCGAGAAGATATTTATTTATTTATTCTAATTTTATTACATAAAAGTTCAGCATAAGAAATATGCTTTAAAAAAATCAATTAAAATTGCGTGAGAATAAATAAATATATTAATGACAGTAACTAAACTATTTCTATAAAAAAATCATATCAATAAGGACTAAACAGTCTTGACCTCCGGTTACCCCTTTATTGTAAAATGCGTGAAGGTAAAAAAGTACATAGCTCAATTGATCCAGCCATGACAGCTGAAATATTGATTAGTCTGTATAAAACAAGTAATTGAAGGAAATACCAAATTAGTAAAAGTACCTAACCGGAAAAACAATATTTAACCTTAGATTTACCCTGGGAGTTGTTCGCCAAAAGATAGATAACTTACATAAATAGGTCAAAGCAACACCTGATAGTCCCATTAATTATCTAAACTTCATACATACCATATTTAGCATGGGAATAATTGCAATATAAAGTATATTTTGCCCTTGCTCCATCACAACATTCACATATTCACAATCATTACTAACTTACTGCATCGCCTCCTGGAAGAGTGTTCCAAAACCCTTTCTATTTTAAATGAAAAAAAAAACTGCAAGAGTGTCATCTTTCTTATTTTTGCGTAATCCAATGGCGCTGTTACGACGAAGGTCGATACATAGAAACAGATGCTAATTATATTGAACACCAAATAAAAAAACCGTATTAAAGCTATTTTTTTATTGATTTTAAAGCATAAAAGTTATGCTAAACTTTTTGTTATTAAATTAAAGAAAAAAAATTCTGAGATAACCCATTGGTTAATAGATAATAAAGAGCCTACCACCTGGGGATCTAACTCGGGTCTCTTGACTCCAACCAACCAACCGACTACTCGGCTATCTTGACTCTCATTATTACTAGAAATACATTAAAAACCATGCAACAAATAAAACATCAAACATGTATACGAGATAAATATCTACAAATAAATATATCACATAATAAATAAATATTAAAACCCAATGAACGAAATATAACGATTAATAAAAAAAAATATGGAACTTTGAATATAAAATTCACTACTAGTAAGTTGTGAACTGAGACTATTTTATTGAAAAATCTAATGTGAACCTACCATGTTTATACGAATATATGATTATGATTGACCAGACGGAAGCCCTCGATAGGAGAAACTAGACGGCCTAGGGTTAGGGCGATAAAGAAAGCAGTAGGCGATGCAGGCGGCATCGAGGAGCACCGCCTTCTGCATTTGAGCTCTGTGCGGGTACATCTCGGAGTCCTAGTCACCTCAGATGGTTTGAGAGGCTGACTGGGCTTAACCCGTCCACAAATACAAGTTTTTGGAATACATTCCCATGAATGTGCATGAACATATAGGTCTCGTCGTGTGAAAGAAAGAAAGTAAGAAAAGTTTTATTTGTCACACTCATAAGTACTAATAACTGTTGTAAATAATCTAAATAAAAGGAATAGTGTGCTCAAAAAGGGGCCCAACTCAGCGTGACGCTTTAAGGTAAAGATATTTTGTTTTCTTGTCTTCGGATTTCACGGAGTTAGTGATATTGCCTCTTTTTACATGGCATACCGCAATCTTATTCGTCCCAAGGTCTATTCTGATAAGAAATACTGAAATCGCAAGCAATACATATAATATAACAGCAATTACAAACCCAGAGCAAATAATGCTTTAAAAAATTAAACTTAAAGTCGCGAGATTAAAATGGGTGTCTCTCAAGGATCAAAAGTTAACCACTTATATATTCCTGGCCTACTTAAATTAGTATACATCTGTCATATCTGAAATATTTCTAATGTCTGAAATATTTCTATATTGCATCGTTATTATTCAATATTAAAGATAATCAGTTCGCAAAATAATAGCCCAATCAAGTTATAGACATATTGTTTCCAAAACGTTCATATTAAAATTTCTATAAAACTTCTATAAAGTTTACAATGTGAAGTCACCGCAGAATGCTGTAATTAATTTGTATTTCGAAAGTTCAACCGTATTTCTCAGAATTTCTATTACGTCCAAAGTTCTAATGGGGTGCGCGTTTTGTTAAGCTTACTTCGAAATTAAGTTCTGCTTTGATGGTTATTGGAAGAATGGGAGAGTTGAGGAGAGAGACATAATACCATAATATTTATTATTTTATCAGCTAATGGGGGCAAATTGATTTGTAAAAGAAAGCAATACCGAATCTTTTAAATGTAATTGAGAGATCGAATTCGGGTCTCTTGACTCGAATTGCGAGTCACGTTGTCCAAAAAAATGTCTTCGGTGTAAGATGGGTCGAGAAGACTTCATTTTCGAGAACTCTGTATACCCCTGTATTGGGAATGGCGTGAAAGAAGTTCTTTTAATGTATATTTGTAAAATAAATATATAGAAAAAAAAATATCTTCACGCAATTCCCAATACAGGGGTAGACAGAGGTCAAGACTAGACAATTAAGTCCCTTTGACCCACCTTCCACCGAAGATATTTTCGGGTTTATATTTGTGAAAGTTCAATTGTGTTACTACTCGAATTTATACATTGATTTCTAAATGACTCAAGCATTTAATTTCAATTATCTTTATTAATTATGCTGATGGTGAATAAATGTATTTTCTATGCTATACCTTAGGCAGACTGTAAGATTTTTTTTCACTCTGCCCCATAAATCTAACAGTAGTAGAGCCACGCATCAGCTTTTGTTGTTGCATGAATGGACCGGCTCGACCGGGGAAGTACCACAACCTCACAGAATACCGGCGTGAAGTAGAAGTCTAACAAACTTCTGTTTCGTCTGGTGAGTGCAGGTAACCGGAGGCCCACGCCCCTACACCCCCAAATCTGGGAGAGGGGGCACTCAAAGGCCGGCAACGCATCTGCTATGCCTCTGGTATTACGGGTGTACATGGGCGGCGGTAATCACTTACCATCACGTGAGCCACCTGCTCGTTTGCCTCCCTTTTCTATAAAAAAAATATCAATATGTATCTAAACGCGACAAGTTATTTCCTTGCGTGAACACATTATATAAGTATACCAAAAAAGTAATGGCCAAAGAAAGAGATCCTGACAAACTGTAAAACCAATCTCTAAAAAAATATGAAAATTATTTCAAATAAAACGATTTTCGGATTTTATTGCGTTTTTTATTAGTTTTAACAAACTATTTTTACTTCAGCAGGTGGTACTACCCAATCAACTAATCTAAAACAACCATCTACCACTATTGAAATTAGGATGTTTTTTAATTTCAATAGCCACACGGATCATCCCGGGTAGGAATTGGTGTTCTTTCGCGAAGATATGTAGCTTGTCAAATCTGATATAATGGTTGGATCTTTCTAGAATTTGAGCACAGACTGCAGACTTTCTAAAGCGTCAATGTTAAACATCAGCTTTTTGACGAGAGTTTTGATTTTTTTTTTAGCCGTATATAAGAGAGACCACATTCACAGTCAAGCTCGTACACTCCTGCATCTTCCAGAGAGATACTACACTTAACAGATGACAAGAAATGAGCAGTCTTTCTCGGAGGCTTGTAAAATGTTTTATTTAAGATATGTAGTATTCGCTTAAATACAAGTAATCATTATATTCAAATCATTTTTGATTAATGTAAATAATCTGTTGTACTATTTTTTTAGTACAGTTGATACATTACCCACCTGCACGTTGTAACACGTGCTATAATTCTGTACAAATGCTGCACAAATTGAAAGTACTTGATCGGAATTCTGCTCAGCGGTTTCGAATACATCAGGGTCTGCTGTAACAGCCTTTGTACTCGTCCACTGAGCTGCTACATGTACCCATCGCTCTCACGGCTCATTAATTTCACTGAATTCCGTGCAGCGCATGCATGGTATTTAATTATCTATACGTTGAAATGTTTAAGGGTAAATATACTTTTCTATACATCGACGATCTCCGTGGACGAGTGGCGTAAACACCGGATTTCAAGGTGTCGCCATCTCGAGGTCCCGGGTTCGATTCCCGGACGGCTCAATGTAGAAAAACCACTTTTTCTACATTTTCTCGGGTCTTGGTGTTTGTGGTGCCTTCGTTGTTTCTGACTCCCATACCTCAAGTGCAAGATAATTTATAGTCTCCTAATCCTAAATATGTTTTTTTAAATGCACTTGCTACTTTATTTTCCTTACCAAGTAAGATTGACTGGTAGAGAATGCCATATGGTATTAAGTCCGCCTACTGTTAATTTTTTTTATAAATAAGCTGTGTTTTTAATAATAAAGCATAAATAAATAAATAAGTGCTTTAGCGTCTTATATTGGGATTGGAATTTATGACATGACATGAACATGTATTTATTTCACTGCAAATATCACATTGGCGCCCCTCTTTAATGCATGCACCTTTGGTGATTAAATTACTTTACAGTCAGTCAAAGTCCACTCGTGGATATTCACCTTGCTCGCCAGGATTTCGCATAATCGCTATGCTTGCCATATGAACTGGCTTTCAGTGCCAGACATCTTTCTTATTATTATTATTTTTTTTTTTTTTGGTAAATCCAGACATCTTTTTTGTTTTCATCTCCACACAATTTTCTATACTAGGGTAGACAGCAATTCAGAAAATGAAGGTGTCCTTTTCGACATTTCGCCGTAGCTTACTTGTGAAAATTGATGAGACAATCGCCATTAAAGTGACGAAAGAAGTAAAACTTAGGAATAAATTTAAATTTTACCGGACTAATATCTACAGATTAATAATATGTATAAATATATTTATACGACGGTAAGACAGCGTTAGGCTCACCACATATCTGGCTGATACAGAAGCTCCGTTGAAATATGGACCCAAAGAAGTAAATTTGTTTCTGATTCCATACAACAAGTGCTTAAGCGCTTACATTGGGATCAGATCAATGTATATATTGTTTATTTATTCTTTATTGAACTGTATCATTATGTAAAGATTAAAAGACGGACATAATGCTGGGAGCATTTTCTATCTGTCAACCTTAGCTAGTGAGAAAACGGTGTTCTTATCTATTTACATATGGATTATTTATTATTATTATTATTTTGTTATCTTTAATTTTCACGGTTTTTACCAGTTTTATAATAAGCACGAGCCTAAGCCAAGTGCATATCAGGGTGAGAAACAATGGGGTCAGATCCAGACGTGGTATGTGTTGAGATGAGTTGTATGTTGGATTGTGAATCAACGTCAGTAGTAGTTGAGCTGTGTATGAGTTGTGTTGTTGTGCTCGAACTATCGACCGTATTCAGGAATTTTCAAATTAAACTGCAAGTATTGAGTTTTACAACTTTTTGTAGTAGAAAGTAAGCATTGGATGGTGAGTTGAGAGTCATTTTTTTATAGAAAAGGGAGGCATACGAGCACGTGGCTTATGTGATGGTAAGTGATTACCGCCGCCCATGAACACCCGCAATACCAGATTCCACTTCACGCCGGTATTCTGTGAGGTCGTGGTACTTCCCCGGTCGAGCCGGCCCATTCATGCAACAACAAAAGCTGATGCGTGGCCCTACCACTGTAAAAACTGTCTTCAAAGATTAGTGAAATTGTTTCGGTATTACACCTGTTGTGGAAAGTACTATGGGAACTATAGTTACTTTATTATTATTATAAAAACATTAGTATGGTCACACATTATATTAGTCCCTTCAATAATTGACCGTATAAGATAATAGAGCGTAGATACAAGAATTTAGCACAGCGTAGGAAACGCAGATAATGTCTCCATAAATAAAACAAAACCAGCCGATTTGCTTTCGGAAATATTGATATCAGACTCTTTTAATTGATACCACTTACGCAAGCTGCATGCCATCATAATACAACATCAAGATATAAATACAGAACCACGAGCTCAGAAAGAAAAGTATAAAATCCTAATTTCTACTGACCCTAATGGTCTCAGAAGGTCTCTCGCCTGACGTGGCGGCTGGCCAATGACATTCGACAACGAGTTCCCACGGCGAGAGGCTGCGCGCACGCACTCCGCAGTAATCGATCGCGAATGTACCTTTGTTTACTAAATACGTGTAACGTCTATTGTAACGTCCCTTGAACCGAAGTAAACTTTATACTCGTAACTATAAAAATATGTGAGTGTTCTTATTTGTGTATCCAACACTGGTGACTCTTACGTGATCTCACCGTAAACCGACGATGAACACTAAAGAACAACGCAGCGAGCTTCTCTTCTTGATTCTCGCAGCACCTGGCTAGCTCTCTCCTCCTCTTAGTCCTCTCAGTCATTGTGGATCGTCAATGGAGGGCCTCTTCTCATCAGGGTACATCTCGACTTACCATAGACCTGGTCACAGCCCCTCACAGCATCGTCAGACTGGTCACTACAGAGTGGTGTGGCGACCTCTATGTCTCCACATAAGAAACTTCTAGCAAGTTTCTTTTGTGGTGGACATTTCAGAAAACACATCGATATGCTGCATTGCGCTATCGAAGTTTCTATGGTTCCATGCATATGTACCATTACCGATAGCACACTGGCGGAGGAAATGTCCTCCCCAGATTACGATGACCCGATCTAGCAGGTAACTACCCTTTTCCTGCAGCACCTCAACCGCTGCATGTAAATATTGCGCCACCTGCCTAATATCTAAAACTTATTCATTTTACGCCTTTGGTTGCCTGGAAGAGATTGCTATAAAGCAATAAGGCCGCCAAATTTTAACTTGTACCTAAGTTTCTTGTTTCTTTTGTTATCTCTATTTTTTATTTTGATGTACCACTGTCTGTACTGGGGTGCAGTATTGGGAATAGCTTTTGTAAATAATTTGAAAATAATTTTTGTAATATCATTAGTATTTGCATCGTGTTGCCAATACGATACAATACGTTATGACGACAGATTAACGAGTTAGTTGCCAATGCGTTTGAAAGCTGGGCCGTATTTAATCGTAATAGGTAAATTATGCAGGCAAGCCAGATAAATATTAAATTTAAATTAATCATTACAATGCAATTTTTATTGAATATTTAATGCAATACATGCTGGGTTTTGTTATAAAATTAAAGATATATTAAAACAAATTAAAAAGTCGCGGGTTCGAATCCTGCCTGTGATTTGATTTCTTTAACTAAATAAAATAACATACTATATAGTGAGAATGTCAAGTTAAATTCCGTCTGTGAAAGTTCTTTCATACACGCTTGAATATTATGTAAATAGAGCTGATCATCCAGCAAATAACTAAACAGGTTCTTTTGAATTTAATATTACAATTGTAATATTACAAAATCTGAATATATATATAAATAACATATCTTCTCACCTTTCTCAATACTGGGCTAGACAGATGTCTAGACAATTAACTCCCTTTGACCCACCTTCCATCGAAGATATTTTTTTGAGTTAACGTGATAGGCGGTGAGCCTGCCGGCGTTTGTGTACAAGCCAATTATATAAATCGTGCATAAGTTTTAAAAAATTCATTGGTACGAGCCTATCACCTAGGGATCAAACTCTGCTCCCTTGACTCGAATTCAGATCACCTTTTTTAAAAAAAAAACTTATATACGACTAGCTGCCCCCCGCGGCTTTTCCCGCAATTTAAGGCTTAACGTGGAGCCCTAATTATGTTTCTAAAATAAATGTAGCCTATTTTACTCCTTACAATATAATATATCTGTCATTAAAAGTCCTGTTAAAATTGATCCAGCCGTTTCATAGATTAGCCGAAGCAAACAGGCAGACAGACACAAATTGTAATAAAAATGTTTTTTTGGTGTATGTACCGTATATTCATATACATGTAGTAAAAAACGGTTATTTCAATATTACAAACAAACACTGCAATTTTATTTGTATGTATAGATTTATATCGTTCGCTTGGACAAAAAGACGGCGATGGGCTGGTGAGCCCTAACCTGAGCCAGGGCTCAGGCACGTGGCAGGTCACGTTGTCCCAAAAATATCTTCGGTGGGAGGTGGGAAGTAAGGAATTAATTGTCTAGACCTCTGTTTACCCCTGTATTGGGAAATACGCAAAGATATTTTTGTTTCATCATAAAACTTAATATTTAATAATCATGAATTTCAGGATATAGGCCTCTCCTTTACAGGGGGGTTCGCATAATCGCCACATTTGGCTAGCTGATAGGCGATTGCAACACCAGACATCTCTAGCTTCAGACAATGCAACCCGGCACAGGTCTGCCGGATTTTTTCACTTGTATAACTTATGACTGCTACATTGATTTTAATTAAAATCTTTTATAAAAAACTTGTTTTTTAAAAATGTAAAGTGTGCTCAATTTTATATTACACTTTGACCTTAACCTAGTAAAATAATTTATTTTCCTCATTATTATATTCCGATTTATAAGTCACGGAAGCTGAGTGGTTGGGTGGTCGGAATTTCCAGTCAATAAACCCGAGTTCGATCCCCAGGTGGCACGTACCAATAGGTTTTTTAAAAAACTTATGTACGAATTACATCGTTGGCTTGGACATAAAGACGGCGACAGGCTCACCACCTCTAACAGTGGTAGAGCCACGCATCAGCTTTTGATGTTGCATGGATGGGCCGGCTCGACCGGGTAAGTACCACGACCTCACAGAATACCGGCGTGAAGTAAAAGTCTAACAAACTTCTGCGTTTCGTCTGGTGAGTGCAGGTAACTGGAGGCCCACATACCCCCTTCCCCCAATTCTGGGGGGGGGGGCACTCTAAGGCTGGCAACGCATCTGCTATGCCTTTGGTATTGCGGATGTTCATGGGCGGCGGTAATCACTTACCATTACGTGAGCCACCTGCTCGTTTGCCTCCCTTTTCTATAAAAAATAAAACTGTCACGTTGTCCCGTAAATATCTTCGGTGGAAGGTGGGTCGAAGGGACTTTATTGTTATTAATTTTATTATATTCCGCATTTTTATTCTTAAAAGTGATATTATTGACAAATTTAAGTTATGCTTGCGTATGTGAGGCGTAAGGAAATCTTTTTATTAAAATTTACTCTAACCTCTAAACTAGGCGAGGCCTGTTTAATAAAGGCCTGCATAATAGAGGTCAATGTATATCATTTACAATAGAAATGATATAGTATACTAGTTTTAATCCGCAACCTCCTACGCATTTGCATGTGCGAAAAAGCTGTCTTTAATATTTATAACGTGTACTTAGTGAGTGCCGAAGAATAATATATTTTGTTTAATTTCCGCTAGATTCATTACATCGAAGAAGATATCCGCTGGTTTTGTTGTTGCATGAATAGGCCGGCTTGACCGGGGTTGGACCCTGTGTGAAGTAGATGTCTGCACTTTTTCCTTTTGTCTGGTGAGTATGGTAACCACATGCTCTCTTACACACGCGCATACACACCTCTTACGCCCCTGTCCCCATTTCTTTCCCCATATTTAATTTATTTTTTAAATGTCGATAACCCAACCAAGGCCCCAAGTGTTACTTGTGAACAAGGGTGCCGGTAATTGTTAAATCCCATTATGTTCGCAGAAGTCAAGACAATGGCCTTTCGACCCACCTTTCACTGAAACCTATTTGTGCGGTGTGACAGGTGGCGAGCCTATCACCGTTTTAATGTCCAAGATAATAGTACAATATACAATATGTGCAACGTATATTTTTTAATTAATTTATGCGTATGTATAAATATAAACATCTTTAGCTCGACGACAAACATTCATATCCATAATACAAGTGTTTTTCCACGATAGCCGAGTGGTTGGGTGGTCGCAATTTCGAGTCAAGAGACCCGAGTTCGATCCCCAAGTGGCAGGCTCGTAACAATGGGTTTTCAAAAACTTATGTACGAATTATATCGTTGGCTTGGATATAAAAACGGCGACGTGCTCACCTCCTCTCACGTAGTCCCGATAATACCTTCTTTCTTTCTTCTGGAAGGTGGGACGAAGGGACTTAATTGTCTAGACTAGACCTCTGTCCACCCCTGTATTGGGAACTGCGTAAGTGTTCTTTCCCTGGCGGGATTCGAACCCATAAAGCTTAGCTTCGAAGGCGGGGTTACTAACCATTATTAACTCATATTAACCAACTCGGCTATTGAGTATATGGGGTAGCAACAAATTCTTAATATTACGCAATATTTTTGTTGATTTTAAAGAATAATTTATGCTGAACTTTTTGTTATTAAATTGAAGAGCCAAAAATGTTTTTATATTATAATAACAAATTCTTAATATTTTTTAAATACATGATTTGCTAAATACCTGACATTTTAATTATAGATCATCTTCGAATCTACAGATCCTAATAACTGTCTAAATGTTGTCAAGGTCACGTGCATTCAACATTTCCGCGAGTTTTTCAAATTATGTATAATTTAATATTTTGGGTTCCGCACCACAAAAGGATGTAATGAAACCCTTACAGGATCACAATAGTAAGGAGCCGAGTGGTTGGGTGATCGGAATATAAGTCAAGAGATCCAAGTTTAATCCCCAGCTAGCTCGTACCAATGGGTTTTTTCGTTGGCTTGGACGTAAAGACGGCGTCTTGCTCAACGCTTACCACATAGTCTCAAAAAATATCTTGCGTGGAAGGTGGGTCGAAAGAATTTATTTGTCTGGACCTCTGTCTAAATGTTGCGTTAAATAACTATAAATAATCTAATTGTTCGGAAAAAAGTCACGATAGCCTAGTGGTTGGGTGGTCGTAATTTGGAGTCAAGAGACTCGAGTACGATCCCCAGGTGGCATGCTCGTACCAATGGGTTTTTCAAAAAACTTATGTACGAATTATATCGTTGGCTTGGACATAAAAACGGCGACGTGGTCACCTCCTCTCACGTAGTCCCGATAATACCTTCTTTCTTTCTTCTGGAAGGTGGGACGAAGGGACTTAATTGTCTAGACTAGACCTCTGTCCACCCCTGTATTGGGAACTGCGTAAGTGTTCTTTCCCTGGCGGGAATCGAACCCATAAAGCTTAGCTTCGAAGGCGGGGTTACTAACCATTATTAACTCATACTAACCAACTCGGCTATTGAGTATATGGGGTAGCAACAAATTCTTAATATTACGCAATATTTTTGTTGATTTTAAAAAATAATTTATGCTGAACTTTTTATTAAATTGAAGAGCCAAAAATGTTTTTATATTATAATAAATATTCTTAATATTTTTTAAATACATGATTTGCTAAATACCTGACATTTTAATTATAGATCATCTTCGAATCTACAGATCCTAATAACTGTCTAAATGTTGTCAAGGTCACGTGCATTCAACATTTCCGCGAGTTTTTCAAATTATGTATAATTTAATATTTTGGGTTCCGCACCACAAAAGGATGTAATGAAACCCTTACAGGATCACAATCGTAAGGAGCCGAGTGGTTGGGTGTTCGGAATATAAGTCACTAGATCCAAGTTTAATCCCCAGCTAGCTCGTACCAATGGGTTTTTTCGTTGGCTTGGTCGTAAAGACGGCGTCTTGCTCAACGCTTACCACATAGTCTCAAAAAAATATCTTGCGTGGAAGGTGGGTCGAAAGAATTTATTTGTCTGGACCTCTGTCTAAATGTTGCGTTAAATAACTATAAAATAATCTAATTGTACGGAAAAAAAGTCACGATAGCCGAGTGGTTGGGTGGTCGTAATTTGGAGTCAAGAGACTCGAGTACGATCCCCAGGTGGCATGCTCGTACCAATGGGTTTTTCAAAAAACTTATGTTCGAATTATATCGTTGGCTTGGACATAAAGACGGCGTCGGGCTCACCACCTGTCACGTTGTCCCGAAAATATCTTCGGTGGAAGGTGGGTCGAGGCTTTATTTGACTTGAACTATGTCTAAACGTTGCTTTAAATAACTATAAAGTAATGTAATTGTACGGAACTTTCCCGACCAGCTCGCAGAACCGCATCGAGATGTACCGCGAGCACTAGTCGGGTTTCTATTTAGTTTTCCTGTTGTGATCTTTTTCGTTATTGTTATTAGTTAGCGTTGCGAGTTAACATTTTTAATTCAACATTTGACATTTGTCTACAAAAGCAAAAAATTAAGACTTTTTATAACATTTTAAGTGTATAATTTTCATTTAGTGACCTTTTATTGTGACTATAGTATATTTATAACATAAGTAGTATATAATATAGTATGTAAAACAAAGATCTTCACGCCTTTCGCAATACAGGAGTAGTCAGAGGTCTAGGCAATTAAGTCATTTCAACCCTCTTTCGCCGAAATATTTTTGATAGCTAGACAGGCGGTGAGCCCAGCGCCGTCTTTATGTCCATGCGAACGATATAAATCGTACATAAGTTTTTGAAAAACCCCATTGGTACGAGTCTTCCACCTGGAGATCGAATTCGGATCTCTTGAATCGAATTCCGATCACCCAATCCTTCGACTATCGTAACTCAAAGAGATATATCTTAAATAATATAATAGAAATATAGTGAAATATAGTATATAGTATAAAGTGATATAGAAACATAGTTTATACTATACGTACACGTCACTTTATACTATATATAGAAATATAGTATATTGGTAACTGGTAATTTTCAGTGTCAAAACTTGTACAATCACTGTGATAGATAAAAACTTTATTTATTTTGTCCATTTTATTGATATTAGTGTGTTTTGCTTCTAAGTTTTATAACGTTATAGCAATCTGTTAACAAACATTACAACATAAAAATACTTAAAAACACTACGTCTATTGGGTACGATTAAATAACAACAAAGATAATTAAAAGCTGCGTAAACTATATAGCCAAACCTTTAGCATACTTAATTAATTTGTCATTGGAACAGGGTATTTTTCCTAATAGTTTGAAAATTTCGGTAGTTAAACCGCTTTCTAAAAAAGGAGATGCTACGGACATTAACAACTATAGACCAATCACACTTGTTTAAATTTTATCAAAAGTATTTGAAAAAGTTATGCATAAAAGAATAAGTAATTTCTTGACACAACATAATATCCTGATAACTAACCAATATGGTTTTAGAAAAAATTATTCCACCTTAAATGACAAAAATCTGATAGTTGGAATATTTCTGGATATGTCAAAGGCCTTTGACTTTGTGTCACATGAGAGATTACTAAGTAAATTATGTAAGTATGGTATAAGAGGCAAAGCTCACGAATGGCTAAAAAGCTTTTTATCAAATCGAAAACAGTATACAGAAATCTGTACCGTAGCTAAAAATACTAAAGAAAAAATAAGATCTTCTTCAGAGGTATAACTAGTGGTGTTCCTCATGGAAGTGTTTTAGGACCACTTCTGTTCATTATTTATATAAACGATCTTACCTTAGCTGTTAATTGTGAACAGATATTATTTGCTGATGACATCACATTGATAGTTAAAAGTAAAGATCATAAAACCTTAGAATCTAAAGCTACAAAGGAACTACATAACACGATAAAATGGTTGGAAGAGAACCAGTTAAGGATAAATTTAGATAAAACTAAAGTCATTCAGTTTCTAAGTTATAATTCCCATAGATCCAACTTAAATATTAAATATAATCAAAAGATCCTTCCGACAGTAGAATGTAACAATTTTCTTGGGATTATAATTGACCAAAACCTAAATTGGAAAAACCACATCAGCGGTATCTGCTTGAAAATAGATAAATTCATTTTTGCTCTTCGACGCGTGAAGGCAACTGTCTCTAAAAACGTTGCCTTATTTTTATACCACGGTTATATATCTTCTATTTTACGATATGGTTTAATAATTTGGGGTAATTCAACAGATATCGATAAAGTATTTAAAGTACAGAAAAAATGTGTCCGAATACTATATGGTGCTGAATTCTTAGAACACTGTAAGCCTGTTTAAAGTGCTCAAAATTCTACCGCTGCCGTGTTTATATATATATATATATATATATATATATATATATATATATATATATATATATATATATATATATATATATATATATATATATATATATATATATATATATATATATATATATATATATATATATATATATATATATATATATATATATATATATATATGAAATATCAAAATTTGTTAAAAGACACCCTCAATTATTTCCCTTACATGACAAAGTTTTAAAAAAAATAATAGCAGATATCCAATTATACATACCTAAACATAGGTTATACTTGTTTAGCAATAATCCATTTTGCATGGCAATAAAAATTTATAATAAAATTCTCGACAGTATAAAAACCTTGCCAATAACTTTATTTAAAAAAAAAGGTTATTTGTTTGGCTACTTAGTCATTGTTTTTACTCAAAACAGGAGTTTCTTTTGCACAGACATTAGTGATTGATTTAACCTATGTGTGAATAATAGCAGTATTAGTAGTATTAGTAGTAGTAGTAGTAGTAGTAGTAGTAGTAGCTTTAAATTAAAATTATTAATATTAAGAACATTATCTAATTACAGCCATTAAAATACATAAAGTGGAGGTGTTTCCATGTAATTGGTTTTAAACGTTCTGTGTGGATTTTTTAAAACTTATTTGTTCTTTTTTAATTTATAATTGACATGACAATCGGATATCAGCTCTCAGTGTTAAATGTATGAATAATTATATTTTTTTTTACTTAAATGTTGATTCTAAAGAGTATTTGACTTATTTTAAATAATTAAATTTAATCCAATTTTTTCGATGATATACTACCATCTTATCATGCGTCCTGCAATATTTATTATTTATTTATGCTTTATTGTAAGAAAAGAAAGACAAAGAAAAACAAAAGTTCTTTTATTTATAAATAATAATTAAACTGTAATTCATATGTTACTGTGACATCAAGATCTTATTTCTTATTTAATTGTAATTTTTTTATGTGTAATTTAATTTTGTATTGAATTGTATAATCATTGTTATCAATAATTTCTTATAAATGTAGTTAATGTACAATAAATGAATAACATTAAACTGATGACATCTTGTAATAACAATAATTGATGACATACTGACAATTCTATTAAATTTTGCATGCCCATTGCGGTAGAACATATAGATATAAACCAAATTATCAACACCTGTAAATGTACTATGTTCTTGCAAATAAATAAATAATTTGAATTAATTTGAATTACTTCATCTACCCTACAAATAATAAATAATTTTTTTTCTTTTCTTTTAAGATTCAGTATCTTCAATTTATATAAACATGGCAAAGTGCGCGACCTGTGGCCGCTTCTTCAGCTCAGCAAACGCTGCAGCGTGTAGTAATTGCAAAGTCAATTATCATCGTAGCTGTGTCGCAGTTCCTGAGGCGAACGGTGCACCGATTAACTGGGTATGCAGCCCATGTAAGATTAAAGTGTCACGCTCATATCATACTCAGTGTTTACCTGCAACAACTGTAAAAATAAGGCCCTATGTTGGTACCACCACATCCGCTGAAGCAGAAGACGCCCACTTATAAGTAGGACTTGAGCCAGCTCTTAATAGAGATGCGTGGTCTACGAGGTGAAATGACGGCATTAAGGGTCGAGTTTGGGGAGTGCAGGGCGGAGATCGCCAGTTTCCGTAATTCTATGGAGAGACTCACTTCACGGGTTGATACCGTCGACGAGCGTGTCACGTCTTTAGAGAAAAAATTTGATGAGGTAACCCCATGCCATTCCTGTGAGGCTATCATCAGCGAGCTCAGATCCCAAATTAATAAGCGAGACCAGGAATGGTTATTGAATGATATCGAGATATCGGGCGTTCCCGAGGTCAAGGGTGAAAACGTTACAGTTGCCGCAAGAAACTGTCAGTCTCCTTGGACGAGCGGGACATTATATCTGCGGAAAGAGTTGGAGCGGTTCGAAGAGATCGATTGAATATAATCTATATATCGATACACCTCATGTGTATCGATATATAGATTATATTGGTGTATCGTCGTCCGGTCCGCGCGCCGCTCTGTGCGTGATGAGCTACTGCGCGCGGCACGAGTACACCGGCGTGCTACTACTAAAGGCTTTGGCTTACCGGGTCAGACCTGCCGTTTTTAAATAAACGAGCGCCTAACTCGACTAAATCGGCAACTCTTCACATAGTCACGGGATATATGCCGCCGCCTGAAATGGATATTCGTATGGACAAAAGCTGGCAAAATATTTGTACGTCAAGATAAGAATGATAATATTGAACGCATTAAAAAGGAATCTGACTTTGTCTGCGTTTTTGGATCTGGCATTGTTTGACCTTTGCGGACAATTTAAAAGTTATTTTTTACTGTAAATGAATTGCTAAGAATGTAGTTAAAATTGTACTATTACAACGGTCGAAAGTATGTATACATTATTAAATTATAATTGATTTTTATTTTATCATCATGAACTTTTTTAATGTTATTTTATGTTTTAGTGAGTTTCCTTTGTTTTGTGCTTTATTATTTTTATCTTGTGTAATATTTACATTATATGTAAAACCTGTTTAATATACTAAATGTTAAAAAAATATATTAGAAGTAACAGTAGTAGTTTTTACTGTAAACTATTCATACACACATATTACTTCATATATACTTGTTACATTGTTTTATAGGTTATATACCTAGTCAGGTCATAAATTCTGTCACATGTTTAACCTAAAATAATTAAAACAAGCTTATTCATTATGAAACTATTTATATACCAAAATGAACTTAACAAAACATAGATTCTTATGACATTAAAGTTTATTCAAAATGACCTCCGTGATTTTAAATACAGGCCTTCAATCTGTGCGGCCAGTCGTCTATCGCAGCACGAACGAGGTCCATGTCAATATCGGCAGCTGCCTTAATCAAAGATGTCTTGAGTGACTCCAAATTGGGATGAGGCTTTGAGCACGCCTTTTCCTCCAAATGTTGCCATATCTTGTAATCTAATGGATACAAATCTGGACTGGAGGAGGTCCAGTCTTCGTGCCCGATGAAGTCGATTTCACGCGCCGCCAGCCAGTCTTGTGTGCTCTTCGCTCTATGAGCTGGCGCCGAATCATTTTTGAATACCCAATACCTGTTATTGAACATGGTATGAAAAACAGGTTCCACAAGGTTCGTCAGGACTGTATTTTGATACACAACTGCATTCGTTTTTACACCTTTCTCGTAAAAATGTACCTTTGTTAAGCCCCAATAAGAAACTCCCAACCATACCATGAGCGAGGATGGAAAATGACCTCGTTGGACACGCGGAATACGGTTGCTCGCTTCTTCACTACTGTGTGCGTACACCTTATCATTTTGTAGCTCTCTTCTACGGTAAATAATGTTTCATCCTAAAAAAGAATTTCCCGATATTTTTTTCCCGCGTACCGCTTAAACAAAACGCGGCATCTCTTCAGTCTCAGGTGCATTAGACGAGCATTCAAACATTGTCCTATTTTTCTTCGATATGCCCGAAGCCCTAAGTCTTCATTTAACACCCTTTTCACCGTGGTTCTGCTTAACCCCATCTGAAGGGCCAACAGTTTCTGCTTACGTTTGGGATTTCTTTGAATTCGAGCCTTCGCAGCTTTCATCACTGCTGGAGTCCTAACAGATCGAGGGCGACCACTTCTTGACCTGTCATCTACACTAGAGTCTTCATTGTATCGTTTTATGGTACGATAAACGAATCCTTTGGTTATATTCAAATTTTTCAGTATGTCAAAAACTTGAATTGGCGCGTAACCGCAACGATGCAACGCAATAACTGCAACACGGTCTTCTTTAAGCGTCCATTCCATATTTAAAAATGAGTAAAATTCTAAAAAGTATGTAGTTTTATTTTCATGAATAACTCGAAATTCGAATTCAATAAACTTTTTTGTGTCCAGCATTCTAAAAGAAAAGTTTTTACTGTGTGACAATACTTATGACCTGACTGTGTATATATAATTATAAAAAATGGATACACTATATGTTACACTTAATTGTCTAGACTAGACCTCTGTCTACCCCTATATTGGGAATTGCGTGAAGATGTTTTTTTATTAATAGTATATTAATAAAAAAACATCTTATATTATTATTAATAGCATTATTTTCACAAAACAATCTAAAAACTAAATAAAACACTTTTATTTAATGAATGTTATTTTTACTTTACACGATTGTTTACGCCTCCAATACTTGATACCGCGCATGGATTATTCTAGTGGCACCGACAGGATATCAGCGCTGCAGTAGCAATGCTGCAGCATATTGCTGAGTCGGATGCCTTTTCGTTGCTGCTATCTAACCAATTATTTAAATTGTTCTTTTTAATTGTTTATATGTATGCAATTGTGGCAATGAATAAACTTTCTTTCTTTCTTAAATATAATTTTTCTAGAGACCTCGCCGGGTAGCTTCTAGGTTTGTTTTCGTGAGACACGGTACTTTAGCTTTACTGCATGGCAGCTATAGTTCCACGGCCACGAAGTGGTGAAATAATTTGCCTCCACCCTACAAGAACTCGGAATCAAAATATTCATTCAAAGTTATTATTTGAACACTACTACTATTACTTACTTGAACATACTTGAACAACAATAAAACTTGGACTTAAATTAAGTATCTAAAATAAATAAAAAAAATATATCTTCACGCAATTCCCAATACAGGGGTAAGTCCAAGCCAACGATGAAATTCGTACATGTTTTTTTTTTTTAAAAACTCATTGGTACTGCCACCTGGGGATCGAACTCGGGTCTCTCGACTCGAAATTCCGACCACCCAACAACTCGGCTATCGTGACTTTTAATCTAAAATAAATAAATATCTATAAATATCTTCACGCGATTCTCATTACAAGGGTAGACAGAGGTCTAGTCTAGACAATCAAGTCCCTTTGACTCACCTTCCACCGAAGAGATTTTCGGGACAACGTGACAGGTGGTGACCCTGTCGCCGTTTTTATGTCAAAAGCAACGATGTGAATTGTACATAGGTTTTTGAAAAAACCCATTGGTGCCAATGCCTGCCACTTGGGGATCGAACTCGGGTCTCTCGACTCGAAATTCTGACTACCCATCCACGTGACTTTTCGTCAATTAAGTATCTCATTGTGTTAATCTGAAATATCTGTCTGACGAGCTCCGTGGATGTGTGGCGTACAAACCGGTTTACATGGTGTCGCAACCTCTGAGGTCCCGGCTTCGAAGAAACGTGTAGAAAATTCTTTTTTTTTACATTTTCTCGGGTCTGGGTGTTTGTGGTACCTTCGTTATTTCTGATTCTATTAAGCTTTACTTTGGGATCAGAGCAGTGTATGTGATATTGTACCTATCTATGTATGTATTATTTATCTGTTTTTTTATGTATTCTATGTATTCTATTGTTTGGCCTCATGATTGATGAATGAGTATTTTGTAACATGGTCAGATTATATTAGATTAGATTAGACGGGGCTGATTTCCGCAACTCCACCTCCTACCGCGTATTTTGCGTAATGGGCTGATTATATATTTTTATGGTTATTATATTTATTTTAATTAACTCATATCGCACATGTTTTGTTTTATTCATGTTTATGTAACAAATGTGGATATGCAATATTGAGCATCATTTCATATGTACATTTGTTAATATAATAATGTTAACAAAATAATAATAAGAATGGAGGAGCCTCCATTCTAATTATTATATGGTTACCGCTGAAAATCATCGTCGGAGTCGGAGAGAGTGGAAGCCTTTTTGGTACCTCAAATATTATGTCTATTTTTTATGTATTTTTTTGTAATATTTGGAAATGGTTTTTTGGCTAGAGCCGTGAGTTATAACAGTAAGCTAGAAAATCGATCGCTCTATAGCTGGCAGTTTAAATTGCTCATTGTATCTTTCGCATCTATAAACAAAATTGTTTTTAAATAGAAAACTACTTTCCTACTGAGGAAATCTCATCTTAAATCTCATAAGTATGACTTAATTAACATGCGCTTGCGATGTTACGAGTACTTGGCATATAGCGAAGTCGGCTGTTTGCTGATTTTTATTTAAATTGAAAAGGACATAAGGTAAGGGTTAAATATAAAAATATCTTAATGTTTAGGTAAAATGTGTATTTGTTTTATTTTATATACTTTTTACGAGCTAAACTGAGGCAGAGGTTATGTAACACCATAGGGCCGTCTAAACGGTGGTAGTGTAATCATTACGTCGCAGTACACCCACCGGTGTAATAGGTTTAGGGGCATTTTATGCTTCTGTACTTTATGCCTTGTTGAATTAACTGAAGACTCCTCCCCATAACCTCCTGTTATTCTTTATATTTTGTCTTTTCTCTCTATTTTATTATTTTATTTTGGAATATGCTTTGATTGTCTGTGCGACAGGCAGGCTTTAAATTTTAAATTATTATAAATAATTACCAAAATTACGCAGCTTCTGTCGATCATTACAAAGTGGTGGTAGATTAATACAATAATAATTTTTAGAAGAAAATTTTATGTTCCCACTTCGAAAATGTGTTTATCGCAGTCATAACGCGTGGCTTGCGTCACGTTGTGCACGGTTCTGCTTGTCACCAGTCTGGTTACATACGTACATACATACATACATACATACATACATTCATAACGGCCTATTAAAGTCCAACACTGGACACAGGCCTCTCCTAAGGAGGATTTTCCATAATCGCCACGCTTGGCAAGCGGATTGGCGACCGCAGTAGCAGACCTCGCGGGCACTTCAGACTCTGCTGCCCATCTTCGGTCTGATTATTTTGATCTGAAGTTTTAGAGATGGATGTCCTGCCATCTATGGGTTTCCATGATGATATTTAAGGCTGTTTCCCTTAGTCGCCTCCTACTACACCCACAGAAAGAAAGGGAATGGCAATATTCTTTCACCGGTACCACAAGATAACCAGTCTAGTTATTGGCGTAAAAATAAATGTATTACTGTATCTCCTGATGAATTCTTAGAGAAAGCCATGAGAATGTAAAAGAAGTTCTAGACTTTTAGTTAGAGGAAACGAAAGAATTGTTGTATGTGGTGATTTGAATGGATGGATTGGTACCGCTCGGCCAGGGTACGAGTCGGTGCTTGGAATGTTTGGCGATAAAAGAGTTAACGATGCTGGCAAGCTTATACTGGCAGTATGCAAGGAAAAGGGTCTTCTTGTGACAAACACTATGTTTAGTCCCAAGAAAATCCATATGTGTATGAAGTATGATCGATTTATTCCTGGTGGATGACCGACTGCGAAAACAGGTGATGGATACGCGAGTGTTCCGAGGTGCTGACCTGCGAACGGATCACTACCTAGTGATTACTAGATTTAGGGGTCTGTTCGCGGGTTGGCGCCACCGGACGGCGATACCAGAACCACAGTCGGTCGGTAGCATCCGAAGCTGGAAGCTTCAGGAAGCGGACACTAGGGATAAATATCAAGCAAGGGTAGCCGAAAAGCTGGACAGCATTGATGTCAGGAAAGAATGTGTGGAAGAAATATGGCAGAGCCTTAGAGATGGAATGGTTAGAGCAGCGGAAGACGTGTGTGGAACTGTGAAAAGAGGTAGTAGTAAAAAGGGTGATGCATGGTGGAATGACGAAGTGAAAGAAGCTGTAAATAAGAAGAAGAAAGCATGTTTAGACTACTTGACCTCTAGTAATGATAAGGATATGAGAGAGAAGAGGAAAGAAAGATATAAGCTCCAGAAAGTTCACACGAAAGCATTGATTGAGGAAGTGCGTGAAAGGAGTAGAATGGAAGCGGACGAAAGGTTGTCGCACAACTTCAAGGAGAACTCCAAACTCTTCTGGAAAGAGGTTGGAAGGACCCGGAGTGGTGCGACAGCCTTAAGAATGAATAAAGTGCTTTCGGGAACCAATGACGTCCTCTCAGAAAAATCGGACGTCATGCAGCGATGGAGCGAATTTTATAGAGCGATGTATGCGTGTGATGATCTTAGTGAGGGATCCGGGGGTGACAATCGCGCATATGCAAGATAAATCGGAAAGATTTCTATGGGAGGCACAATGCGGATTTAGACCTGGAAGAGGATGCACGGATCAGATGTTTTCTCTCCGCATGATCACGGAGAAGCTTCTGGCTGCTAACTAGAGGATTTTCTGTGCTTTTGTGGATCTTGAGAAAGCATTTGATAAGGTTGTAAGGAAGAAAATGTGGGAACTGTTGCCGGGGTATGGTGTGGATGGTCGATTGCTAAGGGCTGTGCAGTCACTTTACTGTGACTGTAAAGCCTGTGTGCGGGTAGGGCATGACCTGTCACCCATTTTTAGCGTCCAAACGGGCGTAAAACAGGGTTGTGTCATGTCTTCCCAGCTGTTCATACTGTATCTCGACAGCTGTTTACAGAAGCTGAAAGATAGCTGTTTGGGTGTGAAATTGGGTGACATAAAAGTAAATTGTCTGCTTTATGCTGATGATGCAGTGCTTATTGCACCATCAGAGGCAGAACTGCAGGCATTAGTCACGTGTATGAAAGAAGAATGTGAAATTAATGGTCTCCGTTTGAATGCTAATAAAACTAAGGTTCTGGTATTTGAAAGGGACGAAGAAAGAACAAAGTGCGAAATTTGGGTAAATCAGGACTGTCTAGAACAGGTGAATGAAATTGTATACTTGGGGAGCGCGTTTAACCGGGATGGAAGATGTCATTTAGATGTGGACAGGCGTGTCGCTGCCGGGAACAAAGTCAATGGTGCCCTGACTGCGTTAATCAAAAGGCAAGGCGTTGTGAAAAGTGCAGGCCTTGCAATACATAACGCAGTGTTGGTACCGACTTTGTTATATGGCAGCGTAACCTGGGTATGCCAGAAGAAGCATAAAAGCAGGTTGAATGCAGTGGAGATGCGATCTCTTCGTAAAATGTGCGGCCTTACCATGGCCGACCGAAAGCGAAACGAAGAGATTCGCAATATGGCAGGTTTGAAAGATGACCTTGTCTCAAAAATGGATAAGGGCGTGCTTCGATGGTTTGGGCACGTTGAGCGAATGAGTGAAGACCGAATGGTGAAGAAAATATATAGCGCGAAAGTTAATATTAAAAGGTGTCAAGGTAGACCGAGACTAACTTTCGAAGACCATGTGAACAAAAGGCTCGAAGAGGGGAGGGTCAAGAGTACTCGGATACCTAGACGTGCATGTATGAAGAAGATGATGAATCTGAAAGAAGCGAAAGAAGTATGTAGGGATCGTAACACTTGGCGATCTGTTCTCTCTGGCTACCCCGTCAGGGATTGTGTGTGAAGATAAATAAAATAAATAATAAATTGTTACTTACAAAATTCGTTTTTTTTCCTAATAATTAATATAATATATTATATAGATAAAAAATAAATAAATATAAATATCTTCACGCAATTCCCAATACAGGGGTAGACAGACACCAACAACTCGGCTATCGTGACTTATAATGATTATATAAATCATTAGGAAATAATTTAAAAAAAAAATTAAACAAATACATTAATAAGTAATAATAATGATTATATAAATCACTAGGAAATAGTTAAAAAAATAGAATTTTAGAAATTGATTTGACAGACATTTTTCAATTATTTTGTCTAAGGTGGGTAATATGGTTATGGGACGATAATTTCCATACTCCTTAAGGTTTCCTTTTTTGAAAATTGGCCTTACTATTCCAGTTTTCAAATTATCAGGATATATTCCAGTTTATAACAACTGGTATTTGTTAATTTGGCTATAGCTGGTGCAATTTTATGTCTAATGATTTTTAGGTCACGTGCACGAATATTATCTATTCCGGGAAACTTGTTGTCATCTAGTGATTTTATTATTTTATTTATTGTATCTGAGCTTACTTTCTGAAATCTAAATGTTAATTTTACCGGCCTACGGTATGAAAATTTTTGAAGTAACGGAGTTCTGCAGTTAGTCAATATATTATGAACACTGTTTTTAAATTCATCTGCAAAATTATTAGCTATCTTTACTAAGTTTGTTCTACTGTTCTCAAAGTTGTTCAGAATAATGTCGTCAATTGATTTCTTAACCTTTCTTGTCATATTGTTTAAAATATTCCATAAGTTTTGAAGATTAGATTTATTTTTATTTATGTTGGTTATCAAGAACAAATTTTTTGATTTTTCTATTAGCTTATTAGCGTGATTCCTAGCTTGATTGTATTTTAATCGTTTTATTTTATTGTTGCTATCATTTTTCCAATCATTAAATAATTTATCTTCATAGAGGCAAGATTTTATAATTTTATTATTTATCCATTTATTTTTATCCCTATTTGATACACTCTTAATTTTTATTTTTATTTGAGATTGGTTTTAACAATTTTGTATGGCATTTTTAATAAATTCGTATATTTTAATAGGACAGTACAGATTTTTAATAGGCTGCCAGTCGATATTGTTCAACAATAATTGCAGTTTGTTATTTTCATATACAGTTTTAAAAATAAAATAATAAAAATAATATACAGTTTTAAATTGCAAATTATCATCCTGTATCTGTGTTGTTTGACTAACGCAAGCGAGTACCACCGCACGGTGATCAGCCAGTACAATACCTAAGGCCGCTGTAAACAGTTCTTGAGTGCGGGATCGTATAAAAATATGATCGATACTAGACTTTGTTAATTTTGAAGCTTTAATTTCAATACGTGTAAAGTCCGAGATCCCACACTCAAGACCATAGCTTGACAGCATACTTGTATATTGATGTTTTACAGGATTATCTAATTTGGTGTCTATGTTAGTGTCTCCTACAATGAATATATCTGTGTCTTTATCAACTGTTTTGATGATACGTTTTAACTCTTTTACAAATAGATATCTAGGGCTATTAGGTGGACGATACACTGCACACAGTGTTGCACAATAACTGGATTGTGGTTTTATCGTAATCATTAGGCTTTCAAAATTAATCGTGTTGGTTTCAATTAATGTAGTTTTGTGTTTGTTGTGGACATACATAATAATACCTCCCCCTTTACGCGATTTGCGCTACTGTGTGTGCATTGTGTAGCCATTTATCATAAACATACTACATAATGTATCTGTTAGATTAGCTTCCGTCAAAATAATTACATCATTAATTTTTTTACAAGATAATATATAATGTTCTAGGGTAGAAAAATGTTTAACGGTAGATCTTATGTTAATATGCATGCAAAGTAGATTGACCTTTTTTTGTGATACATATTTTAAAAAACAGTTTATATCCTCGCAATTAAACAATTCGGTTATGGAGTCTGTATACAATGACATAATTATTAGAGAAAAGAAATAAAGTTTCAAAAGTAAAAAAAAATACAAGTAAATAAACGATTATAACCTTATCGTGCCAGTAGGTCTTTTATGTCTTCTATTGATCTAATTCTGATAACTTCTTTGTCTTTCTCCTCCTTTCGGGCCAACACTACACCTCTTTTACACCACACAAACTTAAACGTATTCTTAAGTTCATTTTTTGCATTCCAGAGAAGCATTTTGTTGTGAGACGTAATTGCTTCCCGAATGAACACTGGTATGTCCTCAGATGATCTTGAAACATTAGTAATTATGTCTTTCACCTTTAGCCTTTTATTTTTAGCTTCCGATATCCACATATCCCTTATGTTTTCTTTTTTCATTTCGACAGTGATTGAACCGGGCCGGTCCTTTCTCCCCATGTTTCGCTTTACTTAAGAATGTCGCTGCTTAGCATCTTTAGTTTGCAAGCAATATTATTTGCAATATCTGTAACATTTTCATTGTCTACTTGAGGCACATTAACAACTTCAATGCAGGATGATAACCTTTTTTGATCTTGTTCATTTAATCTTTGTTCAAGTGCAGCAACTCTGGTTTCTAGATTTTTATTTTTATTATTAAGTTCGACATTCTTACGCTGTAGTTCTTTTATCAATTGTTTACAGGCATCCACAGTTTCAGCTACTTCCTCAAGCCTATCTGTATGATATTGAATAGAATCACAGATGTCTTTCAAATAACTTCTTAAAAATAAACATATTAAACAAGAAAATGCAACAATATTAGTATTGGTTTCAATATGTGATTAGCATTAATAACGAAGTCATTGGTGTTTACATAAACTTGTGTTATTTTCAATGTTATGTTGCGTTCGTTTACCTAAAAAAATAATTTATCTTCATGCTATTCCCAATATAGGGTTAGACAGAATTCTAGACAATTGAGTCTATTTTTGTATAGAAAAGGGTGGCAAAGGAGCAGGTGGCTCACGTGATTGGTAAGTGATTACTGCCCATGAACATCCGCAATACCAGAGGCATAGCAGATGCGTTGCCGGCCTTAGAGTGCCCCCCCCCTCCCCAGAATTGGGGGAGGGTTTGTGTGGGCCTCCGGTTACCTGCACTTACCAGACGAAACGCAGAAGTTTGTTAGACTTCTTCACGCCTGTATTCTGTGAGGTCGTGGTACTTCCCCGGTCGAGCCGGCCCATTCATGCAACAACAAATCTGATGCGTGGCTCTACCACTGTTTTAAACCCATCTTTCACCTAAGACATTTTTTGGGACACCTTGACAGGTAGTGAACCTGTCGCCGTCCTTACGTCTAAGCCTTTTTTATACATGGGGATATAATTAACGTATGCCCGCCCCCTCGAGGTCAAGGACGGGTGATGTCGAGCTCGCACCGACTAAAATCCCACGATGTTCCGCCTTCGACGCATGTAAGCAGGGTTACGGGAATGCTCTCACATATCCGCGACTGTGCTCCTAAATATGTGCTAGCGGTGTGCTCTGCCGTCGTCTCTAGCTTAGAGACTCTGTGTTGCGCAGTTCACTCTGTATTGTCTTGTGATGCACAGATGACTAGCACACGCTGTAGAATTGTTTGTAAGGGTAGTCTCTGCCTTCTAATGAGGCAATACCATATAAAATGACGCGAAGTCTTTTGAATATGAGGTAATGTTTTATTATTTTGAGGTAGTATAAATACTCACGATAGCCGAGTGGTTAGGTGATCGGATTCGAGTCAAGAGACCCATGTTCGGTCCCCAGGTGGCAGACTCGTATCTATAGGGTTTTAAAAAACTTATGTACGATTTATATCGTTGGCTTGGGCATAGAAATGGCAAAAACCTCGCCACATAGGTTATCCCAAACAATGTCTTCGGTGGAAGGTGGGTTTATTATTAACTTAACTGTCTAGACCTCAGTCTACTCTTGTATTGGGACTTAAGAAAAACCTTGAAAATCCATTTCAAAAAAATATCAGAACAAAATTTAATCGAGGTGCGAGTGGGTGCGCCGCCTAACTGGCGTGGTCTCAGGTACAGCGATCGTCTATTCGCGAGCACGTTTTTTTCTTCATTTAATGTCTATTTTGGAGTAAACAGAGGTCAAGACAATTATGTGGTGACATAAACAGGTGGTGAGTCCATTACTCTCTTGGTGTCAAATTCACATCCATGAATCGAGAACAAACATTTCTATGCACACAAATGTTTGCCTCTGGCGGGACTCGAACCCGCAACCCTTAGCTTGGAAGGCAGGGTCTCTACCAACTGGGCTACCGGGTCGTCAGCACTCAGCTTGATGATAATGCCAAATCATTTTTACAACAGAGATCTTTTTATAAGGTTTCTATACAATACTGTAAGATACAATCTAATAGTGTTGTATGGAAAGAGTCATGTCTGAACAATGAGGATATTTGAGTGTAACTATGTAGAATAGGTAGAATACTCGTCTGTTTGTTCTAGGTTATGCTAAAATGATTGAACGGATTTCCATGACCATATCTCAATTCAATGTCACCATGATATTTCTCAACTTAGAAACTGATGTAAGAATTATTGAAATCATTCATGTAACACAAAAGACACCGTTTGAGCTCTATTAATACAAGTCACCATAGAGTAGAAAGGTCAAGGTTATAATGACGATTTATTTGTTAATGAATTATTCACAATCTATAGAACCTACTTAAATGCAGTGTGCAATGTCACAAAATAAAAGCATGCAGATTAAATCTGCATTACATTTATCCCAAACAAAAAGCAGAGGTTCCTGTAGGATGCATATGGCGGAATCTCTTGGACGGATTTGGACCAATTTTAATTTTCTAAGCATTCTGTAATTATACTTAACAAATGCAATTCAGGCTATCCTCCCAATGCCTGTAAATAGGAGACTAGCGACTATCATTGTACCATTTATCATCACTGTTTCATATGACAAGGTGGGAAATGAGCAAATGGAAATGGCAATTTTAAGTTATTACCGTCCGTAACAACAGACACCATGGTTAAATTGTCGAAATTAAAGAATTGATAAGGGGAAGGAAAAGGGAAAAGAAAGGTGACAGAGGTGTGTATGTATGGCTCACAACTTACCTCACCCACCAGACAAAAAGCTGAAGCACAGACATCCACTTCCTCGCTCGTTGTAAACTTATGTTAATTAGAAAATTTTTAAAGAAAATATTTAGGCATATATAATTACATAGGTAAGTTTTCATAAAAGAAATATTAAGAACGTATTATGGCAATTTCGGGGTTGGTCGACCTTACGCGAGGCCTTTACTTATGCTTTTTATCTGGTGAGTAAGGTAAACTGAGACCAAACTAACACATATTTTACCTTCCTTACCCTTTTCCCTCCCCTTATTAAATTTCTGTCTTAAAAACCAAGATTTTTGGTAGCTCTTGTGAACAGGAACTTCACTAATTACTTACCATTGTCTCAGCCAATCGCTCATTAGTCACCTTGTGATATATAAACAGTGAGTGACAATATTCGGACAGGAAATAATAACGAAAATCCTATAGATCTGTTAAATCTGTACTTTACATCAAGTAAATTATGTAACAGACTCCTTTTGTATACCCTATCTATTAGGGCAAATCTACCTTGATTTGCCATTATAACCAAACTTAGCGAACTAACGCAGTACCAGAGACCTTGCAACTTCGACGGTACCGCTCGCAGATCTGTTTAATTTTCGTCGGATATTTTTGAGATGGTTGTAATGCCGTCATTCGATTGCTATCGAGATGTTCATGTCACTTCCCTAAGTCATCGGTCACGATAGCCGAGTGTTTGGATAATCGGAATTCTAGTCAAGAGACCAGAGTTCGATCTACAGGTCGTAGGCTCGTACTTTTTTTTTTTCAAAACTTATGTACGATTTGTACTGTAAGCTTGGACATAAAGACGCTAACAGGCTCACTATCTGTCACTGGAGATTGAATTTGGGTTGGTTGGTTTTTTCAAACCGTATGTTTGATTTATATCTTTGGTTTGGACATAAAGACGGCAACAGGCTCACCAGCCGTGACGTTATCCCAGTAAGGCTTGCAATAGTCATAGATCCAAAGTAGCTGTGGCCGAAATCGATCGAGATACAGATACACATATTACGTTGTTATTGTAGGCCATATTACTAAAATATTTCACGAAAAAGGACGATAAGAGGAGTATTGAATGCTTCTGTACTGATGAAAGAATGACAGAAGAAAGGGAACAGGGACAAGGAAAAATTACTTATAGCAATATACCACCCCATTCTTCTTACTTGGCAAACCCCCATTTTTGAAAAAACCTTGACAATGCAGTTGATTCATGGCCAGGTATCCCAAAAATTCTAAATGACCATGACATCCTTAAGCTATCAAATAAATAAGATGCATAACGTGACCTTGATAAACTGCTAAAGATGTGTTATTAATAACATGGCTTTAAATGTTAATTTTATTTGACTTTTGTTTAATCATGTCGTAATATTTTATCGTTTGAATATATTTAGCTTCAATTGATAATAATAGATATTTTAATAGATTTTGCATCTTTTTGCATTTTTACAAGATATACTACGGGGTGTGTTCTGAGGAATTATTCAGATTAATTCCAGCCGCTGAATTTGACCATCGAACCTTACAGCATAGCCTAAAATTCCATCAACACCACCTTGTTGCTTGACATTCCACCACTGCGTTTTTCGCGGATATTTTCTGCCACGCACTTGCACTTTATGGAATGTGCTGCCGTCAGCAGTTTTCCGGACCGGTACGACTTAGGGACCTTCAAGAAAAGAGCCTATACCCTTCTCAAAGGCCGGCAACGCATCCGCTATTCCTCCGGTATTGCAGATGTTCATGGGCGGCGGTAATCACTTACCATCACGTGTGCCACCTGCTCGTTTGCCTCCCTCTTCTATAAAAAGAAAAAAAACACTGCGCTTGCAAGCAGGAGGCTGCCACACGAGAACTTTTCTTCCCCAACGGTTGTCCGTTCTGCGAGCTATGTGTACGGCCCATTGCCACTTCAGCGTGCTAATCCTTTTGGTAATGTCGGTTACCCAAGTTCCGCTGCGGATACCATCGCTGTGGATTCTATCACGTAGAGAAACACCCAACGTAGCCCTCTCTAAATAAAAAAAATATATCTTCACGCAATTTCCAATACAGGGGTAGACAGAGGTCTAGTCTAGACATTTAAGTCCCTTCGACCCACCTTCCATCGAAGATATTTTCGGGACACCCTCTCTAAATAAAATTTAATTTGAGGAAACTAACTATTATGTTAATATATACTCAATTGGAATACTGTAATATAGAATGATCGTCATGTTACATAGTATTTACAAATAGAATACAAATTTATTAGCAGAAGTTTTTTGTTTCCTTCATTAATAGTATTCTTTTTAACAACTGAGCAGCAATGCTTGTGTCTGGGGTGGTGGGCCCGAACTTGCGAAGTCATATTTCCCCGTCGCACTCTATCCTGTTAGTTCTACGAGCCACGTGTCTGGCCCATTACTACTTCAATGCGCTTATTTACGACTACTTCGGTTATTCTGGTTCAGATAAGAATGCGTTTCGCATTCTGAAACGAAAAACAAACGCACAGCAAGTTTGAACTTATTCGTTTATTCCGCATAGTAACACTCTATGTATGCTCACTTTCGTCTTAATACTTCGAGGTATAATCTAACCTCGATAAACCGGTCTTTAAAATAATTTGCCGCCAAGATCTGAAAGGCAAAACAAATCGTTGTATCGTATTAATCTTGGACAGAATTGTTCTTTGTGCCATATGTATTGCTTTACAAATCGCCACAATAATGAGAATTATTTACTCACACTTATTGTCCAAATTAAAAATTTAAAAAAGATGATTCAACCGAATGGAGGTCCTCCTCCCTTTTTGAATACGTTGAGAAGTACTATTTGTTTTGGTTAATCTTTGAAGCGGTTGGACCGATTTCATCGAAACTTTAGTTGGAAAATTGCTGATTATATAAGGAATACGTAGGCTACTTTTATTTAAAAAAATAATGAAGATTCATGTTCACTGTTGAACCGCACGCAAAGCCGCAAGAACATGATAATATGTAGTATGATGCAGTCATGAAGCTGATGTGCTCGCTGAGAATTCGCCGCAGATTTTTTCGAAACAACAATATTACAGTACCTGATGCCGCAATGTCATGGACAGATAATAAATTAAAACAAAGCTAAATATCACCTTGATTTTCAAATATTTTTATCTAGTAAATCCGGTATTCGTTTTTACTATTTTTATTGAGTCCATCGTAAGTGTTAGAAATATTAAAATCAGTTTAATTGTCACGATAGCCGAGTTGTTGGGTGGTCGGAATTCGAGTCGAGAGACCCGAGTTCGATCCCCAGGTGGCAGTACCAATGAGTTTTTCAAAAAACTTATGTACGAATTTCATCGTTGGCTTGGACATAAAAGGCGGCGACGGGCTCACCACCTGTCACGTTGTCCCGAAAATATCTTCGGTGGAAGGTGGGTCAAAGGGACTTAATTGTCTAGACTTGACCTCTGTCTACCCCTGTATTGGGAATTGCGTGAAGATATTTATTTATTATTTTATTTAGTTTAATTGTGGGATAAAGAAAGGACTTATAGTAATCCGGCATCTATTTCACTGATACCATAATTCCCCACCAATACGTCCATAACGGCGGACGGGTGCCCTTCTGGTAATTACTAGTTCCTATCACTGCGATCACTTGCTCTTTTTTAATGTAATTACTTTAGCGCGGCGTCATATTGATGCGCGATTAAGAATTATGATGAAATTCTTTTCTCCGGATATTTGCAGAACTCGGGTGCACAGGCTTGTTATCGATTCGGTGATTGATCATAGACTGAAGGGTCAATACACCACACAAAAGCTTAAAAAAAAGGAAAGTGACTGTGCTGCATTCTCTTACGGGTTACCAAATTTATTTCACAATTATTTCGTCAGTATTTAAGTTGAAACATATGACATTGAACTATGATATCATTATCAAAATTCTTCTGCAGTTTTAGCGCTAACCCTGAAAATATAAAATATATATATATATATATATATATATATATATATATATATATATATATATATATATATATATATATATATATATATATATATATATATATATATATATATATATATATATATATATATATATATATATATATATATATATATATATATATATATATATATATATATTCAGGGTTAGCGCTAAAACTGCAGAAGAATTTTGATAATGATATCATAGTTCAATGTCATATGTTTCAACTTAAATACTGACGAAATAATTGTGAAATAAATTTGGTAACCCGTAAGAGAATGCAGCACAGAATAAAGTAGAAAGGTCAAGTTGAAATGAACGATTTATTTGTTTTTGAATTATTTACAATCTACATACATACGGTTTATTCTTCTTCTTTCTTACAGCCTATCAAGAGTCCAATGCTGAACATAAGCCTCCTCCAAAGGTTTCCACAAAGAACGGTACTCAGCCACCTGCATCCATCGACTCCCCGCAACAATTTACAG
The DNA here is from genome assembly GCA_029286605.1 of Sericinus montela. NCBI lineage: Eukaryota > Metazoa > Arthropoda > Insecta > Lepidoptera > Papilionidae > Sericinus > Sericinus montela. The sequence continues at coordinate 19,307 of JAGSMR010000024.1, read as the reverse complement.
GTCGTCACTCCATCTTGGGGAGGGCCGTCCTACGCGGCGTTTGTCTAAACGGGGTTGCCACTCGAGAATTTTTTCCCCTTCTGGTTATCATTTCGTCAGCGCTATGTGGTTGGCCCATTGCCACTACAGCGCGCTGAACTTTGCTGCTATGTCCTTAGTTGTATTGCGGATGTCTACATTGCAGATCTCTTTGATATTTTATCAATTTTTAAGTTAACCGTTCTTAAGGATTGTTAGATCTGGATAAATATACCACAGTTTTGTGTGAAAAAACAAAAATGATGTGACTTGTGCTATGATGAATGAAATTGCATCAGATTAAAAAAAACTATTGGAAATACGTCCCAATGCACGGTCCTCGTATACCAAACTGTCCTTTAGGAAATAACTGTATAGCATTTACAGACTATCGGCGTTTTGGAATAGAAAATTTCCAGAGGAGCCAAATCAAACTTTAATTGCCATGTAGCCAACTAACGATCCATGATCCAAAACGTATTGAAATGTATCTTACACACCATTTATTAAGTCAATACAACGAAGTAACATCGGCGTTAGTGCAGTGACTGTCGCAACCCACAGCTACAAGCCCATCTGCATTTGTGGTCATGACATCGCGTCACTTGCGACAAATGGCCCGAGTATTTGTAAAAAACAGTAAAAAGATATACTTTTATCCTCTTGTGGTTCCTTGACTTATATTCTGATCAATTACCCATATTTTATAATTAATAGAAGCGATTTATTTAAGCGATAATGCAAAGGCTTTTTTTAAATATTGTTTTACAGGGTTCAGAGCTATATGATCCCTGGATAATTATTATATCTTTACGCCATTCCCAATATTGGGTTAGACACCGAACCTTTCACCGAAGACATTTTTTTTGGAACAACTGACTTATAAATCGTACATATAGACATTAATTTAAACACATATTGTTATAATTTGTAATATTTTGAGATTTTGCGTTTAGTATTTATAAATAGGAAATACCTTCCACAGTAAACACCATAAGTTCCAACACAAATAAGTTATTAAAAGTTATTGTGTTTCGTCAATCGGCGGAGCGTGCGCTCGAGCGTTTGCTGTAACGGTATGGCACGGCAGCCTTGAGATATCACTTCTCACCTTCCGCGAACTCCGTCGCGCGTCGCATACGTTTTAATTGTTATGATTTAATCAGATATCAATTTTGTAACGTTTCAACGAAATCACAAAGATTAGGCTTTATTTAGATTTTAAGCGGAACATCAACAACTTCCCATAAAATGTCTTCGGCGGAAGGCGGGCCGAAAGGACTTTATTGTCTAGACCTCTTCACCGGTATTGGCAATGGCGTGAATATATTTATTTATATAAGAGCAAATAGAAAACAAATTTAATTACAATGTAGTTAGTGTTACGAGAAATCATTCATCGTGTTCTATCGGATGCCCTTTCCTTGCATCAATCAAATGTGAAATTCATTTCCGCACTTATTGAATTCGCATTCTAGGCGCGATTTAAATTTAAATCTTTATTTGATTTAAGACAAGTGTTGACAATAACTCTATAAATGCATTTAAATTTGTCGACTATTTAAAATCTGGTATTATAACCAAAAAAATATAAACATTATTGCGATAGCCGGCTGGTGATCTGACGGTCGAGTCAGGAAACCTGAATTCAATTTTATTAAAATATTCATACCGATTAATTATTGTTATTTTTACTTTATTTATTATATTGTATTTAGAACTTTGATCACGATAATATGACCATCACCCATGATGTATGGATTATCTATGAGTGGTGAAAACCCAAAAATGTTTTCGGTGAAAGGTGGATCGAAAGAATTCAATTGTCTAGACCTCTGTCTACCCTATTGTTGGGAATGGCTTTAAGATATGTATTTACAGAACAAGTTGGCCGCAGGGCACCCAGTTGTTATCTGAATATCAACCAACTTAAATATACAAAAATTGTCTGGCTCTTGTTTGACAAAAATACTACACAAATAGTATACAGGAATCGGAAGTAATATTCTTGCACACTTTTAAATATGTTACTTTTTCCCTGTGTATAAATATTAATTATACTGCAGCTCTATGTGCAATTAAGCGTAAATGAGCTCAATAATGGCATTAATAGTCTAAATCACAATTTGATGCTGTTAGAGATTGGTCCTATAGGGATGGCATCTCAGTTAATCCTGCTAAATGCAAAGCAATGGTTGTGGGTAGTCCAAGGATGTTGGCCAAGATTGATTATGTGAATCTCTCTCCCATGTTCTGTAATGGTGAGTTGATACCTTTCAGTAGTTCCACAAAAAATCTTGGCCTGCATATGGACAACACCTTGAATTGGCTTACTCAGGTTACTGAGACTAGCCGTAAAGTCAATGCCATCTTGGGTTCTTTTTATCGTCTTAAAACATTTTACCTTCTTATTTTATTAAATCCCATCATTGACTATGCAGATGCGTGCTATTCCGATCTATCCCAAAACCTTCTCAACAAATTGGAGCGCCTTCTTAGATTTATCTTCGGTCTACGTAAGTATTATCATATATCCTATTATCGTATCCTATTATCTGTTATAAGAAAGCACTTGGGTTATGAAATCAGAAACATTTACAAATGAGGTTTTTGACATTAATCCGACCGTACATTGACTCGACCGGGACTCGAACCGCTGACAGCTTTAGAGCTGGCGACACCTTGAAAACCGACGTGCACGCCACTCAACCACAGAGGCCAATAATAACTTCATAATATACCGAACATTTATCAGAATGTATCAAATTGCAAGATCGCAATAATGCTATTGCTTGACTTCTCAGTAGCGTCTAGGAAAAGACTTCAACGCGTTTAGTAAGTAACTAGGATCACTACAGTGTTAATATATATCAGTGACAGTATTGTCGTATTAAAAATGAAGAAAATACGTCGTACGAACTACAACTAGTGTTTGTTATTATCGACGAGGAAATTTAATAGAATCAGTGATATTTGGTCTTTAAGTGTTTTGCAGTAGTGAAGAGTGATAAAAATGTCAATCGGGTCAATAAAAGATTTCGATTTAAGTTCCGGCAACTGGAGATTATATGTCGAACGTTTAAAAATGTTCTTTAAAGCCAATAGCATTAAGGACGTATTACATCTGCCGACACTGGTGTCGGTATTAGTTAATTGAACTAGTCCCAAGGATCCATCAGAGCTTAAATTCGAAGAGATCATACGCTAAGGCGGTGTCATTGGCGATGGCGTTAGAAGCGGCCGAGTGAGATTCGGCTGCCGTCGAGCGGCAAGATAAAGTGGGACAGACAGTGGAAGATTTTCACGTGCTGTCGGTGAAGAACAGCACTAGGCAACGCATTTCGTTGGCTAGTGCTGTTCTTCAGGGTTCTACAGGGTTGTTCAGAGTGCGGTGTCTACGGGCATCTGGCGGTACGATGCAGATACAAAAATTTTATGTGCCATGGGTGTAAAAAAGTGGGACACTTGAAGCCAGCGTGTCCGCAAAAGAAGCATGACTCCACGAACCCAGCCAGGAAGAATCAGAGCGCAGCAAGTCGCAGTCACTCAGCGGATTTTGTAAAGGAAGATAGCAGGGCGCGGTGCAAGACTATAGTTTGCCTTCGTCCAATGATGAGGAGGAGCCCATGTATCAGATGAGCCTCAGAAACTATCCAGCGGTGAGCATGCTCGTTGTTATTGAAGGAATTATTCAATCCAAAGGAATTATTCATGGAGATTGATACAGGTAGTGCTTGTTCGTGTATTAGTAAGGACACTTGTATTAAGTATTTTAATAATTTGCCTATTTCTCAGTGCTCTCTAACGTTAGAGTTTTACAATGGCAGTAAAATTAAGCCGTTAGGGGTTATTACACCTTGTGTTTGTTACGGCAATAAAACGTGTAACCTTGATCTATATGTCATCGAAGACGGCACTACGTCATTATTAGGCAGACAATGGATAGCCGAATTAGATATTAAGTTGCCGACATTTCGCAAACATAATATTGCTAGCAAATGTAATGTAAATACCAATACCAATGTGTTATCGCTTGTTAACAGTTATATAGAGTTATTCGAGGGACTGGGCCAAGGAGCTGGATGATATGCTTAGTCACGGTATCATTGAGCCAGTCACTCACTCAGAGTGGTCCACTCCTCTTGTGCTTGTCCACTAGTCTGATGGTAAGTTGCGTATTTGTGCTAACTTTAAAACCACCCTGAATCACGTCTTACTGGTAGATAAATACCCTTTACTTCGCATCGACGATTTATTAGCCAGCTTGGGCGGGAGAGAACATTTTTCTAAAATTGACTTGTCACAAGCTTACAACCAAATAGCGTTGGATGAAACTCGAAGGAGTACACCGTCCTCATCAAATATAGTATAATAGATCTTAGATTTATAATAGATCCTCTTTAAGTATAATAGATTGTTATTTGGCTTGTCCTCAAGTACGGGTATATTTTCTTGGATTATTACTAATGTTTTAAGTGGTATCCCCGGAGTGTCGGTGTTTTGCGATGACGTGTTAATTACCGGTCCTGATCGATATGAACATTTAAATTCGTTAAATGAGATTTCTTGTATTTACGCGAATACTACACATTTAAAAAAACGATTTTCGGAGTTTATCGCGTTTTTAATTAGTTTTTACAGACTATTTTTATTTCCCGACGTTTCGAATGCTTTACAGCAACCGTGGTCACGGGGGGACTGAGGTCTTGAACATCCCGCTGTCACAGCTACCTTCGATCTTTAAAAACTAGCGTTAACGAACACATAGCTGATGTTAAACATAGACGCTCTAGGAAGTCTGCAGTCTGTGATCACATTCTAGATGGGTACCCGCTGTCACAGCTGCCTTCGGCTACCGTCAACTTTATTTATTAATTTTGGATCCGATTTACGCAGTATGTGCTCACTGTACCTTGAGGTCTTGCAGCGGTATGCTTGGTCTTGGATTTAATTTTATTAATGACTGGATTCTAAGCAGGTGGTAGTACCCAACCATTTTCTCTATTGAAATTAGGATATTTTTTAATTACAATAGCCTCACGGATCATCCTGGGTAGGAATTGGTGTTCTTTCGCGAGGATATGTGGCTTGTCAAATCTGATATAATGGTTGGGCCCTTCAAGAATGTAATCACAGACTGCAGACTTCCTTGAGCGTCTATGTTTAACATCAGTTCTTTAACGCTAGTTTTTATAGATCGAAGGTAGCTGTGACAGCGGGATGTTCAAGACCTCAGTCCCCTCGTGACCACGGTTGCTGTAAAGCATCCGAAACGTCGGGAAATAAAAATAGTTTGTAAAAACTAATTAAAAACGCGATAAAATCCGAAAATCGATTTATTTTAAATTCGTCAAAGGAAGTTTTTGAAAGGCTATAACAAAGTGGTTTAAAACTAAATAAACGGAAGTGTTTATTTTTTGCAGACTCCGTGAGTTACTTAGGGCATATTATAGACAAACATGGTGTGGGCACGGATCCGGAGAAAGTAAAAGCGATAACAAATTTACCTAGGCCCACTAATGTTACAGAATTAAGGTCCTTTATTGGCCTGGTAAACTTCTATGGGAAATTTGTTAAAACTTAAGTGCAGTCCTAAGTCCCTTTTATCAAATATTAAAAATATTATACATAGTCACGATAGCCGAGTTGTTGGGTGGTCGGAATTCCGAGTCGAGAGACCCGAGTTCGATCCCCAGGTGGCAGTACCAATGAGTTTTTCAAAAACTTATGTACGAATTATATCGTTGGCTTGGACATAAAGGCGGCGACGGGCTCACCACCTGTCACGTTGTCCTGAAAATATCTTCGGTGGAAGGTGGTAAGGAAGTCATTGTCTAGACTAGACCTCTGTCTACCCCTGTATTGAGAATTGCGTGAAGATATTTAGATATTTATGTATTTATTTATTTACATTTTCAAGACTTCCGTGTACCAGTGGCGTACACACCGGTTTTTTTGGTGTCGCCAGCTATGACTTCGCAGGTCCCGTTCCTGGTCTGGTCGATGTAGAACAACTAGTTTTTCTACATTTTCTCCCGTGAAAGAGGCTGCACATAGATTTCCTAGGCCCAATAGGCGCGAGTACATTTTTTGTTGTCATTGATGCGACTTCAAAATGGAAAGAGGTTTTTGTCTAGTACGACTGCAAAAGAGGTGATTTATTGATTAAAAGATTACGGCTACTTTTTTGTCAGTTTGAATTACCGACGACGACAGTGTCCGATAACGGCCCGCCATTCACGAGTGCCGAATTTAAATCGTTTTTAGCAACGAACGGTATCAACCATGCGTTCTCAGCGCCATACCACCCATCTTCATACGGCGCGGCGGAAAACGCGGTTAAAATATGCAAATCAGTTATTAAAAAGTCACGATAGCCGAGTTGTTGGGTGGTCGGAATTTCGAGTCGAGAGACCCGAGTTCCATCCCCAGGTGGCAGTACCAATGAGTTTTTCAAAAACTTATGTACGAATTTCATCGTTGGCTTGGACATAAAGACGGCGACGGGCTTACCACCTGTCACGTTGTCTCGAAAGTATCTTCGGTGGAAGGTGGGTCAAAGGGACTTAATTGTCTAGACTTGACCTCTGTCTACCCCTGTATTGGGAATCGCTTGTAGTTATTATAAAATTCATGAGCGAAAAGTTAGACGTAGAAATAGCTTTACAACGTTTTTTGTTATTATATCGTAATACCGAACATGATTCGGTAGGTGAGAGTCCAGCGCGAATACTTCAGGGGCGACAGCTAAGAACTAGGTTGGATATGTTAAAATCGGATAGAGATACATTAGTGCGTGAAAAGAGAGAAAGAAACATGCAATATGATAGGGGGACAATCAGAATTATGCAACCGGGAGATAAAGTTTTCTTGAAGGAATACCCTAAGGGTGAAAAATGGGTTAAGGGCGAGATTGTACAACAGCTAGGGAAAACAAATTACAGAGTTCGTTCGTCATTGGGTAAGGAAGTCCATCGTCATATCGATTAGTTAAGTCGGAGTTCAGGGTGCGCATCGGACACATCACAAGCTCAAGAGCAGAGTGAGAACCCGCTACAGGACAGTGCCGCGAGCAATGACTCCGTCATTTCTAACGCAGCTAAAGTATCAGGATCTGAACCGGCAACGGTAGTGCACGAAAACCGGTCAACAACATCTAATAACCCAATTTTGTGAACACCCTTCCCAGGAATCGTATAACAAAACGTCCTAGTAAACTAGATTTTGATTAATTAAACCAATGGATGTAATAATAATAATTTGTACTTTCTTAAATTTGTTTTGTAACATATTGTTGGTGTTATTTCATGTGTCAGTTATATATGCTTGTTTCAAGTTTTTTTTATTTTGTTTCGTTTTTTTATTATTACTTAGAATAAGTGAGGAAGTGTAATGTATGTGTAAGAGGGTACATGCAACTTGTAAGGTTAATGACCAGTCATGCAATATGCGTCGTACGAACTACAACTAGTGTTTGTTATTATCCCACATATATACTACACTTTTTTATAATTTTGTGTCAGTAAAAGTAGCGTGTGCACATTTACAAAGCTGTACTATTTAATTTATATCTGTAAGTATGGGCATACAAAATTTAATAGAATTATCAGTTTATATGACATGAATTATTAAGCATTTTTTTTATTTTTAAAGCATATTTTTGCTGAACATTTATGTAATTAAATTAAAGAGAAAAAAGTTAAAATTTCAACTGACTCGGGCGGGATTTGAACCCACGACCATCGCCGATCCGTGGCGGCGCTCTTTCCTCCGAGCCACCGAGTCTTTGCTGAACTTTTATGTGATTAAATTAAAGAGAAAAAAATATGCTTTAAAAATCAATAAAATTGCATAATAAAAATTAAGTTGGCGTTATCGTATTGATAATTCCTAACTGACGAGTCAGGATTATCAAATTGTCATTTGCAAAAGGGATTATAGATGGCGCCTATCTCAAAAAGACGAGTCATAAGATATAAAAGAGAATACAGATTTAAAATTTCAACTGATCTGTGTAAGACACGGTGGCTCGGAGGTAAGAGCGTCGCCACGGATCGGCGAAGGTCGCGGGTTCGAATCCCGCCCGTGTCAGTTGAAGTTTTAACTTTTTTCTCTTTAATTTAATGACATAAATGTTCAGCAAAAATCACATAAATAATTAATTCATTATTGTTAGAAAGAAATGTACACAAAGTTGTTTATATAATTAATTACGAGATTAAATTAAAAAATAATAATTATAAGACTGATGTCATAATAGCATGTGCATTACATATATTCTTATTAATAATAATAATAATCTTGGATGCTATAGAATGAATATTCTAATGGCCTGTTGGTCAACTTCTTTTTAAGTTTATTAATAGACATATCTTTTAGAACAATATGTAACTTATTGAACATATGTAAGAAATGAATGCTTGAAATAACACATACTGCTTAGAAAATAATAAGTTACTTCTTTACCAGGTATTTTTGCTAGTTTTATTGCGACCGCTTAAATGTGCTGTCGGAAAAGAATATAAATTAAGATACATGGAATTAATTCATTTAGCTGAGAATAGTTCACTGTGGACAATTTTAGGGGAGGTCTATGTTCGGCAGTGGACTTTTGATAGGATGTAAAGAAGAAGAAGAAGAAGATTAACGGCCTTAAAATTCTCGTAGAGTTAGACAAACATTTACATTGTAGTGTAGGTAATAAGAGCGAATAAATAATTAATTAATATACGCAAAACTAGGGTTATAAAAGTGGCAGTCTTATCTCTGAAAGCGATTCCTTCCAAACAACCTTTTCTACTTCTATTTTCTTTCAAGAAACACTAGTACACGAGTCACATTTAAATTTAAGTTTAACCATAACTGTAACGCATTAGGATCAACAAAAGGTTAAACCATAGAGTTTTCCGATGACGTGCTTGCAACACAAATATTGTATTTGTCTGAGAAAAAGCTACGGCTCATGGTTTAATCGTAGGGAGCGGTAAACCGTCGGATTCATCCCGCCGGTCTCTGTCTCTAGTGACGCTAAGACGTAGGACGCGTTGTGTCCGGTAAGCGACTTTACATCAAATCTGCAATAATTTATTAATTAACTCTAGTCTGCTGTATTCTTGAATTGTAAATTCGATGTTTTTATGTTTTAGAAAAAGCTTGTTTTTTTGCAGGTTGTTGGTCAGTGGGGGAAGCTTTAAGCGCGGCGAATTCGATGGCTAAATATCGCGAGTAACGCGCGTGGTGATCAGTAACCGTCATGTCGTGTCGCGTGCTGTGCTGCCTCGCCGCGCTCTGCCTCGCCGGTGAGTGGCGCACTGCTTTGTCTCTTTACACCCCCCACAGTCCATCCGTTGCCCCTGTCAATTTGTCTTGTTACTGTGTGCGCGCGGAAACTAAGTGCCTCCCCTTAATTTGATATACATTTCAATGCGACATATAATTGGAAATATTCAAAAGTGCATCGCTGCGAAATATCGCGACCGAATGGAGTACTAGTAGTTATTATGATGATAAATGAGAAAAGTGTTTGATGTGTTTGAAAAAGCAAATTAGAAGAATTACAGCGGTGTTATTCTTTTATTTTATTTTCAACCTCATGGTTGTCAGACACTGAAATGATACTTATTTTACAATTCTATAAATTAAGTTTTTCTAGTTAGTCATATTGTACTACTCTACCCAAGGAATAAATATCGATACTTTCCGCTACAGCGGCGTAAAGAATATTTTGGGCAAATCGAGTTTTAAGATTCAACTTAATTTTTCACGCTCATTCGAGCTGAACGTTTAAAGTAGGGCTACGGTGAAAAAAATATTTTTACAACCTAAGAATTTCCTAAAGTTAAACATCGTTTTTTCACAAAACGTGGCCATTAAACATATTTATTTCACATAACAGTGCTAACTTTGGTGTAACTACAGAAATTTTTAATTTGTCGAAGGAAAAAGATGATAAAACAAAACGAAAAAAGAGAAAAGGATTTACGCCCTGTAACAAAAACTGTAGTGTTAAAGTAAGCTTCAAAGAATAATAAGTGGAATAGGTACCTATTATCTTTGACAGCGTCCAGTTCCATGTTTTTATTACTTGTGTGCATATCTCCTTTCTTGTTCTCGCTACAAAGTTAAGTAAAAGTGAAAAGACAGAGCGATCTAGCGCCAGTATTGCATCTGCGGGATCCACGGTCACAGCGCGCTATTCGCACGTGTCACTACTAGTTTGTTTGCTTTACTGACATCATTAAACCGACGGCGCGGTCATTTTTGTGGCACGATAGCCGAGTTGTAAGAGACCCGAGTTCGATCCCCAGGGCTCGTACCAATGGGTTTGTTTCAAAAAAAACTTCTATACTATTAATATCGTTGGCTTGGATATAAAGACGGTGACAGGCTCACCACCAGTCACGATGTCCCAAAAATATCTTCGTTGGAAGGTGGGTCGAAAAGACTTAATTGTCGAGACCTCTGCCTACCCCTGTATTGGGCGTGAAGATTTGTTTAGTAGGGAAACGCTTTGTTCTAGCTGGACTACAGCTAGAACAAAGCTTTTAATAATTTAATTTGTAATTTTTGGAGATGTTTTACACAAGTATTAAAATTATATATAATTATAAGATAAAGTTATAAGATATTCCAGTGAAGGCTTTGCTAGTGAACAATAAATAAGAGAGCAAACTTTCTGAGCGATGCACCTTGACGATTTTCTCATGTATGCCATGATAATTTAGAATCCAAAAATAAATCAAATCATTTAAATATCTACTTGGTAGTACGTTTACATGAGGGCCGGTGTTTAATTTAAAAGATGTATCAACATTATTAGATCACAAATGTATAGACCGTTTATTACTTGGCTGATGAAAATAATAAACCTGATCAGGAGATTCCTCCTGATCAGGTTTATGAATTTTTTCATAAACCTGATCAGGAGCTTTCTAGCTATGTCTTTTAAATATAATATAATAGCTTTAGTTTTTAAATTAGTCTTGAAGTATTGTAACGTTCTTTTTTTTAATTTCATTTTTGTTTTTGTATTATTATTATTATTATTTTACTTTCAACCAAACTTTTTAAAATTATTTTTAATATTGTCAGTTATTTATAAACCTTTTTACATTTACGAAGAAAGGAATTTATCACCTGGTGCAAATGTTGTGTACGTCTGTTATTGATATGTCCATATGATCTTTTGAGTTGTTTATGTATTTTTAAGCGAAATGTATTGTGAACATGTTTTTGGTATACCAATAAACAATAAAATAAAATAAAATAAAATAAAATTCCTCGGCTTGCAACTCGAATACTTTTACTACAAACTCGCCAGTGATTTATGATACTTCAAACAATTTTTGTCATATGCCAGTATTATATGCCATATTTAGGCAATATTCATTTATATGGGTGTTTCTTCAATCGAGACTGTTTTAGAGTAATTGGCCTGGCGCAATTTTTAATTAGATTTATATAAAATAACATACAGAATAGCATTTGATTGCTCCGCTCAAGAACATATGAGGAAGGCCGTGGTTTACACCCAATGGTTTATAATTTGAAAGATGCTGATGAATTGATAAGTCAGATGAATGATGATTGTGTCAGAATAATGAGATTATATAATCATATATAACAGATACATTCTTATATGCCCTGTCCCTTACTTTGTACGGAAGCTGAAGACAACGCATGCTAAAGCCCATAGCCGCGTCGCGCTGAGTCACCGCGGACGCGTCGCGCTGTTATTCCTTGTCTTGACATCCGAAATGCGTAACCGTCGTCAGACTCGGTTCAATTACTCTGATTTCGATTGTAATTGAGTTTTACAGCACTGTATGCCTTATGCCCGTATTTCTGCGACTTTATTGAGCCTGCTTGTACTTTAGATTTTTGGGCAAGATTGCAAATATCTAAAGCGTTGTGTAATGTCAGATCTAGTTCACTAAGTAATCTTTCTCTTAAAGCATTTCATTTTATTCCACATATTAATTAGTCTCTTATCAATTTTTCGCATAAATAATTGAATTCACAATTTGCCGCCATTTTCTTGAATTCAGAAGCATACTGTTATTTATTTTTATTGATGCAGTATGTAATGGAAATGACAAAATGGTTTTCCTAGCTCCAATGGCCCCGTATATATAAACTTGCGAACAGACTAAGCTCCGCAGCACATTCTGTACGGAAAATAAGGAGACTCACTGATGTTAACGCGGCTAGAATAGTTTAATTTAGTTATTTCCATAGCATAACAAAATATCTAATGCAGATGATTTTGGAAACAATATTTATTTTGTAAAAGAGAGCCAATGGATCTATTTACAATTTGATTTATAAAGTATGTCACAGAGATTTTTAAGTACTAAATAATATTTAAATAATAAATATTTTGAACATTGGCATTGAGAGGCCAATGTTCAAAATATATATGAAAACTGTACATAAAAAATTGATATCATTAAAAATAATACTGATATACACAAATCTTAACTGGAAGAAACATAAGCTTGTAACGCCAGTTACTAGACTCCATTGAATAAGTAACTCATTCATAGAGTGTTGTGTACGCTTCTGCAGAAAACAAAATATCTTCACGCAATTCCCAATACAGGGGTAGACAGAGGTCTAGTCTAGACCCACCTTCCACCGAAGATATTTTCGGGACAACGTGACAGGTGGTTAGCCTGTCGCCGTCTTTATGTCCAAGCCAACGATATAATTTGTACATAGGTTTTTTTAGAAAAACCCATTGGTACGGCCACTTGAGGTTCGAACTCGGGTCTCTTGACTTGAAATTCCGACCACCCAACCACTCGGCTATCGTGACTTCTACAAGAAAATCCCGTTAAATGTGCAAAGTTTACCTATTAATAGGTACAGGCATTTAAGAGATAAAACTGAACAAAAGTGGTTACTACAATATAAATCTAAAATAATATACAATTAACAATAATAAATGATTGCCATTTTCTTGGTTATTAAAACATGCTAATTAATCACATCAATGTGATAAATACATGACACGTATCAACTGTTTCTCGACAAACAAATCGACGCTCTGACCTTGACCTTACGTGTCTCATCGCTTTGGGTGGGTGTTTTGCGACCTGTGCGGATGGCTGTAGCCGGACTCTAGGCTATTCCACTTGTATCATTATATGTGTTTTATTTAAAGTCATCTATTTCCTTGAATTTTAACCATTTTTATTATGTTGAATACATTTTGATTTATATTAAACATTGTTAGCAAAAGTCACGATACCCGAGTGGTTTGGTGGTCGGGATTTCGAGTCGAGAGACCCGAGTTCGATCCCTAGGTGGCAGACCATCGTACCAATGGGTTTTTCAAAAACTTATGTGTCGTTGTCTTGGACATAACGATAGCCAAGTGGTCGGAATTTCGAGTCGAGAGACCCGAGTTCGATTCCCAGGTGGCAGTACCAATGAGTTTTTCAAAAACTTATGTACGAATTTCATTGTTGGCTTGGACATAAAGGCGGCGACGTGCTCACCACCTGTCACATTGTCCCGAAAATATCTTCGATGGAAGGTGGGTCGAAAAAACTTAACATTCGGGTCTTGTTTCTACCCCTGTATTGGGAATGACGTGAAGATATTTTTATTTTACATGACAAGGTGTATTATTTTGTTTATTTCATTAACACACATCATCTTGACACCAGCATCTATAAACTAAGCCTTGTAGATGTATGTTTATAACGGGATTTGAATCCACTATCCTAGGCTTCGAAGGTAGACTAACTAAAAAGTAGACTATCGGGTTGATGAACTTAAAAATATTTACTTAAAATTCTGCTTTGGTATGCTCTTGGCAGCCAAATATTAACATCTTATTAGGATGGTGTATTGATAATTCACGATTGCCGATTGGTTGGGTGATCGGAATCCCAGTCAAGAAACCCGAGTTCCATCTCCATAAAAACTTACCTACCTTTTATTTTTACGTTATGTTGGCTAGGAAATAAAGACGTTTCACATACGTTTTTCGTCAAACCCTTAACATTTTTTTTTTACATTTTATCGGGTCTGGGTGTTTACGGTACCTTCGTTGTTTCTGATTCCATAACACAAGTGCTTAAGCCACTTACTTTGGGATCAGAGCCATTAGTTTAGATAGATAGCACTTAAATTAATATGAACACATCTATGTGTATAAGTGCACCCAGTAATAAATTTACAACTTCCTTTGACTTCACTAATTTTATCTATAACTATGTAACAAGTTGATTCGGAAGGTTAGTTTATCTACACGATAAAAAAGGAGGAAAGAAAGAGAGACGGCATCGAAATTAACGAATCCTTTATGATCCGCAAGGTGCGGCGGAGTTGTCCAGCTCTGCGCCGCGCCCCCAACGCTCCGCCTCCAATAGTTTGCTTCAGGTCGTCGCAGGTGAGATGCCTTCAAAATAATACATTAATTTATTATTTAAAAATTTTAAAAATAAATCATCACTTCCTCTTGAATACATCAACTAGTTAATTAACGCATCCTCACATTATTCGTACAGATTATGCACGCAGTAACATGGAATATGGCGATAACGGGCCCCAATGGTCTTTGCTAGGAGCATCTAAGCCTACAGCAAAAACAGGTATGTCTGAAAAAAATATAATAAAATATCTTCACGCAATTCCCAATAACGGGGAAAACAGAGTTCTAGTCTAGAATTAAGTCCCTACGACCCACCTTCCACCGAAGATATTTTCGGGACGTGACAGGTGGTGAACCACCTCTGACCTCTGTCTACCCCTGTATTGGGAATTGCGTGAAGATATTTACTTACTTATGTTTATAAAAAAGTCTCATTGTATTTATAGATGTTAATTACAACATTTGTAACAAACAGTGTTAATAAACATTGTAACCTCGCAGCTCGCTCCGAGCCGCAGCCGGGCATACTGCCGCTCCTCGTGCTGCCTGTCCCGGTGGAGTCTAGTGACTCTCAACGACCGGGTAATCATAAAATATTATATAAATAACAATATTCCACTATGTTAATTTCCTTATTTAATTTATGTAATTCTAAATTGCACTATACTTTGGTTGCAGTGTGTCCTGTGAACACAGAAAATTATAATCAACTTAAGCTCCAGAGCCATTTTCCACAACCTGTTCCTGACTACCCATATGGTCAATATCCTGACTCTCCTGGTCAATATTCTCCCGCCCCTGGCCAACATCCTCTCCCCACTCTTCAAAATCCTCTTCCCACTGGTCCCCAACCAGTGCTCAAAGATCAATATCTTCTCAACAATGTTCTCCAAAATCCTCTCCCTCCTGATCAAAATGTAGTCTATCGCAATAAGCAGGTTAATTCTCCAAAAAAGTTGATATCTATCAAAAAAAGACCTGTACTAGACCAGCACAAAGAAAGAGTTGATGATACCGAAGAATTTACTCCTCAAGTTGAACCATTTGTAAAACCTCAATTCGAGAAAGTGGGTGAGTGTTAATGTATTTAGAAGTATATTGAAATGGTCGTATAAAAAGACCGGAAGGTAAAAATTGGTTTATTATCAACAGCGTCACCTTGGACGCTGGTGAAGTTGTTCCAAGCGCAGACACCGATCGGGCCTTTCGAGCCGCCCATCAAGCAGTCGTCGTACGACAGCAGCGAGCGTGCGCCCCCGCCGCTGCCCGCCGCCCCCTGGCCGCTTCCCGCCCTACGCCCCGTGCCACAGCTCCGCAGCGAGCCCTTCAGCTCCGCGCCCTCGCGCACCCCGCCACGGCCCCGCTTCGACCGTCCGCTCATGATCCGCGGACAACTTACCGTGCCTCGCGCTGGTTACTCGGAAGCTTACACCGTATGGTATGCTTTGAAAGTTCTCTAAGATATTTTTTTACCGACATTTTTGATTCAACCAACTTTACGGGGGTGGCTTCGCGGACAACTTACCGTGCCTCGCGCTGGTTACTCGGAAGCTTACACCGTATGGTATGCTTTGAAAGTTCTCTAAGATATTTTTTTACCGATATTTTTGATTCAACCAACTTTACGGGGGTGGCTTATGCAGGAAGCATTGGTATTGTTGTCCGAAATGTAAATGTATGTTTTTGTCGCAGGTGGGATCCGGAGACCGGCAGCGCACGTCTCGACTATCACGACGGTTCCGCTTCCACCTTCCGTTCAATAGCCAATGGCAACGTGCTTCGCGCTGAGGTAAGCCCGGACATAAAAATAACATTCTCAATAATGTTATCACTGTCATGTCAATAAAATTTGTCATTTGTTTACTTGTCGTAATGTAACACAGTAATTTGAGGTCAGTAGATTTTCGTTTGCGACAAAAGCCAATTTGCCCAATAGATATCTTTAAGTAAGTAAATTACGGAAGAATTTGGCACATTATTTATTTTCATGCGTATTGTAAATGCGACTGAGGGCAAAGGTTAGTGGCAATGGCCATCGGCGGCGTGATTGAGACATGTGATACATACCGGAACAAAATTGAATTGACATGTGAAGAGCACCAGCTTGTAAGTTATAGGGAAGCCCGTATTGCGTTAATCATGCATATGCAGTAGTCGTAATGATCATGCAAAATCCTGTTAACAGCTTTTGCCGGCTATTTAGTAAAGTCCGCGTGCAAGTTCCAAGGAATCTTAGGCAAAATTGACATGTTGACCTAGTGCAGTGTTGTAGTCAATGTGATGGATATGAAGTAGTTAATGATATGTAACTACAGAATGTAACTTATTGAAATTTCTGTATGTACTTATACTCATCTTTACGCACAGTCAGAGAGAACAGATCGCCAAGTGTCACGATCCTTACAAACCTCTTTTGCTTCTCTCAGATTCATATATTTTCTTCACCATTCGGTCTTCACTCATTCGTTCAACGTGCCCAAACCATCGAAGCACGCCCTTATCAATTTATGTGATAAGGTCATCTTTCAAACCTGGAAAATTCTGTATGTATTCAAATTTCTATTTTACATTTAACATAAATGAAACAGTAACGAATAAATACAGCAATTGCAAAATTAAATAACATTTGCCTATGGCGACGTGTAGCACATATGAGAGGACAACACAGAGGTCAACACTCGCACTGGGAAAGTGATGGACATGAAGCAGGGGCCGTGCGCGGCCCTAAGCCACCCTCTGCATCTTTCCCCAGCTACTATTTCCTTGGAGCATGCGCGAGGACTGTAATATAATAGTGACCTATAAATAATCGTAAAGAAGTTGATACGGGACTAGTCACACATGTATCGGGTATACGATTCTCGGGCGTTTGCTTTATCTTGTATCTGCGTGAAAACTTTCAAGAAGAGTGCTTTCTCTGTCAGTTATGATAGAAAGAGGATGACGACTATCACTATGTTCATACTATTGCTTGTGATTGCGCAGTCGCACGTGGACCGCAGCGGCAAGCGCGAGGTGCGTCTCTGTGCGGTGGGCGGCCCGCAGCGCGCCGCGCCATCCGACCGCGCGCTGCCCGTGCTGCCGGCCGAGCTCGATCAGTTCTCATTTGTAGGTGAGTAGCCACTCTTCTGCTGCAGGTACCAGCAGCATTGTCAGTTCTTTTTTAATATGACACCTTCCTTCACTACCTCACGTGCTATCATAAATTATCTCCGATAATGTGTCAATCGAATTATTTTTTTATCTATCTGATAGCTCGTAGGCTTGGTAAATGCGTGTAGATAAATAATGAGTTGTTCGATCGTGTGCAGGGCTCGTGCAGAACGAGCGAGGCGCTGCGGAGCTGTGGCGGCACGAGGTGTCGGGGCGTGCGGGCGAGCTGGGCGGCGCGCCGGGCGAGGCTCTCTCCTCTCGACACGACATAGTGCTACTGCGCGACGGGAACCACGTGGTGCCCGTCGCGTGAGTACTGACCCACTGTTTACTGCTTTAATCTAAGCTACAGTACACAACACGACGACAGCAGCGTTAGTTAAAGTTACTGATGACATTCGACGAGGCATGGGCATAACAGCTTACTGTGTTAGTTAGTGCTATTGCTAGATTTTAGACGCATTTAGCGCTGTCGATTTTGACTTCTGGTTAGATGTTAGATTGGTTGGTAGGTTAGTTACGTAGTATTAACATATCTCCGCGGGTGGTTGGCTGATTTCACAGTTATCCATTTACATCCAGTTGAGTCTAGTAAATCTGCCATAAATGAGACTTAGCGGTGATAAGCCAGTGGAGTCAAAGTTATGATCTTAAAGTTAATCCGTCCAAGTTGGCTATAGTTATTGGTGGTGTTAATATGGTTTCTAGGGTCGACTAGAATAACCTACCATCGGTGATATTTAATGGCGTTGTTATACCGTACAGTGCATCTGTTAAAAATCTGGGAATATACATTGATTCTAACAAGATTATGTTAGCACAATCCTTACTTCTCTACGATTTAATAGAAGACGAACTAAACAAACTTGAGTGAATCCATGATTTAGCAATATAGTTTGTGCAAATATGATCATGTCACCGAACACCGTTAACAGCTCAAGTGGTTACTAATTTTTCGCCGGAATCTGCAAGCTGTTTCTCTTTTGTACTGTGTTATTCAATCCTTTGGCTCCAAGTTATTAGAAGGAAAATGTTAACTCTAGGTCATGATAGACCTGATCGAGTTCTTCGGGCAGCCGGTGAATTTATTCTAAAACCACGTGCATTTTGAACAAAATACTTCTTTTAGAATAAAAGTCACAAGTTTATGGTTGAACTTTTAATAGAATTTCAACGAGCACAAATTTAGAAAAATTTAAAAGTATCGTCAAGAGGCATTATTTTGTAATATTTGATAATCATTATTAGTAACAAATGGTTATTTAAATTTTTTTTCTCTCAGCTTTGTATGTATTTGTGTATTTTTATGAACATAAGTATATTCGTAAAACTTTATTTATTATTATTATTATTATTTTTTATGTATTATTATAGTATGTTATCAATATACAGTAGTTTATTTAGATATTTGTATGTAAGTTTATCATAAAACACGCCACCTCCTACTGTTAATAATACCAGTTTTTCTTTAGCCCTAAGGTTGGCGGGAAAATATCGCTTTTTAGCGATAAGACCGCCTTATTGTACGTACGTATCTATTGAGTTTTCTCTGTGTTGTATTTATTCATTTATTGTATGTGTTGCATGTTGTACAATAAAGAACATACTACAAATAAAGTACCAATTACACACTGAAGCAAAGCGCGACTCATTCTTATTATGAAAAAATGTAAGTCATTTAATCGGAGATATATGTTTATTTTTATATATTTTATTTATATATCTTCACGCACAATCCCTGACGGTAGCCAGA